>JANRMT010062808.1:13013113-13041572 GCA_026402145.1 Polypterus bichir lapradei
ACCTGAAATGGTTTTCACTTCACAGGTGTGCCTTATCAGGGTTATTTAGTGGAATTTCTTGCTTTATCAATGGGGTTGGGACCAGCAGCTGTGTTGTGCAGAAGTCAGGTTAGTTGGACGATCATTTATTTTTCAACAGGACAATGACCCCAAACACACCTCCAGGCTGTGTAAGGGCTATTTGACCAAGAAGGAGAGTGATGGAGTGCTGTAAATGGTCATGAAAATAAAGAAAACACATTGAATGAGGAGGTGTGTCCGAACCTTTGGCCTGTACTGTATATTATATATATATTGTGACAGGCGCCTGGCGTCCATGCCCAGTCGGGACGCCCCTGTACACTGTATTCAGGGGGAGCAGCCCTGGACAGTGCAATACCTCCCCCTGGACGCTAGATGGCCGCCCCCCTGGGCTGGTGTAGTGCCTCAGTTTCCCACAGGGCTCCCTGGGAATTGGAGTTGGGGGCAGCCCTGTTGGGTCCCGCAGGTACCGCCAGGGGGTGCTGTGTTTGGGACTCCTGAGCCCATGTGGGCAACAGCTTCATCACACCTGGAAGTGCCGTCGGATCTTGGTGATCAAACACCTGGAGCACTTCCAGGTGACCTATAAAAGGGAGCCAGCAACCACCACTCATCGGCCAGAGTCGGGTGGAGGAGGACAAGGTTGCGAGGGAGGAGTGGTGGTGCCAGTAAGAAGAAGAGTGCTTGTGCTGTATTACTGGTGTTTGGGACTGTGTTTTGGCTGGGGGGAGTACGGGGAAGAAGTGCCCTCCAGCTGAAGAGGAATAAAAAAGCATTTTATTTTACACGTGCCTCCAGTGTCCAATCTGTGTCGGGTCAGGCGCTATATAGTGCTGTTTACAATATATATATATATATATATATATATATATACACACACACACACACTAGCCTGTTCTGTAAAAAGCCTGGGGTCCTAGAAACCATTGAAATCGTCAGAAAAAAAATTGAAATGTAGTGATGTCAAGTAATTGAAAGGAACTACTCTGGGCATCTCTCTCCTAGGATGATTTGTTTTGCCAATGTGCTCGCTTCGCTTGTGCATTAGTGGCGGGAGGAAAAGTAAAAAGAATAACGTTTTGCAGATGTTAGCGGCTAAGTGACTTTGTCTTTCTTCTGACGTTTCGTTTTGCTGATGTGCTGGCCCTGCTTGTGTTATTAGCGGCTAAGTGAGTTTTCTGTTTCCGAAGGTGGACCCCTTACCCCGACTCCACCTCTTACTTCTGGGCCAGACAGACAGACAAACACACTTCCATGCGAAGATGTTTTTATATAAGATATAAGTAATTTTTGGGAGTCAGGGTAAAAGGTCATTGTGACGACACAGGGGTTATAAAAGAGAATTGGAGAATTTTGAAAGGATAGCAGGTTTGAAGTTGATGTGTAATTGTCACAAGCCAGAATATAACTACCCTGTAATGGGAAAAGAATATTGTGCTTTTGTCTGTTCTTCTTCATTATCACCACGTCTGCTAAGACGGGAGAATCAGAGTGATAAGAAGAGTATTAAGCTACCAATTGTCCTGGCGAGTGTCTCTAACACAACTGCCGTATTGAATAAAAGCATGCCCCCTAAAAAAATAGAAGCTTACAAAACTATTGGATTTTCCCTGACCCAAACATTATTAATAATTCTTTAAAAATTTTTCTTTTCAATTATAATGAGACCATCCCCCCAGTACTGGGTAGGCATATTCATTATGAGTTCTATTTCTATTACTTTATTTGTCATCAGTAATGTGAAAAAGAATTAATGAGAAATTAATTCTCTTTAGTTGCCACCAACAGAGTGGCTTGCTGCTTAAAGTAACTGCCATTTACTCCGTGATCTTAAAATGAAGGAAGCACCTCCTTGTGTGTGAAGTAAAGACAATGGATTTGCAGAGCCTTCTTGAAGTATGGCAGTTTTTCATTTACAGTATTCACATGCTATATATTTTTAATTTGCTAATGCACTTTTATCTGTGTCTGACCCTTGGTACTGATTGTTGGTTTTCCATTTGGTGCTTTTAGTTGGGTAATAATGTAATGACCCATTTTTAATATACATGCACCTAAGTTTTAATAAAGCAGTTAGAGCTTTATCTTATTAAAACTGAAAGGACACAGCACGGTGACAGTTATTCCCCATCATCTTAAATTAATTCTGACACAATGCTATTAACTAATGTCTTGGCTTTTCATTTACTGAGGAAACAATGACTGGTACTTTTACTCTGAAATGTTTTTAAATCTTATTTATTTACTTGTTGGCAACTTTGATGATTGCTTAATACATTTTTGTGTTCTTTTTTTTTTTTTTTGATTCAAAGAAATGGAACACCGCAAAACAAGTCAACTGAAAAGGTAAAAACTATTTGCCCTATAGTGCACCCACTTTTCTCTCCCACCCAGTCAGCATGCTTGCATTTTAAGGCCCAATTTTAAGACAGTTCCAATGCATACTCATCCCCTAAGTATTTGAAGATGAGACCTAAAATTATGGCTACTCTTAATCTAGTCTGTCAGGGGCATGATTGGAATTTTCTTAACCTGCTTAATCCAGTTGTACGGTCCCTTTTTTTTATTGTTATTATTATTTGTCCACTTACAGTTGCTATATTATAATATCTCTGCTGCTGCCACCTACAATATAATTTCTTAGTTTCTTTGTCAAGGTGGCTCCTACTCCTTTCTTTGTGTTATGGTTTGTTCATGGTTTGTCAAACTAATATTTTTAACTCACTATCTTACTTTATAAAACAGCTCCCTCTGCTTTTGGGCATTATTATTTTTCTTTGTTTTACACCCCCTATCATTTTTCTTAAACATTCAATTTCACTCTGCTATCAAGACTAATATAATTTTTCATAAATCATAACTCTCCTTAACCAAATGCTCACTTTACTTTCTCTCTTTCCCCCATAACATCCACTAACACAATATGATGTTTTATTGAACAAATTATTTCTCATAACTAAAATATTAAATAGAGACATTTTAAGACCCATGCTTGTCTAATGTTGTATTTTTTGTTTTTTTGGAATGTGTCTATTTTATTTTACAGAACAATTAATTATCTGTAGTCAAGGTTAAAAAATAATTCATATTCTTTACCACATATACATCAACTACAAGTGCATTATTATCTGATCCAAACCTTGTTGAATTCCTGTGGAATCAAATACATTGAAATTCATTTTATCATCATTATAAACCATGGCCTGAAGGGGGTGTCTCGCAGCCTCCAAACCCTTGACACAAACTTGAAAGCATGGTTTAGGGGCAAACAGATGATTTTATTTTACAATACCTTAGACATGTCTCTTTTTCTTCAGTAAGGACAGCTTAGCCTTACTCCTCTCCCGCCTGTGACTGCTGAGTAAAGTGTCAAGTATCAAGGAGGCAGCACATCCAGGTTAAGTGGAAGCCCCTGAAACCAGGGAGAGGCCTCCCCAGCAGCTTCCCCTGTTGGAACCCACAGAGCCCAGCAGGTCTGCCCCGCAGGACTGCAATTCCTAGCATGCCCTGCAGGCACATGAATACGCATAGTGGTCCAGGAATGCTGTCACATGGTGTGTTGGAGGAGCATGTACTCTTTGGAGGTAGTCCCCGCTGTCCATCCACTACATTGGCCTCCGTGCCAGAGAATGGTTTAACCTGGCTCTATTGGAGTTGTCAAAATACTAAAAAAGTACAACACTTACAGGAAAAAGAAATATATCACATAAAGCTAAAATGAAAATTTGCTTGTAGTTTGCAGTTAAATAACACAGTAGTTATGTACAGAAACAGAGAAGGAACCTCTATTTGAAAAACAAAATCTGTTAGTCTTTAGATGTGTGTATCCATTAGGGAATTTATTCCTTTAACTAGCAGTTCAGTTAAATGCTAAATACTTTTGGGTTTGGAGTTTAGCCTGCACATCTTAAATATCACCTTTAAATTTTCATATCACATACCATTTTATTACAATCACCTATTTCTATGACTTCTTCTCATTTTATAAGTATACAAATATAATGCAACAACTACAACTGGAACATCTCTGGTGATCTAAATGAATGCAGCTTCAATATACCAAGTACTGTTGTTTTATTTGTGAATGGGCCTGCCATGCTAAAGAGTCTCATTGCACTGAAAAGAACTGGCTGCTCCGGAAGCATTTGGCTCCAGGGAAGAAAAGTGTTGCTCATAAAGTACTTGCTGATCAAACAAATAATTTTTGCCTCCTCTTCATGTAAAATCTGGACTGATTAAAAAAACATTTAGTCAAAACAATGAAAAAGGAAGGTGAAGGATTTTGATATTTGAGGCAGATAATCCCACAAATAACTATAGTCAAGATTAAGGAAGGTATATTTGTTAGTCAACAAATTGGACACATCATCAATAACGAGCAGTTCAAAGAATTGCAACTGAGGCTGGAGGAAAAATTATGAAAGGCATTTGAGGATGATGCTGTGAATTTTCTTGGCAACTGCAAAGCACCAAACTATGTACAGTTATTTGACAACATGCTTCCAGCATACAAAGCCACAAAGTGCAACATGTCCCTAAAGATTCATTTTCTGCATTCACACTTAAGACTTCTTTACTGCTAATCTGTGTGCTGTCAGTGACAAACATGGTTAAAGAACATTGCAGCAACAGAAAACAGGTATCAGGCCAAGTGGAATCCATCAATGCTTGATGACTATTGTTGGACAGTGAAACAAGAAGCATTAGATGCTGAGTACAAATGAAAATCAGTAGCCAAACATTTTAGGTCAAGTGCAGTAAAGCAATGTATCAGCACCACAAATCAATAAGCACTCTAAATTCAAAGTTCTTTTTATGTTTCTTCAAATTCCTATGTGAACAGTCAATGTGAAATTATATTTGTGTTCAACTGTCTATCATAATAACCAAACATACTACAGGAAGCAAAACATTTGGAAAAAATATGCTGTCCTGTATTATACTTATAGACCATAGGGAACTAATACTATATATTTTTAATTAGAGTGATTAACTACAACTTCCACATTCCCTGATAATTACAGTTGTGGCACTGCTTAGGAGGCAGACATCTTTCTCGTCCTTCTACTTGATAGCAATTATTTTGCCCTTTTTGCCACACAGCTACTGCTCAACATTGCAGTTTCACATAACAGGAGTAACTAGGCATAGCATGGTGGTTTGGTTGTACAGTGCTATATGCATCGGTTTTTCTTTGCAGTAATATTTCAAGTAATACACGCTCACCTGATACACTTCCCACAATTTGTACAGTTTTGTTGAGGTATGAATGGCTTCATCCTAGCCTCCACAGTTTGCACATTTTTGTGGGTAGCTGATTGGCTTTGTCATAGTCTTCATTATTAATGAAGTACAGTTATTTCATGATGAGTGGAAATTCATTACTTCACCAAAATTGTGTGTTTGCAACATCCAGTTTGTGGACCTGTACCATCTATGCACTGGTTTACCAACTATACCCTGCAGGATCAGGAGAACACGGTACACCCACATGTAATTTGTAGTGACAGGCTGCCTGAGATTGGGACAATTAAATTTGCTTTGATTTCTCTGACAGTGCTCAGCATAGCAGTTAAATTCAAAATCTGTTTTCTCCACCAGACTATTATACAGTACATGGAAGACAGGAAGGTACAGAATTATCAGCAGTAGTATAAAGCCAATTCCAAACACAAATATCATTGACACTTGATAGGTTGGAATCTACTGAGCAGGTGCCAGTTACGCTGATGACCAGTTCACATTGTCAACACTATCGCTCAATTCAAGCAGGGGTTCATTTTCAGTTTGCTCTGAAACCTGCTTTGCAGCTTTTTGCTTGCACACCATTATGTTATTGGTTTAGGATGCTGCTCCACTCATGAAAATCGCTGAGTTATCATAAAGTAACAGAACGCATATAAATATTCAGGATGTTTGCAGCATGATGTTATTTCATCCACTAGATGGCAGCAGAATGATGTCCTGAGAGTCATTCTGGCAAAATGCAGATCACTACACATCACCCCAAGTTTGACTTGGGCTTAGCCATAATAGCATAGAATTTGAACCTGAGTCATACTTGGTGTAAACACCAAGGAAATTAATACCTAATTAGTTTTTTCTTCTTTTCAGAGAACAATTACATTTAGACTCTATGATTTGATTGTACGATAGATAGATAGATAGATAGATAGATAGATAGATAGACTATATTATTTGTCAAAGGGATACATTTAGATATTCATAGAAGCTAAACAAATATAACATACAATCAACAACAAAAACACACATATTGTCAGTTTGAAGGAGCCCCAGTGAAATTTCTTGACGCACTTCTGCTGAATAATTTGTTGGCTGAAAGTATCTAGAGATAGTATGTCTGACAGATGATGTACAGCATTGTTCATAATGGCCAGATTGTATTTAATGTGATCCATTAAATCAAAGAACATTTAGTACATGACAAATTACAGGTAACATGAATTGAAAGTAAAAACAGTTAACACGATTTGTCCCAAATAATCCATGTTTATAAAATTTTTGAGGTTCTTGATTAATAATCAGATCATTCAATGAGTTGATTGTTGATTATTTTCATAGGTTAAGCAGATAATCAATGATTTAACACTTATTTATTTTTTTCTCTTTATCATATTCTTAATGTATCTTTATAGCTTGGCAGTTTATGCTATCCACACTAACTTGACATTCTTCTAAGTCAATTTGTCTTTTAATTTTTCTGAAAGATGTTTAAAACAATATGCCTTCACCCATAAATTGTTTCAGCTACACAAAGTTTTAACATCCACAATTGTTTTACTCCCAAAAAATGTTGTCCACATCTAATCAAATTCAAATAAACATTATAAACCTTTTTGCCATTCTTTACAGGAAAAAGTTAGCGTTGGAGCTCAAAAAACAGGATAAGTTATTTTCAACTCAAATGATTTTTTTTCACAGTTATTATATATATATATATATCAATTTGTCATAGGAAATTGTGTTAAGTTCTGTTTTTGCAATAAAAAAATGATCCAAAAACTGGTCCAAATGTGAAAATAGCCTTAAAACGTACTTTTCACTAAAAATGCCCTTAATATTTCTGAGGTATGTCTATGACAACAAAATAAAATTTCTGCAGTACCAAAACTAAATTGTTCTTAATTTCTCAGATTTAGGTCACATACACTAAATTCAAAACCCCTGTTTGAAAGTTGGTTAGATGTTGTAACATGCTACATAAAAATCTGAGCGGACTAGAACAGGGTAATGCCCCAAATGAAGGACAAACTCTCTTTAAAAAATCATGTGTGTAATTTTTATCTAATATAACATTCTCAAACCCCTTAATAAATGGATGCAGGTGGCCATATCCTATCTCAGCAGCATCAGGTGCCAGTCTATTGTAGACCCCTTTCATGCACTCCCATGCACACTATGCCAAATTAAATTACCCATTGAACTATTTTGCAGATCTTTGGAATTTGAGAGGAGAAACACTAGTCACTGGAGAAAATCCCATGCAACTGAAATATGATGATAATGGAGCAAAGGATCCAAACTCAGGATGGTGACCACCATGCCACTGTGCTACCCTGGAGGATTATTAAAATTTTGGCCTTTTAAATTATCCAACTATACAGCTATCCAACCATTTGCAATGTCAAATATTTAGTATAAAAATAACATAAAAAGTAATATTACTTTTAAAAACACAGTTTCTGTCTCACATGTTTGATGTAGGATAAATTTCCATTTCAGTTATGGAAATACAACTTGCATGCCCTTTTATTTACACATGAGAAACAAATAAACCAAAAAGTAAATCTTGTTCAAATTTTGATGACCGATCTATACTTCAAATGCCCACCTTATGTCTTTGACAAGGTGTGTGAAACCATCATACGCACTTCCAGGGTTGGTTAGGGGCCAGCCGCCCCAAATATTATGGTATAGTATGCACTTAGTTTTTGCACCATTTAACACTAGAATTACCAGAGCCTACGAAAAAACTCGTAGGTCCGTCCCACCTTAAATCGCTTCTCAAAACCGTTCTCACCTCTCCGCCAGCGTCTTTTGTTAATCTAAATGTGCTGATAAAAGAAAAGCTGCAAGTAGCCGGCTATTCCATCCCCCCAACGATACACGCATTTCACGTGTGTTCTGTTTCTACAGTAATCCGTGTAAACACATTTTTAAAACAGAAACGTTTTTCATATTGTAGTAGTAAATGACAAAATGTAAGCATAAACTATATAATGTATGAAGCTTGAAGTCCAAATATCAAACACATTTACAAAAGGTAGAAATATAACAGAGCAAGTATGCTTTTATTCAAAAATATAACTGCAGAAAAAAGCCACCTTAGTATGCCACATTGATACATACTTATTACAATTATCACGGTAGCATAACGGTATCAGCCGCTGACTAGTATTCGAAAGGTCATGAGTTCGATCCCGCGCGAATCAGTTTTGAGACATAAACTGCTGTTATTCTTACTATTTTATAATAAAAACATAAATTTGATTTCAGTGTGTAACAGCCGGTGTAGTTTATGATACTTGTAAAGGTTAGTTTTTTTTTATTCACTTTTCATTCTCTCAGTCGTGTTCAGGATCCTTCCCTACACCCCCCCCCCAAACCCAAATTGAGAATGCTGTTTTCACATAAAGATGCGCTATAGCTCTGCAGCGTATTTGTGACTGCATTCTCGTACCAATGCTTGCGAACTGAAGAGCCTGCGTGCACTTTTCGTGGCATTACACGTCTATTTTTTTGAGCATGCCCGTGTCGCTCAAACACAGGAACATATGTTGGTGTACAAGAATAACAAAACAAGTGCACTTTTATTCTAGACTATACGTGAAGAAAAAATAAAGCAAGTTACAGTAGGCGGTTGATACGACAGCTTGCGTGGTGCAATGCTAAGAACTGCTGATTTCCGATCCGTGCTATATAAAATCATCACATTCAAATATTAACAATTCCCACACACCCTTCCTACATTCACGACATGTGTACTTGTTGCAGTGTACACATCTCTCTGTGCTATGGTTCCTATTACACTGAATGAGCACCTGACATTGTACTTTCTTCCCTATACAAATAACATTCGAGTATAGCGCGTCTCCAAATAAATCACATTCGAGCTATATCGCGTCTCCAAATAAATCACATTTGAGTTATAGCACGTCTTTATGTGAAAAAAAGCAGTGTCAGATGGGGTGGGGGGGGGGGATCGTGGGCGCGACTGAGAGAATGGAACTGAATTTAAAAAAAAGCTAACCTTTATAATTATCATGCATTTACACTGGCTCTTACAGACTGACTGAAATCAAATGTATGTTTTTATTCTAAAATAGTTCAATACATGCAATATTATTTGAAAAAGAAGAGCGTCAGATCGGGTTTGAATACACGCTGACGCTGTTACAGAAGGAGTCTGCTTATTCAGTGCAGCAGTTTCAACGCACAGTACATGCAATATTATTTGAAAACGAACAGCGTCAGATCGGGCGCATATTCAAACCCGATCTGACGCTGTTTGTTTTCAAATAATATTGCATTAGTGCGATGATGTTTTTACATATATTGTCTCTTTCATTCATCTTGCGGTTTGTAATCAGTGACCGCGTGTTTTTTCCCCGATCTTGCCAGTTCGCACATGTTGCTGTATGGTGGTGTTTCTTTTGTACTCCAGGACATGCAGAAGACAGAATAGTACATAGCAGTAAGTTCAGCGCCATATGCAATCAGACAGAAAGACAGACAGGCAGAGAAGGCACTAGATATATAAATAAACAGGGAAGGCATTGTATAGTAGATTTATAAAAATCAGCTAAGGGGATAGATATATAGAAAGGAAAGGCACTATATGATAGGCAGACAGGGAAGCTCCTATATAATAATAAAATTACTGTTATTACTATATAGATATACAGGGAGTTCAGGCAGGCAGAACAGCGAAGGTTAAAAATAAATAGATTTTCTCCCTAGCGCAGATTCGAACTCGGATCTCTTAAGGTATTGTGCTCTAATTGACAAAATCTTACCAGTACGCTACAGAAGCCGTTGTAAAAGTTCTGAACCTTTTATGAAAGTGTATTTCCTCTTTGGCTGTCAGGCTTCACACATTTTATAGTTTATGTCTACATTTTGTGACATTTATTACTGAATTATGAAAAAGTTTCTGTTTTAACATTGTGTTTACACAGATTACTGTAGAAACGGAACACACATGAAACGCGTGTGTTCCAAATAACAATCTATTATTCCACTCTAAAACTCCACTTCACTCCCAGATAATCGAGGCATGAGCTGGGAGAAGTTGGTGCACGTTCTGAGTCGGTGGGGGGGATGGAATAGCCGGCTGCTTGCAGTTTATTTTTATCGGCACATTTACAGGACAAAGGAGGCTGGCGGAGAGGTGAGAGCGGTTTTAAGAAGCGATTTAAGGTGGGACGGATCTACGAGTTTTTTCGTAGGCTCTGGTAATTCTAGTGTTAATAAATGCTGAGCTATTTTCATAAGCAAACATTTAGTAAAATTACAAATAATGCATTATGGGAGTATACTGGAGGCTCTACACAGTAGATCAAATTGTTGGCAGATAATGGTGATGCACAGCTTCTAACTTCTCTTCCCTGAGGATGTCCTCACAAATGAGTGACCTCACTTCCTGCATGCTTCAACAGTCCAGCCTCTTCTGGTCTCAACCAGATAAAAGAGCAGAACCAGCTTGAAGTCGGCATTCATTTCTAGATTGGCATTTCTCAGATCCATAATATCTCGAAGAAGCCCTTTACTTCGAATTCTGTTTGCTGAAATGAAATTCATTGCCCCTCTTTTACCATATTTATTAGCATCGCTACTATCAAATGGGATGCTCGGTCTTTCGGTGTTGCCTTGCCTGTTTGTTATATTTCCACAAGATATAGCCAATTAGGCTTTCAGTGTCAATTACCCAAAATTTTTAGTTCTTTAAACTATGAGCACTTGTCTTTTCTTGTGTAAGATGTTCTGATGGTGGTGTATATGTGTATGAATGCTTTTGTTAAATAATGTATTTTTAGCTTTTCAGAACCCAATTATTCCAGGTAGCCTCATAAAAGTATACTGTAAGAAGGAAGGCAAGAACCAATCCAGGCCATCAGATTTAACAAATATTGTTACACATGCCGTAAAATTTTAGAATCTTCATAGCATTTTTCTGATAAAGGTTGACTACTCTACCCTGAAGATGGGGATACATTTTATTACTGCTTTCTATACTCAATTTTAGTGCAAAATGTAGTGATTTATACACTACAATATTAAAATTAAAGTAAGCATGTAAGAGTTGAAGCTCATTTTGTTAAGGTTTTTAGCAGTCTTGCTATCACTAATTAATTTATTCATTCCAGAAGGTGGCCATAAATAAACAATTACACTTCAGCAATCCTGGTACTAGTCCGTGCACTATAATGCTTTATTTAAAAATTGCATACTTTTATAAATGTACTCCATATATATTATTTCATTTCACATTGTTAAAAATGATTTCTAAAAAGAACTTTTACAGTTCTGTTTCTCTGTTCTTAACCAATATTATCAAAAACCTTAATGATTTTTTAATTCTAAGAAAGCAATCTGAATGTCACATAGTTGCTTGTTTTGGATTACAAAATTTTAACAGTCAACAATATACAGAAAAATGCTTGTCTAATTTAATGAGATGAAGAAAATGTAAAAAAAAAAAGAAAACAAGCTTGTGAATTATTACTGCTGCAACAGAAAGAAGATTGTGGAAAAGAGACTATTTAAATTTGTTTCCTTGCTTGATCCTTTATACTCTGTGACAGGTTTTACTAACCAGAATTGACCTAAACCAGAACAGGCATTTCAAAATCTTTTTATTTTATTTCATTGCTCTGTTTTGGAGTTATATTTTTGCATCTATCATTATAGATTAGAAGCTCAACCACAACATGATGTACTTTTTTTTTTTTAGGTTTAAACATTTTTCAGGTCACCCTGCGCCAAATATAATGAGATAGACTGTTTCATATTTGTCTCTTGAAGAATCCAGATTGCCTTATAGTGCTTGTCAGCAAACATCCTTCCGCAAAATCAAGCTATCCTTAAACATAAAAGAATATGACATTGTAATGCACAATTCATCTCCTGTCTCTTGCTATTACAAAGGGAATTTAAAGTTCAATGGCAGATCACCACAGGAACACACAAGTTCACTTAGACAATGTGAATTGTCAAACTTTAACATCTTTGATCGATCACCAGAGCATGTTTAATGCCACTGCTCACCAGGATATCAAATATAAGAAGCTTTTGTGCTGTAACTCTGCAAAAATCATCGCTGTGTGAAATTCAATGCTAGAACATGGGCTGAGTAAAACTGTGTGATGACCAACTGTGATGGTTTATTTATTTTATATGAATCATGTAATACAGATATTGTAGCTTCTTGACTCTAATTACTTATCTTATAATGAGCTCACTGTCTTTTCTCCACATTATTTTGCTGAGCGCAGTAAGAAGGAAGGATACATGGTGTATAAAAAATAAATAAACTGTCAGTCTGTGACCACTAGCTTTAATTCATGCGTATAATTAAAACATTTACATAATAAATTATGTCTGAATTCAGCTATTTTGTTTATCTCAAAAATGATTTGGTTATACATGTCAGTAATACCTAAAGTTTATATTTATATATTTATATTACCTGAAAAATTTTCTTGCTGGTCTAAGGTTTATTTTCAGTAACTTGGCACAGAACTGTATATCACCTGTTTTACATACAGCATGTAACATTATTGTTACCAAGTGTTAATCTGGAAATAAGGCCTTGCTATTGTAGCTTGGTCAACAACATCCCACATTCCCTCCACCCCAACAATCTAATTTCATGCTGTACAATTTGTATTCCTCCAAATTATGTTCTTAGTACCTTTTACTTTTCTACATCATGGACTCAAACTCCTACTAATTCACAATCCTTCCAGAACATTTGGGGAGGGGGGGGGGGGGGGGGGGTTTGGGGCGTGGTTTTTCTAATTACCATAGACACTCCCTTATAGAGACATGCTCTCTGCCACAGCACTAGGACATGGGGATGGAATTTCTGATGAAAAGGGTAAGAGTGCCCCCTCTTCATGCCAATTCAACAAATAACCAAATTTGAGCATTTCAAGCCCAGATTAACCATAGAAACTTGAACAAATACTTTAACTGCTGCTCCAGAGGATTCAGACTTTTCACAGGGACTTAAAACAAAGGGATAACATGCTTTATTTTAAATGTAACAAATTCAGTTAAGTTACTTTCACTCTGGTGTTATATTATTATTATATATTATATTTGACTGATACCCTTATATAAAATGACTTGGAAGATCAGGATGGATTTTATTTGTTTATTTTTTAATAAGTAGCTTAAGGGACTTGCTTTGGGCTATGCAGTGAGGCTGAGGCAGAAATTGTGCTTTATTTTTAGATTTCTCTGGCTTAGACATAGCTTTATTGTTGACCCTTTCCTGGGTTTTCATCAAGAGTTCACCATATTCATTTTTTATTGTACTAATATCACATCATAAATATGTGTTTATAATGACCTTACTTCAATCCATGTTCACGATTCTTCTTCAAAGAGCAATAACCCATTTTTACAAATCATTTGCACAAATGAACCTTTACAATGCTGTACTCTTTGGATCAAAATTTCCAACTAACTTTACACTGTGTACTGGGTTCCTTCTCTTATCAGTCGCAGCAATAGCTGCAGCCAAAATCTTTATTAACTTAGAAGCACTCTCACCACTTCCTGACTCCAAAAAGCATGTTCTAACTCCAATTATGTACTTTTCAAGAGCTACTGTATCTGTGTTATACATATCGTGTTACCTACTTAAATTGTGGGTTATTCCCAAGGGAAAGTGTCTGTGTTTATTAAAATTATCTTTAAAAGTGACATATAAATTAAGTAAAGCCAGTACCTATCATTTTTAATCATTCAAAATTAAATTAATATCCACTCTGCAATAATAAAGATTATATTAGTCTTTATTAAATATTTTTAATTATTCTGTGCCCTATTTAAAATGATGTTAAATTAAGGTGCCATTGCCTGAACTGCATTTTAGTATATCAGTACAACATGATTCCCATTTCTTATTGTTATAATATACTGGTTCATTATTGTAAGTGCTTTACTTTATTAATTACAGTTCAACTATTTTCCTACTTTTTTCAAACAGATAAAAATTAAATAATACCATGCCACTGAATTATTTTTAGTACAGTTTTCATCATGTCTTATTTTGCTTGGCTGTATATGCTTAAGTAGCAGAATAAATCTTTGTGTATTTTATTTTGTATTTTAGCTCCATTTTGAGATAATTAAAATATTCCATTCAATGTATCAAACTAAATTAATCCATCTGTTAGCAACCCTGCTTAACAATATGGTTACAGAAAAATGGCACATAATCTACTGTAGTAACATCTCATGCAGGAAAGGATGCCTGACAATAGATACATGGTGCTATGACAGACGGATAGATAGATAGATAGATAGTTAGCATTGCATTTGTCCCCAATTGGAAATTTGGCTTTTTACAGAAGCTCAGCAAATAAATAAAGAAATATACACATGCACACACACACACATACACACAATGATCAGAACATCCACCAAAATTACTAAAAAGGAATAAAAATTCCTTTCTTGGCTGTTATAGTCACAGTGACGCATTATGCAGGCATATTCCGAGAAAGGAAATGGTATAAACTAACTGATTTCTTGTGTTTATCAGTGTTAATTGTTCTACAGTGTCACACACGTGGCTGCCAATGGACTTGACTAAATGTAAAATGCTGGGTCATGGGTTGACGAAGTACACTAATGTCTTTTCTCCCTCCTCTGCAGATTGTCAGAAGGAAAGACCACCTATAACCCAACCAGGTTCCACTTCCAGCTTCAGATCATGCTCTGCTCCTGACCTCACTTCCGCCTGTGTCCCGTTGGACCCTCTTCTTCCTTCCCACCATCTATAAAGCCAGCCACTTTTCTTTCTCAGTCAGTTCCACTCTGGAATCAGTCTTTTAAGACAACTCAGCATTTTAGCACACTGATCATTTTTTCAGAGAGCATTGTTGAAAACATATGGGGTGGAACCCCAAACCTTTGTTTTTTTGTTTTGTGCTTCCTTTTACAATTTTTTTTTTTGCAAATTACATTTCATTTTCTGGCAGATACAAGTTTGCCAGTCTTTTTCTTCTATGAATTAAATACATTCTGTCACTTGAAACTAGTTTGCAGTATTATCTTCCTATAAATAACTGTCTTGACACTGAAAAATTAAAGGCATATTTTAAAACTTCTAATGGAGCAACCCTCTCCTCTCTCCCCAGCTTGGGTTTCTTACGCATCTTAATGGCTTTCTTGCTAATCAGCCATGCCTAGCTGATTACCTTAAGGATGTGAGAAGAAAACTAGAGAAAATTAATGGGATCTGAAAATACAAACCAGTATTTGTACTTATTCTTCTGGTCATTTAAAATAGCACATATAGCACACACATTATTCTTAGGGGTCATTTAATCTTTAGGAAGAATCTGCTGTTTCTGAGCGGTCCTTGCATAACTTGAACAGTGAATAATTACACTCATCGTTTTGTCCTATTTTGTGCATCTTTTACTTGTAGACATATTTGTAAATCATCCACTAAGTACATCTGTCACTTTATTTAATATTTACTGAATGTTCTAAAAATCACTCAGTAAGGATCAATCATTTTTTGTCCTATCAGCCTCTAAAGTATTGTGAAAGATTACATGTAGAAGGACATAAGCTGAAAAACGATGAGAGAAGTTGTTCATTACTATTGAACTTGCTGTTGAAAAATGTAATTGAAACTGTGCTTCCTTTAAAGCTTCTTTGAAGTTTGCTTTTAAAAGTATCACTTGGAAAGTTAGTCTGAACTCTTCCCAACATCAATCAATAAATTACCATTTTTGTATAGCACCACTGGCAGTGACCACCATCAGAGGATTCTTTACGTCCATTACAAATCTTCAAGGAGGACAGGAAAGTCGTATTATTTAACAAAAACAAAACCTGAATGCTGTATTGTTTGAAAATGCAAAATTATTTCCGTAAAAAATTAAGTGTTGTAATGTTATAGCTATAAATGGTGTATTGTTAGCTATATTGTAATGTTATAGCAAAATATTTTTAAGAAGTAATAGTTGTTATATTTTTAAAATACTTTATTGTTTGATATTGAAAATATATATAAATATGATTTATTCTTGATTAGGTCTTCTTATTCTATAGCCATAGATATTTTAACATTTAACAGCTATTACCATATATGCTCACAATACCGAATATATCTCTCTATTATATAAATAAATCCTGGGGCAAGACGAGACTTTTTAGCCTGGAACAAGAAGTGACTTTTTCTTAGACATACTTTCAAGTCCTGCGAGACAAGACTTTGTGCCAAGACATTTAACCATGCCCGGGGCCGGAAATAAAAGACAATGAGTAGATGACAAAGTAGAACGTCGTAAAGAGGTTCCAAAATGTTGGCGTGATACACATGTAGAGCAGGTTAGAAATATTGAAAGTACTAAAATTTGAAAGTCCCAAAAAAATGATAGTAAAAATCACAGCGCAAACAAATGTAAATTATTACTAGGTGAAATAACTGAACAGCGAAAAGAGATTGAATATATTGTTTGGATTTAAACTTTAAGTGAGAGACTTGTAGATCGTCTAATTCATGCTGCCATCAGGGAAAAGTAGTGTTTCTTCCCAATGAAGAGGAGTATCTATGAGAATTAAAAGATTTCTTGTTTGGTGAAAGTGAAATCCACATATATGAGAGGCAGAGACGTGAAGTGGCTGGCACGTAGCGCAGGTCGGGGGGTTGGCGAGCGAAGCCCCCTAGTTGTGATATAAGTAAAAGTGATATGCAAAAGAGCTTTATATTTTAAACACTTGCACATTTTTACCAAAGTAATTAAATACTTGGAAGATTATACACTTTACTTTCTAGTGGCATGTAATTTGTGCACTGTGTCATTAGGAACATTAGAACACTCTAGACAAGAACAGGCCATTCAGTCCAACAAAGCTCACCAGTCCTATCCACTTATTTCTTTCAAGAAAACATCAAGTCGAGTTTTGAAAATCCCTGACGTCTTACTGTCTACCACACTACTTGATAGCTTATTCAAAGTGTCTATCGTTCTTTGTGTAAAGAAAAACTTCCTAATGTTTGTGTGAAATTTACCCTTAACAAGTTTCCAACTGTGTCCCCGTGTTCTTGATGAACTCATTTTAAAATAACAGTCTTTATCCACTGTACTAGTTCCCTTCATAATTTTAAACACTTCAATCATGTCACCTCTTAATCTTCTTTTGCTTAAGTTGTATAGGCTCAGCTCTTTTAATCTTTCCTCATAATTCAACCCCTGTAGCCCTGGAATCAGCCTAGTTGCTCTTCTCTGGACCTTTTCTAGCGCTGCTATGTCGTATTTGTAGCCTGGAGACCAAAACTGCACACAGTACTCAATATGAGGCCTCACCAGTGCATTATAAAAGTTGAGCATAACCTCCTTGGACATGTACTCCACACATCATGCTATATATCCTAACATTCTGTTAGCCTTCTTAATGGCTTCTGAACACTGTCAGGAATTCGATAGCTTAGAGTCCACTATGGCTCCCAAATCCTTCTCATAAGGTGTACTCTCGATTTTCCGACCGCCCATTTTGTATTCAAACCTAACATTTTTACTTCCTATGTGTAATACTTTACATTTACCGACATTAAATTTCATCTGCCACAAATCTGCCCAATTCTGTATGCTATCCAAGTCCTTCTGTAATGATATAACGGATTCCAAATTATCTAATAATCCATCTATCTTGGTATCATCTGCAAACTTAACCAGCTTGTTATTTATTTTCCTATCTAAATCATTTATATATATATTAAAAATAGCAGCGGCCCTAGCACTGACCCCTGTGGAACACCACTCTTAACATCGGCCAGTTCTGATGAGGTTCCTCGCACCATCATCCTCTGCTTCCTGTGTTTGAGCCAATTCTGCACCCATCTAAAATCATCACCCTGAACACTTCTTTTAATCTGATGCCCAACCTCTCATGTGGCACCTTATCAAATGCTTTCTGAAAGTCCAGATAAATAATATCATATGCTCCACTTTGATCGTATCCTTTTGTTGCCTCCTCATAGAATTCCAGCATGTTAGTAAAACACGAACTCCCTCTTCTGAACCCATGCTGACTGTTCAGAATAACTCCTGTCCTTGCCAGATGTTGCTCAATCTTATCCTTAATAATTCCTTCCATTAATTTTCTTGTGATGCATGTTAAGCTTACTTGTCTATAGTTGCTTAGATCTGCCCTGTCACCCTTTTTATATAATGGGATGATATTTGCCATTTTCCAGTCCTTTAGAATCTCTCCAGTGCTCAGTGACTTCCTAAAAATATGTGTCAAGGGCTTATATATTTAGTCACTAGCCTCCTTAAGAAAACGAGGATAAATATTATCTGGTCCTAGTGATTTGTTTGATTTCATCTTATTTAATCTGAGCAGCACTTCTCCCTCCACAATTTCCAAATCCCTCAGTACCTCCTTAGTAGTCACGTTTACCTCTGGGAGGTTGTCCACTTGCTCACTTGTAAACACCTCAGAAAAATGTAAGTTTAGGGCATCCGCTATTTCACTGTCTGTGTCTTTTAATTACCCTTTACTATTCCTGATGCACTTGACCTCCTCCTTGACTGTTCTTTTACTGTTAAAATACTGAAAGAATCTCTTAGGGTCTTCTTTTGCCTTATCTGGTATATTCCTCTCCAACTGTCTTTTAGCCTCCCTGATATCCTTCTTAATGGTTGCCCTCATGTTCTCATACTCTGTACAATTCACTTTGCAGTCATTAGTCTTATATGCCTTATAAAGCAGTTTTTTCCTTTGCAACTTCTTTTTAAAATCTTTATTAATCCACTGTGGAGTTTTTTTAGTTTCGTATTAATTCCAAATTTAGGTATGTATCTGTCCTGCATTACATGTAAAACATTTTTAAACCTGTTCCACTGCTCCTTGACTGTCTCCACATTTAAAAGCTTGTCCTAGTCTATCCTACTTAGACTTTGTCACATCTGCTCAAAATTAGCCCTACCAAAGTTCAACTTAACAATTTTAGTCTTTGCATCTGAACTCTTACAAAATACTGAGAATTGTATTACATTATGGTCACTTGACCCTAGTGGTTCAATTACCTCTAACCCCTCAATTCTATCTTGATTATTACAAAATACTAAATCCAGACAGGCTTCATCCCGTGTTGGTGATTTAACATGCTGCGTCACTGATTACTTCCAAAAACTCTTGTGCTCCTCCATCTGCAAGGTTATCCCAGTTAATATTTGGATAATTAAAGTCCCCCATGACTATAATATCCCCCTGTAAACTTGCCTTTTTGATATTACTAAAAAGATGTCTGTTGAAATTACTGTCTGAATTGGGTGGTCTATAACACACTCCTAAAATAAGACCTGTTTCCCCAATATTTTCCAGGCAAAGCCACATGTCCTCACTAAGATGGGGCTCATCATTCAGCTGAAGAGGTCTTACATTTAAACCCTGTTTGGTATAAACAGCAACCCAACCTCCTTTTCTGTTCTGTCTATCCTTCCTAAAAAATGTGTATCCCTCTATGTTATACTCATCCCCATCTTTGGTATTTAGCTAGGTTTCCGTTATTGCTATAATATCACAATTATTCTCTGCTACATACAACTCCAACTCACTTACCTCATTTTTGATAATTCTAGCATTAAGGCAAGCTATTTTTAATGTGTTACTCCTTCTAAATTTAAATGTTTACTTAGAATTTACATTACTATGCATTTTTATTTCTACACCATTGTTTGTTCTTCCATGTATAGATCTAAACCTGGCCTGTCCTAAACTCCCTGCCCCCGCCAATTCCCTAGTTTAAACAATCCTCGACCCTGGATTTCCCTTTAATCCTGATGGTTAGTGTACAACATTATTACATTAATTACAACTGCTATTATCTTTAAAAGCAGTCAGACTTAAAAAAAAAAAAGAAAAAAAAAAAGATGTTTATAAAAATCAACTCAAATGCACTAGCTGAGCATTAAGTGTTCTAGCCAGTTGGACAAGACAATGTATTGAAAAACTGTGAACTATTTGTCTGCTAGTATTGTATTTAGTCATCTCACTGTGATATGGTATTATTTAGTTACACTGCAGTTAACCCAGGGTCACTTGTACTGTGCTTTAAGTAAGTGTTAAAATCTCTGAATGCAATTTGAACTTTGATGAAGATCCACCTGAACATATTAGTTGAGTCACTGAATGCACCAGGTAGGTTGAAACTTGTTTTCTGTCTCTAATAATGTCACATCTCTTTACACAGGACAGTTTACTTTAACACAGGATGAAATGGAGGCTTCAGATGTACATAAAAAAATCAAAAACAACATTTTACATTTTGCCTAATCCAATTAAATACAGAACCTCAGCATTGGGCAGGGCAAGGCAGGTACCAGCTTTAAACTGGTAGCCTGTCCACCACAAAGCCCGCTCATACTCACATTCATGCAGGACCAGTTTAGAATCTAACCTGACCTGCATCATTTAGGAAATTAAATGGGGAGAACCTTGCACTAAAAAATGCAAACATAATTGCAAACTCCACATTACAAAAAACAATTCCAGGATTCCACATTGGGCGTACAGAATTAATATACAGTTTAAGGCAAACGGGCATAACAAGCATGCCAAAAATGCTAAAAGCAATCAGTTACTTAGCCCGCTTATCATAAATGCATCCTAAAGTGTCATGTTTTGCAAGGCGTGAACCAGCATAATATAGGACACCATTTCATCACACACATGTTTATACACAAATACGTATCAACACTTTCTCAAGTGGTGTTTTCATGGGTTTTTTTCCTAATTGCTGATTCTGAAATGTCAAGTTAATGTTTTAGGAGTGATCTGAATATTAGTAGTACCAATGAAGGAAGCATTTTTTTTTTCATACAGTGTGTCTAATTGCCCTCAGTAACACTGTACATAGTGGTTAATTTGAATGCTTTTTTCAAACACTGTAACATTGATTTTCAAAGAGATTTTAACAGAGACTTTTGTAACAAATATTTATAAGACTCTAAAATAGTTAAATAATCATAAAATTGGTCTCTTAACCCTTGTGTACATTACATGTGTCAGTTTTTTCCTCTAAGCTTTAAAACAACATTGAATCATAGCCAGCTGTCAGCAATGCAGAGAGGAGGAATTTCACTTTTCACAATAAAGGGCATTCATGAGCAGGCTTTCAGTCAACCTCTTCTTTGCTATGCTTTAGGTGAGGAGGAGGAGGACTAGCAGAGCTCATCACCTTATGTGCTCATTACTACCACCAGTGATGCGGGGAAGAGCATTTAACATATCATAAATCACATTTGTCTGTATTGTACTGAAAGTTTTTGAAGAGGGTATATAAAAACTATGAACTACATTTACTGTATAAATAGTTCATAAAAAGAGTAAAGAAGGAAAAATGGTTAATATCATCCTGTTTATATGAATATTTCCAATAATGGAGCTTACTGTATGTAGCATCTCTTATATATATTTCTCTTCTGGTTCGTCCTGCTTCCTCTTCAAAACCGGTCCCCCTACACACAGCCCATACGGCATTTCTTGATTCCTATTCCTCCTCTTCCAAACCCTTCCCCACACTGCCTGCAGCCTCCCATACACCACCACGCCGCTTTTCTCGATTCCTATTCCTCCTTCAGACTACCGCGTTCCCCGCTCCTCTCTCTCTAGTATAGAATTACTAGAGGCCGCATGACCAGCATCATCATATGTCAACGTCGCCGCCTTATTGCGAGTGGCACTGCTGTGTTGTGAAGTAATGGATAAAGATGCCTCACACATGTGTTGCTTGGGATTGCAAAGCAACAAACCGCTGTCTGCTCTAAACCAGATCCCAGGGGATTACATTTCATAGGTAAGGCTGAACAAATGTTTTGGTTATATTTGGCCATTAGAAAATTCCATTTTATAATCTTAGCACTCAAGATCACCTTACAATAAAATTAAACAACATTAGTAAAATTAAAACAAGAGAATGATAAATCAAAAAGCAATACTGTAATTAGCAAACAAAGATAACTGGCAGTAACAGTGCAAAATTCACAATCGGTAGGCCAGTTTGAAAAGATAAGTTTTTAGGGCAGTTTTAAAATGTGTTATTGAATGGAGCTGATGTACAGTGGGTACGGAAAGTATTCAGACCCCATTCAATTTTTCACTCTTTGTTATATTGCGGCCATTTGCTAAAATCATTTAAATTAATTTTTTTCCTCATTAATGTACACACAGCACCCCATTTTGACAGACAAAAAATAATGAAATATGACATGGTCCTAAGTATTCAGACCCTTTGCTGTGACACTCATATATTTATATTTGTGTGGAGTTTACATGTTCATCCTTGAGATCACCTTCATTTGAGTCCAGCTGTGTTTGATTATACTGATTGGACTTGATTAGGAAAGCCACACACCTGTCTATATAAGACCTTACAGCTCACAATGCATGTCAGAGCAAATGAGAATCATGAGGTCAAAGGAACTGTCTGAAGAGCTCAGAGACAGAATTGTGGCAAGGCACAGATCTGGCCAAGGTTACAAAAAAAATTTCTGCTACACTTAAGGTTCCCAAGAACACAGTGGCCTCCATAATCCTTAAATGGAAGACGTTTGGGACAACCAGAACCCTTCCTAGAGCTGGCCGTCCAGCTAAGCTGAGCTACCGGGGGAGAAGAGCCTTGGTGAGAGGGGTAAAGAAGAACACAAAAAGATCACTTTGGCTGAGCTCCAGAGATGCAGTCAGGAGATGGGAGAAAGTTGTAGAAAGTCAACCATCACTGCAGCCCTCCACCAGTCAGGGCTTTATGGCAGAGTGGCCTGTCGGAAGCCTCTCCTCAGTGCAAGACACATGACAGCCCGCATGGAGTTTGCTAAAAGACATCTGAAGATTCTCTGGTCTGATGAGACCAAGATAGAACTTTTTGGCCTTAATTCTAAGCGGTATGTGTGGAGACAACCAGGCACTGCTCATCACTTGTCCAATACAGTCCCCACAGTGAAGCATGGCGGTGGTAGCATCATGCTGTGGGTGTGTTTTTCAGCTGCAGGGACAGGACGACTGGTTGCAATCGAGGGAAAGATGAATGCGGCCAAGTACAGGGATATCCTGGACAAAAACCTTCTCCAGAGGACCTCAGACTGGGCCGAAGGTTTACCTTCCAACAAGACAATGACCCTAAGCACACAGCTAAAATAACGAAGGAGTGGCTTCACAACAACTCTGTGACTGTTCTTGAATGGCCCAGCCAGAGCCCTGATTTAAACCCAATTGAGCATCTCTGGAGAGACCTAAAAATGGCTGTCCACCAACGTTTACCACCAAACCTGACAGAACTGGAGAGGATCTGCAAGGAGGAATGGCAGAGGATCCCCAAATCCAGGTGTGAAAAACTTGTTGCATCTTTCCTAAGAAGACTCATGGCTGTATTAGCTCAAAAGGGTGCTTCTACTAAATACTGAGCAAAGGGTCTAAATACTTAGGACCATGTGATATTTCAGTTTTTCTTTTTTAATAAATCTGCAACAATTTCAAAAATTCTTTTTTTTGTCTGTCAATATGGGGTGCTGTGTGTACATTAATGAGGAAAAAAATTAATTTAAATGATTTTAGCAAATGGCTGCAATATAACAAAGCGTGAAAAATTGAAGGGGGTCTGAATACTTTCCGTACCCACTGTATATGTGAGGGAAGAGAATTCCCAAGTTGAGTAGCACTATGAGAGATGCTTGAGCTCCTATAGCACTTCTAGGTTACAGAAGAGTTCCTTCTCGCTGATCGCTTAGTTGTGAAGTGATGCCTCCTTCCAGATGGACATGCTTTTATGGCCTAAGGAGCGGAAGGGGCGGAGTCAGTTGCCCTCACTGGGTGGTTTCTCTGTACCGTGGAGGAAAAGGAAAACAAGACAGTAAGCAGCAGTGCCTCCTTTTAGTCCAAAGTGGAACAACATACTTGGGAGGAACCTGGAGGGTGACACACAGACATGCATGTGTGACAGCAGATATCCTTGCTTCAGAGCTACTTGATGCAGCACTGTGCCATCCCAAAATAAGTGCCATACTAGGGGTATCCTCTGTCCTTCCATCTATCAATCCATCTACTGAGCCTGGGTTTTCCACTGCAGATTTAATTAGTAAGGATATTACAACTAACCTTTATTTAAGAAGGTACTGTATTAATCTCATGTGTAAGTATTTTTAATGGTACCAGTTCTGCAATACCAAATTACATAAAGAAATCAGTTTCCAGGAAATACATGGGCATGTTGCCATTTACATTTATTTGGAATGGTGGACAATAAATAAGGACATTATTTAAAACATACAGAATATATTCAATTGAGTAAACTAATGCCCTCAGTCTTGTGTGCTATACTTAGTTTATTGTAAGCATTTAAATATCCGTACTTAAATTGTCTATTTTTACAGAAACAATGGTTTACAATCTATTTAGTAAAAGCAAGAACAATTAAATGACATTGTTAGCAGAAGTAATACACCTTTAATTCTCCTCTTCCTTTTCTTTTATGAACAACCTGTTGTCTGCAGTACTTCACTAGAGTGTGACAAAATCTGGCAAACATGGTAAGCTGCGCTCTAAATAAGCTTAACAAAGCTTCATCTGGTCTGTAAATAACTGGCTTGAGTCTCAACTGACTGGCTGGAAATCTCTCACCTTCTGAAGAAACAACAGCATTAATCCATGGATTTTATGGTAATAGTATTATGCTTATAAGGACTGGATTTGATATTTTAACACATTCTTGTATAATAAACATTAATTATAAAAATATGTAGCTATTTGTTCAATTTTGAGCCTTGATTTATTTCTTCTGTAACATTAGAAATGATGGGGTTCTGCTTAAAATGGTCAATGTTATTAATAACAAATATAAATACAGTATATGAAATGACCAAATCAGTATATCTTTTAGATCAGCAAGTCGTGTTCTGTGTTACCCTGTTTATTCTGTTTTACTCAGTTGACTTCAGCTAGTAAATATGACCCAGTAGTAAACTGGGGGTAAACAGTAAAAAGAGAAACATCTATTTCATTTATGGGTAAATACTGTTATTAAGACTGAACTGAAATTGTTGATGCAAATATAAAGCTCTAAAGAATCAATGTGTCCTTGAAAATTTGTCATAATAATTGAAAAAAATCCATTTCACAGACATGTCATCCTATGTTTTTTTTCTTTAAATAAAATTTACATACTAAATAATTCAATTATTTACTTTAACACTACATTGAAGCTCATTTTTTGGCACAAATATTAGGCACTGCAGCATGCATAAGAAATACTGTAATAAAATGTATAAAGAAATACTGTAAGTCTATTTGTATAAAAATTGTTCTTGACATTTTGAATATGGCTTGTATGAAAAATAATGACCCAAACTAAATAATAATTCTGTTTTTTTGCATACCTACATGTTTTTCAGAAATGTGGCTTTTACACATTTTACAAATGTTATTTGTGTAAATAATCTAAATATGTTAATCTTCTTCAAAGCTTTTTGTTTGTTAAAAAGCTGAACTCTTCTCAATTATGACAATTGTCCATATTTCAGGAGCACAGCTGCTTAATCACTCAAATGGCCCATTTTTGTAAATGGATTCTGTCTTTGGTGACCATCACATTAAAATATCCAGACATGGATCAGATTATTGTTTTCATTATTTTAATAGTGGATAATCCATGTGAAATAACAAAAAAGGATATTTTGTTCAAAGCCTTATGCTGTTATAGAGTGCTTGAAAAAGGATAAGAGAAAATCTTGAGTGCCTCAATATATGAAATGCGTGACTAGTGCATCTCGGGGCTGTCCTTCTTACTATTCAATAACCTTTATTGGTTTTAATGCTCACTCTGTTCACAGTCCACTACCACTGCGAGCCCTATGTGTTTGCAACATTTTAACATAATTTATCTGCACTGTGCAAATGAGCTTTTCTGTTTGTAAATATTATCAAGGTATATCTCATGTTCAGTATATATTCAGTATATGTGTGAATTCATGGACATTTCAAATTTTGATGTCTAGACCACACCAAAGAATGCTGAAAAGACTGTAAGGTAGAGCTTTGAATAGACTACTTAAAACTGTATTAGAGTACATATTTTAACTGTGGCAACATTCTTCTCCTTTAATTCATCACTTCAACAGAGGATTCAAACAAAACAATGGTAACTTATTTTGCCATAAATGGGTGAGGTACAGTAGAAGAATACCTCATTGAGAAAATGATTATGCTATACTTTCCTTTAGCTCTGTTCACTTGCTGTTACTGTCATTAGGTGTTTTTGTTTTCCCACTTTTAAAGGAGTTCTGTCACCTCCTTCTATTGATTTGAGCCTAGTCTTGATTTCAGGAAAGTAGAGACTTTTGACTTGCAAAATTATACTATTTCATTAGAGGAAGACCTAAAAAATTACCTAAAGAATTTTGGAGTAAAGCATGCATGCCTATGAGTAAAAGTTCATAGACTGAGGTGATTTATTCAGTTCACAACTATTTGATGTAAATGATTTTGTAAGTGAATTGAACCCACACTGCTGACTATAATCTCTCTATTATTATAATTGTTATTGTTCTCCTTAAAACCTAAACTGCACAATATGTATTTGTTTGTTTCTTTGTTTATCGATTAATTGATTGGCTGTATTTTCTGTACTTTGAGTCTGTATCCTTGTTTTTTATGTTTCTGCTGCTGCATGCATCTGAATTTCCCCAAGGGATTAAAAATGTTTATCTAATCTAATATAATCTAAACTCTTTCTAGCTGAGGCAAGTTAAGGTCATTTACAATACCCTTCTCCCTATAGTCCAGAATGTCAATCTCAGATCCTCGAGGGTGCCTACAGATTTTTGTAACAGCTAATTTCTTAATTAGTAAGCAATTACTGCTGCAAATGGAAGATACTTGTTTTGCCTTAATTTTGATTAGCTTTCTTTTTAAGACTCAGAAATACAAAGTTAGTCAACAGATAACCAGAAAACCTGATCCTATTTGTACCCATGTGTTTATCATGCAATGTTTTTCAATAAAAGTCTCTAAAAAATAAGTGAAGGAAATATTAATATGTCTGGTCCATAAACTATAACGATGATGCTCTTAGAAAATGGAAAATCAACAGTTTTCGATATGACCAGTGTAGCAGAATGAAAGCACTAATGAGCCATAGAATTGACTAGCAACACTAGTAATAATGCGCTTCATTAACAAGAAGTAATTAGCTTCTAATTAAAAAAAAGTGTTGGAGCTGAATTGGTTGCCTTCCAGGAACTGGTCACCTGTGGCCTCATGTATAAGTGGTGCATACGCACAAGAATGTTGTGTACACCAGTTCCACACACGTCTTGATGTATAAAAACTAAACTTGGCGTAATGCCGTGCACATTTTCACAGTAGCCTCAGACAATGCTTACACATGTCTCAATGGGTTGCACCCATTGTCAAAGCAGTGCTTCTGTTTCTGTGTAGTTTCCCTTTCTTTTTTATATTCACATCCATGATGCAAGCTTCATCAAATACACCAAAATTAATTGCACATTGTTTCCAAATGTAAAGCACTTGATTGTATTCAATCTGTAATGATACAATGGTGCACTGAATGGCCAAATTATTCCAACTTCCATGGATGCTTCAGAAGTGTTAGAAGACATTGCAAATGGAAGAATAAGAAGTAGAGCACATATTTTGAGATCATGCTGATTTCTTGTCCCATGATGATGACTGGTTTCTAAGTCGATTTTGACTTTCAAGAGCTATCCTCTTGGAAATGTGTGCTAAACTGGGCTGGCTTTACAAAGGGAGACTTTGAGGAATTGTGAACTATCTGCATCTTGGCAAGTTATGCCCACCCTCAGGTTTTTAGCTACAGGAGCTTTTCATTGTGAACTGGCTGACGGGGTATTTCTCAGTCATCACTGAGTCACGCCAGGTCAGCTGTATAGGATGGTATCATCAGCTTGTCATTCAGATATTTAAGATTTCCTTACACTGTGGTCGGACGGGCAAACATCAAAGTGCAATTCACAGCTATGTCAAGTTTTCCAAATGTAATCAGAGCGGTCAACTGTATGCACATTGGTATAAAGGCACCTTCAGAGAATTAATTTGCTTATGTAAATAGAAAGCATTACCAGTCTATTAATGTGAAAAAGATAAATAATAATAATAATAATAATAATAATAATAATAATAATAATAATAA
>JANRMT010062808.1:13041582-13066875 GCA_026402145.1 Polypterus bichir lapradei
AATAATAATAATAATAATAATAATAATAATAATAATAATAATAATAATAAATAATTGCAGCACCTCACTGTTAAAACAGTGTGAGCCCCGGAATTTCTCTACCTCCTCCAGTGGTGTTGACACTCAGACAGTGGGCTGCGACTCGCCCTTTCCCATCAACTTTGATATCTGACCACTTCTTTTTTATTTAGGGCACTGTGCGACTTTCTAAACTTGAACTTTTGAGTGCCTCCGCCATACTGTGCTACTCCTTTTCCTCAATTTCCTTTTGTTGCTTATACCATTGTTTAAGGCACCAAATAGCACATTTTTACTTGCCTTCACTTCACTGAGCAGGACCTCCATTTCACATTTGCTGAAATTGTTCTTTTTTACATGAGCTTCTGCCATTGTCTTTTAACAAAACATTTAACTTTTATATTGATTTGCATATTCAAATAAGTGATGCTCTGCGAGGAGTCGGGATGGGGCTGTAGGCCCATGCATGTGAGTTAAAATTTATGCTGACTGTGATTTATAAAGGGAAAGTGCAAACAACTTTGCTTAGACACAGTATTATCTGAATTTGTTGTGCGTTCACATATTTCTAGTTTTGTCCATGCACTATGTTTTAGTGGTAATTTTACACAAGGCATTTTACATGAAGCCCCTGGTCATCTGATGGCTAACTTTGCATGTTATTATTATTTGGCTCCTTGTTAATGAAAAAATAAAAAAAAGGTTCTGTTTTTTAAAAAAGGAAGTCAATTGAAATTAATTAAAATGAAATGAAGCGTATGCCATTAGCTGCAGTAGATTTTTATTAAATGAGAAAGTGTCCGGCATTCACTGCAACCCTCTGGGACTGGATTTAGGTAGTATTCAGCTTTGCATCCATTGCCTATGGGATTACCAAAATGTAAAATTTCAAACATCCTTAAAGGTGAATCTGTATAGGTGTGTCTTCTTTGCTCTTCCTCTACAGTATATCCTTATCGTTTATTTTGGCCTAACCATCACATTCCCCCTGAGATTCCTTATCAGTTTACGTGTTTACATGTCCTACTCTGACCACCACTTTTCAAAGAAACTCAAATTGACAGATCCTGCTTTTTTGGACTCCATGATGATATTCTGATTCCATCCTGAATTGACACAAGTTTCAAAAAACGGGAAGGAATGTCCACAACACTTTAAACTGGATTACTGAGATTTAATAAAGGATGGATTGATTTATGGTAGGACAAATTCAACCAAAATACTTCCTAGTTTAACTGGACAGTGAATACTTCCTCTAAATAAAATGAATGAATTACTTGAAGGGAATTTGTGTATTAAGTAGTGACAAACTGACATTTATCAGTTATTAATAAAATATTTTAATATACTAATGTAACTATTATTTGTGCTTTCCCAAATATTATTCTATAAAATAAAAGGAATTATGCGTTGACAGGACCTTATTTTCACAATAGAAACAGGTTACAGCCACTGAAACTCCCCATGTCATGTGATAAATGGATAATGTGTAAAGCAGGCTTCATAATTTATTCCAAAATATGTTATTTATCTCAGTACAATACTGTATTTTTAATCATAAGGCAATAGCATCAGCAGAATTTTCTTTTGCCTTGTTTAATCAAATATACAGTAAACAAAAGTTTCTGACTTGCTTTAGATCACTTACAATGCGCAGGACAAATAGAAACTGCTTAAATAGGATTACAGATATTATGAATCTGACATTTACTGTTGACTTTACCGGTTTTTGATAAGGATTTAGGATTAAACTTTTAAGCAGTGTTGCAAAATCAATTAATAAATTACTTTAAAACCACAGGGCCTAGAGATAGGTGGTTGCAAATTAATCATACTGTGACAACACATGTTTTTGTGCGGAACACTGTGCTCACAGAACTCAGCAGCTGGCCAAAGAAAGAAATTATCAATAGTATGTTAAAAAATGGCAAATATCAATTAGTGACTCTAAAGAGTATTCTTATGTAGCAATTTATATTTAAATATATTAACTAGGGTATTTTTTAAAGCATGTTTTTACTTAAGCATAAAATATTTGAACATTTTATACTATACAGCACAGATAAAATATATGACAATATCTTAATTTAAGGTTTAAAACAAAATAAAAATTAATAGATAAGTAAATGAAAGTAAAACATGACCTCATAATGTAACTTAAACTTGTTCTACAACTTAAAAAGTCAAATGTCACTATAATACTTTTAACAACTGCCGGCACTATGATTACAAAGTGATGTAGTACACAAGAATAGAAACATCGCATAGAAGCAGAGCATTTATCATCCCTTCAGATTGCAGGGGGTTAAAAGTTAATTAGTAAACTTTAGTGTGGATCTTTTCCCAAGTGACTCTTTACAGAAGATGAGAGAATCAAATCAAGAGATTTGTAGCTGCAGAATGAGGATAGAGAGATAGTGCAGAACCTTCAGAATGCCTTTATTCACTAATAGATCAACAAAGGCTGCTACTGATGATGAACTGCATTCCATATATACTTGATATATATTTTAAGTACATAGAATTGCCTTGTTTTCTCATTGCCACTAGAAGAGGATTTGAAAGAATTTTCAGGAACATAGCAAATTTTGCAAACAGACTTTTAAAACAAGTCCATTCCACTGTCACTGCCATGGGTGTATGTAAATACATATAAATATATATATTAATGTATGCATAAATATGCATGTGTGACTTTCTCTTATCTTATACATCGTGCCAATTTTGCACTAAAACAACGTAACATCACTAATTTAATTGTTATTGTTGGTAAAGATATTTTCTTGGACAAATGCTTTTCTATTCCTTCCATTCTCTGTCCCTTTACTCTAAGAAAGTGTGTGCTCATCATAACAAATTAAAGAACATAGGCCTAGAGACAGATGCTAGGGATGGATGGGAGTTGGGCATGCATTGGTGTAAGTATACAGACTTGCTTATAATCTTGTTTCTCTTAAACAACATGCCTAAAACTAAGACGGAATATACAACCCAACTCATTAAACTTCACAGGCTAGAATGTTAAGGGATAAAATCATGCAGTAAAGCAAAATAAAGCACTAACTCACCTTAGTAATCTCAAAGCTGAGCTGTTTTTATGACAGGAAACTAATTTGTATGTGAACGAATATTTTATAATGCACAAGGGATGAGTGGAATAGACATTCACGCTGAAAACTAGGAATATTAATACAGTATATAATTCAGTTCTCTTTGTAGCATCCTAGGTGATTGTCAATCCAGAAGGCCACTGCGTAATTGTAGTGGGAAGACTTAACAAAACACAGTTAATTCTGGCAAATTTATAATCTTGTAGCTGGCATAAAAAAGACATTATGCAAAAGTTGTGCCTTCTCTCTTTCATTTGTTAACATGCCAACATATTGAATGGTAATTTTAACAATGTTTTGAAGCCCAGCTATGGATCAATCATTGTCCACAGTAAATTATCTTTATAAGTTTGTTGTATTAACTCAAGACATCATAAAAAAGAACCAAAAATATAATGGATAGTAATTTTTTTCAACTGTGTTAAAGATAGTATGCTTCTTTCTCTACAGTGAATTATAGTTACTGAAGAATTGACTCCTTTAACAATAATAATAATATGCTGTCAATACTTAAGTGAAGCAAGTACAAAGCTGTTGTAATCTTGGTTCATTCTCCATTTAATATAGTACAGGAATTTACTAGTCACTCTCTCCAACAACACTGTTGGCATGTTACTTCACTCATACCTAAAAGCAATTGTTTTGTTAAATGTACTGTATACCCTTATAAATAAATCTATATAAATAAAAACTGAATACCCTTTGTCTGTTTTCTGAATTGTTTGGCTTCACTTGATGTTATTTATTAGTCTTTCACAGTAAGGACCTTATTTCAACCTCAGACTGCATCTTGTCTGTTTATTTGTTCATCAATGATGCAAAAAATTGCATGTGATTTTCAGGAAATCTGGACAAAGGTTGCCATTTGCCCAACTTAAAATATAAGCTGTAATGTGTTTAAAAAATTGAATACAATTTAAATAAGGCTCTGTCAGTGATTCAAAGGAAACAATAGCAAGAGTGTGGTGTGACAGGATTCTAACACAAAAATTGAATATTACTTAAAAATGGTTATGTCTACTTTAAAAAATGTATATTTACCATATTGTTCAATCAAAGCAAAATACAAGAATACAGGCTTCATATTTGTGTAATTTTAAAGAATTTCACTGGGGAATTGGGTCAACATCTCAAAAGTCATGCATTACTCCAGAACAGCAAAAGGATATTACATGAAATGGCATGTATGTTACAGTTACCCCACAGTGAACATACAAAGTTTATGAAGTTTCAAAAGATACATCATTAAAAGAGGTTAAATAGAGGGAATAACACAAAAAAACAGTAGTTTTGACCAAGCTTTTATATCATTGATTTAACTATTCAGCAGGGGCCTCATGTATAAATGGTGCTTACGTACAAAAATGTTACATCCTCCCGTTTCCACACTCAAATTGCGATGTATAAAACCTAAACTTGGTGTAAAGCCACGCAGATTTTCAGATCCACATCCCTGACACAGATTTATCATATACACTGAAATTAACCGCATATTGTTTATTATTTTCAGGCATCTGATTGTAATCAACCTGTAACAATATAATGCATGAAATGGCCAAACTATTCCAAATACCATAGCTGCTTTAGCGTTGTTCCTCTCACTGCGCCTTCTTCTTCTTTCAGCTGCTCCCGTTAAGGGTTGCCACAGCGGATCATCTTTTTCCATATTACTCTCACTGCACCACTTGGTGTGTAATCACAGCTCTACAGCAGCTGATTGGAAAGAGAAATATCAGTATAGCATCAAGCACACGCTGCCTCAGCCATGCTGTCTATTGAACTGCTCTCATACGGCAAATGCTTCAGAGCATTTCCTGTACGGCCCTCACAGTTCAGACACAGTTTCATCCCAAGAACTATAAACACACTCAATCAGTCCATCAAGTGCTCCTTGTAGAACTGTTTGTACTTATTAGTACAATTACCTTACTGTTAGCTTGCGATACAGTTATAATATTGCACATCCTGAGCCACTTTATAAAGCGCGTATTTAAATATGATATGATGACGGCATCATACAACAATTGGTTGTACCCTCCCCACTCTGGAACAAATGTACACCTCCCGACGCAATATAGATTTCACAGGATTCATCACATCCCGGACATTGCCTCTTCCAGCTTTTGCCATCGGGCAAGAGATACAAAGCAATGAAAACCAGGACAAACAGCTTTTATCCAAAAGCTATTATGGCCCTGAACTCAGAATAAAACTGATCCATATCATTTTCCCAATGTGCAATATAGACCTTAAGTCAACAAGTGCAATTTGTATATTTTGTACAATACTTTTATTACTATTCGGTCTGTTACTATTTTCTCTCTTCTTGTCTTTTTAACTCTTATGCCTCACACTGAGATGACTGCACCTTCAATTTCATTGTTATTTTGCAAAAGTGACAATGACAATAAAGATCTATCTATCTATTGTTAAGATAAAATGCAGCAAAATGTTTATTACATGATACAGATAAAATGTTAACATCATTTAAATAATCTATATTGTTAATAATTAAACATGTGAGGACATGGTGGCGCAGTGATAGCTAGTTCAGGGGTTGTTCCTGCCTCACACTGTATTCTTGCTGGGGCTGGCGCGACCCTGAAAGGATTGATGGATAGAATAATGAAACATGTACTATAAAAGATATTTCAATGTTCCTTAAAAGTTCTGAAGAATCACCGTTCTAAGCTTACAGATGGCTTAATGTCTAGTACTGAGCTGATTGTGTGGCGATTGGTTACTTGAAGAAAGAAAAGGAAGGACAGGAATTGGAGATTAGTACGTTTGAAAGAGACAGTACTGCTTCAATAAATTATTTCATCGAAGGTCGCACACGGCGCAGCAAGCATCTTGGGGTAGGCATGAACAATCTATGGACAGGGCGCCAGCTCGTCACTATCTCTGCGGCGCAGTGTTCCTATGTTTAATAACATGCTTTAACTCCTATCATCATGAAAATATCACGTATACATTTCAGTATTTTAATTATTCAGAGAGCTGTAATATCATGAATGTAATGGATTCTGTGTCCTGTCGGAGGAAGAGAAAGCCTGTTTAAGAAGCATGTAGTGATTCACACACATAGAAGAACACATACAAAACTAAGCATTTAACGTGCTACTTTAGTTACAATGGTATTTGAGAAACTAGTAAATTAAACAATTTAAAGATGTTTATGATGTTCTACCTTAATGACAAAATAAACTAAGTGATTAAAGTGGAAATTTTGAGCTTTCTTCTGTGTCCCTATTTTTTTTTTCTTTTCTCTGTACCCTAATAAGCATTCATATGACACTCAGACGGTGGGCTACGACTCGCCTTTTCATGGCGACTTGATACGTGACAACTTCTTTTTTATTTTAGGAGCTGTGCGACTTTGTGAACTTGAGCTTTTGAGTTTCTCCAACACTCTATGTTACTCGATCAACTTCCTTTTGGTGTTTATACCACTGTTTAAACCAACAAATAGTACCTTTTTCCTTGCCTCCACTTGGTATTCGCTGAAATTCTTCTATTTTCCCCCATGCTTTTGCCACTGCCTTTTCACAGAACACTGAGCATAAGGGCTATTTATATTGATTTGCATATTCAAAGAGGCGTAATTCTGGGAGGAGTTTGGGTGGGGCAGCAGGCACGTGCATGTGCGTTACTTTTCACGCTGACCGGAATTTATGGAGCGGAAGAACGTGGAAGTCAGCAAACGCACAGTTTTATGCATCTGGATTTTTTTGTGCGTACGCACATTTCCGCTTTTGTCCTTATGCCATGTTTTTGTGTGAATTCTATGCACAGCGTTATGCATGAGGCCCCTGGTCATTCAGCTTATTAATGTGGAATTTAACATCTACTTAAATAGGAGTAGGGTTTATACTTCCAACCCAGCAAGGAGTTACCACATGTATGGAATCTAAATATACACAAAAAGAACAAATTCTCTGAGAGCAGAGACATTTATAGATGTCAGAGAGGTAGTGAAGATGACAGAAAGGACATTTATGTTTCAGTCACAAAAGATAAAAAGGTCAACATATTTGCTTTCCTACCATAACCCATTAAACAAATATACCCAGGAAACATTAGGGACTTTGGCTTTTAGTCTTATATACTGAAAGTAACTCTGTTCAGGAAATTTCATCACCATCTCTTTGGTAATATCTTGAGGCGTACTCAAGAAATCAAATAATACCTTGCTCTGTGCATAAGACTAGAAGGGTGTTTATTTTTTTCAGAAGCAACAACATTATTTTTAGCCGGTCTTCAGTTCTGCCATGTTTTTTACTGTTGACACATCCATTGTCAGTCACAAGGCTCAATAAAACACTGTGATGCTACTGCATATTTCCCAATATAAGTTGGTGGAGTCCTGCTCACAAATACCATTGAATCTTCTAAAAATATGTAAGGGGAAGTAAAACCAAGTAATGAGACCTTTACCAGCATTATTTTGAGTTTCTTCATTGTTTGCACATTGGTTTTGACATAGGCTTGACCAGACAGGATTTATTTAGGGCCACACTCCCACCACTGTCTAATTGGTACATATAGTTGGCAACACTTTCTCCTGAAGCCGGTCTTGACAGTGCTGAATAAACACTTGGGCAAAAGAATAGGAAATCTAGATGGCTAAAAGACTCTTCTTCCATTTCGGAAGCAGAAAGGAAGTCTGAATGAAAGGAAACAACCAAGAAGGTCCAGAACAAGAGGTGTATCCGGAGAGGTGTATCCTTTCCTGTTACATGTTCTCTATCACAGTTAACATGGCTGCAGAAGGTCACAGACCCAGAGTCTTAAATAGGAGCAAAGCCTGCTCTGCTCACTGTATTGTAGAACTAATTCTCTTGTTCTTGGAGACAGTTCTGGACTTCTCTTTAAAAATTAGGCCAGGCCTGTTAACTGGTTTTAGTTATCATTGACAAAACATTATTTCCTATTTTTGTTCTTTTTTGCTATAATAAACACATCTTACAGCTCAGGAATGGGCACCATATTAAAAAGTGGGTGCCATATTTAATTAAATATACAAGAGCCTGAATAAATAAACTTAATTGCTATAAGTGAAAACCAAAATTTCACATAAAATTGACAAGATATTAATTTCAGACAACAGATTTGAAGAGGTAACAATTTAGGCCACAGTGTTATCACCCCTAGACATTGGGTGGGTCTCTCTGGTAGTGTCTTAAACTTGTTTGAATCTTATATAACAGGTTAGAAATTCTTTGTTATTTGGGGTGATTGTAGTTCAGGGGTCCATTATATCACATATGGATCTATTCTGGGCCAGCTGTCATTTTCAATCTACATGCTCCTATAAGGGAACATTTTGTCAAAATACAAGGTAAACTACCAAAGTTATGCTGATGATATGTAGCTTTACTTAACTATAGCACCCATTTACTTTTCAAAATGGATTTGTAATAATTTCCACAAACTAAACAAAAAATAAATTAAATGTTAATGCTTCAAACTGCATAATAACCATATTACTAAGACATTTAAGCAATGCTGCAAAAGTTTCACCTTTTAAAACAATGCAATCTCGCAAGAAAAATGAATCCACATTTTTTTTAATCATCTCCATTAACCATAATTCACTCTTCACATGACAACTTAATAAAGACATAAACAGGTAAAGTTAGTTCATAATACAACAGGAAGAATCTTAACCAGTAAAACTACTTTACTTCAGTCTGTCAGTTTGCTTATGTTCTTATGCATAATCTTAGATTGTCAAAATTGGATTTCCTTATAATACCATGAGTTAAGCATTAAAGAAATGATAAGATGGCCTTTTGCTGTTCTGCCCAAAAAATCTGGAAGGCTTTACCAATAGCAATACATCAGACTAATACTGTGGGACATATTAAAAACAAATCCTAAAAACCTATTTTTTAGTTAAGCTTTTTCACAGCTGTTTTTCATCACCACTGCTTTCAAATTTTATAAATATGCTTACACTCACTGGCCACTTTATTAGCTACACCTTACTAATACCTGGTTGGACCCTCTTTTGCCTTCAGAACTACTGTAATTCTTTGTGGCATGAAAAAACCTAACTTTTACAAGTTTACACCGGCTGTTACAGACACAAATCAAATGTATATTTTATTGTATAATATTAACAATAAGAGCAGCTCAATACTCTAAACAGTAAATCTGCGAGGCAACCATAATTGAACTGACGACCTCTTGATTAGAAATCAACAGTTCTTACCACTACACCACGGAAGCTGTTATCTTTGTATCTTTTGTGAAAGTGTTTATTTGATATTTGAACTTCAGCCTTCACACATTATATTGATTACATCTATATTTTGTCATTTATTACAAAAACATGAAAAATGTTTCTACTTTAACAATGTGCTTGCATACAGTATATTCTTGTAGACATGGAACACACATGAAATGTATGCATTCCAAATGACAATATATTATTTGCCCTCTACAACTCCAGGCAATTCACTCCAACATAAACACTGAGCACTGAGAACCTTCTTTGTGAATTGAGCTACGGCAGTTGGTGGGGGGATGGGATAGTAGGCTGCTTGCGCTGATTGACACATTTACAAGATAAAAGATGCTGATGGAGGGGTGTGAAGTGATTTAAGGTGAGCCGGGATTACGAGTTTTTTTTCGTAGGCTTTGGTAATTCTAGTGTTAAATGATATTTTGGAGCTACTTCTAGTGTCATGGAAAGCCTTACAAGACATGCATCTCCCAGGACACAGTGGCTCCTGATACATATACCACTGAATCCCTGAGTTCGTATTAAAGGGTCAGGTGCCCAGCATTATTCCAGTCCCTCAGTAGAAATTATAGTCATGGTAATTAACTGCTGAGGAAATATTGCTATGACCAATTCATATGGAGTAAAAATAAGTAGCAAAAAGAAGACCTACACTGCCACACTGGACTGGACCAATAGAGGAGGCTTCACTTCCTCAGTCTTCTTAGCCCTAAATTATAATTGCAGACTTACAGACTACACAGTCTCAAAAAGTGGGCAAAAGCTTTCAAATCACAATCACAAAAAGGGGAAAATTCCTGCTAAAATTCAAAAGTCTGTGAAGAATACAAAAATAAATAAATAATGCAAAAAGGCAGGTTTAGCCAAAAAGGGAAACATAAGCTTTGCTTAAAAACCAAAACCTAAAAATGAGTAAAAGCAATTTGAAGGCCAAAAACTTAACAAAATAAAGCCAGAAGTTGAAAAAAAAAATAAATAAAAACAACAAATACAAATGCAAAAAATCAGAAACCAACTCAGAGAAGAAAAACGCATTGCGGAAGCTGCTATTTTAATGACAGCTATTTCTTGATAAGATCTTGGGGCCGTTCCCCAAGTGCTGCATCAGGTGACCCCCACCCCTTGAAACTCAGTCCTACATAGACAGGGCAGGAGACAAAAAACACTAATACATACAGTATGTTAATATAATTAAAAACGGAAACAAAATAATTACCAATAATGATCATATTATTAAAATTAATAAAATAACATAAATACAACAACAAACCAAAACCAGAAACAGAATTAATAAAAGAATATAAAAAGGTATATTTCAAAAGCAACAAAAAGACTAAATAAAAAAGAAATGAACTTGAGCCAACAAATCTGGCTATACCATAACAATGACTTAATGCAGATTGGTATAAACACTTTGTGTGATCCTGTAGTGTACTCTGGTATGAACAAGATTTACTGGACATCTCCTCTCCCGGACCACATCTCTTTAATTTATTGCCATATTGCTCCTGTAGGCCAGAAACTGCTTGAGTTTCAGCCTCACATGTATACCCTTGAAATGCAATTAATATGTGTCCATATTTAATTCTGCAGATCTTTCTATCATAGTAGATACAAGATATTCTTGAGTGCTATTATTTTATTTCAGTGTTCACACTTTATACAAATAACAGACACTGTTGTCCATTATTCCATATTGAGCACTGACTCTTCTGTTCTTCAGGTCTTTGGTCAATAATACTGCTTCAAGTCATGTTTTTTTTTTTGTTTTAAAATCACAAGTGAGTTTTTACATCAGTTTGATTTTCTCAACTTGTCTTTGCTGTTCTCATGAGGATTACAGAAAGAGGAATCTGGCAGCATAACATGCGGAAAATGTTTGTGTTTATCTAACGCCATCTTAATCTTTGTTTTTTGAAACAGTCATCCACTAATTGCCGTATTTACATTTTCTTTCATTAACTATTACAGTTATACTTATAACATGTATGTGCTTTTCATATTTCTTGCTTGGTCAAAGGATCTGTTTATCTCCTGCTGGAGATTTAGGGAGACATAGTCTGAGGTCTGGAGAGGCATTTGAGAGGCAAAGGATGTTAATCACTTAGTAACATAAGATTTCAAGTTTGCAGGGGGGTGGGGACTAAGGTGAGGGGGATGACTGATGCCTTTGCATGGAGCCCTGAATACAACACAAGAAACAGCTTTAAACAAGGAACCAGCATGAATATTCAAAGGTGTCCATAGACTTTCTAAAGGAACACAGTATTCCTGAGATGCTATCTACAAAAAGAGTTATGTGAAGAATGTGGGTGTGTGAGTGTGTGTGTGTGTGTATGAAAGACTATCACAGAGAGAGAGAGAGAGATGATCAAGCACTGCAATCCTCTGTCTAAATCTATTGGCCTGACTACATAGCCATCAACCAGTTTCAGAAAGAGTACCAGCTTGGATTGGCTCATGGAGTTGTAGGGAAAGTGAGTGCAGATGCTCTTGCCTCTAACTCCAAGTGAGTAGTGTGAGGTGAAGCTGGCAGTGTGAATGTGTAGTCTGTGGATGCAGCAGAAAAAAAATCATTGGTGCAGAGTGGAAGTAGGTGCGAAAAATTAGAGCAGGGGCAGCAATTGGAGGGTGGCCAAAGGAGATGGTCTCCAGTAGACCTTGTATAAGAAAGTGAGGGAAAGACACTGCATTTCACAATGTATTAGGCTGCGATGATGATAAAACAAGAGCTAAATTATTCTATCAAAAAATCACATAAAATGAATATCTATCAATATGTTATTTCACATATTATTAAACAACACAACCAGGAAAAGGAGAGTAATAACAAATATTTACTTAATATGTGTCAATAAGTGATTTATGTGAGTCGTGATAATGATGATGACTACTCCAAAAGATGCAAGTTCATATCTCCTATAAATTGTGTCACAAACTTTCCTGCCATATGGTGTAACTGAAAAGATCAGGGTACACACACACACACACACACACACACACACACACACATAAACAAACAAAGTCATGTCAGGAACACTGCAGGGTCAAGGGCCTACCCAAACAACCAGAAAATGGGAAAGTAGAGGCCCCAGGTACAAAGAAAATGTCACATACACCAAAAAGAAATTGTTTTCTAGATAAGAAACTGCACTGAGTGTATTATGAAAAAAATGTAAGACAAAATGTGATAATGATGACTAGCTGAGTTTGCTGTAAACAGTTTAAGAACACATTAAATTACTGAGGCAAGTTTACACTTATTTAATTTTTAGACAACGGCGCCATCAGCTGGGGAATGGGGGGCTGTGCCTCATCTACTTTAAAAGCAGAGACTCCACTGATGTCAACCAAAGTAAAAGGCACATCTTTGGGAATGTGGGAGGAAACAGGAGTGTTTGAAGGAAAACTTATAGAGACATGGAGAAAAACTGCAAACTCCATAAAGACAACAACCCAAGATGCTAGATTCATGGGAGAGCAGTACTACCAGCTGTGCCATTGTAGCATCCTAAATAAGTAACATAAGAAGAAGTTTGCTTGTTAGTATATATGGTATCTTTATGTTTCTATTTATATATATCCTAAACTTAAATGCTACAACAAACTGGAAGTCTGAATTGAAGACAGGACTGTTGACCAAATAATGTGGGGGGCAGGCAGATCTTTTATACATTTATACATATTTCATGTTCATGCACTACTCTGATTTTCTGGAAGTATTTAACAGTATTTTAGTAAATAAGGCATGCAATTTGGATGTTGTAAGCATACAACTGGATAACTGATATGTGGATTATATAACCTGAGATATTTTCTATTGACATTTTAATATTATTTCCTGTTGCTCAGTATTGCCCACCTGGCTGTCCCCGATTGAAGGTCACTGTTTCAGTATTTTTCTGATCTCTGTTCTCCATGAAAACATGAGGCTACAAATTTTTCCCAACCATCACTACAAACACCAAGGGATAAGTAGCAGAAGGAAGTTTCTTTTTTTGTGTAGTATCCCTTTATTGGTCCCAGCTTTTAAGCTGTTCTTATAGTCTCAGCCTCACTAAAGAGATGATGACTACCATGGAAGCTGCACAGCTCAACACAACATTTCTTTAATGGTAGAGCAGTAAACATTGGAGCCTTTTATTACTGACTATAATCTAAGCAGCACTCATTAGAGGAAGCGTGTAATGATCTTACACTAAAGGAAATTTGAAAGAAAAACAAAAGGTAACCCAGCTTTCCTTATAAAAATGCTTTAATACAAAATTATTGGCCAATTTGTTTAACTTTTCTTAGTATTTAAGATTTTTCTTTACTTTGATAGCTCTTTTGGCAACTGTAGCACACAGGATAAGATGAAACTGAAGCACTGGTGCGTATCACTTACTTACAGATAATGAAGAGCTTAAGTAGAGATTGTGAATTTTGTAGAATTTGTTTTTTTCTGAATATGAATGAGAATAATGAAGTGAATATTTTTCTTTTAGCATGAAGAAAGTGCTTGGTTGTATGTTGCTGTTACTCAAAACAGTCATTAAATTTAAATTTAACTCCTATTTGTCAGTGTTAATGTTTGATTTACTACTGATATTTTTATTAATAACATTTGTCCCTGAGAATTATATTTGTCAGATTGATTAGGTTTATTCAATTATTTGTTTTAAAATGGGCGGCACGGTGGCGCAGTGGTAGCGCTGCTGCCTTGCAGTTAGGAGACCCGGGTTTGCTTCCCGGTTCCTCCCTGCGTGGAGTTTGCATGTTCTCCCCGTGTCTGTGTGGGTTTCCTCCCACAGTCCAAAGACATGCAGGTTAGGTGGATTGGCGATTCTAAATTAGCCCTAGGGTGTGTTTGCGTGTGTCCTGTGGTGGGTTGGAACCCTGCCCAGGATTGGCTCCAGCAGACCCCCGTGACCCTGTGTTTGGATTCAGCGGGTTGGAAAATGGATGGATGTTTTAAAATGTAACATTTTGATTTAATAAGTGCAGCAAATGCTGGACACCTATTGCTTTAATTAGTATTTCTGGGAGCTTTTTAGCTATTCAAGTTTAGTGATAATCTCGTATGACTTTTGACAGCTACAGCGTGTTTTGACTGACTGAATGGTAAACCAGGCACATTACACTAAACCCTGAATATTTTAATGTAAGCTTACAGGAATTTTTTAGGAGACATCTTGGGCTAGGTATTGAGCAACTTTAGAAGTACAGTAAGACTTTAGGGTTGGATAACAAAGAGCACATGACCTCTTAATCACAGTTTCCTCAGCACACAATTCGGGTGCTCCTCACCACCTAGTGATATCTGGAGTCTGTTAGAAACAATGTTACAAGAGGAATATTGATCTCATATATACATGAAAAATTCCAAAAATATCTATCAGACAATGAACCTACCTATCTCATTATGGGGTCAAACTTAGGCATTATATCAGTCCACTGCTGGCATCAATCACACGTGATCCTACAGTCATTTATACAGGAACAGTTTTAACAATGATAAACAGTCTACTTGGATGTGTATATTCTCATATTTCAGAAACTCAGTAACTGTACTGGTGATTCATACCCTGGAATATGCCTCCCACCATTTTACCATCATTAACAAAATTAAAGCCACTGGTTTTTTAATGGTTATTTTCAGTTTCTGTACCGTATATTGATTGATTAATACCAAGTAAAACTTGCAAATGTATTGCAACAGACAGAATGAAAATCATCATATGATTTATATAAAAAAATAACCAGAGAAATTACTTTTAGGGTCACTTTGATTCAGTGAATTTCAAAATAGCACTTTGCGTTTTTTCATTAAATGTACCACACTTATAGTGTATGTTGGCTTTACCCATTTGGAATAAGGATTGCAATTCAAAGCTATGGATTGGAAATCCAATTAAAGTAGGTGCTGCTTCTATACAGGCAGTGTTTCAGGTCCTGCAGAAGTACTAAAGGACGTCTTTTGAATTACTAATCAGTTAAAAGAAAATACCTTTTTTGTAAGTAAAAGTCTAAAAATATCAATGTACTTTGACCGACTATTTAACTATTTTTAAGGAGGTGCTTTTCCTAGAAGGTACAAAATGCAGTAAAACTATGCACAAAGTTGTTTGCAATTTAATCATCAAAGTAATAAGAAGAATTTATGCTGACTTTTCTGCACTGTTGCAAGTAATTCTGCTTATGGGCTACAGGGATTCCAATCACAATAATATATGCAAAACATTCATCAAATTGTGCAAATTAAGGTACCATAAGTTGTTAGCCATTCATGAGCTTCACTTCATTATCTTTGAAGCAATCTGATTTCTCTGAAGTACATGGTACTCATCCAGTTGAATTTATGATTAGAGCTGTAATGTTTAAAATGTATTTATTGCAGATTTGAAAGATTTTTTACCATAAAGATTGGCTTGTGTGCTTTTTTTTTCAGTGGGCCTTTCTTCACATTTTCATTTAAATGTGTGCAGTATAATTAGGGTTTGCCCTTCAAGGTTTCTTATTCTGACTCCCTTCAATTAGATGCATTAAACCCTTCCACTCCATGTCCATCATGACAATCTAAAGAGAGTGTTCATATTGCTTCAGGAATATCCACTATATCAAAAGCATCTTCGTGCATTTCTCAACGCATGGAGGTTTCTGTGCCTTTTACAATATTTAAATGTTTTCAAAATAAAAACAATGATAAAAATGAAAGGTGTTCTAATGTGTTTGAGGTGAAAATTTTAGTCAGTTAGCTCACTGTACCTTTCTTGTTTTTGAAAGCAGAGTCAGAGGAAAACAAAAATACGCCACCAGCTGTATTTTCGGTATAGCATTTGACTGCAATGTATTTCTTCAGTTATAAATTTTTCCTGCTGTCACAACAATGTAATGGCTTTTACTGAAGCAATCTTAAATACAGATTTGCACATAGAAAAACAATTAAAAATACATTTTAAAAAACGATTGAAACTTTCAGATAATTAAAGGGGAGAAAAAAAAACCCACCATGCAATGCCAAACTGTAAATGTATTGACATTAATGTTTGTTTAGTAAGATATAAATACATGAATAAATGAACAAAGGCCTGGGATATGAGCACTGTTCATGCCCTAAAATACATATATGTCAATGGTTTCTTTTTTCTTCAAATTTCACATAACAGTATTGACAATCTATTCAGTTTTTTATTGTCAGTCCTGTTTAGCACAGTTTATATATTGATGCTATATTAATAGAAGAAAGTAATAAAAGAAGTAACAAAGTGCATCATTCAATAATATTACTGAACCAATGCAAGAGGCACAGGGATTGTCTGGGACACTGGCTTCTGAACCTGGGCCAAGTCGCGGTCTGTGTGGAGACTGTACATTATTCCTGGATGTACTAGGATTTTTCTACTTTTTTATTTTACCTCCAACATCTGCTATGGCTGTTTTCATATACAGTATAACTGTGCGTAAAATGGTATATTTTTGCATAGGGCTCTTCAATGAGTATATGTTCAGAGTGCATGTACAAATCCACAACTACGGTGCTATTCTGGGATGGCCGCTATACTAGTTCTTCTTGACTTGAGCGAAGTGTTTGATACTGTTAACCATAACATTTCACTGTCCCGACTTTCAGCTATTGGTATCTCTGGTACCACTCTTTCTTGGTTCACATCATACCTCAGTGATCGCCAGTATTATGTCTTCATTAGGGAATCCAAATCTGCCACTACTTCAGTCACACAAGGTATCCCTCAAGGGTCAGTTCTCGGTTCAATCTGCTTCAACATCTATATGCTTCCATTAGGGGAGATTATTCGTCAGTATGGTCTGAGCCTCCACTGCTATGCCAATGACATGCAACTTTATGTAAGCGTGGATGGAACTGCAACATCTTCACCTGTTGCACTGACTGAATTCGGGAAATCAATCATTGGATGACAGATAATTTTTTACAACTCAATCCTGATAAAACAGAAATCTTATTGGTTGGCACCAAATCTGTGCTCTCTACCCTTCGTGGGCTAAAAATTGACATTGATGGGATCCTGGTTCAACCCTCAGCATCAGTCCGTAATTTGGGTGTCATCTGGGCTCCAGCAGAACTCCGTGACCCTGTAGTTAGGATATAGCAGGTTGGATAATGGATGGATGGATAAATCTTTGATCAGCTTCTTACTTTTCAATCACACATCAGCTCAATAGTACAGACAGCCTTTTTTCATCTTCACAACATTGCTCATCTGCATTCTTTCTTCAGTGTGAAAGATACTGTGTCACTCATTTACGCTTTCATCACTACGCGTCTGGACTATTGCAATGCTTTGTTTTATGGCCTCTTGACTAAATATATCAACAGATTACAATATGTTCAGAATTCTGCCGCTCGTTTACTTACACACATTAAAAAATCTGCGCACATCACACCTGTCCTCTATGAGTTACAATGGTTACCAGTTTCTTCAAGAATCAAACATGAAATTATCCTTCTCACTTTTAAAGCCCTTAGCCCCTCATCTGTCTGATCTGCTGCTTCCTTACACTCCTGCCCATGCATTACGATCATCGGATGCTAAGTTACTCACTGTACCTAAATACAGGATAATAACTATGGGTGGGAGAGCTTTCAGAGTGATAGCCCCTAAAATTTGGAATTCTCTCACTCTCAGCCTTCGAATGGAAAAATCTATTAATAATTTCAAACATCTGTTAAAAACACATCTCTTCAATGAGTATTCTTCTTCTTCATGTATGTAATTTCTACTGTCTTGTATTGAATTGTAAAGTGTCCTTGAGTGTATGAAAGGCGCTACATAAATAAAACTTATTATTATTATAAACTAGTCAACATTTACATTCAGATATTCACACTAACTACAATAAATGCATCATAAAATAAGTTAGACAGTGTGCACATGGCATAACATTCAGGTGCATTCAGCAACTGATATGGAAGTTGGAGAATGTTCGATTTTTGAAATTTTTTCACCTAAGAGTCAGTTATCAAATTTTTGCGTATGAAATATTTTTATAACAACGAGTCATATTAAAAAACAACAGCGATAACAAAATGCAATTAAATGTGTTAGTAATCTACATTATATATGTGTTTCTTAACAGTACTTTACAATTTCAAGTAGTTAAAAATAAAGCCAAAATAGGCTTTCATAACTTTAATACACCGCAGATTCCAGTTCATCTGATATAAAAATGGCTTTTTTTGATGCGTGTTAGTAATGGAGGATCTGTGAATAACTGCTGGTTAGTTTTCTTAAACCAGTGCTTGCCAACCTTTGGTGTCACATCCAGTTTTTGATATACCAGCTTGCCCCTCTGTGAATTTAATGCAAACATCAAAGCGGTGTGGGGAGTTCTGGTATGATTCAGAGCATCACATGAATCCACCTCGATGGTCAATAATTTTCCTTCTAGGTGAATCGAGCATTATTGTCAGAATGGGAGTTAGGGAGGTTGTCCAGGATCGGTCTTAAACATAACATTTCTGAAAGTATACCCAATAGTAGTACCCAATAATTACCAAAAGAAAAATAACTATTAACACAAAATTTCTAACACTGGAATAAAATCACTATCAATATTACCCTATTAAAGAAAGAAAGCAACTGAAATAAGTTTTCCACCTAGCTATTAATATTAGTTAAAACCCAGTAATTTGTTAAAATTATATAAAAAACTAAGAACTTGTGGAAGAACTGTTTTATTGTATAACCAGAATAACAAAAATATCTAAAAGATTTTAATTCCAAGATATGTGAAAATAAAAGTGGCTGTTTGTTGACCATTTGTTACAAATAAACCATATATCACATTCAGTCTGTTGTACTTTATACTGCTAGGTAACTCTTTCAGCATGCGCAAACTATAATCCTGTGCGATCAGCCTCTTCATGTGGAACAGAAAATGTATAGCATAGCACAGCCCTTGATGTATCCTAGCAGCACTGATCTTCTATCCGCAGATCAACTACAGTTCCCTTTCTTAACACATGTTATATTTTTATCACTCAGGAGAGCTGAACTTTTCTCATCTAATTAATTATTTCAAACAGGATTTAGCTGCAGGCCGATAACATTCACTTTTATATATTTTTATATAATTGCTTTCCACTTCTTTCATTTACAGAGATGTGACTTTTTTTTGTATTTTTATGGTTAACTTACCTAAAGCAGCAAAAGAAGGGTGCTTCTGTATGAGCTGTCTTCATATTTACCTGGTGTTGAATTGTGATCCAAGCGGTTGTAAAAGGGTAAAAGAGGATTATACTTTTTACAAAATTTGTCATTTGGTGTAAACACTGTCATGGTAAAGCTGAAACAGTAAACTAGTTTGTAGTTGAAGCTGCAAAAGGTTTTCTGGTAGAAAGCAAAATCTGTCCACAGGGAAGCAAGTTGTTCAGGTGGAGAGATAAACAGAGAGCCATGGCTATTGCAGTAGGTGCTTCTCACACTGTACGTGAATACACCTACAAAGAAAAGCTTAACATTTGATTGACATATACAAGTCATGAAAATATTAAGTTCATATACATTAAAAGTGAGATATTGCAAGGGGACAATGTAGGAAAGGACAACACAAACTTCAGTTGATGGCTTTGCTAGAAAAAATAAATCGCTGTTGAGTTCACAAACAAAGTCAGAGTCAAAATCCGGCAGAGTCAAAATTCTGATGATTTATACCTACTGACTGCCCACTTCTTTTTAAACTGACTGAATTGTTTCTTCATGGAATATTAATGCTCTCAGTTTCTCTTGTATTACAGCATATGACAATGTAGCAGTGGCTCGTATACTATCACAGCTGTGAACAAATTTCTTTCACTTCAATAAAAAATGGATAACCTACTGGTGAGTTTTGCAGCTGCAAAACTCTCGTCACCATGGTTTTAATTTTTCCTTTGGCTTGCATTGCAATACTCTTTTCATTTACACAATGGAGCAGTGAGGTATGAGACAACCCCCCATGCATGCACCTCTCGTATGTGCATTACCTTCAATAGTTCTTTTTACCTATATCATATATACTTATTTGGCTGAATCCTTTATCCAAGGCAGCATTTGAGATACAGTTAATTACATTTCTGTTGTTTTCCAATTGGAGCACAAGCAAGTGAAATGACTTGCTCATGGTCATGCAGTGTCACTAGTGATTTGAACCTACAATCTTAGTGTTTTAAGTCTAAAGCCTTAGCTACTCTGCCACACTGCCTGCATTACACCACACTACTTACCTACTACCCACTATCCTGCAAAAATAATATGTAGAAATTATGCTTTTTTCTTGTTATTGTTGGGGGAGGGTATTTTAAATTCAAATTTACTTGTCTTCTTGTGTCTTGAATTTATATTTGCTGATGATCAACTTCATTGACAGATTTAAAATGAAAGAGGAGGTGAAATACAAGCAGTAGGTAAGATTAAGCGTACAGAATGTTATTTATTTCTGACAGCCAAGCAATGTTAAATCAAAGAAGGAGAAGAAATGGTTAGGTTCAGTTACAGAGCTGGGCTAAGTGCTTGCATTTGTTGTTTAACATTGGACTTTGGAGGTATTGGAGTGGCCTGATTTTAAATAATAAACAATAAATTAACTTGAATAAAGAAATGGCTGAAATGTTAGTTTTGTGCAGTCATTATTTTGCATGTTTGTGCTTGCTACAAATATACAAATCCTTGCAAATATGATAATATATTGAGGTGCTTGAGCACTTTAATTACATCTTTATGTTTTTTTTTCTGCCGACAGAACACATTTTGTGTAAAAGGCACAATTTTAACATAAGTGAACTTATGCAGTGGCTAATATTTTTTTTCCAAGTAAGTTGCTGGATAATACACACATATTGAATGTCCACTGATGTTTTATTTAATGAAAAGTAAATTCATCCATATAATTCTCTGAAGCTTAATTCACAGAATGTTAATTTAACAAGGCAGTGCCTCTAGTAAGCCTTTTTAAAAATCGTATATGGCCATTTAGAAATGTGAGTCAGTTTTCCTGTGAAAACAACAATAAATCTTGCAGAAGAGGATAAGAAAGTACAGACAGCAAGGAAACATTAACGGGGTAAACATCTGATCCAGGATACTGGTGGGCTGAGGAGGCAGCATTAATTATCACACCATTGTGGTGTCTTTTTATATAAAAAGCTGGAAAAAATATTTTAGATTACATTACATACAATATGTTATAGTCTAAATAAATAACTACGCTTTAAGCCTTTGCATGCTGTGAAAAGTGCTATATAAAACATTTTTGGTAAGAAAGTGACATGCTAGAGTTAATGTTTTAACTTTTACTTTGTATGAATGAGAATTAGTTATATATTTCGTTAAAAAAACCAGACATAAGAGTCATAAAAAGGTTTGGGGCAGCCACCCGTATAATTGAGTTTCTGGCTGCAAAGTCAATCAAATGAATACAGCACTGATGTGCACAAAACCGAGTCCAAAACAGAACTGAGGGAATAGGGAAAAGGTGGAGGCTTACAGAGGGGAAGACAGGAAGTGAGATCAAAGAGGTCAGGCTCAGGAAGGTCTTCAGCCATAGGTTCAAGCCCAGACGTGACATCACAGGGGCTGGAGCCGGCAAGGTCTCCTTCCATTGGCTCGGTCCCGGAAGTGACGTCAAGAGGACCAGGTCGAATCTCCCGTGAATGGTCTGCAGGCAAGGGAGAAAAAGAGTCAATGCACTCTGCCACATCCCGGTATGTCTCGGAACTGCCCTTACTCAAGCCCTTTAGCTGCCTCACATGCGCACTTGTGTGACAATTTATTATGTATCTGAGGGCTTTAAATACCTTAGAAATAAAATTATTTATTGTGTAGTCACTGTCACAATCAAATAACTTTAGCAAATCCCCTTCCTTTTATTTTTTATTTTCCAAAATCTAGAAATCTGTGGATTTCCATACCACACCTTCCCCGCAACCTCTCTGTCTCTCAGAAATTTGTCTTTACAAGGTTACTGCTATAAAAGTAGTGAATCTGAAAAATATTCAATTGTATTTCTTTCTTTATGTTTAGAGGTTAATTGATATATTATGCAAGGTTTTTATATGAAATTTGCCTTCTCAGCTGAATCCAAACACAAAAAGTGCATGAAAAAGTAAAAAAGAAAAAAACAGAAACATCTAATATTAAAAAAAAACATTTTAAGAAACTATATTTAACAATTAGACAATATATTTTTACGTGGATATACAGTATTCACCATACATACAAAGACATTCTGTTCATAAAATATGAACACATTTAAAGGACACAAGACGCTGACGAAGAGGTGTGAAGCGTTTTAAGGTGGGATGGATCTACAAGTTTTTTTGTAGACTCTGGTAATTCTAGTGTTAATTAATCATATAATACAATACAGAACACTATTGATGGAAATCCTAGACTCTCAGTTCCCAGTTTTATATTATACATCATGAATGACCAATACCACTAGATAAACTAATGTTGCAAGTAGTTACATGTTAAATGGAATAGTGAAAATGTTTCTTCAGTATTATAATGCACTAAACAAAAATACACACATTGCATCAGTTATGCAACACAGATGTCCTAAACTATAACAGGCTGTTACATATTTCATTCTTTTGGCTACTAGTTTTAATTAACTTATAGGTGTATTCATTTTTATGTATCATGCAAAGCCTTTTAACTTATAACACACTGTAGCTTATCTTACCAAGACACAAATCCCATAAATTTCTTTAAGATATTACAACTGCAGTTTCTATAGACTAATGTTAAACATCTGAATCATTCACATATAGCACATATACTTCCTGATGTAGAACTGATTTGATAATCTGCCTGTATATGTGCTCATCACAGAACACTAAACTTGCAATACATTGACGTATCAACAAAATCTTCATAAAATGAACCACTAACAGTTACAAATGAATGCTCAGTATTACTGAAGTTAAAGTGTTCTTTATTGTACATCAAAATATGTAAACCTTTTCTCTTCTGTATTGTATATGAAGACTGGAGAAAGAAATCCGTCTAGTATAATTTGGCAAAGTTCAAAGTCTGTTTTCACCTCACAACTATTCAAAGCTCTGGCCCCCTTTTTATAAATGAAAGATTTTTGTGTACAGGAATTCAAGCACTTGCAAGGAAAATAAGCCATATAATTATTGCTCATTAATCTATGTGTGATAAGAACAACATTCACCTCCATTGGTATAATACATATTTGGTTTCTTTGCCCAGAACCTTTTTTTTTTTTCAATGCAACATTGCATTTTGGATATCCTGTATGTTCTATCCTTGGCCATGAAGCGTTTGCAGAATCTGGAGAGAAAGAATAGATTAGCAGTTACACATCTTTTTATGCATATAATCCTTTAATGTATTGGTATTCAGGTTGTGCAAATTCTTACTGATCACTGCTATGCGCTGTTATGCCCTATGCACAGACTTCACTGGGAAGGAGCAGGGTCTATAGGTTCATTACCTTATTTAATGCTCTATCTATAACCTTTAATATCTGACCTGTGTCTAGTTACACATGGCAGGCTCTGTCAAAGATGCATCTTAAAAAAATGGTTGCCTAGTTTTAAATTTACTTGCTCAACCACCTCAGGGAAACAAAATTCAAATGTATTGTTATTCACCTCCAGGTCTTATGTCTACAATTTGGATACGGCATCCCCACTTTTGGGATCTGCTTCAAATTACTAATTAGCCAGCTGACACATAAAAACGCACATATACACTAATATACAGACATACACATAATAACAAATAAACCCTAAACAAGACCTGTTAATCATTTTCAGAAAAATACTTTTCTTTTATCTTATTCGTAATCCAAGTCTAATTTATTGCAATTGGCTATACTTCAAACAGAGTAGCTCACTTGGCTGAGGCAGAGGTACTTTATTTCAGACCTAGAGTATTGTTAGTGTGGCATTATTGATTTCTGATAGTTGTTTGGGGTCAGTTGTAACTGAAACAGGATAATGCAACATTCAACATACTGGAGAAAAAAAACCAGCTTTCCACAAAAGTCAGCCTGTAGTGTTTATCTGTTACAGCGGCATCCCATTTGGTTAAGGGAATACCTACAGTGGGAGCCAAGTCAAACAGCCGCCTGGAGCATGACAGGTCTATGACAGGACCATGACAGGACCATGCACGATCCATGCACGGAATGTGATCCCCCGCGAAGATGCAGTTAACGATGCCCCGCCCCATAAACGCCCCCATGCGCTTTCTAAAAAGATGGTTGCAATGCTGTATAATCCCGCCAGATGGAGCATTGACTGCTTCAGTTAACTGCAGTGTCCAGGAAGCCCTATACCGTATCTTTAATATACTGTACAGGCAGTTCTTGTATTGTCAACATACCGTAGTTTCATAAATAGATGACGTGGTAAAAAAAACAACAAACCGATAAATAAAACAGATTTGTTAAATCACTCAATACACAACCCATGATGATTATGCTATTTATTATTAAATAATGAATTAATAAAACTAGTTAGTAAAATATTTTTTAAGACATCTATACTAATAAAAGGCAAAGCCCTCACTCACTCACTGACTGACTGACTGACTGACTGACTGACTCATCACTAATTCTCCAACTTCCCGTGTAGGTAGAAGGCTGAAATTTGGCAGGCTTATTCCTTACAGCTTCCTTACAAAAGTTGGGCAGGTTTCATTTCGAAATTCTACGCGTAATGGTCATAACTGGAAGGTATTTTTCTCCATTTACTGTAATGGAGTTGAGCTTGACCGCCGTGGGGGCGGAGTTTCGTGTGACATCATTACGCCGCCCACGTAATCACGTGAACTGACTGTCAACGCACTATGTAGAAAACCAGGAAGAGCTCCAAAATACGCTGAACAAAACATGTATTATATAATTGAGAAGGCAGCGAAACATTAAGAAGCGAGCGAGTGA
>JANRMT010062808.1:13066885-13077584 GCA_026402145.1 Polypterus bichir lapradei
GTTAATACACACTCTGTCTCTAGACTTTCTCCACACTGAATCCTCCAGGCACTACTTACAAAAGGTTACATTGACAATCGTGTTACGTTATTTTTAAAATGTTTAATTTTCTTAGCACAAGCACAGCTGAGAAGCTTCGATGCATGTGCTCCATAACGCGTTAAAAAATAATGCATTTAATCACACTTTGCATTACAATCAAAGGGGAACTTTTGTCAATGCATGATTTCCTGGTACACCGATTACATTGATCAGCGCATCCCAATTCATTTTAGCCTCGCACCACCTTGGTTTGAGAAGAAGTATGAAAAAATATGAGGTTAACACAGAAAAACAGATCACCAATTCAAGCTTTATGAATAATCGATTCGCCATCAATAATTGTTTTGGTAAAGCCATACTCAGTGTAATCCTCCTTCCATTTTATAATTTTTCCGCCACTAGCCATGATTAAATGAACGGTAAAAAAGTAAGAGCGAAGCGAGGGTGACTTATTTAGGCAGGCATATATATGACAGCAACACTCATGACAATCATGTTATGTTATTATTAAAATGTTTCCTTTTCTTTTTCATTACTTCTTTAACCCATTACTTCTCCGCTGCGAGGCGCGGGTATTTTGTATATGAATGACCTCCAAAGAGCGCGGAGACTTTTGATCATGTGAACGTGTCTGCAAAAACTGGCGTCTCCTGCCCAGCAAAAGTCGAGCAGCCGGCGCGCGCGCATAGCTGTGCCGGCCTTTAACACGCTGACTGCGCTTCTGCGGCAAAATAATATTAAGGCGCTTCGCACTTTATTTTGCACGTATACGATTATGAGGTCGTCAGCTCTTATGAAGACACGCACAGGAGTGAAGGACTGACAGTGCCATCACAGCCGATTAATAGCTGGGACGTCTCACCAGTCTGCACAAGACCCACCGCGACTGTCCCCAAAAGGCGCTCATATCGTCAGCGAACACATCTCTCTATACTATATAAAAGAAAAACGCAACTTTCCTTTCTTTACACCTTTTTTCCTTTTATCCCAAACCAAAGCCTTTCTCTCTTAACACTGCAGAGAACACAAAACTAATTTTCTTTAATTGCTGGTAAGGCACATTATTAGAGGCAGAAATTTGGACTTTCACATAGAAAATGTAATTTCTATACCACAGCCGTCGTGTAACGCCTTTCAAAAGGGATCTACTACCGAGAGATGATCCATATACATTTTAGCTGCTGTTAGTACTACTTACCTCTTCTGTTATACCGTCTTTAAAATGTAGTTTACCCGCAACCACTCCAGTAGTGCTCAATGTAACTTTACTTCATAAAACGTTAATGTTTTACTGTTTAATAACTTATAGACTACATTTTATTATTTTTCCCTTGCACTCAGTGATCAAAGCTATACACACACATATAGACACATACATATATATATATACACATATATTTATATATACCTGTGTGTATGTTTGTATGTATGTGTATACACACACACACACACACACACACACACATACATACACACACACACAAATTATATATATGTGTGTGTCTGTGTATGTATGTATGTATATGTGTGTGTATATATGATGTAGATAGGTATGCATATATATATATATATATATATATGTATATGTAGATATGTATATAGATATGTATTTTGCTATATATATATATATATATATATATATATATATATATACATATATATATATAGATATAGATATAGATATAGATATAGATAGATATACAGTAGATATGGGAACAACACTCATATCAATGACAAAACAATTACATTAAAGACAAACGCCCTCTGCCAGACATCTGCCAGATGAAAAAGATGACGTCGCATAGACGTCTCCGCGATGTGTGTGTGCTATCTGGGTTAACAATCCTTAAAGACACGGTACGTCTGTAATTTATCTATACCGATCATTGTAGGTACGGAATACAAATGCAGGCTATGTACAGTATTTTACATTACGGTGTATTTTACCTAGTTCCATTTAATATACTGATAAATTATATTTTGCTGCAAAGCGTCTTTTTGATTAAAAGAGGAGTGACATTGTGAGTTTGTGACACTGACAGTAAGCTGTAATGTTAACTCCAGACCTGGTAAACAGACCATTAAGTTATCTAAAGTTACATCTGACCGCTGCTGGTGCTGCCAGTGATTTTCAAAACGGCCAATAAAAAACTAAACTGGGAAATAATCTGTAAACTACCCCAAACAAATTTTATAAAAATAAATAAATAAATAAAGTCACCACTTACCGTGAATAGTCCATTAACACTAGAATTACCAGAGCCTACGAAAAAACTCGTAGATCCGTCCCACCTTAAATCGCTTGACATAATTTGATTTCAGTCAGTCTGTAAGAGCCAGTATAAATGCATGATAATTGTAAAGGTTAGCTTTTTTTTTTTTAATTCAGTTCCATTCTCTCAGTTGCGTTCACGATCCCCCCCCACCCCATCTGACAATGCTGTTTTCACATAAAGACGTGCTATAGCTCAAATGTGATTTATTTGGAGACGCGCTATAGCTCGAATGTTATTTATATAGGGAAGAAAGTACAGTGTCAGGTGCTCATTCAGTGTAATAGGAACCATAGCACAGAGAGGTGTGTACACTGCAACAAGTACATATGTCGTAAATGTTGGAAGGGTGTGAGGGAATTGTTAATATTTGAATGGGAATATTTTTATATAGCACGGATCGGAAATCAGCAGTTCTTAGCATTGCCCCACGCAAGCTGTCGTATCAACCGCCTACTGTAACTTGCTTTATTTTTTCTTCACTTATAGTCTAGAATAAAAGTGCACTTGTTTTGTTATACTTGTAAACAACAGATGTTCCTGTGTTTGAGCGGCACGGGTATGCTCAAAAAAAATAGATGTGTAATACCACGAAAAGTGCACGCAGGCACTGCAGTTCGCAAAAGCATTAGTACCAGAATGCAGTCACAAGTACGCTGCAGAGCTATAGCGCGTCTTCAGATTGGGGGGGGGGCGGTAGGGAAGGATCTTGAACACGACTGAGAGAATGAAAAGTGAATAAAAAAAAACTAACTTTTACAAGTATCATAAATTACACTGGCTGTTACACACTGAAATCAAATGTATGTTTTTATTTTAAAATAGTAAGAATAAGAGCAGTTTACTTTTCAAAAGAGAATCGTGCAGGATCGAACTCATGACCTTTTGATTACTAGTCAGCAGCTAATACCATTACGCTACCATGACAGTTAAGATATATATGTGTCAATATGGCATGCTAATGCGGCTTTTTTTCCTGCAGTTATATTTTTGAATAAAAGCATACTTGTTCTGTTATATTTGTACCTTTTGTGAAGCTGTTAATTTGATATTTGGACTTCAGGCTTCATACATTATATAGTTTAGGCCTACATTTTGTCATTTACTACTACAATATGAAACACGTTTCTGTTTTAAAAATGTGTTTACACGGATTACTGTATAAACGGAACACGTGAAATACGTGTATTCCAAATAATGATCTATTATTTCCACTCTAAAACTCCACTTCACTCCCAGATAATCAATCAAGGCATGAGCTGGGAGAAGTTTGTGCACTTTCTAAGTCGATGGGGGGATGGAATAGCCGGCTACTTGCAACTTTTCTTTATCAGCACATTTAGATTAACAAAAGACGCTGGCGGAGAGGTGAGAACGGTTTTAAGAAGCAATTTAAGATGGGACGGATCTACGAGTTTTTTCGTAGGCTCTGGTAATTCTAGTGTTAAGCCGCCATCTTAATCTCTGTAGTGCAGTTTGGTAGCGTCAGTTTGGCGGGGGAGGGGGTCGTTGTTAAAATCACGTGATTGCAACTCAGCGCAGCTAAATTGCTGGCGTGTGTTAACGTGTTCTTGAGAACAAAGCGCCATCTAGTGGTGGAACCAGGTAAATGAATAAATAGGGCATGAATGGGCGTGTTTACTGTGAAATCTTGACACGCCTTCTGTCAGTAGAGGGAGGGGGGGATCACGGCGTGCATAGGGCAGCCGTACGCCATTCGCACGCCATTCACATGGCCGCGGCTATTTGACGTGGCTCCATCTGTACCATCTCAGTTAGGATGGCAGCTTAACCTTGCAAACATTCATGCACACTTAACAATTGCTTCATCCTTTCAAACAACACCACATATTCTCATATGCACTTAAGCCTGTTTTTAAAAGTGTACTTCATTCACAGAGATCCCTTTCACATACTACACACTCAAGGTTGTGTTTGGTTTTGTTTCTAAGTATTCACCCTTCAACGCATTTAAACACTCCTTCACGTTCATGCTTATGTTAACTTATCAGGACAAGCAAATACCAAACAGCCTTTCATGACGCAAGCTGGTGTTAACTTCATCAAATAGGGAGCACAACACAATTCAAATGAGCTCTATAAGGTGCTGGTCAAGTAGACTCCTTTGGCGAACGGAATCAGAGATAACGAGGAAAAATCTTTTGTGACAATTCGATTCTATTACAACAAGAACAAATCCAACCATTAGGAAATCACGTGTCACAATACAAAAAGCAAGAACAGCATTCCCAGAAAAAGCTATACAGTCACAGAGAATATATTCAACACAGAAAACATATAAGCTTGAACCTTCATTTCCCATAGTCGGGCAAGAGTGCTAATCACTGCGCCATCACGCGCTCCACCATAACAGTTTCCAAAATGCACAACCTCTACACCCTTTCACATCATGAACATTATGATTGTTTCATGAAGTTCTCTCCCTTTTCTTTTATCATTATCAAAAGTACATTTTCCCTTAAAACTTGATCAAGGTTTGATAGAAAGAAATTTTGCGCACTTACAGTACAAACATTTTTAAAGCAAAAATGAAAATGTTTTTATTTTGCTAAATGTTACACATACTTTTACACAAATTAACTATGAGCTCTAGAAATAAATTTATACCAGATATTGTGAAATCCTTTTTAGAAATTGCTCATAGTTTTCAAACAAGCATGTAACAGAAGCAATAGTTACCTGATAACTTCACAATAGCTTCTTAGTTTCTCTTTATTTCCAATTCCAGTGAGGTATGGCATATTACAGTTTTTTTCAATCGCTAACAAGCGCTTACCCATACTTCAGATACTTTTTCTAAACTCTTAACACAGACTCACACCTACAAAACACAATTGGCCAAATGGATAATTTTCTTCTCAAAAATACATTTTGTTAAATATATACTAACTCTTCATTTCAAAATAGAACACATCTTTCTCTGCACACACTAACTTTACAAAAACACTATAAATCTGACTCAAAATGAAATTATTCTGTCAAAGAATAACACTTGTTTTCACTTCACAAGGTACATGCAGTCAATCAAAGTACACCAGGTTTCAAAATACTGGCTATTATTGACATTACAAAAACTGCATAGACTTTTATGTTTCAGTTTTACAGGTATTTGCATGCAAAACATGCAATCCACCATTTTGACACCAGAAATGTCTTGGTTGGTAACTGTATGTCCACATGTACAGTAATGTTCACATTCAAAAGCATTCCAGTAAAAAGCAAACAAGTTTTTTTTCTTTACTGTTTACTACAGGAGGTACAGTGGAAACACGGTATGATAGAACAGAAAAAGTTTTACAGTATTGCTTACAGTGAACAAAATATCCATGAAACACACAAGAGCATTCTGAACAAAAAAACAACAGCAAAAAGCCAAGATAAAAAGGGGGGGAGGGGGAGGGGGGCTAAAAAAAGGCAAAAAATTTGCATCTAATCTCTGCGATCTTCAGGGTTAGGCCACATGTTTTCATCAACATCACATCTGATGTTATCCAAGTCGATGCACCTGGGATAAAACCGCCTGGTATGTCGGATCCACCCTTGGCAATCATCAACTGTGATGTCCCTGGAGCCAGCATCCATGGCTTCAAGGAGGGACATCTGGTCATGTGGCTGATGGTCATAAACCTTCCACCTCCATGCAGAAATGAACTCCTCTATGGGGTTGAGGAAAGGTGAATAGGGTGGAAGGAAGAGACTTACCAGTCTTGGGTGGACTTCAAACCATGTTGTTATTGCTTGCGAGTGATGGAAAGCCACATTGTCCCAGTTAATTACAAAGGTCCTCATGTTTTCACCCTCCTGACCCTGCTCTGGAACAAGGCGCTGGTGGAGATCATTGAGAAAGGCAAGCAAGCGCTCTGTATTATAGGGTCCAACCTGACATCTGTGAAGGAGTAATCCTGCATTTGCAATTGCTGCACACATGGTAATGTTTGCCCCTCTCTGTCCTGGCACATCAACTGTGGCCCTTTTTCCAATTACATTTCGTCCACGTCGACGCCTTTTGGCCAGATTGAATCCTGTCTCATCGATGTATATGAATTCATGAGGGGCCTGGTTGGCCTCCAATTCCATAACTCTCTGAAACAAAGTTTATGTAAGTCATGTTATTACTGTATACCATACTGTACTGTAACCTAGTATTGTGTAGGTTACCTACTTGCAAAGTGCAAAGCTTATAGAACTGGACATTGAATTGAATATACACTATACCTGGACATATTGTCGTCGTAGCTCCTTGACCCTCTCACTGTTCCTCTCAAAGGGAACAGTGTAGAGCTGCTTCATCCGCACTCTGTGTTTGGACAATGTCCGCGTAATGGTTGTGAGGCTGATTCTATCGATATTGTCAAATATCTCATGGTCCGCCACAATTCTAGTTTGAATTTCACGCAGTTTTATTGCATTATTTGCAGCAACCATTTCTACAATGGCAAGCTCTTGATCATTACTGAGGAGCTTTCCTCTTCCCCCAGAGGGTGGAAGACGTTGCATTCTTTAGAAAAACAAAAAATTCAACATATGCATTACTGTATGACCATATTGACATGTCAAGTGAGAATAGAGACAATCCATGTAAAATGCAATACTTACCTGTTGGTTTGTTGAAAGATGCGTATAATGGAGGCAACCGTTGACCGCCTCAAATTGGGCTGCACTCTTTCACCAGCCTCTCTTAGTGAAAGACCATGGTTGATTACATGGTCAATGATAGTGGCACGAATTTCATCACTGACTACTGTTCTTGCAGCCCTTGGAATGCCACCACCACGCATTCTTACACCTCTACCTTGCCCTCTCCTTGGGCCTGCTCTTCTCCCTGGGCCCCTTGCTCTTACTCTTCCTCGACCAGACATTACAGTGTTTGTCTTTTTTTTGTTTCCAAAAACATCACTCCTCAAAGTCTTGCCTTATCAACCCCACTGAATCTAAGCCAGAATGGAATAAGCTGTGGTTGGCCCAATTTACCCAACATAAATCAGCTGTGTGTCAATTATTCAATTGTTTGTTTATTATCAGCTGAGATATATTTTTGATATTGATATTGTTTTTGAACTGATATCATTGCAGAAGCAGAGGTTTTTATACTGTATCTAAGGTTTGGAATATTGTTTTTGCTATTGTGGGATGTTGTGTGTTAACATTCGTAAATACTACAAAAACAGTCCATAATTTTGTTGGGAGGTATAGCTTGTCTGTTAAGAAAATGTAAGCATTGTGGAAATGTGTTCACTGACTGCATATTGGGTGAAAACGACATGAAATGTGTGAATGGTATGGCCACAAAAGACCGATGCTGTGCTAATTGTGTTTAGAGTTTTGAAAATGTGACAACTGTTTGGACAAACGCTTGTTAGCGACTGAAAAAAACTGTAACATCTCAAACACACGTTTTGTGGCCCATATCAGTGTTTTTTTATTTTTTTCAAGTTCCAAACTGCTCATGAATTACAGAGTGTGACAGCAGTACAGTTCATAAACTGGGTTTTTAACACTAGAATTACCAGAGCCTACAAAAAAACTCGTAAATCTGTCCCACCTTAAATCGCTTCTTAAATCCCTTCACACCGCCAGCGTCCTTTGTCTCTAAATGTGCTGATAAAGAGAAGCTAGAAACAGCCGGCTATTCCATCCCCCCACCAATTTAGAACGTGCATGAACCTTTCTCAGCTCATGCCTTGATTGAGTATCTGGGAGTGAAGTGAAGTTTTAGAGTGGAAATAATAGATCGTTATTTGGAACACACGCATTTCATGTCTGTTACGTTTCTACAGTAATCTGTGTAAACACATTGTTAAAACAGAAACGTTTTTTATATTCTAGTAGTAGATGACAAAATGTAGGCATAAAATATATAATGTATGAAGCCTGAAGTCCAAATATCAAAGAAACATTTTTACAAAAGGTACAAATATAACAAAACAAGTGCACTTTTATTCAAGACTACCTGTATAACCGAAGAAAAAAGAAAGCAAGTTACAATAGGCGATTGATATGACAGCTTGCATGGTGCAATGCTAAGAAGTGCTGATTTCCATTCCGTGCTATATAAAATCATCACATTCAAATATTAACAGTTCCCACACACCCAAGGACCGTCCTTCCTACATTTACGACATGTGTACTTGTTGCAGTGTACACACCTTTCTGTGCTATGGTTCCTATTAAACTGAATGAGCACCTGACACTGTACTTTCTTCCCTGGAGGAAGGTCCCACATCAGAGAATTTCCAGTTCCTGCATAAATTCACACCCGATCTGACGCTGTTCGTTTTCAAATAATATTGCATTAGTGCGATGATGTTTTCACATATATTGTCTCTTTCTTTCGGGTGTGTAATAGAAACCACAGCATAGAGAGAAGTGTGTACATTGCTTCTTACAGGAAAAGGCGATGGAAAAAATGCATTTGAATAAAAATGCACTTTTGTTATACTTTTACACCAACATATGTTCCTGTGTTTGAGCGACACGGGCAGATGGGGAGTGTCTGATGATTGCATATAGCGCTGAAGTTACTGCTCTTTACCATTCTCTCTTCTGTATGTCCTGGAGTACAAAAGAAACAGCATACAGCAACATGCGTGGACTGGCAGGAACACTCAATAAAACTGAATAAAAAGAAAATCAAGTGACGGTGAGATACGAAGAAGGCAGCTTCGTTTATGTGTCAGAACCCTTGGGGGGGGGGGCGTTAGTATGCATCGTGGTACACTGCAGAGCTATAGCGCGTCTTTATGTGAAAAGAGCCGTGTCAGATGGGGTACAGGTAGATGAGTCACATATTTTCGATTTTATGGGTACTTAGTACTAATAACCTTTTCTACAATTCTTTTAGTTAGAGCAATCAAGACTTTGTAGGCTTCATCGGCACTGAAGTTGTTAATTTTTAAGTGTCTGACTGCCAGCCCCTGCTGTGATTGACTCATCTTCGGCAAGGTAACATAATTCATACTTGCTTACATATTCTACATATCTACATGCATCGATTCTGTATGCTTAGGATTTAGTAACAAATGCTAACTAGTAAATTCTCATAATAGTGACACTTTTCTAACACCTAACAATGTAATAAAATTAGGTTGGGAATAACAATGTCCCCCAACCTGGCTTTCATATTTTACCAAGCTTTGAAAGGCAGCTAATTCTTTTTTCCGCAGCTGCCTTCAACCACCATATTGCAGTGCAGATCCCAGTTTAAACTTAACTGTCCCCGCAGTGTTTTTGCTGAACCAAGATGATGGATGTCATATGCCAGACTAGAATGTCTTCTACCTCCCCAATTTTTCTTACATTTTGAACCTTTGAGTACAACTCGCATATAATGCGATCACAAGCAGTAGAGGACTACTGCTTGTCCTGATATTTTAAATGTAGCTTTTAAGCCTGCCAACTTACAATGTAGCCAGGATGTTGCTTCACATTTTTTGTAACCATGACTGAAATAATCAGATGAGAAAAATATGATACAAAAATATATGCATTTAACTTGCTTTAAAATATAATTTCTGAAGAATACAATACATAATTAATTCATACATATATATCCAGGCCGGAGAGAAGACAATGCAACGTACAGTCAGTCTTCTATGGGAATGGTGACAGCTATATGAACCTCCAACAGAGTGGGGAGCAGCATTTGGCTGGCTTCATGATAGATCCTTGTCATTTTAACCACTCACATATTTACATATGCATAGAACTCTTGTCGAATATGGACAACTGCCAGACAGGCTGTCTATGTTATTGTTGGACTGTGCCCAGATAACACCATAAAATGTTCTCATCATTTATGTCTTCTACAGACTGGCTCTGACCATATTGATCAAGCAGACATCAGCACTTTTAGAATAGCCAGCCTGTGTGTCCTTCACATGCCTCTGTCCATCTCTTTGGCATTTTATTTGAGTCGTTTGAGCTATAAAATAATGGGTTTCAAATAAACTTCACAAATTAAAGTGGCATATTTCAAACAAGTTGTACACCCACACCATTACAGGAGTGTATTAAAGTAAACAACTAAAACCAAAAGCGTTCACTAATTTTTCAGCATTTTGTAAAGTTATAAGAGGTCTAATTTTTACTTTATTCCTTTAAGTGAAAAAATGCAGTCTTAGTAATCTGGTTAATATCTGATTTAAACTTTAGGTAAGAGTCAATGATTACCCATAAATTCTTTACCTTTGCCTTGACTTTTAAACTTAAGGGATCAAGTTTATTTTTAATACCCTCACTATTTCTATGTTTTCTAATCACTAAGATTTCTGTTTTTTGGAGACTTACAACATTTCAGATTTGTTTTTCCAGTTGGAGTACATGAAGGTGAAATGATTTCCTCATGATCACACAGTGTCAGTAGC
>JANRMT010062808.1:13082208-13164975 GCA_026402145.1 Polypterus bichir lapradei
TATCTATCTATCTATCTATCTATCTATCTATCTATCTATCTATCTATCTATCTATCTACATTCTCTAAAAATTTTGAGAAATATCATTTTAAGATTTTAAATTTCACATAACACATTTCACAAGCTTTTACCACACAGCAAGCGTCTAAGAATTAAAATGGCACATGGTATTGCTATTCATTTTCCTGATTTTTACTTTTCACTGCATTATGGGCTGGTTTCTCAAACTCCTTTCACTGATGAGAAGAGTGAAAAAGACTCTCCGGCTCTCTCGACATGAGTGATACTTGTGAATGTGCACGACAATCGGTGTGATCTCTCATTGTAGAGTTCTCATCATGCTGACAGATGAAAATCTGCTGTTTTAATTCTTGGCACCTGCTTAAGACATCAAAATTGTCCTCAACAAAGACAAAGACACACGACTGAAGTGAAATAAAGGCAAAGAAATATTTTAAATATATTTATAAAGTAAGTAAGGAAGAAATGGTAAAACATTTATTTAAAATATACAGTATTTACATTCTATCCTCCCGCTAAAAAGTAAAACAGACTGTAATGTGCCCTGTCCTATTCTTTTTACAATATTATGAGATAGGAATGAATACAACTCAGTAAGCCGCTAGGTTACCAGAGCTTGAAATAATCAAAGCACCATAGTGTGGAGACATATTTTACACATAAACATTAATTTAATTATTTTAGCGATTAGACATTTGCAAGTTTAACATTTGTTCATCGTGGTTTAAGGTAGTGAGTAGATTTAACTTAACAGTGGTGTGATACGCTGTGTGAGGTATGTTGGAGAATAGAGGAGATATAAAACTGGAGTTTTTTTGTGCTGTATGGTGACTGTGTGGCTGCAATGATAAACTGCTCTGAGGACCAGCTCACATTTGTTTTCAAATACAATATGATTAGTATGCTTGCCGATAAACATATTTTTAATTAAATCCCTCGCTGAAAAAGCACAATTCTGTGTTTGTAGAAAGGGATTTACTTCCCTATGATAGACTGATGCCCTGTCCAGTTTTCCTATCTTGTGCCTGATGCTTGTTGAGATTTTCTGTGACCCTGTTCTGGATAAGTGGGTTTAGAAAATAAATGGATTTCCTTCCTTCAATGTGCAAATCATTTGAGAATTGAATGTTGTTTGGGAAGTGGACCTGAGCTGTACAAGATGCTTCACAACTATACTATTAATAATATTATATCAAAAAATGTGATGTCACTTTTGTAGCCAGTCCATTTTTGTCCCTGATACCAACTAATCAGTCAGCCATAATGCGTAACTGCCATTGTTTGCGTCTGTAATCCGGACCATAATTTTTTGTGCATTTTATGTGTACTTTCCATTTCCTTGAATGTATATTTTAAATATCCTCATCTTTGTATACTTTAATTTTCATTGTTTTTTCATTGGAATCCTGTTTTAAATTGCTGCTGTCACCAAAACTATAGGCAACCACTTGTTATAAAGGGAAGAATTTTTGATGAGTGGTTTTCCTTCACCAGTGAAAATTTCCTGCTTCTCACTGATCTTCTCACATGCCTTCAAGAGACAGATGAAAGATCTTGCTGAAAGACTACTGAGAAGCATAGCAGTGAAACTCTAATTGTTCGTTATGAAAAGACCAGCCCTGACTATACTGATTATGTAATTTTGTAAAATGTTGTTCATTTTTGAAGTCAGATTAAGGTGTCAGTAACAGAAACAATGTCTATTAAAAGTCTGTTAAGTTTTTAGATAAAAAGTGTGGGCATCTTTTAGCTTGCAGTAGTGAAGTGTGCAGGGAGCAATACAGACAGGTGTAATTTTGCTTTTAATTTCATAGTGTACATTTTTTAATTGTAATGTTGCGTTTTATTGTTTTAAAGCTAATATTTTTTCATTGTTTCACATTTTTTCAAAAAGTAATATTTATTTATGAATGTATTTATTTAGCAATAATGTGCCTTGCCTCAGGTAACATTATTTAATACATTTGCCCTGCCTCTTTATATAGGGTGGTCCAGATCTAATTAAGCAATTTTCATTATGCTGTAACTTAAGTTTATTACATAGAAAATCACCCGAAAAATCCCGGACCATCGAGAAGTGTGCGAACTGACGACATGAAGACATTGCGCCGAACTGGAATTGTCCCCGCATAAATCAAAATCATCCAGACAATCTGGATCTGCATAATTAGATCTGGACCACCCTGTATGTTTGTACTACAGAGTATTGCCAGCCAAATCCCCTCCAAATTTAAGGAAATAATCTGAATCGTGATGAACATGATTAAAGTATTCTGAAGCTGTTCCTATTTGTATGTGCCTTTTTGATTTTTTTTTTTAACTGAAGATGTGCCATTATGGATTAAGATGGTGTTTTCCCTACTTGCTCTGTTCTGCTTTACATTTGGATTACTGCATTGTTAATGGTTTCAGATAGCACTGCCAGTTTTAGGATAAATAAATAAATACAAAAATGCATTCTGCCTTTCACATCATCGGGTTTCGTTTCAAAAAAGCTACTTCATTCTTCTTTTAAAAAGTCTTGAACACATGGCTCACATTTTTTTTTCTCTATAAATGAAAAATGTCAAATCATCTGTTGTAACATAATAACACTGTAACATTAACATTGTGTGTGGAAGAAAGCATACCGTTTAGGCTAACCATTTAACAAAAAACACCCCAACATTTTTTGCTATTTTGGGCTATTTATTTTAGATAGGAATGGAAAAAATAGCATTTCCAATTATGAGAAATAGCACATGACCATTTACATGATAATGCTGCAATGGTACAATAAAATCATAATACCTGCAACATTTATTTAGTTCTTCCATAATCATCTTCCACAATGTTGTTAACTACATGAAATAATAGCCATTGTACTAATTAATATGTGATTAAAAAAGCAGAGGACAATACTAAGAATAGGTTTAATTGCTTATAAACCCACGCCACAATAGCGAGTCTTCCTAAACCTACATTCAGCTGACAACTTAATGAAGAAAGCTTGATAATGCATTGAATATAGCAGGAGCTGTCCTGCAGTGTGTAATCAGAAAACTAAACGTTATTATTTCCATGATGTTTAGCTAATGGGTTGGCACTTTGATGTCTTATCTGATCAGTTTAGAGTCATGCGGCTGACAGACAGAAATGGAACAAAATTGTCACTATAATCCTCTTTTTTAAGACTTATGACCACTATCTGGTATTAAGACAGAAATGTCATTTTTTATAGTTGGGATTCATTTGAGTGATAGTGTGATATCTGAATCAGAAGACTCTTTTCTCCATTTCTCTAGAGATTGGGGCAATTTAAAACATAAAAATTAATCGGTAAAATCAATTGACTTTCAGCTTTGAATTCCTATTCTGACCTTGGAAAGACTTGAGTGGTAAAAAAGGCACTGTTATAATGCTATACATTTAATTTACTCATTAATTTAAGAAAAAAAGAAATATAAATTTTATGGGGTTTTTTATATGTAGTTTTGCAACAAGAGTGATTTCTGTTCATTTATCTCATTATTGTTTCTAATTTCAGACACAATATTGAGAACTCTGGGCTAAAACAATGAATTATTAAACACCATAGACTATATTCATAATCATCCCTGTATGGTTTCATACTAAAACATTTATTTCTTATTCTTTTCCTCTTTGACCAGTGACCATAAGGTTTATTACTGTACAACAGTATTGTTAAGTAAGTTAATAGCAGTTGCTTTAAATTGTGTATCCAGTTTCAGATAATTACTATTATACTTTTATCATTATCAACAATTTAAAATGGATACATTGTAAAAATTAACCATACAATAAATACATCAGTAAGTCTTAAACTTTTCTTTATATTGTGCCATAGTATATAATGTAGTCTCAGTTAATTGTTCATTGCGGTGGTGGATTGTTTATAATAAAAAGCATTGGCTACTATTTAGCTAATAAATTAATGTATTGGAACGTTCTTCCTGTCTTGTTTTTTTCCCTCTGGTTTTCTTGTATAGCAAACCTCAAGAATAGCCAAGTAAGTTTGACTGTCAACTCTAAATTACCCAGAAATAAATGGTAAAGTTGATTATGGAGTTAATTGCAGTTATTTTAGGCAGTTTATAACTATGTAATTGTTATAATGGTTAAGATTATTGTCTGATTTGAAAACCTGCCTTGGTCAGATGGCGAGGCAAAAGAGAAAAGCACATTAACATGCACTTCCAGTGTCCATATCATGCTTGTTGAGATACTGTTTTTAGAGGATGTCCCTACTTGTGCATTACTCCTATGCTCTATGATTATGGGGGTTTCATCATCAGTTGGATTTATCAGCTGAGCACAAAGCACTGCTATTCATTTCTCACCTCCTCTGTATATGGTTTGCTCAATTCAATCATAAGAGAATAGACGCCTTTTTCTAATGTGGTCAACTGCTATCAGATTGTCAGAGAAGTTTAGGATCAGGTTCAGAGTCAGGTTCTAGGTGTGCTCTGATTGATTGCCATATTTTTGATTGGTTAGTTGATTTCATATTTTTAAAATTATATATATGTACTGTATAAATTAAAGGAACACTTTTTAATTAGAGTATTGCATCAAGTCAATGAAACCTCTGGAATATTGATCTGGTCAGTTAAGTAGCAGATGGGGTTGTTAATCAGTTTCTGCATTTCTGAGATGACCCCCAAAACAGGAATGGTTTAACAGGTGGAGGCCACTGACATTTTTCCCTCCTCATCTTTTCTGACTTTTGTTTTGACTAGTTTTGCATTTGCCTACAGTCAGTATCACCACTGGTAGCATAAGGTGATACCTGGACCCTACAGAGGTTGTGCAGGTACTCCAGCTTCTCCAGGATGGCATATCAATATGTGCCATTGCCAGAAGGTTTGCTGTGTCTCCCAGCAAAGTCTCAAGATCATGAAGGAGATTCCAGGAGAAAGGCAGTTACTCCAGGAGAGCTGGAAAGAGCCTTAACCCATTAGCAGGACCGGTATTTGTTCCTTTGGCCAAGGAGGAACAGGATGAGCACTGCCAGAACCCTATGGAATGACCTCCAGCAGGCCACTGGTGTGAATGTCTTTGACCAAACAATCAAAAACAGACTTCATGAGGGTGGCCTGAGGGCCCGACGTCCTCTAGTGAGTCCTGTGCTCACTGCCTGGCACCATGGAGCTTAATTGTCATTTGCCATAGAATACCAGAATTGGCAGGTCCACCACTGGTTCCGTAGGCTTTTCACAGATGAGAGCAGGTTAACCCTGAGCACATGTGACAGATATGAAAGGGTCTGGAGAAGCCGTGGAAAACGTTATGCTGTCTGTAACGTTGTTCAGCATGACTGGTTTGGTGGTGGGTCAGTGATGGTCTGAGGAGGCATATCCATGGAGGGACGCACAGACCTCTATAGGCTAGACAATGGCACCTTGACTGCCTTTAGGTATTGGGATGAAATCCTTGGACCCATTGTCAGACCCTATGCTTGTGCAGTGGGTCCTGGGTTCCTCCTGGTGCATGACAATGCCTGGCCTCATGTGGCGATAGTATGCAGGCAGTTCCTGGAGGATGAAGGAATTGATACCATTGACTGGCCCCCACGCTCGCCTGACCTAAATCCACTAGAACACCTCTGGGACATTATGTTTCGGCCCATCCGATGCTGCCAGGTTGCACCTCAGACTGTCCAGGAGCTCAGTGATGCCCTGGTCCAGATCTGGGAGGAGATGCCCCAGGACACCATCTTTCGTCTCATGAGGAGCATGCCCTGACGTTGCCAGGCATGCATACAAACACGTGGGAACCATACAAACTATGGAGTACTATTTTGAGTTGCTGCAATTAAATTTTGGCAAAATGGACTAGGCTGCCGCATCATTGTTTCACTTTGATTTTTGGGGTGTCTTTGAATTCAGCCCTCTGTAGGTTGATAATTTTCATTTCCATCAAACGATGTGGCATCCTTTCGTTCCTAACACATTACCCAGTCCATATCAGTATAGATATTTCCTATTGAGATCTGATGTGTTTTCAAAGTATTCCTTTAATTTTTTTGAGCAGTTTATATTTTTTCATATTACTATTCTATGAAATATTTTATACTGTGCATATTTTCCAATTCATTCATAAGCCTATATAAAACTCTTTTTTTCCTTCATTGCATAATTGCTCAAGAGAGAACTATAATGCTTCCAAGAATACATTTTTCCCACACTTAAAATAATAATAATAAATTACAATCTATCTGCTGTTTTTTCTGAACCTGCTGTTACATAGTGTTGCTGGACAAAATTATAATATGATATTATTTAGGTGTCTGTGCCATTCCTATTTAGAAGATAAAAGAACAAAACACTAACAAAATTGGGTGTTAGACAAGACCACCTTTGGATCTAATGTAGGTTATGCCCACCTACAAATTCTCACTTATTTATTTAAAGACACTTTTTCTTATTAGCAATTACCTTACCATATGTTTTTGAGAAGAGACAGGAAAACATAATACCTAGTGGAATCATATGTAGATACAGAGATAATATGAAAACTCCACACACAGAGAGTAACTGGACTGAGATTTACAAACCGGGTCTGTAGAGCTGTGAGGCAGCAGCACAAGGTCACATGCTGCCCCTAAACAAAACAAACATAAATGAACATTCAATTAAAACAGCATAAAATACATTTGTAGAATATAAAAATAATATATATCAGCTTGAAATAATGAAAAAGAAAATAATGTGCTGCCAGTTTCATGAGACTTCAGGTATTATTTGCTATGGAATGATGCCTGGCAGAGCTTTTTCATTTTGTCGCTTTTTATGCTTTAAACTGTTGTTTTTAGTTAACAAAAGAACAAAAACAGTAGTTTGTTATCTCTGCTTTCTTTTTCTAATGACACAAAAAATAGGTTTGTTAAGTGTTTTTAAAAACTATAATTTGCAGCATGCCGTTGTATGCAATTAGAATCACTTCACATCACCATTCTCTAGTTAATACACACTTATCTTTGTGATAATACATCAAATTATATTGTCTCTATTGCCGTGCTCCTGCACTGTCAGAGGCAGCAGCATTCTAAAGGTAGAAACTGTTTATTTATGATAATGAGTAATGTCAAAAATATTAAACCATTTTTTTTTCAAATCCATTAATATGGATTTATAAATATTTATAATATGACAATCACATAAAAAATGTGAACATCCTGGAATAAATCTTGCATTTGTTTTTTTTTGTGGACGTAATATATTAAAAGGTGGTGGTCTGTAAGTATTTTTCATTGGAGCCCACATCCTGAACACTAGCTTAGCTAAAATTTTAAGATTCACTCTCTTCTTATGTCTGTGCTTGAGGTCTCTTCTAGATGTCTCCATGAGGCCAAACTGCTAAAATGTTAAACTAAAAAACAGACAAACCCATTGCAGAACCAGAAAAAGAACTGCCTGTCACCCAAACTTGTCTCTTTTCGAAATGTGGGAGAATCCAGAAATAACTAGAAAAAAATCCCACACTATGTGGGGAAAATGGTACTTATTTCTGTTCTTCACAGATAGTGCAAGGCCTGGATTTGAATCTTGAAAATATGAATGTGTCATCTGCCTAACCACATTTCTACCATATGGGCTGTTTTGATGTAACATTGTAGGTTAGATTGTGTTTACAATTCGTAAGGGATTTAAGACCATAACTCTACTATGGCACTGATATCCTGCACAACACTTTAAAGTTCCTTTAAAGACCCAGAGGTAAATTTGTTTTATTGGCTAGTTACTTTTTCTCTGGGCTTTGACATTTTGACTGACAAACAATTAGAACACTCTCTTGGACTGTCACCCTCTAACACCACCACCCAGACCTCCTGAGATTTTTAGTACAGCTTTTCTGTTTTTGTTTTTTGTTAATACAAGCAGATTAAACTTGACAAAATTAGTGTTAGGCCTCCAAAAGAACTTACACAGGCAGACCAGGTCTTTCACTGGTCAGCCCAGAAGAGGCTCATCCAGTCCAGCTTACTCCCAACTACAACAGTAGGCTTCGGCCTGACTTGCTCCAAATCTTGGAAAACTGGATTAAAGTTAAAAAAATAAACTTAATATTCAAAAATAAAGTAAAATGCCACTCAAATGGGAGAAAGTGAGCAAAGCTCAAGTTTGTCATTGATAGGTAACAATAATTGTTTACAAATGAAAAATACATTTATTTAACACTAGAATTACCAGAGACTACGAAAAAACTCGTAGATCCGGCCCACCCTAAATCCATTCACACCTCTCCATCAGCGTCTTTTGTTCTATAAATGTGCCGATAAAGACAATCAGCCTACTATTCCATCCCCCCACCCCTGCAGAACTTTCACAAAGTTCTCCCAGCTCATGCCTTGATTGATTGTCTGGGAGTGAAGTGCTGGAGTTTTAGAGTGGAAATAATAGATCATTATTTGGAACACATGCATTTCATGTGTGTTCCGTTTCTACAATAATCTTTTTAAACACATTTTTAAAACAAACGTTTTTCATATTTTAGTAGTAAATGACAAAATGTAGGCATAAACTATATAACGTATGGAGGCTGAAGTCCGAAGATCAAATAAACACTTTCACAAAAGGTTCAAAGATAAGACAATAGCTTCCCTGGCTTAGTGGTAAGATTTGCTGACTTGTAATCAAGAGTGCCTGGTTCAATCCCGACTGCCTCCTATATTTGCCGTTTTCAGTACTGAGCTGCTGTTATTGTTAATATTATACAGTACACACATACATTTGGTTTGCGTCTGTAACAGATGGTGTACATTTATAGGTTTTTTTCACTTTTATTCTCTCAGTCACGATTATGATACATACTACCACCCTAGGGATCTGACACTGTTAGTTTTTATTTGAAACTGGGAATAACTGTAGATGTGAGTGGTGTTTAGAGGCAATGGAATTGGACATTCTCTGATCTGGAGGGATAAAAGCTGACACACAAACACTGGTGACACAAACCAAAAGTATGTGTGTACTGTATAATATTAACAATAACAGCAGCTCACTACTGAAAACGGCAAATATAGGGGGTAGTCAGGATCGAACCGGGGACTCTTGATTACAAGTCAGCAAATCTTACCACTACACTACGGAAGCTGTTGTCTTATGTTTGAACCTTTTGTGAAAGTGTTTATTTGATCTTTGGACTTCAGCCTTCATACGTTATATAGTTTATGCCTACATTTTGTCATTCACTAGTGTGACAGATTAGGGCTTTCTTGACCCCTTGAACCCTCAGACCACTCGTCAGACACCAGGTAAAAGTCCAATAATAATATTTATTTTAATAATAAAGTGCACAAAGCACGCTCCTCTCCACAATTCTCAATAAACCAATCACAATAATCGAAATCACAATCCTCCACACCCAGACGCTTAGCCACCCTGCCTCCCAACTCTGCTCGTCCGTCTGGGATTTCCCAGAGTCCTTTATAGTCCTTAACCCGGAAGTGTTTGTCCCTCAGTCCATGTGACTTTCTATCACTTCCGGGTCAGGTAAAAACTCTTTTTCTTCATCCCGGAAGCACGTCATTTCTTCTGTCCATGTGACTGGAACGTACTTCCGGGGTGTAGGGAAAATAGTCCCTGGGCCTCCCTGCAGCGACTCCTGGTGGCCCCCATGGTATCCAGCAGGGCTGTGCATTAAAAGTCCACTGTCCATAATTCCCTGCTGGCATTCGGAGCATCTCCATGCTGCAGGGAGGTCTCCATCTGGAGGCCTGGGGGTATTGGCTGGGATGAACTGCTGGCCATGTACCACACTAGTAAAATATGAAAAACGTTTCTGTTTTAAAAATGTTTTTACACAGATTACTGTAGAAACGGAACACACATGAAATGCATGTGTTCCAAATAATGATCTATTATTACCCCTCTCAAACACTAACACTTCACTCCCAGATAATTAATCAAGGCCTGAGCTGGAAGAACTTTGTGCACATTCTGTGACGGTGGGGTGATGGAATAGTAGGCTGCTTGCCTTTATCGGCACATTTACAGGACAAAAGACGCTGATGGAGAGGTGCGAACGGATTTAAGGTGGGCCGGATCTACGAGTTTTTTCGTAGGCTCTGGTAATTCTAGTGTTAGACAACAAAGGGAATAACAACATGTATTTTAAAAAGCAAAAAGGAGTTGCCAAAATGCAATTCTAAAGTTAACAATTTCCAATACAACTTCCAAAAAGTGAGATTCAAAAAGGAGGGCAGAAGATCATCAAAAAACAGAAGTCCAAACAAAAGAAGCAAACTCCACTGCTAAAGCTTGTTCTCTGGCAGACTATATAGGCAGGGGGAGTTTTGTGCATCAGGGTGGGTTCATCTCATGTTGAACCACCTAAAACGAACAAGGAAAATTAGGACTAGTGATGAGTGAACCCTGCTGAATTTGCTTTGCCTTGACAGTAATGTGCATGAACTCCACCAAACTCAGCAAAATGCATAGAAGCCAATGGGGAAGGTGAAACTGAGCTAGTTTTGAGTGGATTATGGGTATGCAATGGTCTAGTATAGCTGGCAGGCATGTCCCTGAAGGCTAGGGAAATATCTGCCAGCTATACTAGAAAGATTATTGTGGCCATGAAATGACCTGTGCTGTGATGTAACCATGCTAACCACTGCACCATTGTGACTCTGTGAAATGAAATTAATAAAATTAAATATGAGAATTATAACATTTTTTGCAGACATTAACCATGAATTCACTAAGGCTTGCCCCCACCAATTAAATAGCAACTACTCACTTCTCTCGAGACGAAAAGTAGTTTTTCTGTCCCCTCCACCAACTTTGCTTCACTCACTGCCACTGCTACCAAATAAACACTAAAGCAAATGCATTCTTTACTTCTTCCTGTTTGCATTAACTGCACAGCATCCTGGGTAATATTATTAAAGAGGTAGGCTCTCTATTACACACAGGTAATATACAGATTGGGAGCTTGCGCTGATAGCTTCTTCGTCCTGGGTATGACGTTAATCTGCATCCAGCCCTGCAAGCAGGTTCTCCAATTTACAGGGAAAACTTGGGTGTTGGTGGCAGGATTGGCACTCCAGCCACTGTAAAAAAAAACCTCACACTGTTCCAGGTCCATACAAAAAGACATTTCCTTTAAGACATGAATTCACTGACACTTTTTCAGTCTGTTTGCATCTGCATTTTGTGTTTAAATGCATATACTGCTGGATTCAGGATTATATTCTCCGGGGGCTGTCCCCTCCAAATTGGCTGCTATAGATCTGTAATGTCACGCTGGTCTCACAAAGAATAATGGGGTGCTGAGAAAAAAAATTATGTCTAAGCTGGCTGCACAATAAATTTTAAGGAAGAAATGAGTGAACAAGGTCACTGGCGAACACAGCTTATTCTCTGAAAAAAACTAATTTTGCCAATCAACACTAACACAACATCTAAAGTTACAGTGTAATTAATACATCAAATATAAAATAGAAAAAAAGTAACAAAAATATCAATAAACCACATAAAGCATACATTGATACATAAAAGTAAGATGTTTTACAAACAATTACCATACTTAAAATTTGGGTGTTAAACATTCAAAATTATTTATCTAGAGATAAAATAATAAATATAGGACAATAAAATGTAATTCATGGACACTCTCAATAATCATAAATGATTGGATGCTACAATAATGGGACATAATATAAATTATTTAATACATAATAGAAAGCATGAACAGCTTGGTGATGAAATAGATGAAAAACCTGACTCCTGGGAAAGCATCACTAAACTGAATTAATACAAGGTGAACTCCAAACTGTACTGAAGCATGCATGACTGGAGTAGTAGTGATAATACTGGGACTTAATAAATAATTTGCAATCATAACAGACAAGGTTAGGTTAACCACATTAGGTGATCACAGTAAGCATTACATCATGACACAGGGCTCGTTTAACATTTGACGTGAAAGCATCAGATTTTTTTAAAAATAAACTACGAAGATCATTATAGTTTAGGGGGTAAATAAGGGAAGCCAATATAAGGACAAAGTTTACTTTCAATTTGATCCCACTACTGGTGTTTCAGTTTGCCTCTGCCAGTCTCTTTTGTACCTTGTTTCTCAGAATCTACTCCTCCTTCATTAAAATTTCCCTTGAGCTTATGTTCCACTGCCAAATGTTTGTAACAGCAACCATGAACAAAATAGTAGATGTAGAGGATGTGTGAAATTTGAACTCTGCAGTAATAATCAAATGAAAGAAATTTCTGCTAATGAAAAGCATTACAAGTCATCAAATAAACAAGTAAATGTACACGTACAGCATCTGAAAGCAACCCTAGGCAACCCTAACAAAAATAGACACTGTAAAAAATAAATTAAGATTTAATATTTTAATCACTTTTGAAGGCATACATACTGTACCAGACAGTGGATGCAATTAAGCAGTGAATTTAGAAAATATGTACTTAACTGCAGTTGAGATGACTTATTGATTGGATCACCAAAAGGTTATTGCTTTACCTGAATCTCCATGCATGACTAGAAGAACTTTATGAAGTAGTCAATGGAAATGGATAATCCAAAATAGCAGGGTATAAGTAAAGTAAGGTAATATTCCATAATGTAATGTACAAATGTTTTTTCTAAAGTGTGCTTCAAAATATGTTACCACATTCAACTGAAATGGCAATAAGACAGAAAAGACTGAAAGACCTCCATTCAAGTAGCAGCCTTTCTTTTCTCCACAATCAATCACTTTTCACTCTTGTCACCATTTCAGCCTGCAAAGGAAAGAAAGACATTCTCAGAAGTGTCTTTTTTAATTTTATTGGAGGAAAAGAACATTCATTCCATGCAATCAAGTCAAACTTACACAACAAAGAAAAAAGCCTTACATACAATCAAATTGTATTTAACAAAACAGAATTCAGACCCCACCTGAGAGAAAGTCGAGAGCCAACAGCATGGGCAAAAATTAAAATCAAAAGAAGGGAGAATGTCTTTTTCTCCACTATAAACTATAATATTGATTAGATCTTGCAATGTTTTTGAAAAGTTTCAAACAGATCCTCTAAGCAAGAATTTGATTTTTTTTTCTAATTTCAAATAGTTTAGAGCATCAGTTGCCCACTGAGTTAAAAAAGATGAGTTGAGATTCTTCCAGTTAAGCAGGATAAGTCTATGTGCTAGGATTGCCATAAAGGCAATTACAATCTAGTTGTCCTTCTCCACTTTAAGCCCATTTGGGAGTACACCAAACACAGTTTTTAATGGGTTTGGATTGATTGTGACACCAAAGCTGTCTGAAAGGCATTCAAAACTTTTTGGCCAAAATGATGCTAATTTAGGCTGGAGCTAATCAAATATTTTAAGCTGAATGATTGAATGCATGGTGGCACGGTGGCGCAGTGGTAGCGCTGCTGCCTCGCAGTTAGGAGACCCGGGTTTGCTTCCCGGATCCTCCCTGTGTGGAGTTTGCATGTTCTCCCCGTGTCTATGTGGGTTTCCTCTGGGTGCTCCGGTTTCCTCCCACAATCCAAAGACATGCAGGTTAGGTGGATTGGAGATCCTAAAGTGTGCTTGGGGTGTGGGTGTGTGTGTGTGCCCTGCGGTTGGCTGGCGCCCTTCCCGGGGTTTGTTTCCTGCCTTGTGCCCTGTGTTGGCTGGGATTGGCTCCAGCAGACCCCTGTGACCCTGTAGTTAGGATATAGTGGGTTGGATAATGGATGGATGATTGAATGCTTTGCCCATGTGGAACTAAAGTGTATTCTATGCATGGCTGCCTTTCTCTCCTCTGAGAATATTAACTGAAAGGTCCTTTCTCCATTGTACCTCAGTATCTTTAAAGGGCAGACACTTTAAGATGTTTTATATGTTGTTGAGATGCTGTGTAAGTCTTCATGACCAATCAGTATTTCTTAGAATAGAAATGGGTGGGAAGCATTAACAATTTTAAAGCACTCTAGTTAAAATCTGAGATATACAATAAAGTTTACAATTACAGAAAGACTATTCTTTCTTGGTTCTTTCTACTGATATATTTTAACATTTACAAACAGAAGTTTTTGATTATTGGATTATTGTAATACGTGTCACAGTGGTGCAGTGATAGTGCTTCATGTGCTGGGTCCTCTCTCCATGTAGCTTGCATATCCTCCCTGTGTCTGCATAGGTTTCCTCCAGATGTTCCCATTTCCTCCCACACTACAATGGCATGTAGGTTAGGTGGACTGGCAATACTAAATTGGCCAAAGTGTATAATCGGGGAGTGTGGGTGTGTGTTCACCCTGCGATGGACAGGTCCTTATCCAGGGCCTTGAGCCCTTTGCCCTTTGACCCTGTTCTGAACTAAACAGTTTAGTGATAACCTGATCTACTTTATCTACAGCATAAATTAAAGAATGGTCAAGAAGAAATACAAGTCTCATATGCAAATGCATTCAGGAATGAGCTATACCTTTGTCTGCAGATGAACCAAATTGTTGATTTAACATTCAGTAGAATGGTTCTAATAGTCATGATGGACACAGAGTAAATCATGTTTAAATGGTTAAAGCACCTTTGATAGATCTAGTAGACAGCCAGATAACAACATATTAAGAAAGAAAGTGACACAAATAAGATCAAGGACCAAATACCAAGTAGAGACCTGGGATTGGATATTGATAGGGCACTGGCTGAGGCAAGGCAAAATCAAAAACTAAGATGAGTAGTCATATGTGAAGACTGGGTAGAATGATGTGTGACAAGCAGGATAATGTAAAAAACAGGAACTGTGACATGTAGTTACCATTACAAACCCTACCTCTGATTTAAATGAGGGCAATGCATGTGTGTCATCAGCATCCACCACTGATACTCCAGTTCCATTCTCAAGCTTCTCAACATTCAGAGTTCTGAAAATATTTAATGGGAAAGGGAGTGCTTAATGCAAATACATATGGAGGAAGCATTCGTGGGAATCAAGTTCAATTCTAAAAATTCTAAAAATTAAAATGACTTTATTTAATGCTACTGTATAATTTTTTTATCCAAATAGTGTCATATTGTGACGTGGAACATTTAATACCAAGCAATAAACTTAATAACTTCCAGGAAATGATGTTGACCTTCCAACCAAGATAATCACATCAGGATAATGGTCCTAATCAGCATGTTGCTATTGAAGTTCTGAAATTGAATTTGAATTTAAGTAACATATTGACTAAAAAAATAAAAATATTTTGACTAAAACTTGAAATAGATATGTTGAAGGATTCATATACAAGATAAGAGTAGAAGATTCTTACATGAAATCAGGACCAAACAGAATAAACCAATAATAGAAATAATACAATCTTTTCAGAAAGAGAAAAGACTAAAAACTGCTACAATGAATTTTATAGCCAGCCATCAGCAGAGAATTTTCTAGTTTTATCTGTGATCAATCAATGTCACATAAATACACATAAAATAAACGAAATAAGGAAAAATGGTTTAAAGTTGCCATGATGTTAAAAATTTGAAAGGTTGTGAGACTGGACAGTGCTCCATGAAAGCTATAAAGATGGGGGGAAATGTCAATTAGAATTTAATTCACTCTAATGAAGCAAAGAGGAATGGAAGTTAACCAATCAATTAATTATTGGCTTTGCTTTTGGTAATGCCAGTGATTACTGAGACCTTTCTATTAGGCTCTCACTTTATTTCCCTTACCTTTCTCTGCATATGAGCATTCCTGGCTATTAGACTTGTGTCAAGGATAAGTGAAACATTCGTTTTAAGAAGCAGAATTATCTAATTTGTTTATAAACTCAGGGATTATAGAAATATAGCTGATTAGATATTCCATTAAAGATGTGTCTCAAAACAGACAAACATGTACTGTAGAAGAAGGTGCTTGCACTTGATTAAGGGTTTTTATGGGGTCTCTAGATATTACAAGTTGTTTCATTTAGTGTTTCTCTTTAGAAAGTTTTAGGATGACAACACAGACAGCTAAACTGTGCTTTAATGTACAGCTGTGGATGAGAAATGGCTAAACCATTAAACTGAAGCTTAGGGCTCTTTTACTTCCAGATTATCCCATTAGCAAAAAGCTTATACAAGCTGAAAGTTTACCTATAACAAGTAAACGGACAAAGCAGGTCTTTAGCTAGCTGTCTGCTAACTCCTTGGTAGAGTTTTAGTCTATTGTGTTAGGGGTAAAGCAGTTTTTCAATACCAGGTTTAGGAATGATATCTTAAGGCCATCTCACATTAAACAACTTTTCCAGCCACCTTCAGTCGCCAACTTAATTTATGTAATCTTAGTGAACTGGAGGCAGAATGGGGTGCACTCCCGTTATTAGCAGTCATCTAGTTTGACATACCCAGCGACTCTGTCCAACCAGTCTGCAGCTCACTCTGACAAAATCTAACAGGTTGTAGGGACGTGCATGAGTGCATGTGAAAACTGAAAACCAAGGAGTGCTCAGTTGTAAGTATGATGTATATAATGCAGACACAAGGAAAATGGAACACAGGTTTTTTGAACAAGACATACAGTTGAGTAAATCTTCTATCCTATGGTTGCATAATTTGCTCACTTTGCATACCATGACAACATACTGTATATAAAAAGTAAAAAGGGACAGAGAATGCAAATGAAGTCTCCATACCTGTAAAGCTTTTGCACGAGCACTGGCTCCATCTGGCAGCACATTACTGGCTGACAGGAAAAGGGACAAACACATAATAGTTTGGAAATGTGAACCAGTACAAGGAAGTCAGGTGTATGATCTTGATTACTGATCATGTTACCTTATATATTCATGGCTATGACAGTTAAGCGTGAATCCTATTAAACAAATTCTGTGCTGGATTGAGATGTGTAATGTTGACATTGTGAGACAAGAAAAGTTCAAAAAAGCATTGAGATTTAAAATATTCCAGAGTTTCAATATGGAGCACCCGATGCAGTTAGAATATTTAGAATATGTAAAAATCCAAACAACAGTATTGTGATTTTTAGACATGGCTGCAGCAACAGGTCTATGTTAGAATACAGTACAAATTTTAACATTATGTTAATAAATTCAGAGGAATCATAAAACCTTGCTTCATAGCTTGAGCTAATGCAGTAAATCATTGCAAATAAGATCAGATACAGCTTAACTGTATCAAATTATGAAACTCGTATATAAACTATGAATAAGTGGACGAAGGTAAAATCTTGAGTCATAAAGCAAGGTGTTTCAGTCTTTAGGTTTGTGGTATAAGAAAAATTGAAATGAGTGGTCGGCAATGTAAACCAGTATATCCAGAAAATAGATGAATTTGTAATTCTAATGAAGTGTGAAAGACACTTTGGATTGCATGTATTCTAGAAGTGATGAAAATACACAAGCAAATTACTATCATCCTTCCAACTTAAAAATGTTATCAGTATAGCCTATGCATAACCACAAAATAAACTCTCTATAAAACAGATTTTGTGAGGAAAAAATAAAACACTCTTTAAGTTGGCAGCATAGAGATTAGCAATGCTGAGGGTAAAGCCTGAATGTATGAATGAATGTATGTATGACAAAACACTTGCTAGAATGAAAAAAAATTCAGTTTAAATCAATGTGAATGAGTTGAAAGATGAGGATTATAAAGTTCACTTGAAAAGCAGTGTGGCACTGGAAGTACGGAAGCAACTGCCTTCTACTATAGCCTCTTTATAGTAGGATCATAGTAGGTATCATCCTCAGACAAATTCTTTATTCTTGCCAAAAAAAGGAAGCCTTGAAGCTTGTCTTTGAGTTCTCTTAAATGATTGCAAATACATAAATTTGTAACTAAGTGTTTTAAAAAATAATCATCAATTGAGCTGAGGGATTTTTTCATAATGTGCAGCTCCATTTGAACTTAACTCTGCACTGTACACGCATTCCCTTGGTTAAACAGTCCTCAGTTAATCTGCACAGCTTGTTCAGTTCATGTTCAACTTATTAACTATTTTACTTGTTCTTAGTGAGCCATTTATGATTGTTTATTGTTATTTTAAATGTTGCTACATCGTGTCAGGGAACCAACAACCAACAAGACTGTTGTGTTGTGATGTCACAGTGGAAAGAAGATGCCACACATTGGCCATTTTGCAGTACTTAGTGCTTATTAATGATTTTTTTTTGTTGCTCCTCCTTATGTTGTGTTTGTTCCTTCTTCTTCCACGTGTGGACATGTTTACTTTGTGTTTTAATTCGTCTTTGAGTATTTAACCCCATGGTTGCTGTGCCTAGTAGGGATTAGGTAATATAGTCAGGTGCCTATGTTGACTACATAGGGTTAGGTGAGGTAAGCAACTAATTCAATTCTACACCTGAGCTTTTTATTTAAAGCTCACTTTTCTAGGAAGGTGCATTGAGCAGATGAAATGCCAAGAAATGTTAGTCCTTTTTCCCTGTCACCAGTAATTTCGGAAGTTACTGTAATAAAGTTAGTGAAGAGCTGCATCATCGTATATCTATCAAAAAATAAAAAATAAAAAAATTGCAGAGTTGTGTGAAATGCTGTGTCTGTTATTGTGTTTCATTAACATCATGGAAATAATCATTACTTCTTTTATCTCACTATAATTCGTCATCTTTTCACAGTGGACTTAAAGGTATTCTACTAGGACTGCTAAGGTTGGCTTTTTATTTGTGATGTAAGCTGATATGATTGTCTGAGGTTCAGTATATAGATGGAAAAACTGATTTGTGGATGGCTAGATGAATGAATGGAAAAATATGTGAATGGATAAATACGGTTAGAAACTAATTATAACAACTACAGCAATACTTGATTCTAAGTAGCATACAAAGCTTAGGATCAGGCAGAATTGTGTTGTATTATTTTTATTTTTATAATATAATTTGTATATTTATTATATTCATAACAAGACTAAAGACAACAAAGGGGTACTGAGGAAAGAATTAAGTAAAGAACACATCATTGCAGATTTAAGATTTTTGAAAAAAGAAAAAAAATACTATTACTGTTTGTTGCTATTAAGAAACTTTCTAATCATCAAAATCAAAAAGAACATAATATTAGTTGTAATACACAGCACTCCAAAAAAATTCAGAATATTTCCTAATCACTCATTTTAAATAGACAGTGCGAAAAGAATTTTTCTCTTTCATTCATTTCAGTTAGAGGAATTATTGTATTGCTTTGTAAAAAAAAAAAAAACACAATACCAAGAGGAGTGCTATTAACTTTTAGACCTTGAAGGCTAATATACTAGAAACAATTGCAGATGAGGAAGGATACGGAATGTAACTTTTAGTTTAATGCATATAGAAAGCTCACTGAATTAGATTAATGTAGTGTGCCAGTTTGATGCCACCTGCTGAGAAATAGAGTACATCAAGCTACATGAAACAGAGCCAGCTCAATTTTTGTGTGTCCCTTGAGCATAGATAAGATTAGTTTTATTCACATGCAATACATGAGCATGATAATTTAGTTAATCTCACCAATGCAGTTTGGGTGCATATGAGTATATCAGCTTAATGGAATAACTGTTCAGAGAGAATCAAGCAATGGAGTGAATGGGACATGAGGCTTGTGTAATTGTGAGAGGCAACATGGAAATAAAAAATGTTTGTATTGTGTATTGTCTCTTTGATAAATAGAAATAAGAAACTATAAATGGTCGAGTTTTTAATTTCCCTCATCCTTCATATTTTGAAATCCCTTAAAGCATTGTGTGTGATTTTTCTAACAATTTAGCTGTTCCTAATTCATTTTGGTTCAATCATCCCTTTTCTCATCTTATTCAAATATAGTTATTAAAAAATAACAGTTAAATGTGAATACCCTATGTTCATTTTGAAAAAATGAAAAAAATTAGTCCTTGTAATTAAACTTGTTTACTGAGCATGAGGTCCTATGCAGTAAAATTTCTTTAGTTCCAATTCACCAGGAACACCCAGGAATAATCATTTACTTGTACAACTACTTTTTAACCACTCTCAGGCAACATTAACCTTTATGTAACCATAATAATATCTTCAAGTGCTAGTCCATGCTGTTTCTTGTGGATCTTTTTTGAACTGTTTCTGACACACCTTTTTAGTTGCTCTGGATGTCACATGTTTTACTCCAAATTTGATTGACCATCTTAACCTTTAGTACTGATCTAGTTTTAAAAAAAAAGGACATTTAGGATTTTTTTATGGATTTTAAACAAAGTACCCTAAATGGAGAGTAATAAAAGGCACTGAAGTATATGTTGAGTCAAAATTAACTTGAAAGACATGTAACAGCTGTAGAAACATGTGACAGTTGGATTTATTTTTTTTGTTGCTGCTTTTGGGGCATTTTATTAAATCTCTCGAGAGCCCCGATCAGAGCCTCCATTGGCTCCACGAAGATCACAGCATCGTCAGCAACATCAAGATCAGTGAAGCTTTCTTCACCAACAGATCCCTCACAGCCACTGGACCCCACGACCTTGCCCAACACCCAATCCATGCAAGCATTGAACAGGCATGCTGTACCAGAGCATGCTTCCCGACCTGAACTGACATTTTTGAGCTGAAAAGATAACATGTATGATGTTTTTATGGGTTGTGAACAAACTAGACCAAATTCAGTGAAAAATCCAATACATTCAATGTTGGCTCAAAACTAATTCAAACAACATGGGCAACTAAACATTTGTTAGAGCCAGGTATGAGATTCTTAATTTCTGTTTGTACTGTTCACTGCTTTGGGGAAATGTAAGGAAAGTCACAATGTTTCATCCTTGACTAATGTAGTGAGAAGTCAAGCAAAATAACACCTTTTATAAAAGGTGTCATTTTGCTTGACTTCTCACTACATTCGTAATGGCTAACACGGTACAACACCCTATCCTTGACTAATGAAATGAAAGGGGCTTCCACTAATTTCAAAAATAAAAGTGGCTCAGATTTGACCCAAAGCCATTGTAAAGGTTAAAACAATTTTTGGTTCATTAGCATAGATTTTCTTAGGTTTACAGTGAATGAAATTTATATAAAAATTCATTCTAAATTTGTTAAACAATTGCCATAATTTAAACCATAAGGCCATTAGATAACATGGCGAACTTTAATATCCTCAAATATTCTTTAATCTAATTTACACTTGATGGGGTCAGATCCCAAAACCACTAGGTGAAAGACAGATACAAATCCTGTATAGGCAACAGTCCACTGCATATTAAAGTGTTGCACACATTCATGTAGCAAATTTCGAATCAACAATTCATCCATCACTCATAGAGCCAATAGACTGTAGAACTGCCAATTGAACTAACATGCACATTTTTGTCATGTGGCAAGAAGACCAAAGTGCCTGAAGAAAAACTCATTTAAATATGGAAAGAACAAGATCAATTGTGAGATCTGACATCAAGAAGCTGTATCCATGGGAAAGCAGCACAAAGTGATGTTGGACTCTGCCAACCTTATGAAATGCAACGTACTCTAGTGTAACCAAGGATGTATGGCAGAATAGAAATAATGTTAATAAAATGCACAAAAAATATGGTTCATTATGTTAGTCTGTTAAAAATATTTTTAAATAATCATGAGTGTTAAAAATATTTCTGTCACAAACTAATAATCAAACACATTAATGCATTTAGAGTCCAATTAATTATGATCATGTGAAGGTCAGTAAGGCATGGTGTAAGGCAAAGGATTTATAGTATCAATGTATTGAAAAGGCAAACAAGAAAACATTTAGTGAGATTACTAAATTGGTTTAAGGGCATCATGATTTATATGGATCAACAGCTCTACTGATTTTTTAAAATCTCATTTTTCAAGCCTGTGATTTGATATGCAGCTTCATTAAGTGCCTTGCCCATTTGGCAACAGCACAAGTCAAGACTGCATCATCTGTCTCTTTCAGCAAGCTTCATAATCTTTGCAAAGTATAACACAGAAAGATTATTTATTATGCCTGTATTTATATTAAGTTCCAATGCAACCATCACATTTAAGAATACAAAATATGAAATTAAACCAAAACTGGGCATACAGTTCATTCCACTTCAATATTACTGCCATTATTTATCTAAGACAAGATTACTTTATAGATGCTTTAGTTTATTGTATAGATGTTGTAATATTTCTCAATCCACAAAGTAAAGGACAGAGCTAGTAGAATTCAGCACACACATGCTTCAGCATCTACAGTGTACTCACAATGCCTTGATTCATTTTATGAAATTTTACTTTTTATTATTATAATTATTTCAAATGTTGATTATTTTTATATTTAGTTTTGCCATTGCCATTTTATCCCCAAAAAGTATCTGAATTTTAACTGTTTTTGCAAAGAAAATGTAGCAGAGGATAAAATAGAACTTAAAAAAAGTTTTTTATATAGTTCACTGGTTAAAAAATCTCAAATTAAAGTTTTTCTTTTATTATAAAACATTTATTTTGCATTGTTTGAGTCACTGTTCAACCCAATAAATTTCTGGGTTGCTCAGTCTACGAAAAAGTGTTTTATAATACATAGAATCTTCATTTGCCACAGGATCACTCACAGATGCGTATTGCTCATGTAACGGAATAATAATTTAATTCATAATATAATTCATAATAACTGAATTGTTATATTTCAATAACTGATATTTCACTTAATGCCATTCATAATGAATGTTGTTGCACATGTTGTCATTACCATATACATGTGAATGTCGCAAGCTCAATGGAAACCATTTTGAAGCATTTGCTGGGATGTGCCACAACTTACTGGATTGCATGGTTTTTCTACATTTGTGAGGATGAAGGCCAGGGTTCTAACCTCCATGTCCTTTTGGTCATCAGGCTTCATAGTCCTGAGGATGCCTCAACAATTTCTCAGTATCAGTCAGTGGCTGAAATTACTCTACAAAAGTCCATAGCGTCGTTTTTTTTTTATCTGATTCTTTCATTTTGCCAAAAGTCAATGTGGTCGCTGAAAGTCGGAGAACAACAGAAGGCGGACACCAATAAAAAGTAAAAAAGCAATTTATTTATTCTTGGTGGCAGAGCGGTAGCAGCTGCTGAACGTTCTTAATGCTACAAAACTCTAGCCTGCTAGCAGAAAGTCTACCTTCCTTTATACTCAAGCATATTGAAAAAAATAAAAAAGGAAACACAGCAGCTCATCTTGGGGTTATACATGGATTGCTGTAGTCTGTGTTCACATCCTGGATTTTATACGTGCAGAAAAGCACAGTGTCTTTTACAGATAAAAACGTTGTCAGCATTTTTCACAGTCAAGTAAAAACCACCCCTGCTTCGTCTTGCACGTAATCAAGGCCGGTTATAGGAAGCTTGTCCTATAAAGGGTGTATGCAACTCAGCAGTTTTAGACAATGCTCACTTCCTTATACTTTTTGCACGCACATTGCTCATACAATATCAAGGGTTACATAAAGGTTAGTTCAGTACATTACATTAGTTATAAAGAAATTACATTCTTATAACTTTAGTATCTGCATTAGATTACATTTGTTCAGTTAGCTTAATACATCCTTATTTATTAATATATCAGCAACATGTTTCTTATAGTTCTATTAGCACCATAATTTATTAATTGGAAAGACTGAAGCACCTTAATTCTAAATATTCTTCCTCATCAATTAGAAGGAGATTTCCATCTGGATACACAAACAATTTCATGTTTTGTTTGTATGTGTTCACAAAATAAATGCCTTCTGTTTATTATATTTATTTTAAAAAAGGATGAATAAAGGCATTTATTTAGGTCTGTGCAATGGAAGTGTCCATGATTTAGCAAATGCTTCTTAATACTGCCATACGTTTAGAGATTATTTTTTATCTATTTATTCCTGGTAATGTCATGTAGTGTTATTTTCTTATTTGTTTTTTTGTTTTGTTTTGTTTTGTTTGTTTGTTTTTTTGAATCATCACGGGTGCTGCCATTTTCTGCACTTGTTTCCAATTTGCTTTGCTGGTTGTTAATCATGAGACCTATGTCACATTACAGGTAGATGTGACAACATCATGTTTTGCTTACAAAACATAGTGGTATTGTTATGTCTATATCCTCATACTGTTGCCTCTCTAGATTTGTGAATTTGACATTTGCAGTTCTGGTTATTTGTGAGTTGGATATGAACAATTAAATGGGAATATTTTTGGAGCTTGCTAAACGATCTCAGAAAGTCACAGATGACGTGTAAAAGAAAAATATTTAAACTTTATTGAAAATGATTTCTCTCTAGGAACAACCATTTGTCTATTCTTTTCCTACTTTTCCTCCTTCCATTTCCTGGTCCTTTTTTATCAGTTTGAATGTAGTTGTGACTGTAACTGCCAAGTCAGAAGTATTTTTTTCTTGTTACACTGCAAAAATTGCATATGCAAAAACTAGAAAATAAAACTGTTTTGCTATAATTTAGCAAAACCAAAAAAAAATCTGCCAATGGAGTAAGCAACATTTACTTGCCAAGATTTCTTAAAGTAAGCTAAATAATCATAAATGCAAATTGTTTGATAAGTCATTAATTCTTGCAATAAGGAAAAAAAGATTTCATATCATGAAAAAAGTACTTTTCACTTACTAAGATTTCATTTTTTGCAGTGTAGTTTTAGTTATTTTTAGTCATTCTGATGTATATTTTACTGGGTTTGTTGTTTGTCATAATATAATATTCAATGAGCTTCTGTAAAAGGCCAATTACAGATCTATCTATCTATCTATCTATTTTATCAGTGAAATTCAGAAAAATTCTTTTTCACGATAAATATGCTGTTTTTGCCAGTGACCTTGTTTACAGAATATTTTCCTGTAAATTCACCTTGCAGCCGACTTAGATGAAATTGTTTTTTCAGAATGCCCCCTGATGCTTTGTAAGGTCAGCATGACATCAGTCATGTGCAGAACTTTCATGCATACATACTGTAAGATCATTAGCTATCTGCGTAGCACATGCATGAGATCACAACCTGATCAGTACTCCAGCTTTCACCCTGTATGCATTTTAAAAAAAAAAAAAACGCTTTGCAGTGTTTTAATTTGAGGGGTACATTAGCTGACCATAATGAGAATATCAAGAGAACTGCCAGTGAATATATAACAGTGATCCGTGCATGCATAGTTATGCATATGCTGGAGCTACGATCCAAAACAAGCCTTAAAGAAGCTCTCCCCCTCCCCAAGAAACACATGCCATGCTGTGAAATAATAACAATTTAGAAAGATTTATTGTTTACAAGGCATTTCTATCTTCTTCATGGAAGACGAAAGTGCAAAGCATCTACTGTGATTAAAACTAGATGACTCACTCTTCCCACTAAAGAGGAGAGGGCATGATGTAGAAAATCTTTATTCTTGCAGACTTCATTCCAGCATTTGCCATTCAAAGTAGACTCCAGGTTGTGACACTGACTGAGATGTGTATCTATCTAAGAAATATGGCAACACTGACAGCCCTTTCCTCCACATCCCACTTCTGTCACACCTGTCAGTCCACTGGATGAGGTGCAGGGACAGGTATTACTAGTCTCCCAGAGCTGGAGGTTCACACCACTAAGTACTGTATGCATCTGTACTGCTTTGAATATCATGCAATCACTCTCTTCAACCCTATTAACATTCATATAATGTTGTTCTTTACTGCCCTCTAGGCCTGCCAAATCCCTTCCTTGAGGAGCTGGATGTACAGCTCTCTTCTATAACAAATGAAGACCGTCTACTTCTAATATTCGGGGACCTGAACATCCACCTGGGCAGCCCTTCTTCTACAGACTTCCTTTCTCTTCCTTTCTCTTTAAACCTAACACAGTTCCACACGCCACCTGCTGACAAAGTTGGTAAATTTCTGGATCGTGTTCTCTCACATAACTGCATACCCACTAACACTACTGTCACCCCACTACTTACCTCAAAACACTTTTTCATTCACTGTTATTCCACTGCCATTATGCACTATATCCTTGTGCTGTTTTCTCTGCTTCCTCTATCCCAACTGTTTCTCTTCCCTAGTCTCATTTACTTTCCCTTCTCCTGACGACTTCTCCTCTCTTGGCACCAAAGCTGTCACTGACACCCTGTACACCAATCTATCCTCTTGCCTTGATACTGTCTGTCCTTTCTTAACTGCATGTTAAAGACCCTCCTGTCTATGGTTTTCTGAATATCTATGGGGTCTACAGACAGAGACTAGGACAGCTGAAAGGAAATGGAGAAAGTCAAAGACTCAGGCTGACCTCAATAAGTATAGATCTCTTTTGTTACTATCAATGCTAAGGTAGGCGTCTTTCAAAACAGTATTAGCAACACTTCTGATACTCCTAACTTATCCTCTGCTTTCTCCTAAACCTTCCACCACCTCCATCAACCTTTGACTGTTAATGACTTTGCAACCTTTTATCAGAAAAACGTGGATGTAAATCAGTAGTGTCTGTTCTCATCACCCACTCTAGCTAGTCTTCTCCCTCCTAAATACACACCACAGCATTCTCCTTTGTTTCCATTCTCTCCACAAAGATATTTCCAACCTTCTCTCTAGTTGCTCCATTAACTGTCCATTTGACCCCATCCTCTCACATATCCTACAGACTATCTCTCTGTTATTTATTTCTGCAATTACCAGAGACCACTGTCTCTCCACTCCTTTCTATCCAAAACACTGGAATGTGCTGTCGCTAAACAAGTCTCTTCCTTTCTTCTACAGAACAGACTGCTTGATTCTAATCAGACAAGATTCAAGAAAGGCCACTCCACCAAAATGGCACTACTTACTGCTGTTGACACATTACAGTAGGCCAGAGCTACCAAAATACCATCTGTGCTCTTCCTGCTAGATCTCTCCTCTGCCTTTGACATGGCCAACTGCCAGATCTTCCTTGCCATCCCCTCTGACCTTGGCATCACTGGGACTGTTCTTAGGAAGGGTTTGAGCCATACCTCTTAGGCAGATTCTACCATTTCCTGGCATGGAGAGATATCAAGGATGCACCGGTAAAACATTAGGGTGGCAATTATATCTGTGCTGGGCCCTCTCCTGTTCTTTCTATACACATCGTTACTAGGGCCAATTATCCAGTTCCATGATTTTTCCTATTAATGCTATGCTGATGCTACAGAGCTGTGCCTGTAGTTCTCTCCAGAGGATCATTTAGTTTTATCTAGAATCTCTGCATGTCTCACTTATATTACAACCTAGATGAAGGAACACCATTTCCAGCTGAACCTGGCAAATTGGACCTTCTTGTTATCCCAACTTGTATGTTTATTTAGCACCTCACCTCTGTTCAGCTCGGCTTATTATCGTTAACACCCACCAAGTTGGTACGCAACCTTGAAGTAAAGATCGATGACTAGCTGCCATTCAGGGACCATGTTGCTAAGGTGTCTCTTGGACTTGCAGATCCACTCTATACAATATCCACAAGATCTGACCATATCTGACAAAACAGGCAGCACAACTCCTGGTCTTGACTTTTGAATTGTCATGCCTGGCCTACTGCAACTCTCTGCTGGCAGGAGTACTAGGATGTGTTATCAAGCCACTGAAGAATATATCACTCATCTCTTCAGAGAGGCTTCCTGTGTTTAGCTCAAATCCTTGATGCTTGCCTACAGAGTATTCAGTGGATCTACACTTACTGTATATACAGTATATGGGGACACTCCTGAGGTCTTATGCTCCTTGATCACTCAGGTAATTTGTTGAGCAGTGTCTAGTGCCACCTCTTTATGGTATCAAATCTCACTCACTTTTCATATTTAGTTTCTGGCTGGTGGAACACACTATCCACCTACGTTTGAAACTCTAACTACCTCAATGTATTTAAGAAGCATTTGAAGACACTTTTGTTTGGTGAGTTTCTGTATCTGATATTAGCTCTTAGGTTTTGTAACCTATAAATTGTAACTAGCTTTTATTTTATTCTGAGCTGTTGTAAGGGAAGGCCAGCAGCACATCCTGAAGGCAACTATGTTCAGACACTGCCTCCCCAAGACACTAGATGGGGACTTCCCTGCAGTATATCGGTGTCCCGGATTTCCACAGGGCACTATGGGATTTGGAGTTTGGCTTCACAGCCCTGCTGGGTACCGTGGGTGCTGCCAGGAGACACTGCAGATGGACCTGGGGAGTCATGCTTCCCTCATAGCCCGGAAGTATTAGTGAGTCACGAGGACGGAAATCCAGAAGTATTTCTGAGCTGAAGAAAATTCAAGTTTTCCATCTGACAGAAGCACTTAGGGGTCATGCACTATTTAAAGGACTATTGGGAACGCAGCAAACGAGCCAGAGTCGGGTGGAGGTGAACGAAGCTTGCTAGAAGGTGTGGAGGAGAAATAGAGAGAGAGAGAATTTTGTATATTATTATTATTACTTGCCTGTTATTTGTGGTTAAGGTGCTTAGGGGCAGTGAACAAAGAAGAAAAAATATTAAAATACTTCTTGGTGCTTCTATGTCCTGAGTGTCTGTCTGTTGGGTTTAAAGGAGCAACAGTGCCACCTAGCGTTCACACTGCTCACTGTTGGTGATCAATTTTGTAACCTGTCCTGTACCTCTTGTTCCCATACAGTTTCAAAGGCCGATGTTTACTCAGTCAGGCTGACCTTTTTTGTAAGTTGCTTTGGATAAAAGCATCTACTAAGCAAATAAATGTAAATGTACTTTCTCCGACATCCCACCAAAGGGCGTTTTCTGTTTTTCTGTCCTCCTTGGCCATAGTTTGTAATTAAGCTGGGCACTGAAACTCTCTTGTGTTATAAGTAACTGTTCTTCAGTTTTATACTTTTCTTTTTGTAACTACTTTTAGTGATTATCATCATAAAGCACATTGAGCTACTTTCATGTATAAACATGATCTGTATAAATAAATGTTGTTGTTGCTTGACTACAATGGCTTCCAACGTCATTTCTAAAAATCTTCTATGAACTTATAAAGCTATAACTTCCAGATCTTTTGAACATGTAAGACACTTGAGTCGCTGACCTTCTGCTTGACTGAAAATCTTATCTCCAGCTTTCAATCAAGAAAACTGACAGACAGGAAATAGTGACTGATTTCCCTCCATGCAATAATTCTCGCTAGCAAACATGAAGCTAATTCGCCAATTAATGGTTTGTATAGCCTCTGTGTATGTATGCTTCATGCTTTAGTGTTTTATGTATATCTTATGTACATTACAGCAACTTATATCTTTTTATCATTATATTTAAATGTATTTTTTTCTCCATTGTTTTATTTCTGCTACTGCCCCTTAGCATGTAATCTCGTATGTTTTATACTGTAAAGTGCCTGATGATCTGAAGTTGGTAATGTGGTATATAATATAAAGATTAAGTGATGTTGTGATAGATATGGATAGACTGCACACTAAAATAAAAAGTATGAGTGAATTTTAATTCTTGTGTTTACAAAATTTCAGTTATTTGTGATCTGTAATATATTGCCTAAACGTGACTCTTTAAAGATAAAAGTTTGAATCTTCTAAGACGTAATTCTTTAATTTATCTTTTTCTGAAAGTAGTGATTATTACACTGCTGTGATACTCAAATAAGGCGTCACTTTCTCAGATATGCCTTGCAGTAACACATTAAATACGCTACTAACAAATGAAGCATTACTAGAATTTTATGACTTATTGGTTTCCACATAAAAGCATTAAATGTACTTAATTTTTTTAATAAAAACAGAGCTATTTCAAAACATTTTACTAAATTAAATAACTGAAAATAAGTTATTTTTCTTATATTATATATTAAACACTTCTTTATTTGGCTAATGCCTTCATCCAAGACCATTTACTGTACAACTGGTTTTTTTCACATGTAGGTGAAATAATTTGCTCAGTGTCAGTCATGGTAGCTGAATCCACCACCTCAGGGTTTAAAGTTCAAAACATTAACTGCTGTTTCACACTGTCTGTCTCTGTCATCAGTGCTTACTTGGGTTCCTTTTAGTTCATGCCTTTTTTTTACAAAATCTTATGTTTCTTCAATTATTATTATTATTCTTTTTCCTTAATTACATTTGATCTTTCTATAGAAATAAGTTTCAAATTACAGTGTAACTACAATTTTTAAAGTGTACTTCCCAAAATAGAAACTGAAACACTATGAACAGTTGATGCAAGTGATGACCCCAGGTTTTGGGGCGGCATTGTATCCAATCTGCAAGTAGGAAGCTGTCTGTGCCTGAATCCAAATAAAGACCAAAAAGATCATCAAATTACAAAAAACTAGTTTTATTACAAAGCAAAACATATAAAGGAAAAAATAATAATTAGGATACATCAAGGGAAACCAGTACTGGTAGCCCCATTGGGCCTACCTATACAGTTTTAATCCATAACTGCCAAAGTAGGGGGCATGTTGCAATTACCCATAATTCCTATAATCAGCACTGCTCTATACATCGCCCATAGTTTTTCACCACCTCTAAATTTCTCCTATTCTTATCATTTCAGGTCCTGAAGACACGTACATTCCTGACTTTCAAAAGGCTTAAGGCCTGATGGAACTTTTAATCCCTAGCCTGGAACCACATCTGGATCTCTTAGTTTTTAACCTCATTTCAGACGACCATCTAGAGGTCTAACCAGTATAGAACATAGCACTTCCTATTCCTGGCATAGTAAGGCTCCCAGTTTCCCTTAAATGGACTGAATCTCAAACCATTATTAGCTAATTGACATACTTGGACAAAATATGGCATTGAATCAATAATGGCCTGGATACTTTTCTTTGGGATGCCATTCCACCTATGCTTGATATGCTTGCATGTAAACAGGTGAAGGGAAGAGTCCAGAATTATTCTGAATATGTCCTATATGTGTACAGATGGATTGGCTGAGCAATTTGTTGGAAACAAGGTTCATCACTAAAGTTAAATCAATGCCTCTGTACTAACTCGTGCAGTTTGGATTGATCCCAAGTAATTTTTTGTGCTAAGGTGTCAGAGGTAGATATTGCTTTGGAAGCTATAGGTGTAGGTTAACATTTACAGAAAATTAGTGTACTTTGAGTTATTAAAGTATGCTTATTTACAGTGTAATTATAATCACACTACAGGAAGGGGTCTTATTTTGAATAAGGTGTCATTCATAATTCGTATTAGGTTGAAGGTATGGCATTTATACTGTTCTACTGCTTAACCTTGATTACCTTAATCAGTGATTGTATTGTTTTCAGTAACAGGACAACAGGGAAAGTAAAATGTTCTCAGCCGGTGAAAGTTTCCTTCAACACCGTAAGGCTCTGCACTCAGAATTTGAACAACTTCCATAGCAGACTGTAATATAATTTGAAAGTAAACTCTTTATTGTACAGTTGAAGAAAATGCAAAGTGCCTGTGATGACACACACACATTTTCTTGAGATGTCTGCAGAAGTAGAGGTGCTAATGAACCTTCATTACTGTTGCAATTGCAAGCATCACTTAATATTACTGCAGAACAGATTTGCCCGGTTGCTTCTCTGCAATCTGTAATCTCTTCTCAACATATTTGTCAATTCTCTGTGTCTGATGGCCTTCTGAATAATCTTGTCCCATGTCTGTGTATTCCTTCATCTGTCACTGGTGCCACACATATTGCAAAGAATAGGCAGTTTGTTAATTTACTCAGCAACAACTTAGACAGAGATACCACTAGAGGTACAACAGCTTTTGTTGAAATATTTGGTAACATCTATCCATCCATCCATTATCCAACCCACTATATCCTAACTACAGGGTCATTGGGGTCTGCTGGAGCCAATCCCAGCCAACACAGCGTGCAAGGCAGGAAACAAATCCCGGGCAAGATGCCAGCCCACCACAGGGCATATTTGGTAACATTTCCTTATAAAATTGCAGTAGTAGGGTTTTGTACTGTGTTAACCATTATGGATGCAATGAGAAGTCAAGCAATAGTGTGATATTCATTACTCACCCAGATTTCAATTAATTGGTATTATTATTTAGTTTTTGTTATCACATGTTGGGAGCTATTCTATGACCTATACCAGCAGTTGACGTAATACTGTGATCATTTATTAAGGTATCCATAATCATTACGTTCTCCAAACATGGTGAATTCTGACAACACCTTTATGTTGTTTCAATTTCCAGTTGCTATGAACATTCAAACTAAACTCTTTATATAACTGGATTAAAATTAGTTAAAAAGGTCAGAACAACTAAGGAGTGAAAAATTCTGAAATAAAGTAGACTAACACAATACCCATATTGTAACTCCATAGTTGCACAACTATGAAAACACAACTGAACAACTGTAGCATTATCTGTCCAGCTCTATTAACTATTTCTAAACCTCATGTTTACATGTTAGCTTATCATTTTGTGTAACATGTTTTGGAATTGTACTTTACAGCAATTTAACCTTTGATAACCTACAAAAATCGTCTCTTTCAGTTAAAATTGGCAACTGCTTTTTTTCTCCCACTCAGTTGGATTCACTCTATTTTCTCTTTTCCACATTCCTTAAGCTTTTTCTTTCCAAAAGTTACAACAAGTTCAGAGTTCAAATTTTGTGATCCTGTGGATATTTACATAAGCCATGCAAAGTAAGACAGAAAGGGATTCAAGAAATAGTATGATGTTGAATTGTGGCTGAGTGACTGCTCCTTGTCAAATTAGCATTGCCTTAAGGCAGAGGTACAGATAATTTACTAAGCTGCTTTGAAGAGAAAGCCGGCAGCTGCAATTAGAGTTTGGGCATCAACGTATACTTTTCATAATGATGAAGGAGTAAATATATAAAAAGTTGACAGGCTCGGCTAAATAGTTAGGGGTTCATGATGTCTATCTGCCGTAATGTTAAGCTAAATAGTGCTACGACTCCTGCCCTTTCACAGATTTGGACATAAGTGTGGTGTGTACCATGTAAAGACACTTTCATGACATACATTAGAAATATCCATTCCATAATGTTGATGTTGTTCAAGGTACTGTTGCTTAAGTGAAAGGGCAAACATTGCTGCCTGAAATAACTTTTTATTAGCCCCTGTAACCATAAGGGGGAACCAGAGAGCCCCAAATCACAGACACAGTATAGCACCACACGTTGATAGGGTAAAATATAGGACTTTTATTCGTTTCCCAGGCACCTCTTCACAATCCTCCCAATAACAAACCACAATTATACAAATGAACACCAATCGTACAATTCTTCCTCCTTCTCTCCTCCGCTGAGTGTTGCCTGTTGCCTCCCAGCTCTGACACGTCCATGTGTGGCAGCGGGCTTCCTTTTATGCTGGACTTAGGAATGCTTCCGGTGCCATTCTGTGTACTCTAGGAAGCACTTTTAAGCCATAGACAAAGTAGGATAGTCCTCTCCCAACAGCACCTTCTACTAATTCCAAGGAACCCCAGCAGGGCTGCACTTCCAGATTCCATTTCCATAGCATTCCTGCAGGTGTCCTAAATGGGTTCTCACACTGCAATGTAGTACATGAGGAATGGAACCACTCCTAAATTCTGTCTTCCACTGGTCCATCCATTATTTTATACCAGCTGGGCACAGAGTTATCTTTCCACCCAGCCAGCCAATCAGTCCATCATCTGTCTCAGGACACCTGTCCAAACAATAACCCCATGCTTCTCCCTGGCCAGGATGCCCATTCTTTTCCCACACCCCATATCTCACAATGTTCTTTGACCCAGTGTTTTCCTATTGTCTAGCATGACATTTGCAAGAAAATATTAGATTCTTGCAAAGTACTGTAGACAATTGACTGTTGTGTTCTCCTTTATCCATTGGTGCTTATATGCTCATGGTATTTTAAAGGGCTCAGCAACATGGACTACATCTGTACAACAAGTATTTTTTCATATTTAAATCTGCTTGTGAGGCTCTCTACTTTCACTGGGAAAAAGATGGGAAAGATGATATATCATTCCCATTAAGGTCCATGAGAATTTCATATTTTGGTTGACTCATCACTCAAGAGTCACCTCTGATGGCTGACAGCTATATTGCAATTTTTCTAGATGGTGCTTCTTTTGTGTTATACTTAAGTATTATAGATACCTGCACATCACAGAGTAAGCTTTTGATCAGGCTGGCAACTGCAAATTTATATCTCTTGAATCTTCTTGTGCACAACTGATCCTTCCTACTGACCAATAGCATCTCAAACTAACATGGGTGATCTGTGCTAATGAATAAATAAACAAGCTCAGAGTAGAAGATTCATCTCATCATATTTGTGAGACATAGTCTCAGTTTATTTGTTTATTTTTCAAGTTACAGACTTGAAATTTGGGAGACAGATACTTCTCAACATAATTCAGACTTTTGACATTGTCACAAACGTGCGCTTAAGAGGCAGTCAACAAGCCCGGAGGTGAGTGAAATATCTCAAGACAAGGGGATGATATACGGTACTAGCGCCGCTCTCTCTCTCTCATCAGACAAAAAGAAGAAATATAAAGTACCTCCAGTACTTCCGGGTTGCCAAGATTGCGTTCAATCGTCACTTCCTCCTCTGACTCCCAAAGACAACGTTACTTCATGCGCTCTTGCCATGATGTCACTTCCAACACCACATCACTTCCAGCTTCCAAAGATGACGTCACTTCCATCTGACAGCCAAGACGTCATCTCCTGCCAACTCACTTCCGTCTGTCATTTTTTCTCTGTATATAAACGCTGTTTTTTCCCATGTACTTTGTCAATTTCTGTAAAGTAGTTTAATCCAAATTTCTGGTCTTTTTGAATTCATTGTCCTTTGGACATTATATGGGGACGGTCCCCAACTCTTTTTTGTTGTTGTGGATTCGTATTTTCATCACAACATATAGCCTTCAGCCTTCCTTTCTTGGGGTGGGTGGGAAAGCCTGGGATTTGATCTTTTTGTATGAAATACTACAGTGTGATCTATCAACAGAGAAATACAGGTGCCGGTCATAAAATTAGAATATCATGACAAAGTTGATTTATTTCAGTAATTCCATTCAAAAAGTGAAACTTGTATATTAGATTCATTCATTACACACAGACTGATGTATTTCAAATGTTTATTTCTTTTAATTTTGATGATTATAACTGACAACTAATGAAAGTCCCAAATTCAGTATCTTGAAAAATTAGAATATTGTGAAAAGGTTCAATATTGAAGACACCTGGTGCCACACTCTAATCAGCTAATTAACTCAAAACACCTGCAAAAGCCTTTAAATGGTCTCTCAGTCTAGTTCTGTAGGCTACACAATCATGGGGAAGACTGCTGACTTGACTGTTGTCCAAAAGACGACCATTGACACGTTGCACAAGGAGGGCAAGATACAAAAGGTCATTGCTAAAGAGGCTGGCTATTCAGAGCTCTGTGTCCAAGCACATTAATAGAGAGGTGAAGGGAAGGACAAGATGTGGTAGAAAAAAGTGTACAAGCAATAGGGATAACCGCACCCTGGAGAGAATTGTGAAACAAAACCCATTCAAAACTGTGGGGGGGATTCACAAAGAGTGGACTGCAGCTGGAGTCAGTGCTTCAAGAACACCACGCACAGATGTATGCAAGACATGGGTTTCAGCTATAGCATTCCTTGTCTCAAGCCACTCTTGAACAATAGACAGCGTCAGAAGCGTCTCAACTGGACTGCTGCTGAGTGGTCCAAAGTTATGTTCTCTGATGAAAGTAAATTTTGCATTTCCTTTGGAAATCAAGGTCCCAGAGTCTGGAGGAAGAGAGGAGAGGCACAGAATCCACATTGCTTGAGGTCCAGTGTAAAGTTTCCACAGTCAGTGATGGTTTGGGGTGCCATGTCATCTGCTGGTGTTGGTCCATTGTGTTTTCTGAGGTCCAAGGTCAACGCAGCCGTCTACCAGGAAGTTTTAGAGCACTTCATGCTTCCTGCTGCTGACAAACTTTATGGAGATGCAGATTTCATTTTCCAACAGGACCTGGCACCTGCACAAAGTGCCAAAACTACCAGTACCTGGTTTAAGGACCATGGTATCCCTGTTCTTGATTGGCCAGCAAACTCGCCTGACCTTAACCCCATAGAAAATCTATGGGGTATTGTGAAGAGGAAGATGCAATACACCAGACCCAACAATTCAGAAGAGCTGAAGGCCACTATCAGAGCAACATGGGCTCTCATAACATCTGAGCAGTGCCACAGACTGATCGACTCCATGCCATGCCGCATTGCTGCAGTAATCCAGGCCAAAGGAGCCCCAACTAAATATTGAGTGCTGTACATGCTCATATTTTTCATGTTCATACCTTTCAGTTGGCCAATATTTCTAAAAATCCTTTTTTTGCATTGGTCTTAATTTATATTCTAATTTTCCGAGATACTGAATTTGGGACTTTCATTAGTTGTCAATTATAATCATCAAAATTAAAAGAAATAAACATATGAAATACATCAGTCTGTGTGTAATAAATGAATCTAATATACAAGTTTCACTTTTTGAATGGAATAACTGAAATAAATCAACTTTGTCATGATATTCTAATTTTATGACCGGCACCTGTAGTGCTACACAGGTTGTTAAGGTAGTGTGATGGTTAGCATCTTTGCCTTCTTACCAAGAAATGTAGGTTTGATTCCCACCCATTAACAGTTAGTTCCTATTACATTAACTGCAGGATGAATACAGATATTTAAACCACCTAAATATTTATGACATTAAAAATATTGTGTTGTCATTGGCTGCATGCCTATCTTGTCCTTATTCTACCTTTAGAATAAATTTTTGAGTCTAAACTATTGCATGTTTTTAACACTAATCATTGCTTTAATTGTCTGCCTTGAATTCTGAATTAGATGAATCAGGAATGTTTTCTGTGAAGCCACTATAATCCATCAAAGAAAAACAATAACAGAATCTCCTAAACATTTTCCTTTGTTTCTATCCAATTATTAAATCTCTGTCTACCTGTAAAGCTCATGATTATGAAGAAACAATAAAACTACACCACCATCCCACATTTCTGGCTTCATTATAGGGTGACAGGTTTATTTATTAACTCTGTTAAAGTAACTAAATTGACTGTCTTGATCATAAAGATATCTATTTTAGTCTGTGTTGAAAGCACAGCAAACCTGTATCTATTACAAAAGATAACACACTGTATATGGATTATCTGAACCCAAATCCTACTAAGTAGTCCTCCACCATTCCACAATAAATTCAAATATATAGTAATATAAATTATTATAGTACAAAAAAGACATGTTAATATATTGCCTTGACACTAATGGCTTCCTATCCAATAAGAAGATTTAGCTGCATTATGATAAATACTATTTATTTATTTGTGTTATTACCAGCTAAATCTCCTTGTAACAAGGCTAAACAAATCCTTTTTTCCTCTCTGTAGATCACCAAACAACTACCTTTTTTTCTCAGAATACCCACTAGTCCAACTTCCTACCTTTACATTATTGTTTGTTTAAAAGCTGAAAACACCAAGCTTTTGTAACATTTGAAAAACTCTATGGAAGTAAATAAGATTAGCCAAACTTGAGCCAAAACATGACAAGTACAATTATATGCTTTGTTTTTTGCTGAGGGTTACATATAATAGGAGGGAAAGGGAAAGAAACAAAGCCAGGACAGATGAAAGGAGTGAAAGGTGAGAGTAGATCTGAAAATCTGCCATAAGTGATGATGAAGGGATGTGAAGTGTTCTACAGTAGGCTTTGCAAGGTCTTTGATTTTAACGGCTCAAGCATGCTCCCTTGAATCTGGTGAAAAGATTTGTAACAAAAATAAGATAACACCAAGATAAGTAATGTCTAAGCATATCTCAAAAATCCAGTGTAATATTTTTACTTCCATAGTGCAACAAAGTTTCAACTGTAAACATATTAACCTCCAATGAATGAATGAGGTTGATTTCTTTGCCTACTATAAATTGAAACATTGTATGCTCTACAGAAGACACAAGACCCTATTGTGTTTTCTAGAATGATGTATATAGCGATTAAGCATTGTGTATTCAAGTCAATGTACCACGATGACTTCTTTCCTTCTTGTTTTGTCCCTAATGTTGTTAAACCTATTATATGAATCCTATAAAGATGTCTGTTGCTGTGCTCAGTGTCTCACAAGCCTTACTATAACCTGATGACTCTCAAACTTACCAGTTCCATATCTTCAGATTTCCCATTCTTCACAGAGTCTTCTAAAATGTCCGCTATCTTATTACCATCAATGTGAGACACAGGACCCACAGGAAACAAATATATGATCATAGCTTTGCAAGTAGCCAATTCATTTTATCAGTCCTGCATTTCAGATGGCCCAAGGTTAATCAGAAGTGAAAAGGCTTCTAGAATATAGTACCACCTTATTTGACTGACATTCCTCTACTCACTGTAACCCTATAATAATGACTAACATTTCTGTAGTGCACATTGATAGACTGACTTCTTATTCTCCTTTGTCTTTAAGTTATCCCATTTCTGTGTGGGATTAATATGTTTGACTAACTGTGTTCATGCAGCTCAGTCCTTCACCTTCTCTCCAGTTAGACCCTATTCCTTCAAGTCTTCCTTTACTCCATCCCTTCATCTTGACTTCTACCTACCATGCTTTCTCTTCCACTGTAATTCAATTCTCATTACTATTTTGCCCACATACTTATTGTCTCTCATCATCACATGTCCAATTCGGCTTCAGCTTACTTTCCTGTACTTTTGTATATGTCCCACTTTTGTTGTATCTCTGATTATCTGATTTCACTTTGTGTTCTTATTTGTTACTGCACACATTCGTCTCAGCATTCTAATTTTCGCCACATCTCCTATAGTCCCTTTACTGCCAATGTCTCAGCTCCAGAAATAATTGGAGAAGATGTTTTTTGCTTGATATAACCTGCCAATCAAGTAAAATAGAGCCTGTTTAATGTAACTAGTTATGGAATGTTTAGATCCTGATTTAAAGATAGAAGAGCATATTAATTTTGGATGATGTATTACTGTCATGTTTACAGATATGAAAGGATTATTTAATTCAATTGTTTTGTAATCCACAATCAAATTCATGCAGTGTAAAGATCTATAAAGGGATTGACATCAACGCTACTCAGACAGTTATACAATTCAATAGGCCAGTAGCATGTAAAAGACCCAACCACGCAATTCTAAGAACTGTGTTTATGGTGGTACCAACAATCTTCCCACCTATAGCTATCTCTATGACTTCACACATTTAGCTAGTATGTCATGAACAGTTTTAACATATGCCCATGGGGTGATTGCCTTGTATCTACTTGCAATGCTGGAACTGGATGTGATCTCAGAACACCACAAAAAGTGCTTAAAAAACTAATAAAAATACACAACAAACATACAGTGCACACAAAGAAAACTGTGAAGTATTATACATATAGCTTGACTACAAGTCCCTTAAACATATAGGTCCAGAGGTTTCAGATAAAAATTTCAATGAAACTAGCAAAACTAGCTTATTAGAAAAGATAAACACATGAAATTTATACTCATAAAAAATGAAAAAGAGTTCAATATTTAAATTAATCACATTAATTGTTAATATTCTACTTGTCCCTTCTGCAAATAGTAAGTTGATAGCAGATGTACCAGTGTCTTTCATTTGCAAGGACATCTGGATTAATTTGCAGATAAAATGTTTTTTTTCCTTCCTCTCTTTTCTTTGTCTGTCTGATGAAATGACCTTTACAGTTTCTAACCTTTAAATATCACGCATTTTTTGCTGTCCGTACTAAAGGTTGAGGAAGCAAATGGGTTAACACAAGCAGTGCAGGAGACCTACTGATAATTTGGTCAAAAGACAAAAAAAAACAAAACATTTTCTTTGTGTTTGTTGATACAACTTTCACACATGAGACACACTTCATTCATTGCCAAGCACCTGGATGAAAAAGGATAGTAATTTCTGTTTGAAGATTAAAACAAAGCTGCAATGCAGAGCAGAAGTAGAGTCAATAAATTGTAAATCAAAATACAGACTATAATGTGGATATTTGTGAGGGGACACCATTACATCAATAAATCTTGCACGCGTGAAGAACTTTATCTCTCATGCTGTTATCCAGGAAACAAACAACATGATACTAAATTTGCATGCTGCATTCTGAAAGCAGCCTTACACAGATGATAGGCTTTTCCATTTCCATATCCCGATCAGTTTCCCCAAGAGATACATTCCTCTTTTTTTTTTTGCTGATGAGGGACAGCATAATACAACTTTAAATTCATTACAAACAATAGCAAGTAAAATGGAATCATAAATTTCCACTTACCTTGATTAAGATATAATAAATCTCTTTGACTTCAGACTTTTACTTTAGCAATAATGGCAATAATTTAATAGGAACCCTTTGAGTGGTTTGGGCATAACAACAAAGATATTTTTTTTGGACTTGATATGAATATGATAGTAAAATGTAATTTGTTTTTGTATATAATAAGTGGTTTCTCATTAGCCCAATAAAGCATGTACAGTGCATCCTTTTTTCACATTTTGTTATGTTACAGCCTTATTCCAAAATGGATTAAATTCATTTTTTTCCTCAGAATTCTACACACAACACCCAATAATGACAACGTGAAACAAGTTTACTTGAGGATTTTGCAAATTTATTAAAAATAAAAAAATTGAGAAAGCACATGTACATAAGTATTCACAGCCTTTGCCATGAAGCACAAAATTGAGCTCGGGTGCATCCTGTTTCCCATGATCATCCTTGATATGTTTCTGCAGCTTAATTGGAGTCCACCTGTGGTAAATTCAGTTGATTGGACATAATTTGGAAAGGCACACACCTGTCTATATAAGGTCCCACATTTGACAGTTCATGTCAGAGCACAAACCAAGCATGAAGTCAAAGGAATTGTCTGTAGACCTCCGAGACAGGATTATCTTGAGGCACAAATCTGGGGAAGGTTACAGAAAAATTTCTGCTGCTTTGAAGGTCCCAATGAGCACAGTGGCCTCTATCATCCATAAGTGGAAGAAATTCAAAACCACCAGGACTCTTCCTAGAGCTGGCCAGCCATCTAAACTGATCGATCGAAGGAGAAGGGCCTTAGTCAGGGAGGTGACCAAGAACCCAATGGTCACTTTTAGAGCTCCAGAGGTCCTCTGTGGAGAGAGGAGGACCTTCCAGAAGGACAACCATCTCTGCAGTAATCCACCAATCAGGCCTGTATGGTAGAGTGGCCAGACGGAAGCCACTCCTCAGTAAAAGGCACATGGCAGCCTGCCTGGAGTTTGCCAAAAGGCAACTGAAGGACTCTCAGACCATGAGAAACAAAATTCTCTGGTCTGATGAGACAAAGATTGAACTCTTTGGTGTGAATGCCAGGCGTCACGTTTGGAGGAAACCAGGCACTGCTCATCACCAGGCCAATACCATCCCTACAGTGAAGCATGGTGGTGGCAGCATCATGCTGTGGGGATGCTTTTCAGTGGAAGGAACTGGGAGACTAGTCAGGATAAAGGGAAAGATGACTGCAGCAATGTACTGAGACATCCTGGATGAAAACCTGCTCCAGAGTGCTCTTGACCTCAGACTAAGGCGACGGTTCATCTTTCAGCAGGACAACGACCCTAAGCACACAGCCAAAATATCAAAGGAGTGGCTTCAGCACAACTCTGTGAATGTCCTTGAGTGGCCCAGCCAGAGCCCAGACATAAATCCAATTGAACATCTCTGGAGAGATCTTAAAATGGCTGTGCACCAACGCTTCCCATCCAACCTGATGGAGCTTGAGAGGTGCTGCAAAGAGGAATGGGCAAAACTGGCCAAGGATAGGTGTGCCGAGCTTGTGGCATCATATTCAAAAAGACTTGAGGCTGCAATTGCGGCCAAAGGTGCATCGACAAAGTATTGAGCAAAGGCTGTGAATACTTATGTACATGTGATTTCTCAGTTTTTTTATTTTTAATAAATTTGCAAAAACCTCAAACTTTTTTCATGTTGTCATTATGGGGTGTTATGTGTAGAATTCTGAGGAAAAAATGAATTTAATCCATTTTGGAATAAGGCTGTAAACATAACAAAATGTGGAAAAAGTGATGCACTCTGAATACTTTCCGGATGCACTGTATATAATCATCCCGTAATGCGGTCATAATTTTTGACCACATACAAAAGGATTTTATAAACCCAAATGCATACATAGAAAAAAAGACCTAAAAGATGTTATCTGCAATATGTTTTTAACATTTACTGTACACTTACTGTATCTGGCAGGAACTGGAGCTTGTTTAAAAATTAAAAGAAAAGCTAAACAATCTACACAAACAAAATAATCTTTCTACTGCAGCATCTGAGAAGAGTTGCTGCATTATTATAATGTCTTGTTAAGTAATGGATTTCTTCAGTTTTACAAATGATAGCTTTTACTTGCCATAAGCTACTTAGCCTTCTAAAATATGTATTTTAAAAACAATTAAAAGTTCATAAAATGAAACACAAAAGAGGTTCAACGTTTGACTGTATCTGGTAACATATGGTTGCTTTAATATTGGCATTAAGCTGCAAGCAATCAAATACAAATAAAAACAAAACTATGTACTGTAGATATTCTGCTTACAAACTATAGCATATTTTTAAATGTTAAACTAATTACAGTCATAATTTAGTGGCTCATGTGTTTGTAGGATGTGAGGTAATTTATAATTTTTTTTTCTTAGCCACCCTAATTCTTGGTGTTGATACTGCTATCAGCAATTCAATGCTTCTACGCAATGTACTCATTAAGTCTGCTTATATTTATTTATTTTTGGATCAATTGATTGGCTGTATTATCTGTCCTGTGAGTCTGTACTGTTTTTTTTTCATGTTTCAGCTGCTGTATGCATTTGAATTTCCCCATGGGATTAATAAATTTATCTAATCTTATCTAATGTAATCTAATCTTAAAATAATGATTTACTTTATGAGGTAGAAGTACATAACAAACAGAATAGTTGCATCAGGTATTTGAAATATTAAAATGTGTGCTTTGAGTGTGTTTAAAGTCTAAATATTCTCGATTATAATAGAGATTTGTCCTTTTCAGCCTCTGATAAAGGCCCATAGAGCACTAGATCCATAGTAAAGGATCAGAAGTCTAAATTAACACTATATTCAAAATCACTGACCTTATAATAGTCTAAAACACATGTTAATATTTGACTTTTGTTATTTTAACCTTCTGGGACTGGCTCTAGTAGGACTAGGGCCACCAGTAAAGAATCAAATATAAATATTAGCATATTCATGATCAGCAACCTCCAAAGAGCATAAAATAACACTCCACGTACGTATATTGCCAATCCCTGTTTTTTCAAAGTTTTGTAAAAAGAAGAAAATTTAAGCCCTTGTATCCCAGTAAAGGATGAACCCTGGGGTTGGTGTGGCATGCACAGCTTCATGTCCTTCTGATCATTTTTGCTAAAGACACTAATTGGTTTAATCATAAAGTTGTAATTTCCTGCACAAAATATGGTCCAAATGAACTAAAAATCAGGGTTTTTTGGGGCCTAAAGGCTAATCTGAAGGCTACTCATCAGTCTTCGCACTTTTGTCCTAGTGAGGGTAATGGTGGCTACATTAATTTATTTTAATAACACAGATTCTTACTTTGTAAGCTTATGAAATTCACAGATGAGACTAAAATTAGACAGACTGCAAAAAATGAGGATAAAAAAAAAAATTGGAAAAGACCAGAACAAAACTAAACAAACTCTTGGAAAATGCAGTTTAATGTAGAAAAGTACAAAGTACCACATACAAGCAGTAGGAACATCGGTCACTTTCTAATCCACTTAGTCCTGAACAGGGTCATGGGGGGTGCTAGAGACTATCTCAGTCAGCATAGGGTGCAAGGCAGGAACAAACCAGGATAGGGCACTAGTCCATTACAGGGTAAAAACATATACACCCAAACAAACCTCAGCCACACATTAGGGTCAATATAGCATCTCCAATCCACCAAACCTCTATGACTTTGGACTGTGGGAATAAAGCAGAGCACTTGGAAGAAACCCGTGCAGACATGAGGAGAACATTAAGACTCCACACAGGGAGGATACAGAGGCATGAGTCCTGGTCTCTTTACTGCAAAGCTGATCTACAAGAAACGACTGCAAATTTGAAAAGGAGGTTTACATTAATGCAATTTTCTCATTCTTTAGTAAATGTACACAGGCATTTAAAAAGTCTAATAAAATGTTTGTTTATATAGTAAAAAACTATTAAATATACAATTAAATTATGCTCAGACTGCAAAGTGTACTTGTGAAGACTATAGAAAAGACATTACAGTCCTAGAAACTGTGCAGAGAAGAGCAACCAAACTCATACAGTAAGACTAAATGACATTCTACACTGACCAACTCTCTTTCCCCATTCATCAGCTCTGTCTGGCCTGTCCCTACAGTTTCTTCTCCTTCCTTTGCTTTCTTGTTTTCACTGCCTGATATGTGGTACAGTCAATGTCTTCATTTGCTCTATTTCATTGGTGCACTTTCAGCCTACAGTTGCCAATTTGATTCTAAATGCAGCAGTCAAGGGGGCTGGAGATTTTTACTCTTCTTCACCAGATATTCCAATAATTTACATCTTGTCTAAGAACTTCCTCATTTATAACCAGATCAACCCATTGTATCTTGAGCATCTATTGATAACAACACATTTTAAAGGCTTCTAATGTTTTCTTGTCCTTTGTTACTAGTTCACATTTCAATTCCACAAGCAAAGATCTCTAGATAATTCTTCAGCAATGTCTTCCTTGTCTCTAAACTTATATTCTTGGAAGTAAATTGACTTCTTTTACTGTTAAATGCAATTTTGGCAGCTGTATTCTTTTTCTTATATTCTGTTTTGCATCTTACATCTCTCTTTTTTCTTGCTTCCTAAGTAGGTAAATAACAGTATCTCTTCTTAATCTAAATTACATTTCATCATGTTTCCCCAGCTACACACAATCACTTGTGTTTTCTACCTGTTCATTTGCATATTCTAGTCACTGAATGTGTGTTCATTTTCTGTTATCTGCAAATTTAGAATACAGCATTTGTTTTTCTTTCTTGCACTTTTATTCCTCCTCTAACTTTCCCTTGTACCTCCTCTACTGTCTGCTTGATGCAAGTGTTAAATATAACTGGTGAAAAGGAGCATCCTCGTCATACTCATCATACATCGTCATACTTTTAATCATAGCTTTGGTTTCCATTCCCTCTTGAGTTATGACTCACATTGAATTTTTGTAAAGTGTATGGATCATTCTTCTGTCTTTTTACTTCTTAACATCTTCCTCTAGGCAACATAGTCAAATTCTTTCTGTAAATATAAAAACAGTACTTTGTAATTACATATACTGTATATATATATATATATATATATATATATATATATATATATTATGAGACATACCTGGACACCATCAGACTGAGACCACATCTTTATAAAGCATACGTTTATTTTCTCCAAAACAACACAGTCCCGCACAGCACACAGTGCACCCAGCACTAATCACCCTCAATCCGGGCCTCTCTTTGAATGTCCGTGGGCCGTCTTTCCTCTCTCCACAGCTCCACTCCCGACTCTAGCTCCCAGACTGTATGAAGGCGGGTCCTTTTATTCTCACCCGGATGTGCTCCAGGTGCTCTGTCTGACGACACTTCCTGGTGTGGCGGAAGTGTCAGGAGAGCACTCGGAAGCACTCCGGGCATCCCTGGAAGGATCATCATCCATGTTCCCGGGAGTGGCGGAAGTAGCTGTTTCCCAGGCCCTCTGAGACTCGGGGTGCCCCCTGGCAGTGGCCACAGGCCCCAGTGGGCTTGAGCCTCCATGCTCCACTCCTCTCCCACTGGTCCTTTTCCGATCCAGAGCAGTTGCCCCCTCATGGCCCGGAGGATGTACATGCCATCTCCCGGTCCTTCCAGGTGTCCCGGCTGGGTCTGGCCCCCAGCCGTTTGCAACACTGCCCCATTGCCAGCGACGACCCGTTGGGTGGAGCGGCCTGACCCACGAGGGCATATTCCCCACGAAGCAGACCCTACTGTGAAACCAGGGTCCAGTCCAGCCAACCAACCAGCAAAAACAGGGTTAGAGATGCTGCCTGGACATCACCTGGTGTCCTTCCGTGCCCTGCACAGGCATCGCTCCCCCCTCCGACCAGAACCCCGCGTGCCACCTCCTCGGCACCCCCTCCGCGGGTTCCGTGCCCCCTTTGTTGGGATCACTTGCACTCTTGGTGTCACCGCTGACTTTGGGGCTTCCCTCTGCACCCGCAGAGACCTGCCTGTGTCTGCACGTGAGCTCACGGGCTCACGTCTCACTTTGTGGAAGGACCCGGCTTCATTCCTAGGGTTCTTCCCTTTCTTCTGGGGTGCCCCGACGGCTTGAGTCTCCCTACGGGAAAGGAAGAGACTCCTTGCCATCTGCATCCCTGTGGAGCGACATGTAGCTGATGCTGGTGGTAGTGCACTAGGACCCACGGCACTCATCAGCCAGCGTCTAGGCACCACCCCTATCAGCGATCAGCCTTTCGCGTCGCCTCCACTGTCGGAGATGCGGCTACTCATTCACCGGAACTGCACTATACCAGGAAACATTTGCTTGCTTCTCCTTTTCTATTTACGGCGCAAGTCCTACTCACCTGTGCCACCATGAACCTCTGGCCAAAGATTTCAGCACCGCGTTGCTCTGCCTCCTGACATGGCACGATCGCTGTTCTCTTCAGCTCGACTAAGCAGTCTTGAAGGTCATGTATAACCTGTAACAAAGACTAGGTGGATCGAAGGGAATCCTCCCGGTTATGCCGAGCCACAGGCACAAACAGGGCATTAGCCAACGCATGACTTACCGTTTGATCGGTCATACTCACCGGCTTCGCTCTGTGGAGCTCTCTTCCAGGTTGCACCACGCCCTCCCCCTGCTCGGGATGGACGTTCCTTGGTCCTGCCTCTATCCAATCATCGGCGAGCACGCAAGACACACCGTCCAATCCCTTGCCTGTCATGGGGAGGGACTTCCGGTCCGCCACCATCTTCTGCCGAGGGGTGGTGAGACCTGCTGCAGCACCTCTGCCGCAGCACCTCTGCCGCAGCCTCCCGAGACGCAGCGGATCCTCCCTTCCTTCAAGTGTCGCTGCCCCGGCCTCATTCCAAGGATCGATATACCTCTGCCGGCGACGTGGACCCAGGCAGTCCCCTCCTGTAACACGGACACCGGGCCCGGCACAACGAACCCTTGCGGGCCGACTGCCACCGGGCCTGGGACTCCCCTCCTGGATCCCGTCCCTTGGAGCTTCTCGCCTCCTGCCAGCCGCATCCATGACTGTGTCGACCCCGCTCCTCCCGGAAGCAGTGAACATTAGGGAGTCCGCGGCTCTCCGGCCTTGCCAGACGTTTCTTTCGCCCTTCGGGTGAGTGAAGGTGCTTCGGTAAACCGCTGGCGGCCCCTGGGTGTTTCGCAGACCATTCGCAGTGCGTGCGAAGGCCTCTTTTTTGTGGCGCGTGTGGGTGGTAGTCTGAGGTGCCGGGCTGCTCACAAAATATTTATGAATGGGGCCCCCGCCTTGGCACAGGCGGAAGGCCCCACGTTGGGCAGCATTGTGAGACATGCCCGGACACAATGAGACTGACACCACATCTTTATAAACCACACGTTTATTTTGTCCAAAACAACACAGTTCCACACAGCACACAGTGCTCCCAGTGCTAATTACCCTCAATTCGGGCCTCTCTTTGAATGTTCGTGGGCCGCCTTTCCTCTCTCCACGGGAGCTTCATCCTGCTCCCACGCCCGACTCTAGCTCCCAAACTGTAGGGAGCTAGAGGCGGGTCCTTTTATTCTCACCCTGATGTGATCCAGGTCCTCCATCTGTCGACACTTCCTGGTGTGGCGGAAGTGTCAGGAGAGCACTCAGAAGCACTCCAGGCATCCCTGGAAGGATCATCCTCCATGTTCCCAAGTGTGGCAGAAGTAGCTGTTTCCTGGGCCCTCTGAGACTCGGGGCACCCCCTTGCAGTGGCCATGGGCCCCAATGGGCTTGAGCCTCCTTGCTCCACTCCCGTGGTCCTCTCCCGATCCAGGGTGGTGGCCCCCTCATGGCCCGGAGGATGTACATGCCACCTCCTGGTCCTTCCAGGTGTCCCAGCTGGGACTGGCCCCCAGCCGTTTGCGTCAATATATAATATCCTTTGAGCAACTGTTTAAAGCTGATTCTCAGGCTAGGATATCTCTGGGGCCACGGTTCTTGAGGCTGATCCTCCAATTAGCTGTGAACCAACCAATCTCACTGAGATTGCACAGGTGGTGAACCAGATGAGGGTAGGGAAGGCTGCAGGGATCTATGGTATCCAGGGGGTACTTCTCCAGGCTGGTGGTAAGGCTATCCTCCTGGCATTGCAAGCAATCTCTGTTTCCATTTGGGAGACTGGCATTATCCCAACTGACTAGAAAATGGGAGTTCTCGTCCCTATCTGGAAAGGTAAGGGTGATCGCCTGGATTGTTGCAACTACAGGGGGATAACACTGCTATGTGGTGTAGCGGGTCCACAGCTCAAGTCAACAGGGCCACTTTTTAAATAAATAATCGCAGCACTTGCAGCTTAGAGAGGGGGCGTGTTAGTATGGCGAGAGCAGTTCCCAGGTGAATTCGTGATGCGGGCGGTCCTCTCTTAAATGCACAGATGAGGAGTCGTTCACATCTGTAATTGTTGTGAGAGAGAGAGTGAGTGAGCGAGCGAGCAACTCGTGCTGTTTGCAAGCAGATGGGACAGGTGAGCCCGAGTGGGGTGTTTGGCCGACACCCGAGGGCCGATGGTAGTGGTTGCTCCTTCTGAGTGCTTGTTTGGAGCAGGAGTGACCGGGAGAAGGTTGGCTTGCCACAATGTAGGCAGCGGGAGTCGGAAACTTGGGAAGTGGAAATCCCAGTGTGAGCGTCCTGGTTGCTGGGGAGCCCAAGTCTCTGTCTGGGTAAGCAGAACTGGAGCCAGAAATCAAAAAGGCCACCAGACCAGTACAGTAAAGAAGGTCAGATGCATGTAGGGTGATTCCCCCGGTGCATAGCCTGGATGGGAGAAACAGGGGAGTCACCAGTAAAAGACTGCACCGGGCTTTGTTTTAAAAGACTGCTTCCAGCCATTGTTTTAACCTCGTTGTTTTTAACCTCCACAATTCTCCGTTTTTTATGGATTACTTATTTATTAACTTTGATGCACTGCAGTTTAATTTGGACACTTTGTTTTGATTTTGTTGATTTTTAAAACAAAAGCGCTTAACACTTTTTGCACCATCCCCTTGCTTTGTTGTGTCTCACTGTCCAGCTCATCAGTGACATTACCTACAGTGTCAGGTTTGACAGCTCCCAGAAGATGGAGGGGAGCATGGAGTGGAACCCGCATCGTTACATGCTCTCGGTGCTGGGTAAGGTCCTTGCTAGGGTCGTCCCCAATAGGATCTGTGATCATTTACTCATCTAGCAGAGACTGGAGCAGTCTGGTTTTATGCCTAAGAGGTCTACCATCAACCTCATCCTGGCACTGAGGGTTCTCATGGAGCGCAAACGCGAATATGGGCAGAATTTTTGTACACTGGTACTGTGAGTGCTGTGCAGAGTGGAGGCAGAACCTCTGCATTTTTCCCGGTTGATTCTGGGGTTTGTCAGGGGTGTGCTCTTGCTCCTTCTCTATTCAATGCTTGCATGGACTGGGTATTGAGCAAGGTTGTGGGGTCCAGCGGCTGTAGGGCATCTGTTGGCGAAGAAAGAATCACTGATCTTGACTTTGCTGACGATGCTGTGATATTCACTGAGTCAATGGAGGCTCTGATCGGGGCTCTCAAGCGACTGAGCAAGGAGTCCGAGTGTCTGGGTTTGCGAGTATCCTGGATAAAAGCCATGATCCAGGCCTTTAATGACCTCTTGGGCACATCCATCAACAATGTGTCTGTGTGCGGAGAGAGTGTCAATCTTGTCAAGAGGTTTACTTACCTCGGAAGTGACATTCATGCCTATGGTGACTCTTCCTATTAAGTCAGTAGACAGATTGGGAGAGCATGGGGGGTCATGAGTTCCCTGGAAAGGGTGTGATGGCACTCCCGATACCTATGAAAAAGGACAAAGGTCCAAGTCTTTAGAGTCCTGGGGGCTCATACATAATGCCATGCGCAGAATTCACACTATAACATGACATAAGCACAAAAGCGGAAATGTGCTTACGCACAAAAAAATCCAGATGCATAAATCCGTGCGTTCGCCAACTTCCACGTTCTTCTGATACATAAATCCCGGTCAGTGTGAAAAGTAACACAAATGCACGCGCCTGCTGTTCCGCCCTGTCTCCTCCCAGAATTACGCCTCTGAATATGCAAATCAATATAAATAGCCCTTAAGATCAACCTTCTGTGAAAAGACAATGGCAAAAGTACAAGGGAAAATAGAAGAATTTCAGCGGATGCCAAGTGGAGGCAAGGAAAAACGTACTATTTGTTGGTTTAAACAGTGGTATAAACAACAAAAGGAAGTTGATCGAGTGACATAGCGTGTCGGAGAAACTCGAAACCTCAAGTTCACAAAGTTGCACAGTGCCCGAAATAAAAAAGAAGTTGTTACATATCAAAGTCGCCGTGAAAAGGCGAGTCGAAGCCCACCGTCTGAGTGTCATATGAAAGCTTATTAGGATACAGAGAAAAAAAAGGCACACAGAGGGGAAAAAGCATGAAATGTCAACTTTAATCTCGAAATTTCCACTTTAATCACATAGTTTATTTTGTCATTAAAGTAGAACATCATAAACTTCATATTAAAATCGTTTAATTTACTAGTTTCTTAAATCCCAATGTAATTAAAGTAGCACGTTAAATGCTTTGTTTGTGAGTGTGAGTCACACTCAGATACAGTGATATAAATACTCCGAGTGGTGCAGTGAGAGTAATATGGAAAAAGATGATCCGATGTGGCAACCCCTAACAGGAGCAGCTGAAAGAGGAAGTAGGTGCAGTGAAAATAACAACGCTAAAGCAGTTATGGCATTTGGAATAGTTTGATCATTCTGTGAAACCTTATATTGTTACAGGTTAATTACAAACAGATGCATTAAACTAATAAACAATATGCGGTTAATTTCAGTGTACTTATAAAGCCTTGTCAGGGATGTGGATTTGAAAAAGAAAGATAAATCACACAGGAACAGTAGCACTGCTTTGACGCTGGGTGCCGCCAGTCTGCAAAACCGAGTGGAGAACTTGCGTACGACAGGATATGAGCTACCGTGGAAATGTGCGTGGCTTTACGGCAAGTTTAGGTTTTATATATCGCGATTTGAACGTGGAAACGTTCTTACGCAACATTTTTGTGCGTACGCACCGTTTATACATGAGGCCCCTGGTGCTTCCAGTCTTGCTATATGGTTGCAAGACATGGGCCCTATCCAGTGACCTGAGACGAAGACTGGACTTGTTTGGTACTGTGTCTCTTCAGAGAATCCTTGGATACCACTGGTTTGATTTTGTATCAAATGAGTGGTTACTCATGGAGTCCCAAATGAAACACATTACATGCATTGTGAGGGAGCATCAGTTAAGGCACTACGGACTTGTGGCACAATTCCCTGAGGGTGATCTGGCTCGCAGGATCCTTATTTTTGAGGACCTGAGTCGCTGGACCAGGCCAAGAGGAGCCCACATAACACCTGGCAGCAGCAGATAGAGTGTCATTTCCGGAGGGTGGGACTGGACCGCGTGTCTGCCTCAGGATCCCGAGCTGTTTTGTCGTGTGGTGGGTGCGGCAAAGCGCTGCACCAGTGCATGCTTCCCAACCCAACTTGACCTGACCTGATATATACAGTGTGTATATATATAAAAATCCAACGTCTGTTTGTCTGTCTGTCTGTCCACTTTCACAAGAGAACTACTTAACAGATTTAGATCAGGTTTTTTTCTATAATTTGCTTCAACATTCCGGTTGATTTTGCCACCTCTCTCATCGCTGTAAGTATCATAGTTCGCTTGTGGTGCCAAATCCGAGGGGGTAACTCACCCACACACCAGCCTCTGGGCATATTTTACATCTGCTTAGCAGTGAAAGACAGAACTACTTAATGGATTGAGATCGGGTTTATTTTACGAGTTCTTTCATTGCACTAAGAATCATAGTTCGCTTGCTAGTATATATATATATATATATATATATATATATATATATATATACGCTTCTCTCTCTCTCTTCTCAGCCACAAAGAAGAAAAATAAACACCACGTACCCGTTCCAGCATTCAAAATGGCCGTTTTGCCACTTCCGCTTCCATCCCTCCGTAGATGTCACTTCCAGTCCCACTGTGATGACATCACATCCTGCACTTCCATTTCCTGTAGCCATTTTGTGTTGTGTATAAATAAGCCTCCATCCCTGATCATTTTGTGAAATGTTTACTTTGAAATTTTTATGTTTAAAATAGTTTGACCTCACATGTAAAGGGAAAGCATGTGTTCAGTGCAGGCCGTTGTATGTTAAAACAAACCTCGTTATTATTAAGTAATATACTGCCCTAAAATTACTCATAAAAGACAAAAACTTGATGTTCTCTCTTTTCGAGACTCTTGGACAAATGAATATGGATTTGTACAGCAAAAAAGAATCATGCTATGTGTGTGTTATGTTGTGAAAGTGTGGTGTGTCGTACGTCAAGTGTACAGAGACATTATCAAACTAAATATCAGTCTACATTTAAAAACTCTGATGAGAAAAGTGAAGCTATAAAAAGTGTTGTTTCTGGCTTCAAGAAACAAACTACTTGTTTTAGTCAAATAATTGGAACCAAAAATAAGGGCACTGAATGTAGTTATAAAAAAATTTGACAAAACATTCTTAAAAACATTTTTAAAATAATGAATGAGCAATAATATAAAATCTGATTATAATGGGCTACAAAAGTATATACTTTTGAAGCCCATTATAACCAGACCAATTTTGATACTATATATAACAAAACTGGTAGAATTATGTCGGCACGGGGAATAACGTAATTTAGGTTCGTCGCAACACTGCTGACAGGTTGCCGACCCCTGAGACAAGCTTGTTAGCAGTAGTGGTAACCCTGGATGAGTCATTGTGCTGTACCTTGGACATGCATGCGTGATGCAGTTTACAGGTAATCAAAAAGAGATAAGACAAATGGAAATATCCAATAGAAAATGCAATAAAGTATTTTAAACATACAGCATCATATTTTTTTAATACTTTTATTAATTTTATTGAAATCACACAACATTCCATACAAATAGATCAATTTTACAAGAATAGGATTGAAAACAAATCAACCCCCACCCCTAAAAAAGGAGCATGGGCAGCAGAATAAAACTTAAACCTAGTAAAATAAGTAAATAGATAAATGAATAAGTGAATATAGATAAACAGAGAAGAAAAAGAAAAAAAGAGAGAATAGGGAGAGAATCTGCTTCCTCAGTGCTTTAAAAGCTTATTCTAAAATGTTATTGATTAGATCGTGCCAGATTTTGAAAAAGTTCTGCACAGATCCTCTAAGTGAGAATTAGATTTTTTTCCAATTTCAAATAATATAAAACATCACTTCACTTACCCACTGACTTAAAAGAGGAGAGTTAGGATGCTTCCAGTTTAGCAAAATACTGTACGTCTGCATGCCAATAGTGTAGCGAAGGCAATCACAGTTTGTTTGTCTTTCTCCACTTTAAGCCTATCTGGAAGAACACCAAACACAGCTGTTAAAGGGTTAGAAGTGATTTTTGACACCAAGGCTGTGTCTGAAAGGCACTTAAAAAATTTTTGTCCAGAATGATGTTAATTTGGCCCAAAACATGCGACCCAGTGAGGCTGGAGCTTGATTGCAGCGTTCACAGGTTGGATCTTGACCTAGAAACATTTTGGACAATTTCAAGCGAGACAGATGTGCTCGATATATAATTTTGAGTTGAATAATTGTATGTTTTGTGCACCTTCCACTCCTTTTCCCATTGTCCTCTTGGATCTTTGAAAGGGAGGGAATGTAAAATGATTTTATATATTGCAGAGATTATGTCTAAGTCCTTGAAGCTGATCAATATATTTTCCAGCATAGAGGGAGGTAGGATATGAGGAAAATTGTTTAACAAAGTTTCTAATTTGAAGATACTGAAAGAAATGTGTTGCTGGAAAGTTAAATTTAGAATGTAAATGTTCATTAGATGTAAACACGTTGTCTATGTACAGATCTCTAAGTGATTTAATCCCAAATGTTTTCCAGATATTAAAAACTGCATATGTTTGCGAAGGTTGAAAAAGGTGGTTCTCGTGCAGAGGTGCCACAGATAAAAGATTCTCTATCTCAAAATGCTTCCTACATTGGTTCCATATTCTGAGTGAGTGAAGCACTATTGGGTCATTAGTATATTGGCGATAATTTGTATTTATTGGGGAAGCAAGGAATATAAAGAGGAACTGCAGGATTTTATTTCTATTGCAGACCAAGTCTGTATATGTCCATCTACTGTATTTGTGTCAATGTCCAGGTTTTTATATGTTATATGTTTGCTGCCCAGTTGTAAAACTGAAGTTAGGTAGAGCCATGCCACCTTCTGCCTTTGGCCTTTGTTGGGTCGCTCTTTGGATACGTGGATGTTTTGAGATCCAAATAAATGTGGTTATGGTTGAATCTAATTTCTTAAAGAACGATTTATTAATGTATATTGGAATATTTTAAAATAAAAAGAGAAGCTTAGGGAGGATATTCATCTTAACAATGTTAATTCTTCCAGCTAAATTGAGATGAAGGGTTGACCATCTATGCAAGTCTTGCCTAATTTTTTCCATACAGACAGCTAAATTTTGTTGATAAAGAGCTTTATATTTACATGTGATATTTACCCCTAGATATTTAAATTGATCTGCGATGATAAAAGGGAAGGTGTCCAATCTAATACTGTGTGCTTGAGAATTCACTGGAAAGGGCACACTTTTTGTCAAATTAATTCTGAGACCAGGAATCTTTTGAAATTCTGTTAGTGCTGTTAGGACTGCAGGCACAGAATTTTGTGGGTCTGATATATACAGTATCATATGATCTGCATATAGAGAAATTTTCTGTTCAAGCCCTTCTCTGATAATCCCCTTTATCTCATAAGCATTTCGACAGTGAACTGCCAGTGGCTCAATGGCGATTGCAAAAAGTAGTGGTGACAAGGGGCATCCTTGTCTGGTACCACATTCTAGTTTAAAGTAGTCTGAATTAATGTTGTTAATACAAACTGAAGCTTCTGGATTGGTATACAGTAGTTTGATCCATGCACAAATGTTCGGGCCAAACCCAAATTTCTCCAATGTAGTGAAAAGATAGTTCCATTCAATCATATCAATGATTGGGATGTTTGACTTTGCGGGTGAGTATAATACATTAAACAGGCGTCGAAGATTGGACGCTAAATGTCGGTCTTTAATAAATCCAGTTTGATCTTGTGATATTACTGAAGGCAGCACTTTCTCCATCCTTCTAGCTAGGACTGTGGAGAGTATCGTAACCTCATTATACAGAAGTGAAATTGGTCTGTATGATGCACATTGTAATATTTCCTTATATTGTTTAGGGAAGACGGTGATTAATGCTTGACGAAAAGTTTGAGGTAGAATTTTATTGTCTCTAGTTTCTGTGAATGTTGCTAATAGGAGGGGAGCTAGCTGAGTGGAGAACTTCTTATAAAATTCAGCAGGGTAGCCATCAGGGCCTGCTGCTTTCCCACTCTGAAGTGACTTTATAGCATCTAATAATTCTGATAGTGCCAACAGTTTATCCAATTCCTCTGCACTAAGAGTATCTATATGTGGTATCTCTAATGTTTCCAGAAATGCATTAGATTGTGTCTTGTCTCCTTTAAACTCAGTAGAATATAAGGACTTATAGTAGTCTCTAAATGTGTGCATTATATTTTTATGGTCAATGATTATGTCTCCATTTGTGTTGGTAATTGCTGGGATTGCATTGTGAACCTTCTTGGTTGTGGATTTGTTGAGCTAAAAGCTTATTAGCTTTCTCTCCATATTCATAGTAATGATGTCTTGATTTAAAAATGAGTTGCTCAGTTTCTTTAGCTGTTTAGAGGTTGAGTTCCAATTGCAGAGCCTGCCTTTTCCTATGAAGAGCCTCAGTTGGACACCTGGCATGTTCTTGATCTATTCTAGTAATTTCGCTGGTTAGCTTTGATACCTGTTTGGTTTCCAGTTTATTTCTGTGGGAAAGATATGAGAAAATCTGTCCTCTTAAGAAGGCCTCCAGGGTTTCCCAGAGTATTCCTGCAGAGACCTCTGAGAATATATTTGTCTGTAGAAAAAAACTGATTTGTTTTGATATAAATTCTGTAAAGTTTTCTTCTGCTAATAAAAGTGGGTTAAGACGCCATCTGCGAGATGAGTATGTGGGGCATAATGATTTTATCTCCAAGATCAGAGGGGCTTGGTCGGAAATAACAATAGTGTCGTACTTGCAGGATTTAATCGTAGGCAAGAAATGGTTATCTACAAAAAAATAACCAATTCTTGAGTAGCAATGATGCACTGGTGAGTAGAAGGAATATGTTCTTGAATTTGGGTTTAGAAATCTCCAGGGGTCTGATAAGTTGTAGTCAGTTACAAACTGTGTAATTGTCTTTGCAGTGTTAGATGTCATCGCCCCTGTGACAGGGGACCTATCTAAGTCTAGATTTAAAATACAATTAAAATCCCCAGCCATAATAATTTTATATATTATAATATATTATATATTATAATATTTTTGTTCACATTGGGAATGGATGCAAATACATTTTGGATGAGTTTACTATCATCCACATTGGGTTAATAAACATTTATCAAAATCACTTTACAATTAAATAAATTACCCATAACAATCATGTATCTCCCTTCAGGATCAGATGGAACATATGATACTACAAATGAGACTGTTCTTTGTATAAGAATTCCCACACCTTTAGTTTTTTTTAATGCTGGAATGGAACATTTGGCCAGTCCAGTCTTTTTGCAGCTGGAACTGATCCTTGCTTAATAAGTGCGTCTCCTGTAAAAATACTATTTTACCATTTAGATTTGTTAGGTGAAAGAATACTTTCATTCTTTTTAATTCATGATTCATGCCTTTAACATTCCAGCTCAAAAAGTTAACTGTCTCGTCTTGGAGACATTGATTCTGAATTTTTGAGTCTTAACCAAAAGTGAGACAGCTTTGACCTTAATTTACAATTTTCCCAGGGGTTATTGCTATGCAGTCTATTGTTACGTTGGTAATTATAATTATAAGGATTAAAAGGATAGATTAGAGATAGCTTGCTCTCTTTCTCCCCCTCCCCCCTGCTTTGCCTCCCCACATGAGGCTGAATCCCATATCACAAAGACCCAGTCCTTTGACAAACCTAGAGACAGAGCACATCCAAAATAAAACACGCCCCCAGCAGTGGTGTATGTGAATTAAAATTGAGATATCTATTGCCAATACAGTCTAAAAACTATAAGCATTAAAAAAAAAAAAATCTTCAACAGTCTTGAAATGTTAAGATAGTAAACCCAGGGAATGGTGTTAAATAGTGGCCCTGGATAAGCATAGTAAACCCTAATACCATAATAACAACAATAAACCAAGGGTATGATGTTTAACAGTCTCCTTTAGAATAGGTAAAAGGGTTGCTAATTTAATTTCTTCCACACATACATACATAAACATGTATAATTGTAATTAAAACAAAAACAGATAGTGACTGAGAAGGGAAAAGGATGTATAATTATAGTACCAGTGTCATTGCAAGTGGATCAGACAGCCGGTAATATCTTCTTTACGATGCCACGACAGGGTGCGACTCACGGTCGTATTTCAGGAAAGTGTTGGGATCAGCTTTCTTAACTCTATCTGCTTCCTCCCCATTGGTAAATATGTAATGTTTGCCTTGAATCTCCACTTTCAGTTTGGCAGGATACAAGACGCTGTATCTGATATCGGCTTTTCGTAAGCGCTGTTTAGTATTATAAAAAGAGGCACGCTTAGCAGCTGTTGAGGGTGAGAAATCAGGGAAAATACGAATGAGGTTATTTTCAAATATAATCTCTTGTTTCTGTCTGAAAAGTGACATTACATTTAATTTAGATTGTAACTTCTCGAATCGCACAATAAAAGTCCTAGGTTTAGAGTTGTTCAATCCCCGTATGCGATAAGCTGCAGCTACCTCGGTGTCTGATTTAAAGTCCTCTCCAATTATTTTGGACAATAGTTCAGCTACGAATTTAACTGGGTTTGGACTTTCGTGGTTCTAATATTGTTTCTTCTGCATCCATCTTCCAGAGCAGCAAGTCTTTCTCTGAGTTTTTTGCATTTGGAATTTTTAGTTGCTTTTCCATCAGCGGTGAATGCTAGATTTTCAGCTGTTTCAATTCGAGTCGTGAATGTCTGCTTAACTTCCTCCAGCTGATCGGCAAGTGTGCTCAGTTTAGATGCATTTTCCTGAATGTGCTCCTCAATTTTTTCCAACATACATTTAAAGGCCACCTCAAAGCAATTATATACGTGTTTCTCCGAGTCTTTATTATCCTGCTGTAGCTCTTGCAGCTCCCGCCACAGCTTCTCACTTATCTTCTCGCTTATCCTCTCGCTTGTCTTGAGCATACTATTTATTTCTTTCTTTGTATCATTCTTTATCTCTTGCTTGAGCTCAGCGATCTTCACCTTCAGTTCAGACAGATCATTTCTGCTTTCGTGCACCGTAGGTCAAGCGGCGGGCTCTATTACAGCTAATGTTCCCAGCTCGCGAGGAGTAGGTGAAAGAGCGGGTTGAAAGACCTTTTCCAGTTTCAAGTGATCTTCTCCAATCGGCGAGCTATCGTGACCTGCATCACTTGCACATTCGCTCCCATTTTCGCTCTCAACTGGGGACGATGCAGCGGACCATGGTCCCGAGGAGTCTGGGCTTTCACCTGTCTGTTCCAGGTCAGTCTCTGATAGGATTTGAGCTTGCCTGTCTAGGCTTAGATGTAGCTCTAGGTTTCTTTTCCATTTCTTTCTGAGCCCCTTTCTTGCCGACCATGTTTATATATGCTTGCATATACTGTAATATATAATTGGATAAATACAGGATACCTCGGGATAATAAATAATAGAAAAAAATAAAAAATAACACCGCTGCTAACAGAGCTCCGCTTCAGATGTCCATCTCCCGCAACGGACGAGACCAACTCCCCAGCATCATATTTTTAAATCTTTGATTTTGTATTACTAGTATCTTAAACTATTCATTAAGGTGTTTTTGAAATGATCATGAATTTAGGTGTAAATAGATCATTTATAACAGTTGACACGTATTTTTTTTTTGATAAATAATACACAGAAGCTCCACTGAACTCGTGGTAGGGAAGGGCAAGTTGCCAACCAGAGTCTTTGTACCAAGCACGGCCAACACTAAGTCTGATGCCCTGTGCACAGAAATGTTAAATAAATGTCACAGACACTGCCAAGGGCATAAGGTAGGAAAAAAAAAACTAATTGGAATAGTGAAGTCAATAAACACTTTTATACATACAAAGTGGCCAGAAAAAATGTTAATCAAAAAGTTGAAAAAAAAGCATTTAGACTCAATAATTATTGGACTCCACCAAACCAGGTAGTTAAAGTGTAAGTAGTTACTTTTGTTTTATTTAAAGCTTTCTTTTTTAATCAAAATAATGAATTAGGAATAGATGAATACTTAACTATTTAAGTACACTAATCTCTTGGCTATAATCCATCTCAAAGGAAATGCTGGAGCAGTCAAGTGAATTATATTCACTTCAGTGTGCTGTACACTGACAGAATAATGAAACCCACAATAACCGGGAAAGCCTAAAAAGATTTACACTAGTTGTTTGTGTTAGAGTTTCTATGCAAGCTAGGTGCTTTAGTTTGCTGTACTGGAAACACTACCATAAGTTAGATTCAGTTGCAAAGTAATGTAAGCCTGTAAAATCACAGTACCCCATAAATCTAAGTAAAAAGTAAAAATACCTTAGTGTAATAAATAGGGACTACAGTAGTGCCTTACTTAAAAAAAAAATTGCAGAATGCAATAGATAGCATGTCACGGTGAACACACAGAGGTGAAAATAAATTGCAGCAATGAGTTCACTGCACAAATTAAATCTTCAACACCAATTTTTCTGTTCTAATCACATGCACACTTGCTGTGCTATACAAACGGAATTTTACTGGGCATATTTTAGCTTAACACAAGCCATCCATTCATGCAGTGAATAACAGAAAGCATTAAAAACAGAAAAGAGGCTACAAATGAAAAGAATCAATCTGACTCTGTGCTCATTGCCCAGTCCTTACACTTCATCAGTGACACTTAAAAAAATAAACAAGCCTCTTCTCATTTAGTCTAAATAATTATAGTGAGATTTGAGGGAGAAAAAGGCTTTGTGCTCACTCTCTCCCTTCTCTGTGGTTTTCAAGCAGTAATACCAAAAACTGCCCCCACAAAGATGTCCATTAGAATATATCTGAAGCAGTATAATAAAAAATAAATAACCATGTTTCTGCCCACTATTATTTTGTACAAACTGCATTGGGTAAAAAAAATAAAAGGCTAGATATAGTATAATAAATTACCTAAGTTAGGTTAGGTTACATAAGGTAGGATAATAGGGCTAAGATCCAAACAGAGAGTGGCTGATCCAAGAACAGAACATGTCTAACTTAAATAAAACCTAATGCCTTTTCTCTTGGAAAAAGCACAAAGCTAACTGTATTCAATTTTAAATAAATAAATAAATGGAACCGTCCATCACTTTAAAAAAAAGATTTAAGAATTGTTCCTCCAAACCAACAAGAATAAGTATTCAGATAAGAGAATCATTATGTTTCTTTTTCTGTCTTTGAAGTGCAGTTTACCACAGAGATATGAACAGTTAAAGCCTTAATATAAATGCAAATCTAGTTTAGAAGTGCTATAAAGCTGTACATTCTAATTATGTTTCCTAAAATAAGAGTAAAAAGTGCATGTGTATTTGAGTCATGTTGCAAAAAGAAATGAGACTCTGAGTGCAAGTTATTAAAGATAAGGGTTTAAAACCCCAAGGCTTCAAGTTAAATTCCAACAAACCTGCAGGCTCACTGTGTGCCCTTCAGAAAATAACTCAGCCCCATAGAGCGTTGTCCTTTGGATGAAATATGAAAAACAAGGCTTTACTAGAAGAGGCTTTGTGGAAATCTTTAATAAAGTTGCTTAGAAATAAATTAAACTGAAAAACCACACCACAAACACTTTTAAACCTCTTCATCACTGCATTGGACTTATTTTTGTAATTTGCCTTTTAATTTTTCTAGCATGTCATGTATGTATTTACAGTAACTCAGATTGGAATGATGTTTGTTTTCCATTTCTTAAGAATGATGAGTGCACATTATACCTTTCCTGTTTTTTCCCTGCATTATTTCTTCTCTATGATGCATAACTGCCAGAAATCTTTATCCTTCTCAGCTTATCACAATCAGATAGGTAACAAAGGATCACATTTACCTAGCCATCCTTTTCAAGGTTTTACCTTTTGTTCTTTACTTGTGACATATGTGTTATTCAATGCATATAATACATAGACCTTTGCCTTCGAAAAACAGGTTTTTTTTTTTGGCTTTTTTCTTCTCTTGCATTTTATTAGTTTTTTTTAAAATACCTTTTTAACTATTTTATCTTCTCTGCTCTTTTGAGAGTCATAGTCTATCTTTGAAACAATAAGAGTTAGCAGGGTTCAGTCCAAGAAAAAGCAACATACACTCACACTAGGGTAATTTTGGTTTATTGTGTTAACAAAATTTTTTACAGTTTCAAAATCCACTCACTTTTAAACATTTAAAATTATGTATGTCTTTGTTTAAAACGTAAAATATCACTAGTATACTATATAGTCTATGCCAGAATAAAAAGATGAGTGTCAGTGTTTCTGTGTGTCTGTCCGGTTGTTGTGTCTCTGTCATTCCAACAGATGGTGCATCCCAAAAATTAACAATGCTTTTACAAAACCCATAAATAGCATATAACAGAGATACAGTGGACCCTTGACTTACGAACTCAATTTGTTCGCGAGGGCTGGTTGTAACTCAAGTTGGTTGTAAGTCAAGACTATTTTCCCATAAGAAATAATGGAAATACCCATAATGCGCTCCGAACCTCCCACAGCAACACTTACTTAACCTTTTCATAATAAAAAAGGGTTGTATAATGTGCATAATTTACCAAAACACCAATAATTTTTCTAATGTACTAACCAAAAAGTTATAAAAAGTGCCTAGCCTACCAGAAACAACAATTTCATATTGTACTCACCATTTAACTTGACATCTTTGGGCTGCAGGAAGGGAGGAGGAGGAGAATGAAACGGAAGGTGGTTATTGTTTAGAAGGAGCTTCCTTAACACTAGAATTACCAGAGCCTACGAAAAAACTCGTAGGTCCGGCCCACCTTAAATCGCTTCTTAAAACCATTCTCACCTCTCCGCCAGCGTCTTTTGTTAATCTAAATGTGCTGATAAAAGAAAAGCTGCAAGTATCCGGCTATTCCATCCCCCCAACGACTTAGAACGTGCACACACTTCTCCCAGCTCATGCCTTGATGATCTGGGAGTGAAGTGGAGTTTTAGAGTGGAAATAATAGATCATTATTTGGAATACACGCATTTCACGTGTGTTCTGTTTCTACAGTAATCCGTGTAAACACATTTTTAAAACAGAAACGTTTTTCATATTGTAGTAGTAAATGAGAAAATGTAAGCATTAACTATATAATGTATGAAGCCTGAAGTCCAAATATCAAACACATTTACAAAAGGTACAAATATAACAGAACAAGTATGCCTTTATTAAAAAATATAACTGCAGAAAAAAGCCACCTTAGCATGCCACATTGACACATACTTACTACAACTGCCACGGTAGCATAATGGTGTCAGCCGCTGACTAGTATTCAAAAGGTCATGAGTTCGATCCCATGCTATTCAGTTTTGAGACGTAAACTGCTGTTATTCTTACTATTTTATAATAAAAACATACATTTGATTTCAGTGTGTAACATCCGGGGGAATTTATCATACTTGTAAAGGTTATTTTTTTTTTTATTTACTTTTCATTCTCTCAGTCGTGTTCAGGATCCTTCCCTACACCCCCCCCCCCCCCCAAATTGAGAATGCTGTTTTCACATAAAGATGCGCTATAGCTCTGCAGCGTATTTGTGACTGCATTCTCGTACCAATGCTTCCGAACTGAAGAGCCTGCGTGTACTTTTCGTGGCATTACACGTCTATTTTTTTGAGCATGCCCGTGTCGCTCAAACACAGGAATATATGTTGGTGTACAAGAATAACAAAACAAGTGCACTTTTATTCTAGACTATACGTGAAGAAAAAATAAAGCAAGTTACAGTAAGCGGTTGATACGACAGCTTGCGTGGTGCAATGCTAAGAACTGCTGATTTCCGATCCGTGCTATATAAAATCATCACATTCAAATATTAACAATTCCCACACACCCTTCCTACATTCACGACATGTGTACTTGTTGCAGTGTACACATCTCTCTGTGCTATGGTTCCTATTACACTGAATGAGCACCTGACATTGTACTTTCTTCCCTATACAAATAACATTCGAGTGTAGCGCGTCTCCAAATAAATCACATTCGAGCTATAGCACGTCTCCAAATAAATCACATTTGAGTTATAGCGCATCTTTATGTGAAAAAAAGCAGTGTCAGATGGGGGGGGGATTGTGGACGCGATTGAGAGAATGGAACTGAATTAAAAAAAAAGCTAACCTTTATAATTATCATGCATTTACACTGGCTCTTACACACTGACTGAAATCAATGTATGTTTTTATTCTAAAATAGTTCAATACATGCAATATTATTTGAAAAAGAAGAGCGTCAGATCGGGTTTGAATACACACTGACGCTGTTACAGAAGGAGTCTGCTTATTCAGTGCAGCAGTTTCAACGCACAGTACATGCAATATTATTTGAAAACGAACAACGTCAGATCGGGCGCATATTCAAACCTGATCTGACGCTGTTTGTTTTCAAATAATATTGCATTAGTGCGATGATGTTTTTACATATATTGTCTCTTTCATTCATCTTGCGGTTTGTAATCAGTGTCCGCGTGTTTTTTCCCTGATCTTGCCAGTTCGCACATGTTGCTGTATGGTGGTGTTTCTTTTGTACTCCAGGACATGCAGAAGACAGAATAGTACAGAGCAGTAAGTTCAGCGCTATATGCAATCAGACAGACAGACAGGCAGAGAAGGCACTAGATATATAAATAAACAGGGAAGGCATTGTATAATAGATATATAAAAAACAGCTAAGGGGATAGATATATAGATAGGTAGGAAGGAAAGGCACTATATGATAGGCAGACAGGGAAGCTCCTATATAATAATACTAGCAAAATACCCGCGCTTCGCAGCGGAGAAGTAGTGTGTTAAAGAAGCAATGAAAAAGAAAAGGAAACATTTTGAAAATAACGTAACATGATTGTCAATGTAATTGTTTTGTCACCGTTGTAAGTGATGAGTGTTGCTGTCATATATATATATATATATATATATATATATATATATATATATATATATATTTATTTACACACACACACATAAACATATATATATATATATATATATACATATCTATACATATACACATACATATATGTAACCGACTCGACTCTGCTTTTTCCTGCGTTGTGTAAATAATTATCACGTAGGCACGTTGGGTTAGAACACAAGCTTTTATTTTCCTCTTTCAGTAACCCCTTTGCAAAACAAAAAGAAAGAAATAGACAGAGCGTCACATACACGTCTTCTTCCCTCTGCCCCTACAGCGTTCACCGCGCTTCTCACGTTTTTATACAAACACATTACATATAAAACTATTTACCAAAAAATTACTCCAATTTCCAAAGAAAACTATTTACAATACACATAGCTTTATACAAAAAAAATCCTAATTTTATAATTATATACTCTTAACAAATGAAAAGGAAATATATATATATATTTATATAGCATACCTTTGCAAAACAAAAAGAAAGAAATAGACAGAGCGTCACATGCACGTCTTCTTCCCTCTGCCTATTAAATAATAAATTAAATCGATTATAAATTAACACAAAGTAAATGAAAAAAATAAAAAAATATCGGGAAAAAAACAGAAACCACAACCTACCCCTACAGCGTTCACCGCGCTTCTGGCGTTAAAGCCAAAAATGCCGTGCACGCAGGTTGTGAGGTGTGACGCTAATTAACGCTCGTGCTACAACCGATTATATTGTTGGTATACTATAAACTATTTACAGGGATCAACACTTTTGGGGAAGTTCATAACAAAAAAAAAATGAATAAATAAATAAAATTATAGATAACATTTTACACTTTGCTACATATATATATATCTACATATATGCACATACATATACATACACACACATATATATACACAAATACATATATATACACATACACACACACATATATAAACATATATATACATATACATACATATCTACATATATACACACACAGCTATTTCGTATCAGTGCAATACGCTGCTTGTTAAAACGGATAACTCCCGCTCTTACGTGCAAGTCTGCGTGGATATTATGAACCATCGTATTTGTTCAAGTTCTATTTAAATTTTAAACAGAAGGAATTTTTATTTAGTCGACAGAAATATCTTTGGTAGGAATGGTAAAAACAGACAGGAATATTATTCCTGAATAAATCAACTCAAAACTGGTGCATTTGTGTCTCCCATAAAAGTAGCTTCACTTGAAATCACTTTGTGATTGTGCACGGGTAAAAACGTCCGCTGAAGTGTCAGATTCTTATTTAATTCTTCTGCTTTCTGTATCTTCTGCATTGCATTCAGGTCTTTCAGGTTACCCTGATGTTTTGTCTCATAGTGCCGTCTTAGATTAAATTCTGTAATTACAGCCACATTAGCTCCACAAATGAGACACACGGGTTTAACGGCAATGTCAGTAAACATATACTCAGCCTCCCATCGGTTTTTAAAGGCTCTATTTTCAGAATCAACTTTTCTCTTCAGCATCGTGTGGGCTAGCTTCGCAATAACTTGCAAGCTAGACTTGATTAACGCGGTAAGTGTTCGGCAAGGCAGCTGAAGCGCTGCATTATGGGATCTGTAGTTTATTGTGTTACCAGCGCTTCATATACCCGGGCCATTAATAACAATAATACAGAATATAAAATGATCTCGCGGGCTGGATATAATTACACGCCGGTCCGGATGTGGCCCGTGGCCCTTGAGTTTGACACATATGGACTAAATAGAACTTGAAAAGAAACATTTTTTCGTACATCGAGCCCGCGTGCTATTGTGGTTTTGCCTGCATGCCTCAATAAGTCACCCTCCCCTCGCTCTTACTTTTTTACCGTTCATCTAATGAATACACTGAGTATGGCTTTACCAAAACAATCATTGATTACGAATAAAGTATTCATTATTCGAGTATGTAGATCGGGGTATATATATACACGTTTCTTACTGCATCAATAAACAGCTCGTCTTCTTCTTTATCTGAGACCTGACACACTGCATGCACGGGTTTTTTTTTTTTTAACACTGTCTTCCTTTAGCGGGACATTCACTTTTTCCACCGTGTGCTTTGTTTCTGCAGTAGCTGCACTTATTACATACTTATCTTGTATGTATCAGACGCTTCATATTTTTTTGCTGCCTTTTCAATTGTGTAATTCAGTTTTTGTTCAGCGCTCTTCGGAACTCTTGCTTTTTGTCTGTGCACTGCGTCAGTTCACGTGAGCCGCTCGGTGTACATGCATCGAAGGTTCCCAGCTGTGCTGTTGCCATGTCGTGCTATGTCCATGGCTGTATCTAATGCTACCGAAGTCCCGGTACTTAAAACTTTCTCTCGCAGTTTCGCTGAGTTTGTGCCAAACACCACCCTGACCATCTCATCTTCCTCTGCATAAGCACAGTCCTTCACCCGTGAATATTTACCCGCGGCAGTTTGCTATTGGATTGCCGCTGACGGACGGCCTTATATGGGCAGGCACTAAATTACAAACGCCAGCAGCAGCCTGTCTATGAACTTAATTTAAAGTGTAGGTTTACACTGTGCTTTGTTTCCGAAGTAGCAGAACTCATGAATATGGTTGTATATGTCACTCGCTCGCTTCTTATTGTTTCGCTGCCTTCTCAATTATATAATGCATGTTTTCTAAAGCGCTTTTTGGGCCTCTTCCTGGTTTTCTACGTACTGCGTGATTACGTAGGAGGCGTGATGATGTCAGACGAATCTCCGCCCCCACGGGTTTCAAGCTCATCTCCATTACAGTAAATGGAGAAAAACAGCTTCCAGTTATGACCATTACGCGTAGAATTTCGAAATGAAACCTGCCCAACTTTTGTAAGGAAGCTGTAAGGAATAAGCCTGCCAAATTTCAGCCTTCTACCTACACGGGAAGTTGGAGAATTAGTGATGAGTCAGTCAGTGAGTGAGTGAGTGAGTGAGTGAGTGAGGGCTTTGCCGTTTATTAGTATAGATAATTACTGTTATTACTATATAGATAGACAGGGAGTTCAGGCAGGCAGAACGGCGAAGGTTAAAAATAAACAAAATTTTCTCCCTAGCGGAGATTCGAACTCGGATCCCTTGAGGTACAGCAAGTCTGCTGCGCTCTAAGTGACAAAATCTTACCAGTACGCCACAGAAGCTGTTGTAAAAGTCCTGAACCTTTTATTAAAGTGTATTTGCTCTTTGGCTGTCAGGCTTCACACATTTTATAGTTTATTTCTACATTTTGTGACATTTATTACTAAAATATTAAAAAGTTTCTGTTTTAACATTGTGTTTACACAGATTACTGTAGAAATGGAACACACATGAAATGCGTGTGTTCCAAATAACAATCTATTATTTCCACTCTAAAACTCCACTTCACTCCCAGATAATCGAGGCATGAGCTCGGAGAAGTTCGTGCACGTTCTGAGTCGGTGGGGGGATGGAATAGCCGGCTGCTTGCAGTTTGTTTTTATCGGCACATTTACAGGACAAAGGAGGCTGGTGGAGAGGTGAGAGCGGTTTTAAGAAGCTATTTAAGGTGGGACGGATCTACGAGTTTTTTCGTAGGCTCTGGTAATTCTAGTGTTAAGCAAAACTTTTCTTTGTAAAATTGTCGAGATGGTGGAATGCACCTTTAAAAAATATACATGTGGAGGTGTACACTAGTGGCTACTGTCATCTTCAAAGTACTCCCTTGCTCATTTATACACTGACTTAAATGGCGTTCCCATTTCTGGAAGAAGGCCTGGGACTTGTTTTCCAGAATACTTTTGGGCAGCTGTCTCACATTCTGTTGGATATCAGTTATATTAGAAAATCTTTTTCCTTTCAGCGCAGCTTTCAATTTTGGAAATAGCCAGAAATCACAGGGAGCTAAGTCAGGTAAGTAGGCAGTATGATCTAATTGGGTAATCACTTTTTTGGCCAGAAAGTCTCTCACAGTGAGCGTAGTGTGACATGGGGAATGATCATGATGAATGATCCACCTGTCAGGCAATAATTCGAGTCTTTTTCTTTAAACAGAATCTCATAATCTCTTCTGTACCTCTAAATAGCATTGTTGGTTGATTGTTTGTCCCTATTCAATAAATTCTTGGTGGACTATTCCCTTGTGATCGAAGAAACACACCAGCATGGTCTTAACACTAGAATTACCAGAGCCAATGAGAAAACTTGTAAATCCGGCCCACCTTAAATCCATTCGCACCTCTCCGTCAGTATCATTTCTCCTGTAGATGTAACGATTAAGCAAGCAGCCTGCTATTCCATCCCCCCACTTTCGCAGAATGTTCACAAAGTTCTCCCAGCTCATGCCTTGTTTGATTATCTGGGAGTGAAGTGCTGGAGTTTTAGAGTGGAAATAATAGATTGTTATTTGGAACACATGCATTTCATGTGTGTTCCGTTTCTACAGTAATCTGTGTAAACACATTGTTAAAACAGAAACTTTTTCATATTTTAGTAATAAATGTTACAAAATGTAGGCATAAACTATAAAATGTGTGAAGCCTGAAGTCCAAAGATCAAATAAACACTTTCACAAAAGGTTCAAGGTTGATACAACAGCTTCCGTGGTGTAGCGGTAAGATTTGATGACTTATAATCAAGAATCCCCGGTTCTATCCTGATTGCCTCCTATATTTGCTGTTTTCAGTAGTAAGCTGCTCTTATTATATTACACAGTACACACATACATTTGGTTTGCGTCTGTAACAGACCGTGTACATTTATAGTTCTGTACTTGTAAAAGTTACTGGGTTTTTTTTCACTTTTATTCTCTCACTCATGATCACGATATATAGTACCACCCTAGGGCTCTGACGCTCTTAGTTTTTATTTGAAACTGGGAGTAACTGTGGTTGTGAGTAGTGTTTTGAGGCAATGGAACTGGACATTCTCTGATCAGGAGGGATAAAAGCTGACACACAAACGCTGGTAAATCTGCCTTCTTTGTATCTCACCGTCACTTTATTTTTTTTTTATTCAGTTTTATTGTGTTCCTGCTCACGCAGAATTAGAATGCACCTTATGGTTTATGATGTCAAAAAAAAAAAAACAGAGACATAGGTATATTTGGAATTATTCATTTTATGACCTTTTATGAGGTCAGTTCAGCGCTATATGCAATCATCAAATTCAAATGTTAACAGTCCACACACACACAAGGACAGTCCTTCCTACATTTACGACATGTGTACCTGTTGCAATGCGTACACTTCTCTCTATGCTGTGGTTTCTATTACACACCTGAAAGAAAGAGACAGTATATCAGGAGAGGCCCGGTTGTTAGAGCATGATTGTGACTGAGAGAATAAAACTGAAAAAAGCTAAATTAAGTGCCATAAATTTATACCCAATGTCCCATATACGACGTGTGTACCTGCTGCAATGCGCACATTTCTCTCTATGCTGTGGTTTCTGTTACATTGAAAGGGCACTTGACACTGACTCAGTTTACCTTCCTGGGGAAGCGGCTGTTTTGGAAAAGACGCTTGTTAATGTTGCATCCTTCTATTTTTTTTTCATCGCCTTTTCTAGTAAGATGCAGCGACTAAGTTCCTCTGCAATATGAGCCATGAACACTCTTCTTTTCACAGTGGCCCCCGTGCATGCCTTGCACAGTACATGTGCGTTGATTCTGCTGCACTGAATAAGCTCACGCCTTCTGGTGCACAATGTCAACGCAACACAGAGAAAAAAAGAAAGAGACAAATATATGGGACATTGGGTATAAATTTATGGTACTTGTAAAAGTTAGCTTTTTTCAGTTTTATTCTCTCAGTCACGATCATACTCTAACAAGCCTTGCCTGATCTGACTCTAAGTAACAGTGCCAGCGTAAATTGACACCTGATCTGACGCTGTTCGTTTTCAAATAATATTGCATTAGTGCAATGATGTTTTCTGATTCGTACTATTCAGGTCATAAAATTATTTCTTCAAAATGTCACATATATTGTCTCTTTCTTTCAGGTGTGTAATAGAAAGCACAGCATAGAGAGAAGTGTGTGCATTGCAACAGGTACACATGTCGTAAATGTAGGAAGGATAGCCCTTGTGTGTGTGTGAACTGTTAACATTTGATTTTGATGATTGCATATAGCGCTGAACTGACCTCATAAAAAGTCATAAAATGAATAATTCCAAATATCATATATACCTACGTCTCTGTTTTTTTTTATTTTTGACATCATAAACCGTAAGGTGCACACTAATTCTGCATGAGCAGGAACACGCAATAAAACTGAATTAAAAAAAAATAAAGTGACAGTGAGATATGAATAAGGCAGATTCACCAGCGTTTGTGTGCCAGCTTTTATCCCTCCAGATCAGAGAATGTCCAGTTCCATTGCCTCAAAACACTACTCACATCTACAGTTATTCCCAGATTCAAATAAAAACTAACACCGTCAGATCCCTAGGGCGGTAGTATGTATTGTGATCGTGACTGAGAGAATAAAAGTGAAAAAAAAAGGCAACTTTTACAAGTACAGTACTATAAATGTACACGGTCAGTTAAGATGCAAACCAAATGTATGTGTGTACTATAGAATATTAACAATAAGAGCAGCTCACTACTGAAAATAGCAAATATAGGAGGCAGTCAGGATCGAACCGGGGACTCTTGATTACAAGTCAGCAAATCTTACCACTACGCCACAGAATCTGTTGTATCATCCTGGAACCTTTTGTGAAAGTGTTTACTTGATCTTTGGAATTCAGGCTTCACACATTCTATAGTTTATGCATACATTTTGTAACATGTATTACTAAAATATGAAAAAGTTTCTGTTTTAACAATGTGTTTACACAGATTACTGTAGAAACAGAACACACATGAAATGCATGTGTTCCAAATAACGATCTATTATTTCCACTCCAGCACTTAACTCCCAGATAATCAAACAAGGCACGAGCTGGAGTTTGGCAGTTTGTCTGTTAGAAAATTTACTGGATTTACAGTTTTGATCTGAGAAAAGAGGAAGGAGCACTTTATAGCTTTCAGAGAATTACAGTTCTTGTTCCCATATTGAGCATCTCATTGTTTTTCTTGGCCTTTTCATAACTCAAGACCTTGTTAAAGCTGAAAAATTCTTCCATTTACATTTTCATAAATGACCCTGAAAAGCATTTTCTGTTATTGGCATTTTAATAGTTATATTTAACATTACACGGTGTGTATGTCAGTGATTTTGGTTGATCTTTTATGTTTCTACGCTTTTTGGTAAGTTGAGGTTGTTGTGTTCTATATAGTGATAAAAAACAAAGCAAAGGCTTATAGTCTTTGAATAAGCCTAAAAGAACTTGTAATTATTTATTAACAATCCATTTAAACACTGTGGGTACATGAAATTGTTGTAGTTGGGTCCATAGGAATGTCACATCTATTTCAATTGCTGTTTGACGCACTTGCCTTATTGTCACTTAACCAAGCTACTCCCACCCCCACACTTAACTGCAGTCTTATTTTTAAGTGTTCTTTTTCACAGTCCTTGAAGTTCTAAATGCAACTGCAAACTAGTGAATCACCTTCTTGGAAAACTCAGAACAATAACTTACACTGATTTACCATTAGGCCACTTACCATTGTTAATTTTGAAAAGTTTATTTATTCCCTGCGAACTACAGAACTACTTATTCCTGAAACTCAAAAAATTTCATAAATATGATTACATTATTTTGCAATTGTGTTTCTTTTTTGAAACTAGTAACATTTTCCACACATGCTGTCCTCTTCTAGCATAAGTAGCAATTGTTGTGGCCAACAAAGAAACATAAGTAAATAAATGATATATGTATCTGTCTATTTATCTATCATTACTCACTGGCATGGGAAACAGCTTAAAAGCTTTGATGATGGTAATTTCCCACCAAGACGGGAGATGGCACTGTGTGCTAATGACCTCTCTTCTTACTCTTCTGTAGAAAGGAAGATTGACACCATTTCATCCCTGACTTCACTTCTGATTTCAACCCACCTGGACCCACCCCTTATTCCCAGAATGCCTGAAATCCGGAACAGCCGCCATCTTGGGCAGTCTACCTCAGACAGATTTTCTTTTTTTTTTAGCTATATGTGTTTTCTTTCAATTTAGTTATTTCAATTATACATGGTATAATCTTTGACATTGTTCTCCTTTATCTCTACAGTGGCGAAGTTGGCAGGATACAATGACTGAGCCCCAGGCCATGGCTTCAGAGATCCAGGCATTGAAGGTCCAGGTGGGAGAACAATGTACTCGGCTCACTGAAGCAGAGGTAAGTAACCGAGGTAAGTAACTGAGCTTGTGTTACTGTCCAGCAGGGCATCCAGATGGAACCATCCAAGGTATTATTCCCACTACATCAAGATGATGACATTCAGACATACCTGTTGGTATTCAAAAGTACCACCACACATTATAAGTGAGAACATTTGGAACAGGTGCTCATACTGGTGCCATTCTTGAGGGGACTGGCACAGTGGACCATTGACAAGCAGCCAGCTAGGGATTATTATCAACTAAAGGCCTAGGTGGTGCTGTGGTCTAGAATTAATCTGGACCAGCAGGCAGGGGCATGTCATGAATGGGCTTTTGATCCAGAGAGGCTAACCCATTCTCAAGCATGTGACCTATGGGGCAGAGTTGGGAAATGACTAAAGCCCAAGGTAAATCTGGCAAAAATGATCATAGGGATGGTGACATGTGACATACTTGTAAACACCCTCTCTCTTTACCTTGCTTGGCCAGTCTGGAGACAAAAGTATAAGACCTTAGATTCACAGCCCTTTAGTGCCACCACTTTGCTTCACAAGCTGAGCGTATGAAACGGTCTGCTGATCGCCACAAGTCCCATCCTGGGCATGTTGCCAATACAGAGTCCATCTGAATTAATATGGAAGTAGTGTATGCCCAAAAGAAAAGCACACAACTCCTCCCCACTCTTTCAAGTGTGGAGAACTTGGTCACACCATCACCAACTGCACCCCATTGGCAAGCCTATGGACTACAGTTGAGCGTGAGGAGAAAAGTTTTGTTTTTCACTAATCCCCTGTCTCTTCCTGACAGTGAGGTGGTGGTTATCAACAGGCACAAGGTATCTGCACTCATTGATTCTGCCTGCAACATCTCTATTGCTGTATGCCGATATGTTTTTCCACAATAATGGGAAACTGGAATGACCAGTTTAACCTGTATTCATGTGGAAACTCGATAGTACAGGTCTGCCCACTGTATCATGACTTATAAGGGCGACACAAAAAAGATCAGGGTGGTTGTTATGCGCTGTCCCCATTTTCCAGTGATACTCGGGTGGGACCGGTCGAAAAATAAAAGCGGAATGACATCTGCCACCTGCTCTAAAACACTGCCTGGTAATTGATGGTGAAGGCCCATCACAAGCTGTTTACCACGCTGCACTCACAACCAGCAGCTGAGCAGGGTCATGTGACAACTCAATGGATTGAAAGTGACGTCACAGCATCCTGCTCTGACGTATTTATGGAGGCATCACAAAGCGTTACTCCACCCCCTGAGGTAACTACTGATCCATTCTCCACATTGCACTTCCAATTTCTGCAAACTCCAGCTTCATTCAAAAGGAAATAATGGAATGACAATGCCCTGAGGTTTGCCATGAATGTGATAGCTCTGATTGACGGGAACCGTACTAATTATCCCCTGCCCCAGGGAGCCCACTTTGCATTGAAGAGTGATTTACTTTAATGAGTGGCATAGCATGATGGTGACGTAAAGTCTTTTTTGTTAGTTCCACGAACCTTCATGTGACAAATTGGGCACACACAGTCATGGCCGAAATCATTGGCACCCCTGGAATTTTCCCAGAAAATGCACCATTTCTCCCAGAAAATTGTTGCAATTACAAATGTTTTGGTATGCACATGTTTATTTCCTTTATGTGCATTGGAACAACACAGAAAAACAGAGAAAAAAACCCAAATCTGACATCATGTCACACAGAACTCCAAAAATGGGCCAGACAAAATTATTGGCACCTTTTCAAAATTGTGGGTAAATCGTTTTATTTCAAGCATATGATGCTCGTTTGAACTCTCCTGGCAAGAAACAGGTGCTGGCTATATAGCAATCACAACTGAAGCCAGTTAAAATAGAGAAAATTTGACTCAACCTTTCTGTTGTGTGTCTGAGTGTGCCACACTAAGCATGGAGAACAGAAAGAAGAGCAGAGAATTGTCTGAGGACTTGAGAACAAACATTGTGGAAAAATATCAACAGTCTCAAGGCTACAAGTCCATCTCCAGAGATCTTCATGTTCCTTTGTCCACTGTGTGCAACATACCGTAGATCCCGGAATACAAGCCGAGAATTTCGTCCTAGATTTTTGGCTTGGAGTTTGGGGTTCGGTTTATACAACAAGTATCATTTCAGATTCCAGATTTCCAGCGCAATGCCGGTTTTGCCGATGAATACGGAAGTAAATAATGACGAAACCACAGAGCCATCTTTCAGATGAAGAAGTAACTTTGCATGCCGGTACTTTAAATTAAATAAAGAATTTATTCAAAAAAGTGTTTTAGTTGTTGATTTTATTAATAAAATTTATAATAAATTATCGGGAAGTTTAAAATAAAATTTATTTTGATTCACGATCCACATCTTGCGTTACGAAACGGATGCGGTCACGTGTATCCGCTTGCGCGATTGTAAGCAAACAACAGAGAGCGTTAGTAGCGTCAGTCGGAGCCCAGATACATGTGTTTGTGGATGTAATTTCGAAACGAAGATGGACATTGTGTGGAAATATCTCCTCCTCCTCCTCCCTTCCTGCAGCCCAAAGATGTCAAATTAAATGGTGAGTATGAAATTGTTTCTAGAATAGAATGCCTTTTACTGTCACTATACGCATCTACAATGAGATTAAAAGCAGCTCCTTCAGTGCAGAAAAAAGTTCTGTATAGGGCTTGTATGGTTGTTTTTTAGCCTTAGCATAACGGCGTATCTGCGGCCCCGCTTCTGCTTTCTTTCCCTCCTCCGTCTGTGTCGTCTCCTAGACTTGACAACAAACCACGGAGAGCCCGCTGGTCTCGCTATGTTGTCTGGGATGTTGTGCGTGTGATCAAAAACACTCAAAACAGATGTCTGGCTCTGGACACCGATGTCTATAAGGTTCTGAATGGTGTAGCGGATGTTCGCCGAACCGATCGTGCACAAACAAGGACAAAAAAAAAGTACAAAAACAACAAAAAAATGCACTGAAAAGGAGAGCCCTGAGCTGCTGCGCGCCGCCATGCTCCTAGCCTAATCGAAGTAGGCTAGGCACTTTTTATAACTTTTTGGTTAGTACATTAGAAAAAATATTGGTGTTTTTTATTATGAAAAGGTTAAGTAAGTGTTGTAGTGGGAGGTTTGGAACGCATTATGGGTTAGCCTTTGCGAACGAATTAAGTGCGTAAGTCAAGGGTCCACTGTATTGCGTATTTAAGTTAATCAAATTTATAACAAGTCTCCGGAAATCCACCCGCCGATGTACCGTATTTGCGTATATAGTTTCAACACAAAGGTTCCAATTTACCAAACTTCTCCGCTATCACTTCCTAGTTTCCATCAAAAATGCCGGCAGTCTCAAATTCTCGCCGATAAACATTATAAATATACCCGAAGAGACACTTTTAAGGAAATTTAGAAAATTTTGCTTGGAGAAGGGGGTCGGCTTAAATACCGGTCATCGGCAAATACATGTAATTTAGTCGGTAGAGAAGGGGATCGGCTAATATACCGGGTCGGCTTGTATTCCGGGATCTACGGTAATCAAGAAGTTCAGAACACATGGCACTGTAGCTAATCTCCTGGACGTGGACAGAAGAGAAAAATTGATAAAAGACTACAACGAAGGATAGTCCGAATGGTGGATAAACAGCCCCAATCAACTTCAAAACATATTCAAGCTGTTCTGCAGACTCAGGGTGTCAGCTCGAAATATCCTTCGACATCTTAACAAAATGAAACGCTATGGCAGGAGAGCCAGGAGGACCCCACTGCTGACACAGAAACATTAAAAAAGCCAGACTGGAGTTTACCAAAATGTACTTGAGGAAGCCAAAATCCTTCTGAGCAAACGTCTTGTGGACAGATGAGACCAAGGTAGAGCTTTTTGGTAAAGTTCATCATTTTACTGTTTACAGAAAACGGAATGATGCCTACAAAGAAAAGAACACAGTACCTACAGTCAAACATGGTGGCGGTTCTAAGATGTTTTGGGGATGTTTTGCTGCCTCTGGCACTGGATGCCTTGACTGTGTGCAAGGCATCATGAAATCTGAAGACTACCAAAAGATATTGGGGTGCAATGTAGGGCCCAGTGTCAGAAAGGTGGGTCTGCGTCAGAGGTCATGGGTGTTCCAGCAGGACAATGACCCCAAACATACCTCTAAAAGCACCCAGAAATGGTTGAAGAGAAAGCGCTGGAGAGTTCTGAAGTGACAAGCAATAAGTCCGGATCTAAATCCGATTGAACACTTATGGAGAGATCTCAAAATTGTAGTTGGGAGAAGACGCCCTTCAAATCTGAGAGACCTTGAGCAGTGTGACACCCCATGTAGTGGGAATTGGAACCACCAGCCTACACTCTAGGTGTCTAGTATGTGGGACCGAGCGTGACCAGGATGATGGTGTAAGACAGGGAGACACGGACACTAAAAGGTTTGGGTTTTTTTTGAAAAATAAAGAGAGATTTTATTTACAGGTGCACTTAAAGAAAAATAATGTCCTGCGGAATTTATATATTAAAACACAGTCCAGTACCGCAAAGGACACACAAAAACAGTAATCAAATGGAGCCCAAAAATGACTATATACAGTATTTACAGTGCTTCCTGAAAGTCCCAAATAAAAAAGAATACTGCACACAAACTAGGGGAATCCATATATAGTGATCCAAGTCAGGAAGCTGCTCCTCCAAACAGTGTATAATACAGGATTCACCCAAAAATATTCAAAATACAGAAAAAAGTGTATATACAAAAATAAACAGTGCACCAATAACCACAACCCAATAAATACCTCCACCAAAGTTAATCGAGAGATATTTATATATACATGAAAAAATATTTACAAAAACAAAGCACAAGCTGTAATGCTTAGTAATTCAAAAACGCTGTTCTGTACTTTTTACCAAGACGAACTAGTCAGAAAGAACCCCCTCTAGAGGCCATGATTCCCTTTTGTATTTGGCGCCCTCGATGTACGCGATGACATGAATGCGTTTGCGAAAAGCTGCGTCTACTGTCTCACATATTTACTATAAAAAGTTGAGCAGCCGGCGCGCACGCGAATAGCTGTGCCGGCTTTTCAGACGCGGACTGCGCTTCTGCCTTGAGTGAAAGTAAGCACTTTCCATTTTTTTCCTCCTTCCCCTGAGCTACAGCCCAGACAACTACAAACATGGGATCCCTTTTCTAAACCACGGTAAACTGATATTAAGGCGCTTCGCACTTTCTTTTGCTCCTTTAGAGTTATGAGGTCGCGGGAAACGCGTGCAGAAGTGGAGGACCGACAATGCCATCCCAGCGGGTCAATGGCAAGGCTGTCTCTCCAGTCTACACGAGACCCACCAGGACACTCCCCAAAAGGCGCTAATATAGTCAGTGAAGTCGTCTGTCTGCACTATATAAAAGAAAAAGGCAAGTTTCCTTTCTTTATACCTTTTTGTCCTTTTTATCCCAAACAAATGCCTCTCTCTTAACACTGCAGAGGACATTTAACTAATTTTATTTAATTACTGGTAGTGCCAGTAAGGCACATTACCACAAGCAGTTTGCAAAAGAAGAGTGGTCGGAAATTCCAGTTGAGAAGTGTAACAAGCTTATTGATGGTTATAGGAAGTGCTTGATTTCAGTTATTTTTTCCAAAAGGCGTGCAACCAAATAATAAGTTGAGGGTGTCAATAATTTTGTCCAGCCCGGTTTTTGAGTTTTGTGTGAAATGATGTCAGATTTGACTTTTTTTCCCTGTTTTTTTGTGCTGTTCCAATGCACATAAAGGAAATAAAAATGTGTATACCAAAACATTTGTAATTGCAACAATTTTCTGGGAGAAATGGTGCATTCTCTGGGAAAATTCCAGGGGTGCCGATAATTTCGGCCATGACCGTAGGTGCATAGAAAACTTTGGAGAGAATTAAACTCCAGTTTTATTGGCCAGGGATTAATGAGGAGGCCCATCGCTTTTGTCATTCCTGTCCCGAATTCCAGTTGAGACAGCTTCCTTTATAGGACCATTCTTCTCTCATTCTTGTCCCGCTCAGTGACATTCTTTTTAAACAATTTGGGGTTGATATTGTAGGACCCCTTGAACAATCAGCTAGAAGTCATACATATATTTTAGTCATGGCGGATTACACTTCCTGCCATCTCATTGCTTTTGGAGTTAGCCACACACATCTCATAGGAAAGACCAGAGTGGTCTTTGCGCATGTCGGCATTCCTAAACAAGTCGTAATAGACCAATGGGACACCAATTACCTTAGAGATGTTAAGGTAGGTTGCCAAATTACTCCATATTAAGCATCTACCTCAAACTGATGATTTAGTGGAGCGTTTTAATCAGATGCTTAAACAAATGCTACGCAGGGTGGTTAGCAAGGCTGGACGAAAGTGAGATCAGTTAAGCCCTCTCGTGTTGTTTGGTTACCGAGAGCCTTGAACTACTATATGTGTGACAGGTGTCTGGTCACACTTAACAGGTAATCTAACTTAGACACCATTTAAATATCCGACTACGCCACCCAGTTTTATTAAGAGACTGGGAACTCCTGAAATTTACCAATAATAGCACACAGGTTTCTTTAAATTGGGCGGTGAGTAAACACACAATGAAAGACACAACAGCAATTTCAGTAAAAGCAAAAGTAACTTCTATTACACTAGGCAATAACAAGTACATGAAAAAGATAAATGAATATAAACAAAATCTAACAATATCAAGATATCAAGAACAAATTTCTTTTTTTTAAAAGGAAAACACACGGTCCACACTCTAAAAGTCCATCAAAAACAAGGAATGGAGGATACAAACTTTAGTGGTGCAGAATCCAGTTTGTACACTGTGTTACCCCAACACTTAATTGTTCAACTGTCCATGGATGCACTCTGTTCAAATCGTTGAATGCCTGTCAGCGTCTCTTCGTCGTTCCTTTTTTTCCACTCTGGGCTCCTTGTGTTGCTGTGATCTAGGCACGCCTCATTTCTCGTCTGCAAGCTTTGTTCGGTCCTTTCATGCGGCTTCCCTCTCTAGCTGGGCCCACAACTGGTGTTTCCTTGTGGAGCTGTCTCTTCCTCCCTGGAAATAAGTGTTGCCGTCCTTGTGCCTCACATCATGCCAGCCACGTACCCTTGTCAGCCTGCGAGCCCCTGTGCTCTGTCCGAGTGTCTTGGCAGCGTTCTCAGTGGACCATCCCTCTCTTTTGCCTTCTCCTGGCCAGAGCTTAAATCTCCTTCAGTCCCTGCAATTATCAGTTCTGGACAATCAGATTAAACAATGGCACATCTAAATTTCCTGGGTTTAACAAATAATGAAAACACAACCATTAATGAGTACAGATCTGCTGTTTAGAAACCAATATTGTCCAACATGTTAATTGCCAAATCAGGTAAATACAGACATCCTCCAAGGAAGGAGCAGTTCTGTTATCACAACTTTTATTCTTTGTAATATTAACCAGCCAAAAACTTTAAAGTGGTGACTCTTTTGCAAGACAGTAAATACCGATATCCTGTAGACAGCCATGATAATAATCAGTTACAGGATAACTCAGGAAATTTGCCTTTAACTTCTCGCCTCAGTCCAAACAATGGGTGCCTATTGCCAGTTCATCTACTGGGTTTTAAATGTAATATTGACATGTTTCTTTTCCTAACAGAGAAATGGAATGACCCAGTGTATAAAAAATATCCCCCTCTGACATATGGACTAGACCCCCAAGGGATATTGGATATTCCATAAGAAGGCTGGAAAGAAGATGCAGTTGCTTCCACTAATATTCTGGAATATATTGCTCAGTTATATGATAGATATGCTAAATTTCAGCCCATAATAAAAAAAAAAAACATAGAATGTGAACAATCAGCTCAGGCTTGGTATTATGACTGTGGCATGACACTCGATGAGTTCTGCCCCAGAGACCGTGTTATAGTCATCATTTTCCATTCCAAATGATTGTCCCATTGGCAAGGCCCATATGAAATTAAGGAGAGGAAGGGTTTGGTCAACTATCTGGTGAAACAACTAAACAGATGGCTGACTGAGCAGGTATAGCACGAAAACTTGTTGAAGCCCTGGAAGGAAAGGGTATTCCAATCCCCCTTCAGCAAATCAGCAAATGTGAAATGGAGATCTGCTCATTGAAGTGGAGGAAAAGAGAAACGTACTATTTGGTGGCATAAGCAAGAAAAGGAGATTGATGGAGTGGCACTGCATGGCAGAGGCACTCAAAACTTCAAGTTCAGAAAGTTGCACAATGCCTGAAATAAAAAAATAAGTGGTTAGATATCAAAGTTGATGTGAAAAGGTAAGCCACAGCCCACCGTCTGAGTGTCAACACCACTAGAGGAGGTAGGGGAATTCTGGGGCACAAACCTTTTGAGCAGCCAACTGCTGCAATTATTGGCAGGACACTTATAACTGGCATTTTACCATTGCCCGGTCCTGAAAGTGGAGGTCATTATAACGTTGCTCTTGTTCAGACAGTGAGTTGGTGAGCAGGATGAGAAGCCACGTCTTCAGTGGTTACCCACTGTCACCTAAGTAATCATGTTACACGGTTACATCATACAGATAACTTACAATTTTAACCAAAGGGGTAATATTAAATGTATAATCTTACCAAGAAGCCAGCCATCACACGACTCCATTTTCAAGTTTGTTCCCAACATTACTATTTCTCAGAATGAATGAATCATGAGTTGATCCACAACATTAAATCAATGAGACATATTTTTACGTTACACATAATTTTCACACAAATTCATTCTCTGAAGGCACCTTTTTTGCAGTGTGCATGCAGTGGACCACTCTGATTACATTTGGAAAACCGGACATTGCTGCAAATTGAGCTTTGATGTTTGTCTGTTCAACCACAGTGTAAGGAAATCCCCAGTTCAGCACAGAGCTCGTAGAAGATAGCTATTGGAAATGTAAATTGATTTAGAAGTCAGTCATCATCATGGGACAAGAAATCATTTTGTGAAAGATGTGACCGTGATCAAGAATATCACCACATGTGCCAACCAGAAACCTTGGCTCACCAGAGAGGTGCATGCTCTTTTGAGAGCAAGAAATGCTGCCTTCAAGACTGGGGACAAAAATGCTCTTAGATCTGCATGAGCCAACCTGAGTTGTGGTATGAGAGCAGCAAAGCATGCTTATGGACAGAAAAATCCAGGGTCACTTCATTGATTCAAAAGACCCCACGTGCCTGTGGCAAGGCATACATTCAATCACAGACTACAAGTCTCTTCCACCACTCTGTGATGACAATATTGATTTCCACAATTCACCTAACATTTACTTCAAATGGTTTGAAAAAAAGAACAACACAACAACAATGAAAGCCGCTCCCAGCCTGAACAGTGAAGCACTCTACCTTGACCCAGCTAATGTTCGGAGGACACAGCACAAGGTCAATTCACAGAAATCCATAGTTCCTGACAACATACCAAGGTGTGTACTCACGGAATGTGTTGACAAACTAATGCAAGTCCTTACAGACAATTGTAATACCTCCCTGAGGCAAGCCATCATACGTCCATGCTTCAAGATCACCACTGTCATACCAGTGCCAAAAAAGTCACTATCATCAATACTCAATGGCAATCACCCTATAGTTCTCACCGCATCATGATGAAGTGTTTAGAAAGACAGTTCAAGGACCATATAACATTCAAACTCTCTGTAACTTTCGATCCACTTCAGCTTGCATACTGCCCCAACCACTGCACCGACGATGCTATATCAGCAGCACTCCATCTAACCATGGCTCTTCTGGAAAATAAGTACAGTTTTGTGTGGTTGCTCTTTAACTCTAGAATCCCTGAAGTCTACGAAAAAACTTGCAATCCCAGGCCACCTTAAATTCCTTCGCACCACTCGTCATCAGCGTCTTTTGTTTTGTTTTGTAAATGTATCGATCAGCACAAGCAGCAAGCAGCCTGCTATTCCCTCCACGGCGGAGCTCAACTCAGGCACAAAGTTCTCCCAGCTCAAGCCAAGGCTCCTTATCTGCATGTGAGGTTCCTGGAGTTCATGTGTGTTCTGTCTACAA
>JANRMT010062808.1:13181884-13210894 GCA_026402145.1 Polypterus bichir lapradei
TATCTATCTATCTATCTATCTATCTATCTATCTATCTATCTATCTATCTATCTATCTATCAAATTCTTACTCTTGTGTGATTGAATGCTGAGTTAAGTAATGGGAAAAGCTGGACTTTGGTCTACAACAACAAATGTACCCTTTTCTAAACGAAAAATAATATATTATCATTATTGGCAATGATTAAGGGTATTTCTTGCCTTCAACCATGACAAAATAAATAACAACAACTTCTGTATTACGATAGATATAGTCTTCACTCCTCATGCACATCAATGAACCTTGGGCGTCCATGACTGTGTCCCTGGTTCACCAGTTGTCCTTCTTTGGACCACTTTTGGCAGGTACTAACCACTGCATAGTGGGGACACCCCACAAGACCCGTCATTTTGGAGATGCTCTGACACAGTTGTCTAGCCATCACAATTTGTCAAATCCTTATGCTTGGCCATTTTTCCTGCTTCCAACACATCACCTTCAAGAACTGACTGTTTATTTGTTGCCTAATATACAGTATGCCACCCCTTGACAGGTGCCACTGTAATGAGACAATCAATGTTATTCATTTCACCTGTCAATGTTTTGATGTTATAGCTGATCTGTGTATATACTTTGCCTATTTTGAAGTAATCAGGAACAGTGACAACTGATAAGGATATATTTTTAGGGATGAAATATTTAAATACTTTTACATGTATACCTTTAATCAGCTCAACATTACAAGACAAGCTGTTGTGCTTTCATTTTTGCAATTCTCTGCTATGCTATTAACTTACTAGTAAGTAATGATGTGGGATTCGATTTTATAACTCTCTAGTCTATCAGTTTACCTGCTGTGTAATGCTAACGTATAACTAAACAGCCCTTTTATATTGTTGCTACTAATGTAAAGAGGAATTGCACTTGACAATTCTGATTACATATTTTTATAGGGTAGCTATTACTGTTGTAATTACTGTAGATTTTAATTTAATCATTTAAAATGGAATAATGTTCAGAGTATGACATGTTTAAGTATTTACTATGTTATTTAATGCTGTTTGTCTATGTTGATGCCCTGCGATGGGCTGGCGCCCTGCATGGGGTTTGTTTCCTGCCTTGTGCTCTGTGTTGGCTGGGATTGGCTCCAGCAGACCCCCGTGACCCTGTAGTTAGGATATAGCAGGTTGGATAATGGATGGATGGATGTCTATGTTGAGTTATAAAAAGATTATCGTCTAGTTTCAGGTACTATAACTGAAGATGTGGTGTGTGGTATAAAGCCATAGTGTGTTTGTTTTCTTTTGTCAAAATTTATTTTGAGAGGAGCTATTGTGTCTCAAGCAAATTTTGAAGATAAACTGTAGTTTTTTTTAACCTGACCTATATGAACCTCAAGGCTATAAAGTCAGCTAAGAGCTAAAAGATTTCAAGATTTTGATAAATGTTTTTGCATTTTTATTATTTTGGTATGCATTATCTTCCCTGCTTATTCACTGGTCTGGTTAGATCACAATACAAATGATTAAGTAATTATCTGAAATGTTTTCATTAACAGGAAATAAAAATATGGTGCAAAAATAATGAAAGTAGGTGAGAATTAGGTCTAACGTGAATATGAGTTTGTGTAAGAAACATGGCAACCACATTCTAATGCGGGCCCCCTAGGCCAGGGTCTCTGGCAGGCCCTTCACCTAGGGTTAAGGAAAACGTGATACCAAATAGGATTTAAAATAAAATAAGTGAGGTTATAGATGCGAAAACATAAGAAGTATTATGCACATTTATTGAATCTATACTAATAAACGGCAAAGCCCTCACTCACTCACTCACTCACTCACTGACTGACTGACTGACTGACTCATCACTAATTCTCCAACTTCCCGTGTAGGTAGAAGGCTGAAATTTGGCAGGCTCATTCCTTACAGCTTCCTTACAAAAGACATAATCACGCCTCTCACGTAATCACGCATTACGTAGAAAGCCAGGAAGAGCTACAAAACGCGCTTTAGAAAACATGCATTATATAATTAAGAAGGCAGCGAAACAATTAGAAGCGAGCGAGTGACATATAAAACCATATTCAGCGGCTCACGTGAACTGACGCAGTGCGCAGACAAAAAGTAACAGTTCCAAAGAGTGCTGAACAAAAACCGAATTACACTGCTATGCTCAAATAGATAAACCACACGCAGTGGCGCGATAGTAAAGCATTCGCCTGTAGCACCCACGTCCGAGGTTCGATTCCCTAGAGGGGATGCACTAAGTATGTACGCGCGCTTCTCGATTTATTTTAACCTCGCATCCCCTTAGTTTGAGACGTATGAAAACGCATGCGGTTAACGCAGAAAGACAGATCACCTATTCACCTATTGAAGCTTCATGAATAATGGATACTTTATTCGCAATCAATGATTGTTTTGGTAAAGCCATACTCAGTGTATTCATTAGATGAACGGTAAAAAAGTAAGAGCGAGGGGACGGTAACTTACTGAAGCACACAAGCAAAACCACAATAGCATGCGGGCTCGATGTACTGACTTGCGCGATCACATTCCAAAAAATATTTCTTTTCAAGTTCTATTTAGTCCATATGAGTCAAACTCAAAGCCCACGGGCCACATCCGGCCCGGCGTGTAATTATATCCGGCCCGCGAGATCATTTTATATACTGTATTATTGTTATTAATGGCCCGGGTATATGAAGCGCTGGTAACACAATAAACTACAGATCCCATAATGCAGCGCTTCAGCTGCCTTGCCGAACACTTACCGCGTTGCTGCAAGTTATTGCGAAGCTAGCCCACACGATGCCGAAGAGAAAAGTTGATTCTGAAAATACAGCCTTTAAAAACCGATGGGAGGCTGAGTATATGTTTACTGACATTGTAGGTAAACCCGTGTGTCTCATTTGTGGAGCTAATGTGGCTGTACAGAATTTAATCTTTACAACGACTGACAAACACAGAATGTAACTTGAACACAACACATCGTACAAATACGACCCTGATTGAAACAAATAATGATAATCGAATCTTTGATCACAACAACACTCACAAAGCAATTACTGTATATTGACAATCATGTTACGTTATTTTTAAAATGTTCCCTTTTCTTTTTCATAGCTTCTTTAACACACTACGTTTCCGCTGCGAATATATATATATACCCCGATCTACATACTCTCAAATAAATAAGCCACACACCGTGGCGTAATTGTAGAGGCTTCGCCTCTATCGCCTACATCCGAGGTTCGATTCCCGAGAGGGGATGTACTGAGTATGTACACGTGCTTCTCGGTTCATTTTAACCTCGCATTTCCTTGGTTTGAGACGTATGAAAAAATATGCGGTTAACGCAGAATCATGTTACGTTATTTTTAAAATCTTTCCTATTCTTAGCACAAGCACAGCTGAGAAGCTTCGATGCATGTACTCCATAACAAAAAATAACGCATTTAATCACATTTTCAATTCCAAGCAAAGGGGAACTTTTGTCAATGCATGATTTCCTGGTACATCGATTACACTGATGCACACATCACAGCTACAAAAATGTTACACTCGGAATGAAGCGCGTTCCTGATCGGAGGAAAATTTAATTTAAAAAAACTACCCGAGCGAAGCCTTGATAAAAGCATGGTTTTGTGCACAGTGAAAACCAAGCAAAATTAGATGCATTACAAAAAGCGGACTTTGTGGCTCTTACTGGGGATCATTGGACTTCCGTGACCGTTAGTAATTCTAATTACATCTAATTACAAAATGTTCAATGATCACACTGTTTTAGCCTAATGTACAAAATAATTTTGGCTAAGGTTACTCAGAGTTTAAAGATTAAGTTAGTCAAATTACCTTTTATGTTTCTGACTTATTTTTTTAAGAAGAAAAACTGCACTTTCTGTTGAAATTTTGGTTATTATTATTTAAAGACAATACCATTCTGAAAATGTACTTAAAGTACTTAAACTACCACTTTATTTTTAAGTCTGCCCAATTTTAACCAGGGATGATATTTTTGTTTCTGTTTTGAATTCAAATGCAGTTTAAAAGCATTTTTTTTTCCAGAAATTAAAAGAGCTTGAGTTTACAATATTCATGTCCATGTCTATTATTTGATTCTGTCGCCCACTAAAACCCTTTTAAATTAAAAAAACACATTTGCGATTTGGGGCAAATTTACATGTGCGATTACATACGATTAATCAAGATTAATTATTACACAGCCTCTAATTAATTGGATTAATTTTTTGAATCGAGTCCCACCCCTAATATATATATGTAGATTTGTATATATATATATGTGTGTATATACAGTATATATGTAGATATGTATATGTGTATATATGTATATATGTGTTTGTGTGTATATATATGTGTGTGTGTGTATATATATATGTGTATATATGTATATATGTGTGTGTGTGTGTGTGTATATATATATGTGTATATATGTATATATATATATATATATATGATGTGTATATATATGTTTATATATGTGTGTGTGTGTGTGAGTGTATATATATATATGCCAGCAACACTCATGACAATGACAAAACAATTATATTGTCAATCATGTTACGTTATTATTAAAATGTTTCCTTTTCTTTTTAGTTCTCTGCTGCCAAACGCGGGTATTTTGCTATGTATATACATATATATATATATGTATATATATAGATATATATAGATATATATATATATATAGATATATATATTAGATATATATAGATATATATATTAGATATATATATATATATATAGATAGATAGAGAGAGAGAGAGAGATGACAACAACACTCATATCAATGACAAAACAATTACATTAACAATCATGTTACGTTATTTTTAAAATATTTCCTTTTCTTTTTCATAACTTCTTTAACACACTACTTCTCCGCTGCGAAGCGCGGGAATTCTGCTAGTATATTTATAAAGTAAAGATCCTAATGAAAAACTTACAATCTCTGTTTTGTAGCTTTCTTTGATGCAAAATTTTCAATGACCTCACTAAAATCAACATGTTTAGCTAAATCATTTTCGATACACAGAATTGCTAGATTATTAAGTCGTTTTTGACTAGTTGTACTTCTTTGCCATATTTTTAATGAATTTGCCAATCTGCTAAATGATCTTTCTCCTGAAGAAACAGTAACTGGGACTGTACAAAACAATTTAATAGCGAGACAGATATTGGCAAATATACCATGAAGTTTTTTATTGTAAATTGCATTCAAAATTCTAATTGGGCATTTTTCAACACCATAAACTGTCTTGTAAATACTTTTGAAGTGAAAGATTTCATCCTTTCTTGTTTTGCCTTTAAAAGAATTAGAACAGGCTTCTTGTAAACTAATTGTAAATATAAATAGAATTGTTTAGCTTTAAATGTAGGTATACAATTTAGTTGAAGATCCGTATGGTTCTATGACGCTTAGTTTTTCATGTAGGAAATTTTCTGACTAAAATAATAGTAGTTGTCGCAGGCCTCAACTTTCTTGCAAAAAGCCCGAAATTACGTCTTTTTGAAAATGGTGGCAAATTTGAAAAAAATTTAAATTTTTACTTTAACTCTTTATACTGTATCTGCAGAAATAAGTGACGTAAATGTTCATTTTTTTGTGTAGTATTTCTTATTTAATTGTGTTTAAAACCATGTATAATTTGTTTAAGTTTATTGTTTAGAATATTTATAAATAAAGAATATATAAAACTATATGACACCAAATGAGCAATTAATATCAAAATTTTCGACCAGTAGAGAGGTCTACGTTTTATTTGGATTCGTAAAATGTCAAAGCAAGAAAGTTGCAGAAAAATGTATGTAGAAATTTTTTTATCTGAAACTTTTTTTGATATTGTTTTTAGTTTTCAAAATATTTTATGCTGAAGTTGACACTCAACGCTGTAGGATCAATTCTTGCTTTCTTTTCATACATTTTGTTTGTGCATAATATCTATTCATCCCGCGCCAGGCCCCTGTGATCCCGGGCACCCCGGCTAGAACCCTGTGGGCCCCCCCCCCCCTTGTGGGGGGCATGGTGAGAAATGAACAATATTGAAACACTTTACAGAGTCATGGAGGGATGTAATTGCTATGTCAATATTATATCAAATCAACAAAATTAGTACTTTATCATAATGTACTGCTATGTTAGGCATGAGGTCACTAAACATTTTAAGAGTACAAATTTTTAGCAGGTATGTAATATTATGCATGATTTATGGGTAAAAGTAAGGCTAAAAGATATTTCAATGGAAATGCAGAACTGTGGTAGAAGTCTGCTTTGCTAGAAAGTGCTAGAAACCAGAAACTTTGGCTCAACATCTCATTTGCACTGCTTGGTTTTTATTAGTAGAAATTCTAACATTTAGGATTATTGAATCAGTAATAATTAAATTTTGCCATATATACAGTTTGTTATTGGTATGATGACAATTAGACTTAACTTTCAGTGTCTTCAAACAACTATAACCCATGAAATGTTGTACTGGCTGTTCACAGAATACAATGTGCATCACAGAGACTGGAGCCAAATTAGAAATTTAAACTTTCCTTACCAGTATTCTGGTGCCTTTAACTGCATTAATGGAAGACTGAAGCTGGGGCCCATGTTTGTGGCACCCTGTGTTACTCATTCAGGTCTGCATCTGACCTCCGTTTAATGGGTGATGGTGGATTAGATTTGTTCTTATTTGCAGTCTTGTTATTTTGACTGTATATCTTTAGTAAAATGTGTAGTCCCTCCTGGACCTCGTGATTATCAGAGGTGACTGTGTGCAGAGGGTGCAGACCTATAAATACCTGGGAGTGCAGCTGGATGATAAATTGGACTGGACTGCCAATACTGATGCTCTGTGCAAGAGAGGACAGAGCCGACTATACTTCCTTAGAAGACTGGCGTCCTTCAACGTCTGCAATAAGATGCTGCAGATGTTCTATCATACAGTTGTGGCGAGTGCCCTCTTCTACGTGGTGGTGTGCTGGGGAGGCAGCATAAAGAAGACGCCTCACGCCTGGACAAACTGGTGAGGAAGGCAGGCTCTATTGTAGGCATGGAGCTGGACAGTTTGACATCCATGGCAGAGTGATGGGCGCTGAGCAGGCTCCTGTCAATCATGGAGAATCCACTGCATCCACTGAACAGTATCATCTCCAGACAGAGGAGCAGCTTCAGCAACAGACTTCTGTCACTGCCCTGCTCCACTGACAGACTGAGGAGATCGTTCCTCCCCCACACTATGCGACTCTTCATTTCCACCTGGGGGGGTAAACGTTAACATTGTACAAAGTTATTGTCTGTTTTACCTGCATTTTTATCACTCTTTAATATTGTTTTTATCAGTATGCTTCTGCTGGAGTGTGAATTTCCCCTTGGGATTAATAAAGTATCTATCTATCTATCTATCATATGTTTTAATATTATGTCTATTTTATCACACTAGTTCCAAAAAAATCAAGAAAAAAACATATGTGGCCTTGCCAAAAAGTTTCAGTCATACCTAAGGAACAAATCAATGCATATACAAGCATATAAAAGTGCTTTTCTTGTTACAGTAGGTAGGTTAAAACAGTGGATGGCAGCATTCATTACACAAGCAATTAACCCAACTTGCTGTTGTTATCCATTATACAGTCATAATCTTAAAACCTGGCTCCTGTAAGAACAACTAAGGAGCAAATAATGTATGAAGATCATTGCATTCCTAAGTACACCACAGCTAGAAAATGTTATATTAATAGATCATCTGAAAAATCCATCAGCACCATTTTCTTCCATCTGTTACAGTATAATGCAAGTTCATGCTCATGTACATGTCTCATGTGAAATTTTTTCTTGCATTTCTTGCCACAGATTCAATAAATGGCATATAACTACATGTTGATTTTTTAATGGTACTAGAACTTCTACCACCTCCCCACCCCAGACACAAATGATGGCACCAACGTTCAGGTAAAAAAAAATATATCCCTGAAAACACAACACATTCTCTTCTTCCTCCTCCTCTTCTATTGCAGTGGAGCCCTTGTCGCTACTACTCTCTCAACTCCAAATTCTTTTGACTGCAGAGTTGGAGGCCCTTTTATTTTTTTTTTCTTTCTAGAAGTACACGTGGTGCTTCTGAGCTTACTATCACTGAGTTACTATCATTACTACAGAAACTCTGGCAAACACCGCACTTTCCAGAGGTCTCTACAGGATGTTCCCTGTTAGGAACACACTGCCGTACATTACCTTCTATGTTTCTCCTTACAATGTATTGTCTAGAATGTGTCTTGACAACTTCAAGGCTGAAAATAATAACATATCAATTTGTATTTCAGAAACAACAGTAGTAAACATAAATAAATCCTTATTGCACACAACAGAAAACATATAATGCAGAAAAAATGGATGAGCACCATGGAAAATTAACGTTTAGAACAAAAAATTTCTTACCCAAACATACTAATCTCTCTATTATAAAAAAAAAATCTTGGAAGGGAGACAAGATGTAATCTTCTCAGAAGACACTTTAACGTCACACAAGACAAGGCAGTGAGACAAGCAGAACAAGCAGCTCAACAGCAGCAGCAAGCCGACTGCATCTCCTTAGTGTGCATTCAGCCCCCACCTTCACAACGCGAGGTGAAGAGATGCAAAGTGGCAAAAGGACAGCTGCTGTACAGGCTTTTAAATGAACAACGCGCAGTGCGAAATGCAGATCACGTAGCATGGAAAAAGGCGCAGCTGACTTAAAGGACAGGTGCTGTACAGGCTTTTAAATGATTGTTGCACAGTGCGACATGCAGATCACGCAGCACGTCACAAGCAGCAGCAGCTGCTGTACGGGCTTTTAAATGATCGACTGAAGGCGCGACATGCAGATCATGCAGCATGGCACTAGCAGCCCTGGGGGGAGATTTACTCAGTCAGTACAGCTTTATTCCTGGCAAATATTGAGAAATAAAAAATGAATGAAATGAAAATAACAATCTCTTTAAATTGTATATACAGATAACCAAACCTGGGGGTTGGCAAGCAAAGTGAGCAGGGGGCATACAGCAGTGAATTTAGTAGTCTAAATTCATGACAGACTCGGATCCAAAAAATTTAAACTAATAAATTCAGTTAGCGGTTGACAATGATGAGGTTTGGTTTTATTCACTGGTTATATAGGAGCTAGACTTATTTGTTTACAATTAAAAAGGAGTGAAGAGTTAGGGGAACAACTCTTTATATCAATGACTAGCAAAATATCCGCACTTCGCAGCGGCGAAGTACTGCCTTAAAATGTTTATTAAGAAGAAAATTAAACCTTTTTAAACTGAGGAAAATATACCAATAATTATTTGTTAAGGATCTCTTTGTATACTACATTGTCATTTCGGCCCTCCGGTTGTAATATGACCAAGCTGTGCGCTGAGCTTACTCTTGAGCATGCAACGTACAGTTGGCCATGTGAAAAGTAATCTTGTTTCAAATCTCACAGCTTGGATTGCTGCTGTCATAATTAGTTTAAGTCTCATGGTTTGTTTCAATTACGACAGTATTTGCAGGACTTGCAGGTGTTGAAGTGACATTCGGCATCTGTCAAGCGTTGTGAACATACAACCGGTTTCATCAATAACTTCACATCCAACTTTTGAGAGTTCAAACATTCATAACATCAAAGTGTCCACTACTGAAATCGTCACCTGTGAATCTAAGATGTTTAAGAGGCTTTGAAAGGTGTAAAATATTTGGCCATTTCGGTACACTTGAAAGCGACAACCGAACAATTCAGCGGCAGCCATCAACTCACATGCAGAACCATAGGTGAAGGGCTTAAGCATTTCACTCTTATAGTGCTCCTGTGTAGTATAATTATCTCCTGTACCGTCAGCAGTCCACACCTTAAACCTGTCCCAGTCATTCAATACATAAGACACAATGTTCCACAAGAGTGAGCCTGATATGGCCGTGCAATATGTAACAAAGAGAATGGAAAAGGCAGGTGCCATCTCCGGGCATGGAAACCACTCAGTAAGTGATAGTTCTTTGATTGATGGTGATCACCTCGATAGACATGTTAATAGGGGTATGGTTGGAACAATAAAGGAAATGGGTACCTGAACAATGTAAAGTAAGTCTAAAATAACTACACAATAACTATAATCGTAATAAACAATAAAACAGCGGAAAAGCTGTGGATTAAATAAAAAGGCTGTAGTTATCAGCAGGGAGACATGAATCCCGTGGCAAAGCAAGGAAGGGAATGTAGAGACCGGAGCGACAGACGGCCTTATATAGGCAGGCAGCCAACAATGTGGGCCTCACATGGTGACCGAGCTGCAGGCTATGGACGTATATATGTATGTAAGTAGGATTCAGTTAGCGTTGGGAACCCGCGTACCAAATTTCTTGAAGATGGGCCAATAAGTAACAAAGACCGTTGGAAAGTTCAATATGGCGGCCGACAGTGGCATCATACCACCGAAATAAGTACGTACTTTGGTTTCGGTTAGCACAGGGAAGCCGCCTACCAAATTTCGTGAAGATGGGGCCATAAATAAGAAAGTTCAACATGGTGGACGTCGTCGACCGGTATGACCATTACGTGTAGAATTTTGAAATGAAACCTGCTTAACTTTTGTAAGCAAGCTGTAAGGAATGAGCCTGCCAAATTTCAGCCTTCTACCTACACGGGATGTTGGAGAATTAGTGACGTTGGAAAGTTCAATATGGCCGTCGACAGTGGCGTCATACCACCGAAATAAGTACGTACATTGGTTTCGTTTAGCGCAGGTAAGCCGCCTACCAAATTTTGTGAAGATGGGGCCATAAATAAGAAAGTTCAACATGGCGGACGTTGTCGACCATTATGACCGTTACGTGTAATTTTGAAATGAAACCTGCTTAACTTTTCTAAGTAAGCTGTAAGGAATGAGCCTGCCAAATTTCAGCCTTCACGAGAAGTTGGAGAATTAGTGATGAATCAGTGAGTGAGTGAGTGAGTCAATCAGTCATTCAGTCAGTGAGGGTTTTGCCTTGTATTAGTATAGATGTAGACATTATAGCAGATTTGGAAGGTGAACTATACAGAAGATCATGGAATTGGCAAGCCCTTGAACACAAAGAATTAACAGTAAACACAGAAAATATGGTGTGCAGTAAAGAAGGAGAAGAAAGAATAAGAGTTGTAGACAGATTAAATGTAAAGCTAAACAAGTAAACCACATTAGGTAAGTGGGCTAAATATTTAAGGCAAAATGCAGGTGGCTGTGATGCAGTAATAAAGGAAAGAGTTAGAACATTAGAACAGTTGTGTAAAGAACAGATCACTCAGTCCAACAAGCTTGTCCATCCTGAATTGTGAATTTATCTGAATTGCGTGCTTTACACCAGCTATCTAGAGTGCTTAGATCTTCTGGTCAGTTGTCTCTTGTCCCTCGTACCAAGTGTAAAACTAAGGGGGACAGGGCTTTTGCAACTGCTGCTCCTCACCTGTGGAACTCTTTACCTCATCACATAAAGGAGTCGTCTACAATTGAAATATTCAAAACAAGATTAAAGACTCATTTTTATTCACTTGCTTTCCGTGACCTTCAGTAATACTGATGGTTTCCTCATTCTGATTATGTAATCTTACTTCTATTTATTATTTACAGTATTTTATTTATGTTCTTTTATTTTATTTCTATTTATGTTATTTATGTTAATTGTATGTTTTTTTTCTTCTTTTATTGTTAAGCACTTTGGCCAAAGCATTCCTACTGTATGTTGTTTTAAATGTGCTATATAAATAAATTGACATTGACATTGACATCCTATTCTCCAAGATTGTCCAAAACAACATCAACATGAGATTTGAAGACCCCAAAAATACTACTCTCTACTGCACTACTTGGCAAATTATTTCATGTGTCTGTGGGTCTTTGGGTGAAGAAAAGCTTTCAATCATTTGTGCGAAATTTGCTTTTAACAAGTTTCCAGTTGTGTTTTGGTGTTCATGTTGTATTGATTCACTTTATAACTGTATTATGTTTTAGAACAGGATGTATAAAATGGAAGAAAGTGAGAAGAGATACACATTTTCTTGGCAACTGTAGATTATTTATAAGTCATATATGACAGTAGTCCAATCAATGTTGCTGTTGGTGTATACAGGTTGGGCCATTAGGAAGAAGGAGGAGGAACTACTCATCAAAACAAAATGCATATGCCATGATGGCTGCTGGGGATCCCTGTAAGAGAAAGAGAAAGAAATAAGGAAGTCCATAAAATAGCAGGAGTCAGATTTATTATGGAAAAAACACTGTTCACAGTAGAGTGACTGACCTGATTGGAAAAGCAAGGAGGAATTTGATGAGGGAATGAAAATTGAGAGAATTCAGATGCTTAAGTGAGAAGACTTGGTGGCAATTGATTTGAAGATGCTGACTGAGAGTGTAAAGGATGCTACATACATGGAGACAAGATCTAGATGGCTAACTTTTAAATGTGGGAATTGGTTTCAAGTAAAAGAAGAAGACAATTGGGAAGAACTTTCATGTATCACTCGGTTCTATTCAGTTGAAATAACTGAAGGCAAATAGTTATTTGCAACTTTTACAAGGAGGAAAAAGTAGAATACATCCAGAATGTTTTTAAAATGACATAACTTAGATTTCAAGAAAAAAGTAAGATTCAAAAAAGATGAATAATATTGAATTCAAACAGTTCCTATCTGCCCAACTGTCTTCCCAACTCACACAAGCAGTGCCAAAGATAGTAATAATGATATCTTTAAAATTTTGCATGTTTAGCAAAGTAAAATACTATAATAGCAGTAATAATAAAATAAAAATGACACTAGTCTTCATACAAATATCACCAAATAATGTAAAAATTAAAACAGTTGCTACTGGTGTTCTGGTTAATCCTTACTTCTGTGTTAAAAATCTGAGAGGATTGAAACGACTTCTGGGAAAAAGATGGACATGAGTTGGCTCATCTATCATGCATAATGTATGTTGTGAATCCAACAGAATAAATTCCAGATTTTTTGATGATACTCCATTCGCTTAAGGCGAAACCATATTCGTTAACCTCCAGTTCTAAATACCTGAAAAATGGACAAACACTCATTTGCAGAGTACCAACTGAAGAATAATCACACCTGTATAACATCAATTGCTGCCATTGACCAAGACAGATAACAGATGCTGTACCAATTATTTGAACATCATTGTTATTTGACAAGACAATGGCGATGTACAAAAGACTAAGTGAGCAAACACAAAAACAGTGCAGTGTAGACTTGTGGATGATAAATGGCTTTCTGTCTGCAGTTTCATCATGCTTTGATTTGTATCTACTGTATATCCATTCTAGAAATCTTATTATAATAATCTGAAATTACACAAAGGTAACAGTTTATCTGTGTTAGAACAGCTGGCATTCAAATTCTCTAGGGCTTTTGAAATGTTTCTGGGAAAAGGGCAATCATGATAGCAGGAAAAATAAGCAATACTGAAACATACAGTAGTAGTGGTAGAAAGGGATTGCAAAAATAAAAGTTGCAGAGGGAAGAGAAGAAAAACAGCAGCATAACAGTAAACAAGATTGTTAAAAATGTTGCTATCCAAAATAGATGTTATAATTTTTTCAGATTAATCACAAGTAAATAAAACTGTAAATTCTTTCATCGCTCTTCCTTTTTTTAAATGCATTGTTTGTAACACTTTAATGTGGATGTAACTGTTTTCAGGATGCAGCCGTCGACAGCATTGTGACTATGTTTTTTGTCATGTTTTTATTTTTGCCTCATTATAGTCTGCTAAAAGTGCATATATTTTAGTTGATGTGTGTATCTCTCTTTCATCATCCACAGAAGAGGAGGCAGGATTTTATAGAAGGTGTTGTCAAGATTCTTGCTTTTTAGGCATCTAATTTCATCCTGAATTACTGTAGTTTATTTCTGTTGGGTGTTTCTAATGGTTATTAAATTTTATTGTTACATTTTGACATCATCAACATTTTGTTGATTTGGCTTTTCTGCTCTTTCTTTCTTTTTTTTTTTTTGGCATCGTTTTGATGACTATAGCCATATAGTTTACTGTTGCTATGATTCTGGCAGATCAAATGACATCGTCACAAACTGCTGTATAAGAGGATGGTGCAGTACTTCTGACATTTAAGTTTACCGATAAGAACGGCAAGGAAAAAATAACATTTTTGGTTTGATATGTGGAGATAGAAATACCTTGTAGTTGAAATGTTTTTTGAATTTTAGTAGAACTGCTCTAGTAACCCCTGGGGTAGGTCCCATCAATTCATCATTATTGTAGGTATGATGTATCAAAATAATTAAATAATAATCAGTAGTCATCTGTGAATGTTTTACCATTTTCTTGCAAGACATTGAACATATTTTGCCCTTCAACTCATGGCAGCAAGCTTATTACTGTCTAGTGATAAACATCAAATGTTGGAAATGGGCACCACCATATCAAAGCTTGAGACATACCACAATGCTAAAGTAAATTTTCTTCTGGCTGTTCTCTCTCTTCAGGGCAGCTACCATGTATTGACACCTTTTACTTTCATTCTGCAGACCAAATGTTTTTCACATTTTGAATTATTAATGTACATACCTAGGTAACATGGCTGCCAATAAAATATAGAAAGGAGTTGTGTCTGAAAAAGTATCAATATTTTGCAACTATAATTTTTTGCTGGTATTATATGGTTAGATTAAGGTCCATGGTGTATTTCAGCAAAAGTTAAAACTTAACCAACCAAAATCAAATGGAGTAAAAGAAATTGGCACAAACGCTATGCCCAAGGCCATATAGGATTTCCACATGCTCCTGGTTGACTTAATGAATAGTTCTCCTTAAAAGATAATCTTACTTTTAACAATTCATTTCAGTGTGCAGAAACCCAGTCATTTCATGTAGTGTGGTGGTTCCCACTGTTGGTTTCTGTGTGAGGACATCTGATCTTTTCATTGATGGGGTGGAGGGAAGGGCTTGGTCCAGCTTGGTGATTTCAGCATGCAAACACCTGATTGTTTCATCAAGGGAGGTCCTCCTTGGGGACTTCATTAAAGGTAACCTTTGCGATTAAAATTAAAGGTGCAACATGAAAAGGTGCTTGCCGACAATGGTCCCTGGACATGCACCTAGAATGCCCTGATAGTAGATTTACCCCTCGCTATACCCCAGAGAAAAGACACTTGCTAGACAATTTATATATAGGGACAAGCTACAAGACAGGAAAGCTGCTGCTGTTTTCTCTCTTGTATTTCAGTGGGAATCTTACAAGATTTGATTACTTTGGTGGTAAAGATTTTGAATATGATGCTGTTTAGGGTGTTCACTTTTTAAATAGATTTTGCACGTCTTAGTCGCCCCCACCACCTGTTATTCTTAAATGGCAAATGGGTTTTTCTGTTCATTTCTAAATTCACAAAGTAGGCATATTTATTCATGCAGAATCCATAACAGTTTGGGAAAAGCCTAACAAGTTTGACTATATATGTCTTTATTTGTAACAACTTGTAGTGTCCATACATAATTAAAGCTGCTAGTTAAATTCTGAAACGTATTTAAAAAATAGTGTATCGCTTGCAGACATATATGGTTATATACAATAAAATATAAATTTTGGAAGCGATTACTAACATATAGAAACAACAGCTTTTATTGTAAATGCCTTGTAGACACTCAAGTAGCATAACAGCATGACATTTTTATGATTTCCAATGGTCCTTCTGTATGCCTTCAGCTTTCACCAAAGTTGCGCTGTGGTGGCCGTTAAGTGATAGCACTTAAAAGAGTGGGAGGTAAAGCAACAGGGCTCAATTTACTCCAAGTACAACAGAAGGCCTGTGGATAATAAGATGGCTTGTTGACTATTACAAGAGATTTGGAAGAAAAGGTATCCAGTGCATTTACTAAGATTAAATAATGGCTGCCGATAGGAAACAGATAGGAGATTAAAAAAAACTGGATATAAATATATGAAGGGGAATGAATAAATATCTTCATGAAATTAAGAGTTGTTTTCTGTAATGCTTATGGATTTGGAAAATGAAAGTCTATAGTATTTGTAATCATATTCTGGTTATGCTCTTTGTCAATTAAGCATTATAGGAAACTCAATCTGGTACCAGCTGTTTTTATTAAAATATAAGGAGGGATTCTTATTATTAGTTATTGCTTGGATAAGCCTTTTGCTTTCTAAATACTCTCCATTAAAAGTACATTTGAAGCTGAGTTACTCAAAATGCCAATGTGTTAAGTAAAATGTTTCAAGCAATCCTAGGTAATGTCTTTTTGTAATACACTAATATCTAAATTGTTCAATGTATTTCCTAAATTAGGAACTGTATCACTTCTTTGTTCAAGCAGTGGTGCAGACTGACTTCTGAAAGTGGAACTTAAGGATGAACCTAAGGGGAAAAACGAAATGAGGGAGAAAAGAAGTGAGTCGGAGAAGGAGACAAAGAATGTAACAGCCATAGCAAATAAATGTTCACTGTCTGTCTGGATTAATACAGTATATGAGAAGAAATTTGCCAATTCACAGTGTTGATGGAGAAGACTGATCCCGGTAGCATACCAGACATTATGAATAGTTCAAATAAGCCAACCCAAGTTATCTCTCCCTAGCTGAAAGAATTAAGTAAGGAAATTAAACTGAATTTTACATTTCAATTTATTTCACATATTATAAGTAATAGCATGTAAGTTTATAAACAGCAAACTGAATTGTTTATATTCTATTTGAAAGGTGACACTGGGACACATTGTTTGAGGATTATGTATATGTTTATACAAGGGGGGCAAGAAAATTCCTGGAACTGTTAACCAATCTTTATTATAAAACTTTCAGAAATTCCCTTTTAGTCACCTTCAAATGCTTCTCCCATTCCTATTAATATTTCCTGTACTCGGTTTGAGATCATTTAAGACCATTTATGTTAGGTAGAATGCCTAGAGGGTGGTCTCGTGGCCTCGGACACCCTGCAGATTTCGTTTTTTTTTTCTCCAACTGTCTGTAGTTTTTTGTTTTTTCTGTTTTCCCTGGCCATTGGACCTTACTTTTATTCTATGTTAATTAGTATTGCCTAATTTTATTTACTTTGTCTTTTTTCTCTTTCTTCATCCTGTAAAGCACTTTGAGCTACATCATTTGTATGAAAATGTGATATAAAAATGAATATTGTTGTTGTTGTTTTACTCATTTTTTGTTATTGTGACTATTTATTAATGATAGTTTTTCTGTTGTACCACTCTAAAGTTGTAACTACTCATCAGTTGTGAAGCGTTAACTTCTTTTCTGAGTACAGTGGAACCTTGGTTCACGATCTTCTCGGTACACGTACAAATCGGTTTACGACCAAAAAGTTTGCCATACTTTTGCCTCGGTTCACGACCACACAATCGGTATACGAACAAGCCAGTTTCCCTTTCGGTTTGTACATGTTCAGTCTCTCCCTGTGCATTTCCTGTGCAGCGGGCGAGCGAGCAAGAGAGAGAGAAGCACACAGACAGGAGCCCGAGAGAGGCACACACACAGGCGCGCGAGAGAGAGACGCACACACAGGAGCGCGCTAGAGAGAGATACACACAGGCACTCCAGGCTCGAGAAAAAGAGACACACACAGGCGTGCGAGGGAAACACACGCACGCACGAAAGAGAGAGCGAGCGAGAGAGGGAGGGCTGGACGCCTAAGGTAGAAAAGGCTTGTTTTTGTTTTCAGTTCTGTTTACAGCGATCGGTTCATAGCGTGCATTGTGGCAATGTTACTTTTCTTGGTGGTTTATTAAATTACGGATTTTTCAAATGTTAATTTTTTTCCCTGTGCTTAAAACTCATTAAAAAAAAAGAGTTTTTAGTAAGCGGTTCCTAGCACTATAGCACAAAATATTGCAGTGTTAGTTTTCTCTGTTGTTCAAGGTTTTCTCAGTGTTATTCAACAACAACAACAACAACAACATTTATTTATATAGCACATATTCATACAAACAGTAGCTCAAAGTGCTTTACATAATATTCAATGTTTTTACATTTAGTTTACTATTACGCTATGCATTCTATGGTATAATTAACTATATTTGTGCTTAAAAACTAAAAAAATATATGTTTGCATACAGTTTGTACGGTCTGGAATGGATTAATTGTATTTACATAAAATCCTATGGGGGAAATTGTTTCGGTTCACGACCAGAGTTTTGGAATGAATTATGGTTGTGAACCGAGGTTCCACTGTATACTGTTTTAAATATATTAGATATTCATTAATGGTTTACTTTGTTGAGCTACTTATTTTTATATTCAGTGTTTATATTTCATTTTCCTAAGCAGAGTATAAGTGAGTTATAATTTCATTGTTTTGCATAAGCTTGCAGGAAATTTATTTTTTTATTCCCAATCCACACCTGCCAAGTTTATAACCTATACAGTGCATGATACTAATTCAAAATGTACCTAAGTTGCTTTTAATTTCTAGGTTATGCCTTAGCAGGACTTATAAAATGTTATGCCTTCAATAGGAATTAGAACATTAGAACAATCTAGACAAGTACAGTCCATTCAATCCAATAAAGCTCACCAGTCCTATCCACTTAATGCTTCTAAAATAACATCAAGTCGAATTTTGAAAGTCCCTAAAGTCCTCCTGTCTACCACAGTACTTGGTAGCTTATTCCATGTGTCTATCTTTCTCTGTGTAAACAAAACTTCCAAGTGTTTGTGCAAAATTTACCTTTAACAAGTTCCCAAATGTGTCCCTGTGTTTTAAAGTAACAGTCTTGATCCACTGTACTAGTTCCTTTCATTATTTTTTAACTCTTCAATTATGTCTCCTCTTAAAAGGCTCAGCTCTTTTAATCTTTCCTCATAATTCATCCCCTGTAGCCCTGGGATCAGCCTAGTCGCTCTTCCCGTGACTTTTTCCTGCACTGCTATGTCCTTTTGTAGCCTGGAGGCCAAATACTGTACACAGTACTCTATGTGAGTTCTAATCAGTGTGTAATAAAGCTTGAACTTAACCTCCTTTGACTTGTATTCTACACATCAGGGTGCTATAAGCACTCAAATTCTGTTAACCTTCTTAATATTGACAAGTTCACTAAAACAGGTAAATTCTTCCCGTTAGGCGAGCTTTCAATTTTCAGACCTCCCATTGTGTATTCAACCCTACAATTTTTGTGATTGACATGTAATACTTTATATTTACTTGCCTTAAATTTGGTCTGCCACAAATCTGCCCAAGCCTGTATGCTGTCCAACACCTTCTGTAATTATTCAGCATATTCTAGATTATCTGAAAATACACTTAGATTGGTACCATCTGCAAAGCTCACTATCTTAATATTTATATTCTAATACAGATCATTTATATATAGTATATATTAAAAATAGCAATGGCCCAAGCACTGGCCCTTGTGGGACAATTTTCATTGTTGTCCTTGAATCTGTCCTCTTTATGTCACCTCATGTGAACTGTACAGTAAATGAGGATATCCTTAATGTTCCTAAGGTGTATGAGTATATGGTGTTAACACAATGGACTCATTTCTGTCAATGGTCGAGAATCAAAGGGCACAATAGCATGATGGTTAGTGGTGTGCCTCATAAAATCTATGTGTATGAAGTTTGCTTGTTACCCTCATGTCTCTTTGAGTAGAAAAATCAGATGACTAAACCCAGGTTAAACTATGTATGATGTAGAACCCCATTTACTTTACTTTTACTCAATTAAAAACTCAATTGTTTCTGACCTAAAGAAAGAGTGGAGCTCTTTTATAAGATATGAAACAGCATAACTGCCATTATTCCTTTTGTGAATGCCTACCTTTTATGTCAGACTCGGAAACAGAGCGTGACCATCAATGGCCTTATCAAGAAATGAGCTGCCCAGCACCAGGAAATTCTGTAGTGTTTATGACTTGTGCAAACAGAGCAGGCAGCAGTGTAATGGTATGTCTCCTTTATGGTATGCCCTGCTAGGAATTCAAATAAAGGAATAAAAGAAAGTGAAATGATGAAATATATTGCTATGAAAGGTGAGTGATGCAATATTTTTGTGATTCCTGAACAAAGAGAGAAGGGCATATCAATAGCTGCACCTCTTTCACATAAAAATGTGACTGGAATTTAATGACAGAGGCTCTGATGTTACAGCTTGTTCAGCTGGCAAGACACCGAATGAGGCAGTCAGCAAGTGAATGCTCTGGTGCTGCATTTATTTACATTGTATAACAAAAACAAGTGACTGCTGGAGTTGTGCTGCTCCTCACACACTGACTAGCAGAAGCAAAGGGACTGACAAAAACAAAAGACTGCCACTCTCTCCTTCAGAGAAAAAAAATAATTCTATTAAGTGCAATTGTTATTGTTCTTAGTTTATCTTTGCAATAGTGGTTATTTCTATTTCTGATTACATTGAGCTGTGTATTTATTCGACTTAATAGATAACTGAACTTTCACCATTTACAATGTCCGACTTGTTAACATTTGATAATCTGAGTTTTAATAGGCTCCAGCCTTCCCGAAACCCTGTCCTAGATAAGTGGGTTTGGAGGGTGGATGTATGGGTGGATGGATTTTGTATTTGAAGGTTTAGTATATTATCTACCTGAGTATTTTATTAATTAATTGGATTTGTAAAGATATATTTTTTCCAGATTTTTTATTTTGAAGTACAGTATTGTAATGTTAGAAAATGATAACTGTATCATCTAGCAAAAATTGACTGTTGGCAAGTTACTGCAAATTTGATATCTTTAACTAACTGTACATTCATTTTTTCTTATCTAAAGTAAAGCATTATCCGAGTTTTCTGTAAAAGTGTTTAAAGACCCATAACTTCTTTTCCTAAAGCATTATTCAGTGTCTCTCCAGTGTGTACATACAGTACATGCACATGCTTTTAAATTTAGGTATTTAAAAGAGTATATTTATTTTGAGTTATTTCTATATATTTTAATCTAATTAACCATGTGAGATACATGGGGGCTAGCCTATCCCAGCAGTATCAGGCACTAGACCAGTTTTGGATGAAGTATTAGTCCATAACTGGGCATTTAAGTGAAACTTAAATCCCAATGATGAAAAAAAATAAAATCCCGTGCTTATGAAGATTATAAAGAAATGTGCTGAAATAGAGTAAATATGCATTTCAGTCATAATGAAGAAAACATAATCCAATGAATGACTTCTCTAAAAAAAACAATCAGTAAGCTTGCATATAATAAACAGATGCATTAGTCATTAGAAATGAAAAGAAAATATATAAAAAGCAAAATTTGCCTTAAGGCTTTCATGTGCATGTATCACTTTAAGAATCATTTTGTATAACAGTGAAGCTGAATTTTTGTTTCATTTATCCAAAATTGTTATTTTTGTTGACCCAAAAGTACAAAAACACGATTTCTCAGGTTTTGCTTTACATCAAAGAATACTTTAGAGACAGCAAGTATCTGATGGAGAGAGTTACAAAAAATAAAAATATCACACAATGCATTCATATTTGCTTTCCAACCATGCATTTTATGAACTAGACTTTGAGTCACCAATAAACCTGTATAACAGTGTTAAGATGTGTAAGCTTTGGAATATTGTATGTCTGACTAACTCAAAACCTTCCCAGAATGACCTTCTTGACTGGAACCAAACAAACTTTAAACAGTCGCTGAACCCTTCTAGTCAGACACATCTGTTTCTAGTCATCCATTTTCTTTTTAGAGCTTTTTGTGGCCCTCAGCATACAGACCACTAACTCCTCCTGGTTACACGTCATCACATTATTATGATCTAATTTGGACTCAATGCTGTGTTCCCTCTTTTTCCTAACAATCCAACTTTCTAGTCTATATTATTGCATCGAAAAGCTTTTCCTATGTTGTTGACACTTGACTTATTCTGCCTTTTCCTTCTTTTGAGACACACACCTTCTCTCGGATCTCTGCTGATAGAATTGTTGGCAGATTAAGTTTATTTTGGGTCCTACTGCATTTTTTTTGTCACTGTGATTATATTGTCATTTTGTGCTACAAAAGTTCTTGATATCAAGGAATACTTTTCCCTTTTATTGTGTTTGATATGGTTTTGGACTATGATGAATTCTGAATACTTGCATTCCTAAATCTATTGTATTTCACTGGCTAGAGACATAGCACAATAGTGATAAAAGCATGTAGTAGAAAAACATAGGAATTTTTTGGATTGATTGTACTTTGTCTAGCAGATTACTCTGTTATAAGATTTGGCTGGCTGTATTACTAGGCAATCAGATAAATGGGGGCGTATGGATAATGAATGTGTAAAAGTGCAAGGCACATCTTGTGAGACTGTTGTCACTGGTCAAACATTGACTAATGAAAGAATTGAGACAAAATTTAGGACCTGGGTAGGTTTGGTTGAGGGGCCAAAGGCCACGATGCTAAGGTCTTTCATTCATCACTGGTCCAAAAATGCCACAGGGTAGTGTGTGTGTGTGTGTGTGTGTGTGTTATGGGGGAGGGGGGTTGGGCATAAACACTAGTGCAAATCTATGGTCTGGGATCCCACCCCATCTGTTGCAGTTGGTGGCTCTACCAGAAAGACTGATCAGCTCACTGTTTAACAAAAGAAAACCTTCCAACTGAAGATTAGAGACATTTGGTTTTTAGTCTTTGACAAGACGCACTGCTATCCATCCAGGTTGTATTTGGAGTAAATACCACACTCATATGTAATGTGTTTGCTTCAGGTCTTGGTACATTTAGGAGTTAAGGGCTTTTATGGTTAAGACTTATAACAGGTGAATAAAAACTTGTACCTGCTCCCCTGCTTGATTGCTGTACACTCTGTTTACTGTCTTTGAGTAAGTTAATGATAAATGACACGTGTAGTCAATACTGGTTTGGTCAGTGTGTGATCAGTGTCAGTGACAGATATTGTAGCCTGACCCCTGACTAATTGTGAAATGGAAAGAATTTAAATTAGGGATATTATAAGTTAAGTGGGGTCACTCAGTGACATTCCCACAATAAAACAGTGTTGTGCATGTGTGCCACGGTGACATGTTTAATGCTGTCTCATTTAAGACCAAAGGCCAGGACTACTTATTATCTGTGCTTTCTTAAAAATATTTAATAAAAGAAATACTCTCAACTAAAAAATCTCAATTTTTGCTAGGAATTGCAAATTACCTTTGTTTACTATGATTTCTGGTCTGTCTAATCGAGACCCACATTTCTTGAAATTATGGTTTCTGTTAAGTGTGTTAAATAAAAATATGAGTGATTTGCTCTTTTCATCCGTGGATGACTGTATGTCATGTCCATATTTGCCTCTCTACTCCACTTCTATGCTAAAATGTTGATAGTCTGTAACTTCTGAATCACCATAAGCAGCACACCAAGATAATTCACATTCTGAATGTCTTCAGTGACACCTTCACAGATTCCTTCCAATACAACCCCTGCATGATCTATCTGGACCCGAACACAACTTTAGCACAGCTTCTAGTGCAAACATGTTTTAACTAGTGTAGTATTGCAATTTGTCACATGGGGACTCCAGTTTGGTGCCATCAGACTACTTTTCCAATTGTAGACTGTTACTCCTTGCCTTGCACACTACCTTCCATTACATTCTCATGTTAAACATTTATTTTTGCTATTAGATCACTAATTGACATGCATTAATTTCAAAAGCCTATTGTTGGCTTATTAGGCTGGTAGGGTAGTTATCTGTGGTAGAGCTTTGTGGATAATCATATACAACAACAAGACCTGTCCTAGTCGAATAAAAACAAAAATCCTTCTTCTGCTGGCCTTATAAAACTATGATGGCGCAGCCCCACCATCATATTATTTATTTAGTTCAGAGTGAAAACCTAAATACAGCATTCAAACTTTGAACCCCTGAGCAATGATATTTGCATGCTGTGACAGTATCTGTACCACAGTACATGGAATAATTATGTGCAATTTTGAGCATCACCTTGGTTGGCTGAATAATTTTAAAATGCTTCATATATTAAATACCTGCCTAATTTCATTGTACCTTGAACATATGGCAATAAACTTGAATCTGAACTTGAACTAATTTGCACTTGTGAATAACTAAGGTACCTTCATTTGGTATTCTGTTAGCTGCCCTATTATTTGTTTTCTTGCATGCATTCATTTAATTTCCAAAATAATTTCCCAGACCTTGGCAAGCTGAAGGATGCCCAGGCTGCAAAAGCTATGAGTCAGGGAGTAGTTTGGAAAGAATGAGAGTCCATTGCTTGGTACATTCATACACACTTTGACAATTATGAGTTTCCTATCAACTTAACAGTATATTTTCATACTGCGGGAGAAAAACAGAGTTTCACAGAGCAATGCAATCCTACAACACTGTCTGCATAGTTCACATAGCATATACCCTAGTTGTGAATGGAACCAAGGTCCAAACACTGTGAAGTGGCAATTTAATATATGGCCGTACTTCATGTACTTTGCTTTGGAGAATTATATAACATTCTACATCATGCTTACTCCAGTTCAGGCTTACAGAGGGTCCAAACTCTATCACAGTAGCACTTTGTGCAAGCCAAGAGACAGCCCTGGATAGGGTAATGGTGTTTTTTTAGATCCTGCTTGCACACACCTTCACACTCACAATGAGCTAGATTAGAATTTACAATGAAAACTAACAAGTACATCTTTGAGGATGTGGTAAGAAAATCCACACGGACATGAGAAGAACATAAAAGCACCACACAGAAACAACTGGGAGCAAGGTTCAAACGAATGCTAGACCTGTGAGGCAGCAGTGTTAGTCCCTGCACTATCTCTTTGGATTAAATCAGTGTAAAGTAGATGACACAATGACCCAGTTATTTACACTTTTGCCTCACAGCCCCCCAAACTCCTTGGTTAAGATGTCTGACTGATTTTTCTCTAAATATTACACTGATAAGAACATAAGAAGTTTAATAAATGTGAGGAGGCCATTCCATTTATCAGGTTCCTTTGGTTAGCTAATAGTCAAGCTGCTCCACTATTTTTAAATCCTAAATCCATTTCCCCTTAATTTTTAACAATATTCTTGAATACACGATTCACTATTTAGTCAAAAGAATTCTTCTATATCAATTTTATTAATGGATTTGAGAATCTTAAAGACTTGAATTAGGTCTCCTTGTAGCTTTCTGTGCTTAAAACTAAAAACTTTTAATTCCTTGTATCTATGATTCAATGTCAGCAAATATCAGTGGGTAGGTTTAATTGAGTGGCCCCACTACAGACCCAATGGGTGTGAGTTTATGCAGGGTTGTGTAAGATGTTGCCTTCTCATAAAAATATTATAGGAATAAATGGGTTAAAGAAAATAATATATGAGAACAAAGGTAAATTAACAAATTAAGGTTTTGGTTTTCATTGAATTGTTGGCTGAAACTGAGTATGTACTCATCACGAGAAATGTAATGCTCACGTTGAAGGTGAGGTAGGAGGATGTTTCATTTGCTAAGGAATTTTCATATTCTTCTGCTAAAAACCAGTTGTGGGACCATTTAAGTGCTAGGATGGCAATTGTCCACGTTTGGGGCTTAAAGAGAAGAAAAAAATAAGTAAGTATAACTGAGTTTTGTTGAACGCAAATGAATAATAAATCATTTACAGTATATTTATTGTGGCTAAGAGCAGATCTTTAACTCCATCGAAATACAAACACGTGCAGTAGCACTTGAAATCTCCAGGAACACACACCCATCTGCAACCCAAGAAATCCTTTTGGTGATGAAAGTGCTAGGCCTCCTACTGATTTTACATCACTGGATTTGCTGCCTGCTCAATCCAGAGATGTGTGGTGAGGTTCATGGCTGGTGAGGCAGTGAGTCCTTCAAAGTCAGATTAATATAAACCCAAAAGGGTAGCTTATTCACTATTCAACTGGCAGCATGCACAATGATTACTGGGCATGTCTCATATCTCATCAGCATACTTTACACACAGATAGGTAAGGTACATATTTGGCTAAGAAGGAACGTTACATTTATAGCGGCGAGAGAGAGCGGAGAGAGCGCATTTGTTCCGCATCTGCCATGTGTTCTAAATTTGCTGTTGCAAATTCACAATTCATACTCATTCAATGCAAATGAAAGTATAGAGTGGTGTACAAAGAAAATGGATTTCAGTTTTGACCTTAATTGAAATATTTAGTTGTTTTTAAAAGCTTTTAATTCTGATGCTTTAATCAATTTTAATACAGACCGTTCAACAACAGGATAACAAGAAAAACAAAAGAATATTTTACTTAAGGTCAAAATTTAGTTTTTAAATATTGGATTGATTTTTTTTTTCTTAGTCTGATGCTGTTTTTTATAAACAAAAGGACAACAAAATGTGAGTATAGATAATAACAGATATTTATTTATTTTCATTATAAGAAGTAACCAAGCACGTTCCAGCCAACTACACTGCACATTTAGTCGTGCAGCCACATTGGCCAAATTAGAATGACCAATAAATATAATGTGCAATTGGCTAAGAGGATAACCAGAAAACCAACAGAAAAGTCCGTGCAGAATTTGGAAGAATCTTCAAAGTCTTCAAAATCTACAAAGGAAATTTGAATCCAAGACTCTCAAACTGTGAGCCTGCAGATTTAGCTAATGCACCATCACCTATTTTTGAAAGGAAAGCCTTGCTCTCTAGCTGTTGTAAACCTAAGAGATTTATCCCAAATAAAGATATGTAGCACAAAATACTAAACTCTTTAAAAAGCATACATTGTACTTTATCTTGACCCGTGTTTGAGTTATAAGATTACATGTAGTGAATTGTTAGGCTATATATTAAAAATATATATACTGATGAAATTCACTGCCGTAGTTTCTACTGTTCGATGACACAACAGTAGGTCCAACTCCTATCAAGTCTTTAAACAAATTTATCAAATACATGGTTATAGGGATGTACTTTATATAGATTTATCTCAAATGAAGATATGTAACACAAAATACTAAACTCTTTAGAAAAGCATACATTGTACTTTATCTTGACCCCTGTTTGAGTTATCAGATTACATGTAGTGAATTGTTAGGCTATTAAAAAATAAAATATATACTGTATATATATATATATCCATCCATCCATTTTCCAACCCGCTGAATCCGAACACAGGGTCACGGGGGTCTGCTGGAGCCAATCCCAGCCAACACAGGGCACAAGGCAGGAACCAATCCCGGGCAGGGTGCCAACCCACTGCAGATATATATATATAGATGGAATTGAATTTACTGCCGTAGTTTCTACTGTTCTATGACACAACAGTAGGCCTAACTCCCATCAAGTTTTTAACCTAATTTATCAAATACATGGTTATAGGGATGCACTTTATATACCAAGATCAAATTACAATTAAAACAGCTGAAAAACAAACTTTCCTTCTAAGAACTGATGTAGAAAATTGTAAACTGTTGAGAAAAAAATGATTAAAAAGTACTAGGCATGTGCCTTTTGTTTATCCAGATGTCATTGCTGAAACTGAGCACTGATCACAGTATATCTTTAACAAACCTGTTTCTTTAGTATGCAAAATGTACTCAATGTGGCTTAGCCACTGTTTTAGTTTAAATAAGAGTTCTAATTATCTTTACATTTTTAAAACAGAGATGGCATTCATGCATCTGGAATTGAAATGATTATCGACTTTTTTACTGTATTTTAGTAACTTTCCAAAAACACAAACTTTCTTGAATATATTGGAAAATATGGCAAAGCAAAGAAGTTTTTGTTTTTAATACCTGCTAATTAACTACTGTACTTCTAGACTCAGGAGTTAATTGCAAAAGTCTGATTATTATGATTTCCAGCATCTAAGGTCATCTGTGGTACTTTGGGAGCTAAGACAATATTGTTTGTCTTGGCAGTTATTCAGAACAAAAATAATGCCCATTAAATGTGTATTTGTGATCATTGATGACTTCAGTCCTCCAGCCACAGACATTTGGTCAGTTGGAGGCAGGATGTTCCATTTGGGAGTAGCAGCTCCAAATCTGGTTACTTTTCCCTCCCTCCCTCTCTTCTCCTTTAGGTTTGGAAGTCATATTATTATGTACATCATTTGACTTAATTACAACCTATTGGTTTTAAGTCATTTTCCTTCTGTTTACTAAAAGTTTCTTATTCGTTTCATTTCATGTTTGTTTTTTCTCATTTCTGCTTCCTCCCTTTAGTTTGTCCAAACCTGTGTGAAGTATAGCTTTGAAGATGTTTACTTAAAGTAAATCTTAGAATCCAGCTCATTTGAAGGGGTTGGCTTCCGTTCAATTCTGTACCCTTTGCAGCCTAGGAAGGAATTCACTGCAATAATATGAGCAGTTCTGTGACATAACAACAGATAGTGCTGTGCAAATAACTACAGTCATTTATGTATGCAAGGATTCTTTAATTTCTTATCTCCAAGGATTACTTATGACTTATTTTATGTTTTATATATATATATATATATATATATATATATATATATATATATATATTGTCACACACGTGCGCATGGGAGGCAGCTAAAGGGCTTGAGTGAAGGCAGTTCGGAGGCATGCCGGGGTGTGGCAGAGTGCACTGACTCTTTTTCTCCCTTGCCTGTAGACCATTCCCGGGGGATTCCACCTGGCTCTCCTGACATCACTTCCGGGACCGAGCCAATGGAAGTCGGCCACACCAGCTCCAGTCCCCCTGATGTCACGTCCGGCGATGATCCAATGGTGGAAGACCACGTGCTTGATCCATATGACCTCACTTCCTGTCTTCCCCTTTAAAACCTGCCCCTTCTCCCTTTTTCCCTCAGTCTTGTTTTGGACTCACTTGTATGCACTTCAGTGCTGATTATTTTGCTGAAACGACTTTTGCAGCCAGGATACCACATTATACGGGTGGCTGCCCCAAACCTTTATCTGTCCATGTCTCGTTCTTGTGACAATATATATAGTGGACTATGGCCGGCAGTTTGTCCCGGCCAAGACCCCCAAGCCGCCAGATGGAGCCCTCCCTGCAACGTGGAGATGCCCCGAATTCCAGCAGGGCATCATGG
>JANRMT010062808.1:13222825-13308261 GCA_026402145.1 Polypterus bichir lapradei
ATATATATATATATATATATATATATATATATATATATATATATACTAGCAAATCGTGCTTGCAAAATTAATGAAATGATGGTGAGGGAGAGAAGAACACACGTTACAGTAAGACAGGAGATTATTTTAATAAGTAGTGACTTTTGAGAGGACTCATTATTAGAATAGTCACATAAATAGTATAGGATGTTATTATAGTCACTTACAACAGCATAAATATTTACAATACAAAGTGTAGCATGAACAGGTTAACAGAACATATTGGATAAGAATGGAAATGCAGGGCACATGTAAGTCAGTATGTGTGAAGTGTCTCCGTCAGGTAATGTAGTATATTGACATCTATAATAATTGTTGGAAAATGCAATTTGTTGCATAAATGTTATTGTCAGCGAAAATATTCCTCTGTGTGTATCCCGCAAGTACCTGTACATTTAACAAAGGGTTTCAATGTACTGTAACTCTGGAAAATGTAGTGTACAACTGGCCATGGGTAAAAACAGGGCCTGGCAAATAAACTCTGACGTTATTAAACATTTGTCATTGTGATTTGGTGATAGTCATACAATATGCTAAACAAATGGGGAATTTCCTATGCATAACATAGGAAATATGCATAACAAAAGGGAATATCTTGTTTTGAGTTGTCAGTGTTATGGAATCCCTCTAGTTTTTCCATTGTAATGCTTCTTGTTGTCTGGCAGTTTGCCGCTGCTCTTCAGAAAGGTTGTGTGTGTAATTCGTTTTTTGTTCACTGTCTATTTGCAAGACTTGCTGCCGCTAATCTTCAGATAATGTTGCACTGTGGTTCATCATACGTTGTCTTTGTTGTTCTAAGGTATCTTGCCTGTGCTGGTTGGTCTGGCATGATGTAGATGTTTCTGACTCTGTGCGTTGGTGTGTGTATGTAGGCTGGCGAGACCGTTTCTGTTGGTCGCAGCTAGGCTGTATGTGCCTTTTCATTTAATTGGGAGGATTACTTTGAAGGAAAAAGGAAGTGCAAAATGGTAATGTCATAATGCAGTTTCTATATATATAAACAAAATTAAAAGAAAATAAAGCCAGGGTGAAGTAATTTAATAATATGCAGAGGGGAGAAATAAACAATTAGAGCAACAAACATACAGAAAAAAGTAAACACCATGCTGCTTCTCTTGACCTTCCTGTATGGGTTAGTCTCCTCTCTATTTAGTGATGTGGCTGATCATTCCTCTAGCTTCTTCTCCTCCCAAAAGGCAAGGCAATTGCCAGGTATTGTGCCAACAATAATTTATAGTAGGATACCAAACAGAGTACAGGCAACCTTGCTGTCACCTACCGAAATGAGAGACTTCTACCATATAAGCTAATGACTCCCATTGCTACCTGCTTGCTTCAGTGCTCCTAACCATGACTAAAAGACCTGCTATCCTGTGGAGATATTCCTATACAATAATACCTCGGTTAACAAATCCTCTGAGAATGAAGCTCCTTTATAGCAATGTTAGCATAAAGCATGCTGTGGTGCTTGTGTCATTGATGTGTGTTCTGTACAAAGCAGTTATTATACATGAGAGCTTAGTTATTTAATGCATACTGCAGAATATAAAGAGGGTACTTGTAAAAGTAGGAGAAAGGAAACGGCATGTAATAGAATCATTATGGTTGCCACTCACATATGAAAAGAGCCAGTGCAGAGTGTGAAAAAGGGAGCTTGGACAGAGTGCACCTATATGTAAACACTTTGCAGATGCTTCTCTACTGTTAAAGTCCAATAGTCTGATTGTGTGTCGGCAGTTCTCCTTAAGGATCCTGGCTTGGATCATCTTACAGAGTTGGGGAAAATTAGGCAGATGGTGTTGAGTCTGAGCCCAAGTGAGGTGAGAGGTAGAGCCGTCTGCATGAATGTCTAGGCAGTGATTGAGGTAGATGAAAACACGTGGAGCCACATGGAAGGAGCCAATCATCGTCATGCACAGAAGCGCAGCTGTAGGCTGTCTTGGAAGCACATGGCAGATGGCATGAGCACCGCAACACACACCCAAATCACCTTCCCCAACAAGGTCATCATAATGCGCATTCATATTTCTTTAATGTTCAATCATTTTGGATAATGAAGCTTATTATAATGAACTAAAATCCAGAAACAATACCACCAAGGTCACTTAATACTCCTTGTCCTGTAATTCCACCCCTTCTTTCTGTAACATCAATGCCAACTGAGGATTCTACTACAGTACGCATTAATAGGCATTTCCTCATAGAGAACAGTGCTTTTGCATGCTTTCATATGTTTTTGGGTAAAATAAATGGCTTTAATTACAGGAGTTCAGATATATTTGTTCATGCACTTTCTAATCCACTAAGTCCTGAACAGGGTCACGGTGTGGGGGGCACAGTGTGTGTTGGAGGCTATCCCAGCTAGCATAGGGCGCAAAACACGAACAAACTCTGGATAGGGCACCAGTCCATTGCAGGGCAAACTCACACACACACACACCCCAACCACACACTAGGGACAATTTAGTGTCGCCAATCCACCTCAACCTGCATGTCTTTGGACTGTGGGAGGAAACCAGAACACCTGGAGGAAAACCACACAAACGTGGGAAGAACAGGCAAACTCCCCACAGTTAGGACCCAGGTTGCAAACTCAGGTCTCCTTAGTGTAAGGCTGCAGCACTATCACTTTGCCACCATACTGCCAAGCTTAGGCATATGGTGCCATTATTTAGTGGAATATCAAGTGGCATGTATAATACTGTGTCTTAAAATGTGTTCATTATGATTTTCTTTTATTTTTAATTGTGGATTACATTTTGCATTATGTTGTGTCAATGTTGTGGTCCATGTGGCAATATTATTGTTGCACTCATGTAAGCCAGTAGTCAATTCTCAATTTCCAAATAAATGTATGAGAATTTAGCCATCCTTGGTAGTAAGCAATTTCGTAAAAAGTATATTCAGCTACTGATTTTTGAGTCCTGTCTTTAATCTGGCAATGATTTTGTTCAGACCTTTGATTTCATGTATTGATTTAGGAAAAGATTTGGAATGCTTGTACTCAGAGTAAATTGTTTTTGGAGAAGCTGGGAGTCTCTGCCATCTAAATATAACTAAAATATAAATATAAATATAACTTTTCTAAGACAGAAGCTGTCCAAAATGAGAAATATGGCTGTTACAGAAGAAAAGGCCAAAAAATTTGTTACAATTACAGATCACTTATCAGTGAGCTTGGATGATTCTGTGGTCTGTGCTAAAATAAGTAAGGCATATTTTTAGAGGACTTGCATTTTCTTTTTCGTTTTATAATGTTTTAATTGTGTTAGCAATGCAGTTGTTCAGCTTCTTTTATGTAGTATTTTTAAACACCTAATATTGTCTGTTATTTGTGCCCTATGCCCTGGGATCTCACACATATTTTAAAAAGGATTGACATGTTACACTCTTTCAAGAAAAGGAAGTCAGGTAATTTGAAAAAAAATGAGCTAAAACTGACTAAAAGAAACACAGTTATATAGCCTTGGGAGAACAATTATAGGTCATTTTATAAAAGTGACCTAAACTGTTACAGTACAATTTTATTTCACTAAGCCATTGTGCTTTAAGACTGAAAACAAAAACAATAACCACAGTTTAGTGTCACAGGGGGCACATGTGTTTCATAGGTAACAAGGCTTTGCACATTAAGAAAGGCTAACATTTTTAAAAATGAACTTTAGTTAAACTAAAATACTTCAGGAAAAGGCAAAATAGGTTCATGCAAAATAAAACACAAATTCTACTATTTGTGTTGAGGTTTTTCTCAACTAATACTATAATAAAGGACAAATATCATTAATAAACAAAAATGATTTAATGACAAAAGGCTATTATATCAAATACCACCCATCCTGTGTTTCCAAAAAGATTTAAATGTACACAAGGCTGCTGCATTCATATGAATATTATTTATTTGCGTTTGCCAGCACAAAAAATATTTAATATTTAAGAACCGGGCATCAGGTTAAGTACATGAAAGAATGGATGGTAGAAAATCCAAGTAACTACTGCAAGAGAATCTTTCTGCTAAAAATCCATCTTTCAAGAGGCCCATATTCCCAAGCAGAGGCTAGTGTAACTTTATTGTTGCCCAAGACAATAACTGTGAATGTCCAATAATGATCCAGTCAAAGCCCTGATCACAGTTCAATTGAGGATTTGTGGCATTATTTCAAAATTCTACTTATAAGCATCATTCAAAAAATTGAAAAATATGGTGCAAATCTGCTAAGAAAAATGGGTCAAACTCACTTGTGAACAGTGTGCAAAGGTGACACACACTTGTCCCAAAAGACCTAAAATTGTTATTACTGCAAAAGGTGGCTCTAGAAAAAGGGGACTAAATACTAATGAGATTGTATATTTTAAAACAATGTTTTTCTAATACATAACTGTTGCTACATTAAAAAATAAAGCATTTGTACAATTAGTACTTTAAATATTTCAAAGAAAAATGCAAGTGTATGATTTGTTACATAGTAAAATGAGACAATTTGCTTATAGACTGAATGCTTTTCCAAGGCACTCTGAAAGAGAACCTCAATGGTAATGAAATGCAAACTAATTTGTGTTGCGCATGGAGGTAAATAAAGTATCAGCTGAGACATTAACAATGATAGCATAACATAATGCAGAGTTGGAAAAGACTTTGATGATCAGATCAGATGGATGTAAGCAGTTCCAATGACGGGCATGTAGATAAATACACCGGATTGTATTGGAGCAAATGAGTCCCACCATGATAAAAGAATGCAATGGTTAGGAAGAAGATGGAGACAAATAGAATACAAGGTGAAATAACAAAATATGGTGGACACGTATATTACATGAGGAATATGGCTGATAATCCTTTGCATTTATAAAAGGAAAATTAATATTATAAAAAAGACTCATTTTTAATCTTAACCAGTTTCTAGTATTGTTTCATTCTATTTCCAATGAAGTTGTTTTAAAATAAAATCTGGTACTGGCAGTATTTATGTAGAAATCACATATTATCCAGAATGTAAAGGCAGCCTTTTGGCCTTGGAACTGAAAAGGTTTTTTTCTCCAACATCCTGACAACTGTAGTTTTTATTTTCCTGCCCACCCCAGCCATCTGAGCACATAGTCTGTAATTAAGATAGACACTGAGCCTCCCTTCTGATATTAATAACTATCCTTTAGTTTTTACTTCCTTTTTGTAACCATGTTTAACTATTATTATTGTTAGCTACTTTCATATATGAAAAGGTGTTGTAACAACAACATTTATTTATATATTACTACATCAGCAACTACCTTGTCTAAGCCTGTGCTGACTATGTTTTAGTACTGAAATCTTTTATTCTGTCTTGTCTTATATAGCATTGTTTAGCATATAATAAAAGTTAGTTGGTGACTTGAAATTTTCTGAGTGTGCATAGTCTCCTTTATTTCAACTTTTATTCCTCATGCAATTTCCCAGTTTGCAGACACCACCAAAAATAGACATTACAGATATTTTAGTGTACATGCCTGCTCTCTTTTTATTGAAACAGTTGACATATTTTTCTGTAGTACTTTTACATTATAAGCAATATTGTTTTTAAGCATGCTGGAGGAAGCTGCAATCTCTTCTTGCTACTTTTATAATCATATTTCTGCATTTACAAGCAAAAACAGTATTACACTTTAATCCATAATATCATGCTGCTTATATGTTAATCACAAGAAATTCATTTTTTTCATGATTTCAGTAACTGGTATGAGTTTTACATTAATAACAGAGGTGCTATAATATTTTGTGGGCAAGTCTATTAGCACACTAAGCTATTAAACCCATAGCAGACTTATTCTTAAGCACCATTATTAATTTGTTTTCATTCAATGGCTGAATACCAGTGTCTTTTCCCAAGCACTGATTGAGATGCAGCTTATAATTCTGAAAGTGAACCTGCACTATATACTTACCTGGTAATGGGCAGCTGTCCAAAATGAAAAATGGCAATGGCTTAGTCACTGTATTTTCTTATACTGATGTATGGTATTGCTTTTGTTTTTATGTTTGTTTCATACTTATTTGCTTATTTGCTATTTCAAATTATTATACAACTGAAAAAATGATTCTTTTGGAGTTAATTTACTGGTACATTGTGTCTATTATATTTGCTTTGCTCTCATTCAATTAAAATTAAGCAAATTTTAAAAGATAATTCTGCTGAAACTTACAGTTATACTAATCCTTGACCAGTATTTATGAAAAAGTAAGATTAACAAATCGCAGGCATTCACATTTTCTGCCCATTTCTGTTTTGGCTTTTCTGTGAGTACTCTCATGATTGAGTAATGAATGTTAATAATCTGCACAGTATAAGTAGAATAGAATATAAACCCTTTATTGTCATTGTAAAGAAATTTAAACAAAATTACGAGTGCCACTCCAGCTAGGTACAAAAAAGCAAACAACACTACTTTTGTGAAAAAATAACTACAATATAACTTACAATAACATAATACAAACAAGAAGAACAACATAAAAATAATTTTTTAAAAATGTACGGTGTCTTGGTTTGCATGTGTTGCTGATGCTATAGGATATGCGATGGCTCCTGCAGTCCTGAACTGGATTAACCAGTCTCCAAAAAATGAAATAATCTGTACTTATAAAGATTCACCTTTGCTTTGATTTCTGAAGATGAAAGGTGCTTTAGAACAGGGGTCACCAACTCCGGCCCTGGAGGACCACCGTGGCTGCAGGTTTTCATTCTAACCCTTTTTTTTAATGAGTGCCCTGTTTGTGCTGCTAATTAACTTCTTGTAATACTTCTTGTAATACTAGGCAAAAATAACACTTGTTTTTTGCAACACGCAAAGCAAACTATTTGGCACTGAACTGAAATCACACAGATGTGGAGGTTTCCCATATGGAGCCATGGGACTTTTACTATTCTACTATAAGAATCTTAGAGCAAAGCCACTGAAAAATATTGCTTCAGCAAGGACTACTAAATCTCAAAAAGGTTTAGATTGATTAATACTTTTGTAGCTTTTTCAAAGTATTGTCTTATATGCAGTACTTTAAAATAATTAGTTTGGTTCCCATGCCTTCAAATAGGGTCAAACATTATACAGTTTCCTATTAAATGCTCTTTAGAGCAGGATGGATGAGAGCACTACTTGAAAGACGCTCAAAAATCAGGTCAATACTTACAATTCAGTGACTTTATTGTAATGTTATTAATATAAAAGAAGGCTTTCATTACTTTCCACTAGACATTTGACTGTCTTATTTTAAAGAAAATGTCCCCCTTCTATTCCTAAAAGCAATACGTGTAGATGGGAATGACAGCCTACTTGGAGTTCCTAGCTGTGAACAGTAGTTTAAATGTCATTAAAGTACAACAGAATACAAGGTGTTCACTCCAGCCTATGATACTGTTTTTGCCAGAGTGCAGGTTTTTTTAAGAATAAAATCTTATGCTGCTGTTTATGGGACAGGGATACACCATTCATGACACAAACCTCAGAGCAAAGATAAGTCCTGGAAAGGAGTGCAGTTGACTGAAAATCTTGCTTTAGATATATTTTCCACAACAGCCCTTAGTCTTTAGTGTAGCTTTGCCAAAGAATTATAGAAACACTTAATTTCCATTACTCTTATATTTGGGCAGCAATGTAGGCCAGAAGTTAGTGCTGCTTTTTCACAGATAAATTGTTTTTGGTCGTGAATCATGCAAACGGTCTCCATTTGTATTGACTCTGCATGGCCATCTTGTGTTTTCATGTATTTGTCTCCTGGTTTTTAATGCTAAAGGTGAACGTTAAATTATGTGACAATTCTAAAATGACTTAATGAGTGTGTTATTAGACTCTGTGATGGAGACTGATGCCTTGTCCAAGATTGGCTTCTGCTATGTGTGCAGTTCTGTTGGAACAGGCCCTGTCTTCTTGAGGACCTGATTTGGTTCAATTGGTTCTGAGAATGTTATATTGTTTAACATCTGTTGTTTGCCACGCAGAAATAACCAGAGCAGTTACTTTCTGTAGTCTGTGTTTGGCTATCCATCTAGCTGTTTTACACATTTTTTTTTTCAATGTCAGAATAAAGGAAAAGGAAAAACCATGGATACTCATATGCATATTCTCACACAATCACACAAGACTTAATTGATAATTAGCCTAACATCCATGTTAATGGAACATGGGTTGAAACTCACACAGCTGGAGAAAAACTTGGACAGAACATTCAATATCTACAAAGATATTCACAAGAGAAGGATTCAAATCCAGGTCTTTGAAGCTGAGAGTTTGTGGTATTAATCATTGTATCACCATATCATGCTATCTTTAGCTTGTGAATATTTAATTATTGATTAATAATTAGTTAATTTTCTTATCTTTCTCAGATTTGCCATTCTGGTTTGTCCACAATATACTATGTACAATCATACATACCACATTTTTTATACTCACATGCACACACACACACATTTACTAAAACTCAATCAAATCCCTCAAGGCATTTTTCAGTTTTTGTGGTAGTTTTTCTATTATGGGGTTGGTTTACTAAATATTGATTTACTGAAATATCCTTTCTTAGCAGATACTTACTAAACTATATGTACTATCCTGCCAAATTTCAGCATTTTAACTAAACAGGAAATAGTGATTTTGTTGATGAATGAGTGAGTGAGTGAGTGAATGAGTCAGGGAACTTTGCTAGCCACGGTAACCGTCAAAGACAGGTAACAGAATAATTAAAAAAATATTTGCTATCTCTTGCCCTATATGTACCGTCTCCCTCTCTTGAATGAGTTCCTGTAAAGCCTGCTTCTTAGACTCTCTCATTATTTCTGTGGTGGCTTTCTTATCTCATGTCTGGTTTTGTACTTGCCATCTTTGAAGACATCTCTCTCAGCCAACCTCATTAGCCTTTACTCCCCATCATGAGTGTCAGACTCGCACTTAGTTAGCCAAACTAACTAATCACACCAAAGCCAAACTGGCCAATCAGTTTGTTCAGAGAGACTGAACACACAGACCTTAGTGTTTTATTAGATAGATAGATAGATAGATAGATAGATAGATAGATAGATAGATAGATATAACTACATCTTTGACCGGTTTCTTTACTGACTGGCAAGAAATTTTTGGCTGTTTGCACACACCATGAGGAAAAATGATTTTCAATAATAGACCAATCTCAAAAGATACATCTTCACTGAAAAGTTAATTTAATCATGAAAATAAAATTTAAAAAAAAACTGAGAATGTGTTTCACATTACTTTTGAGAAATGTCAAGTCTACGTCAGATGCCCAAGAGCGCAGATGTTAGCATTTCTGACTGATTGACTGAGAAGAAATTCTTGCCTATTTGTAGGAAAACTAAGGCAAATACTTTTTTTTAGTTATGGATCAATTGTATAGCCCTAAAAAGTTAAATTAATCATGAAAAAAATCAGAAAACAACCATGGTGAAAAGGTGACCTTATGATGGCTCTATGGTGGCAGCACAGTAGTCCAGGTTGCATGTTATGACTACAGCATTATTCTTCGAGTCCCACCTTTTATTGCTCTATCTGAACAGTGTATATATATGAGAGAGTGGAATTCAGTAAGAATTGAATGGTTGTATTCTTAATGTATTGTCACGCATGCATGTCTGAGGTTTGCCTCAGGGCTCATCTGAGGGAAGCAGTACCACTCTGGGACATAAGTGTGTGCTGATGCTGACAGTTACAATTCTCTTTTCTCCCACAGCCCTGAGAAGCCACCCAGTGAGACAAACTGAATCCACCCCCTCTGGTCACCCCTCTTCAAAACTGAGACACTCCCGGGATGGCACTTCTCATTCTGGAGAGAGCAGACCGATGACTAGAGCTCCTACCTGAACTTGATGCAACCAAGTGAAGACTGAAAATCCACTTATTTGTTCAGTTAACCTGCCTTGTTTGAATACTTTGTAAATATATTAAAAGGAACGACCTGATTTCTCTGTGACAAGTGTGTTTCTTCAGCTGATGACAGTATTTACAAACTAACAGAAAAAAATGCATAAATTCTACTTTCATTTCAAAATAAGCATATATCTTATTATGTCAAGTTACCGGAGATATATGTGAAAATGTCTTTCATATTTTTAAAAGCAGGTCATTTTATTATCTTTTTGTTTTGTACTTTTCCAGCACAACAGCAGTCCACAGTTATGAACTTTTGATCGACTGGCACAGTTTGCATTTTCAGAACCATATTATATAAAAAGAATAAAAATTCTGGATGTGAAATTGTGTGGACTTAAACTAATGTGTCAGTAGTTCATTGAAGGGATCTTTCTTCTTGCGGAATTTAAAAGCAGCTCAGTAGGTCACCTCTAGTCAGTGCTGATATAATAGTCAATTGTGACCAAGAAGTATGTCTTTTATCAGCTTATGATTAAACTTTAATCAGATTTTACTTTAATGTAAGAAACTGGATTCATTATTTTAAGTTGATGAAATCTCATGAAACTTTAACAGAAGGAATGTTTTAAAACATCAGTCTAGTCAGTTATAGATGACATTCTCTCTGTTAAAAATGTTACATTTATGGATATAAATCTGAGCCATTGAAATATTTTTATTGCTATAAAAGTATAAAATATAATTACCAATATGTAAAAACTATTTTTCCCTCTGCTTTGGGGGACAGATGTGTAAAAAGTGCAATGTTTATTTTGTCTAGATAAATCTAGACATTATTTTTTGTAATAGATTATATGTGGTAAGTGTCAAAAAGTAATCATTGATGTCAAATGGTTCAAATTTTTCATTTTACAATCCAAAGAAATTTTAAAAGGGATATCACAATTATGAGTTCCGTCGGTGTCCTGCTAGCTTAAGCTCTGACTCGAGTATCCTAATTTGAAAAACACAGTTAAAGAAAATGAATAAGGTTTCAATGAAAATGTTTTAGCTCATTGAGTGGAGACAAACTATCAGATTCTCTTTGTAACGTTAAATAAGTAAACCATTTGTGCATGGAATTGTGACTGAGAAACAACAAATACTTGATCACAGAAACAGGTGCTATCATAGGCAGCTCTCAAGTTCCTGACTCTCAGAGGAGACGGGCCCAATTTATCAGTTGTTTTAAAAAGATTACATTCTAACAATCCCGTTTTGAATGCGGTAGCCAGCCTTTCACTAGAGGATTTTCTGGAAGCGAGTGATTTAACAATATTTGAGGAAAAAGTACATGTTTTTGGGACATTATGAACAGACAACTGGGTAACTGACAAATGGATTTGGATTTTTGCATGAACAATATAATATTGTTTGCTGTCTGTTTAGTGTTGGTCCCCATAGAAACCAGTTGTGTCAGGGGAATGTTTTTAATCTCTTTTCTCCATAAAAATTGACATTAAAGATTTTCTTACTCATCACTGCAAACAGCACAGGGTAAGTAAACTTGAGTGGAGTATTCCTTTAGTGCTAAAAATGCATTTGTGTTAAAAGTAGAAAAACAAAAATACATAAGAAATTAAATTTGGTTGAGTATTCAAAGTAAAACATGTGAAATAGATTTACTACCGTATTATTAATGCTAAAATATCTGAAAACAAAAAAATATGATTGTTACTAATGCTGAAGCAATGAAAAATCTAAAAGATTAATCAGAAAATTACTACAAGAATTTTAAATTCTGATTAATATTATAGAGCACTACCAATATTATTTTTCCAACTAAGCAATTCACAATTCAAAAAACAATCACAATACTGTAATTTATATTTTTAGAGACATATTGGGATAGTATTTTCACATTGTAGTAACAGAATCAATATGCATTTACCTTACCTTACATTTTTTGACTTTTAACATAAATATTTTTCTTTTGAGAAGAAAGATGTTAAAAGTATATAGTATGTATATATACTGTATATATAAATAAGTATATATAAAATATGCTTCAAACTCTGTCACTAATATATGATTGATAATTTTCATTTCACTAATGATCATTTATTCCGAATAAACATTTTTTAGTTTAACATCACCCTACCACATATCCCTGTGTCATATATCTTTAGTTTAATTGGCTAACAGTGCAAGGTTGATTTGGTCCACTCTTTCCACTGTTATATATACCTCAATTACATTTCCCCTAAGCATTGCTAAAGTCTAAAATGATTTAGATCCTTACATTTCTCCTTGAGGCACATGCCCTTTAAAATAAGAATGATTCTATGTACAATATGTGACACATTTTGACTATTATCCTGCAGGCTAAAGCTTTACAATTAATATTATTGCTATCCTATTGTCTTTGTATAAAAAGTATTGTTATTAGTGTTGGTTGCATTATCATTTGTAGTATTAATAAATTATGCAATACTATGTAGATTGAAGGAAGCATGTACAAAACTGTTCTGTCATTAAATATACAACATACACACAGAATTAAAAAAAAAACACCTGTACATGTAAAACAACTGAAAATGTTACAGTATGTCACACCTACAGATATACTCAATTGCAGTTCAGATAGTTATGCCTCTTATGCACAGGATACCTCTGATCAGGCACTTCAGTTTCAGTTACATGATACCATTTTGTCTACCCACTGTTTTATGAATACTTGTTCCTAAGCCTCATTCTTCGCTAATCATTAATAATAAGATGTTTTCAGTTTCATAGTGTTTTCTAGTCTCAATATGTTTTGGTGTACATTTCATGGAAGCCTTTTATATCAATTTAGTTATCAAGGCAGTTTATTTTTTCAGAATTTTATTTTTTATTCTCTGGGGTGTGTTCTCCTAACTTAACTTGTAGAAGAATACAAAATATTAGGAAATAATATGGATTAAAATCACTGACCCTCTGGTAAACACACAAGGTTGTAAAAATGTCACACATGTTTTGTTGCCAGTGGCACAGTGGCGCAGTGGTTAGCGCTGCTACCTCGCAGTTAGGAGACCCGGGTTTGCTTCCTGGGTCCTCCCTGTGTGGAGTTTGCATGTTCTCCCCGTGTCTACATGGGTTTCCTCTGGGTACTCCAGTTTTCTCCCACAGTTCAAAGACATGCAGGCTGGGTGCATTGGCGATTCTAAATTGCCCCTAGTGTGTGCTTGGTGTGTGTGTGTGTGTGTGTGTGTGCACCCTGCGGTGGGCTGGTGCCCCTCCTGGGGTTTGTTTCCTGCCTTGTGCCCTGTGTTAGCTGGGATTGGCTCCAGCAGACCCCCTTGACCCTGTAGTTAGGATATAGCGGGTTGGATAATGGATGGATGAATGTTTTGTTGCTATTTTTGATGTCATTGATTAAAATGCAGTATTTCAAGTCAAGTGGTTTTATTGGCATACCATCCATACACAGTACTGCAGCATATAGTGGCATGAAATAATGAACTGCAGTGTCAATGTACGAAAATTTATGGGCATAACTGATATTGGACTGTCTTTCACAGCTTTGAGTCTGCAACTGTGTCTTCTTCCACTTCTGGGGATATAGTACAGTATCTTACTATAAAGGCAGTTACAGATTTTTACAGAAAGCTTCCTGTCATTTTTTCTAAAATCAACAAACATAGTTAAGTTTATCAAAAAGAATATTTTAAACTCTAATACAGTCTGTCCTCAAATGGGTAGTGTTTCAATAATAATTATTTTCGAGCAAACTCCCTAAAGTATAACCTGCTGTTAAACAGCTGTAAAAGAACCTGTATGACACGATAAAGAAGTCAGCACAAATAAAACAGAAATGCAGCACTGTAGAATATAGATTGGATAAGCCATTCTAAATATCTATATACATACAGTACAGGCCAAAAGTTTGGACACACCTCCTCATTCAATGTGTTTTCTTTATTTTCATGACTGAAGGCATCAAAACTATGAATGAACACATGTGGAGTTATGTACTTAATAAAAAAAGGTGAAATAACTGAAAACATGTTTTATATTCTAGTTTCTTCTAAATAGCCACCCTTTGCTCTGATTACTGCTTTACACACTCTTGGCATTCTCTCGATGAGCTTCAACAGGTAGTCACCTGAAATGGTTTTCACTTCACAGTTGTGCCTTATCAGGGTTATTTAGTGGAATTTCTTGCTTTATCAATGGGGTTGGGACCAGCAGTTGTGTTGTGCAGAAGTCAGGTTAGTTGGACGATCATTTATTTTTCAACAGGACAATGACCCCAAACACACCTCCAGGCTGTGTAAGGGCTATTTGACCAAGAAGGAGAGTGATGGAGTGCTGTAAATGGTCATGAAAATAAAGAAAACACATTGAATGAGGAGGTGTGTCCAAACTTTTGGCCTTTACTGTATGTATTTAAGTAAAGTAAAATTGCACACAGTATCTTTGCACAGTTTTATTAACAAGTGTTCAGAGCAGTCTCGTTTTCCATGCAGAAGGCAGAGACAAATTTCTTTTGCACAAATTACTAGGATGATGAACAAAAAAATAAAATTGTTGTGTCAGAGCTTTAGTTCACATTGAGTGTGTTAAGAGAGATGTAAACCTGAATCAAGTGAATTTATACACTGGCACAGATGTGTGAATGTACCCGACAGATGACAGAGCTTTTGGATACACTACAGATGATGAGAGTGAGCATAACTAGAAGTGATGACTTCGTTGTATTTAGGAAGAGACTTATCTAAAGGTCTGCAACAGAAAAATGAGTTGTCGATACAGGGAACTCACTAAAAAACAAAAAATAAAATAATTTGTTCTATTGATATGACTGGCACATTAAATATTTGTAAATAATCAACTGGAGAAAGCTCTATTTGAATGTGAATAAACACCACAGATAAAGGTAAATGAACTTTGTATAGTAAGATTTTCTGGAATTACTTCTAAAAATGTTTCCAGAGTGACTTATTGCTGTATGCAGCTTTATATCTATATCTGTCTAGGAGCAAAACTGTAAGATTAAACAGTGATGAAGTATATTATGATAGAAGACTTTAAACAAAATGGAACTACTCTCATAAACAAGCAGAGAGGAGGATCTAAAGTTGAGTGATTTTTTTTATTAACAATGTAAGAGTTCTTTCAATTATTGTAGGTTAAGCTAATTTACAAATGATAAATGTATGGGAGAGAGAAAGAGAAAAGCGAACCACATAGAAGAATCCAGATAAAATGGAACAGATATGACTTAGGAATGAAGACTTAGGGAATATAAAGTAATATGGACAGCAAGCAGCAAGGATAGTTGCAAATTCCTTCCTCTTTAGTTTGGAAAAAAATCAAAATTTTGACTGCACATCTTATAAAATTTTTGTGTTTCAGTCAGTTAGTCACAATACTACTAGACAGTGAATATATTTTTTTACTGACAAAGATGGTGACATCTCTGTGCTACAATTTGTTTCCCTTGCTCTAACATAAAAAAAATGACTGTTTACTTTGAATTAAGAGGGAGAATTGGGTTCTAATAAACATTTCCAGGGGGTAGACTGTTATCAGTTCTAGTATTTAGTAGAGTCATGTGCCAGGCAATACAAAGAAGAAGAACTGGCTGATGATTATAGAGTAGTCAGTATCCATCCTGGGGGCAGGAAACTCAAATTTAATGAATGAATGATTTCTAACCCTCCCAACAAAAATTGGACAAGAGGTGGATTAGTTAAATACTTGGATGGATCGTAGATACACCAGAGCAGAAAGGAATATAAACCTGAATCAAACACAGTACTTTAAGCTGAATAAGTAAACTGGCCACATGACAAGATAGGCAGGGATGGAAGACCTGTACTAAGGATGTCCCAGAAAGGCAGCAGGATTAATTGTTTCTTTTGTTATTTTCAACTTTGATACTCCTGCAATGCTGCTGAATTCCTGTTTGTCTTAATTTAACATTTTCAATAAAGTTTGATGAATTTGAGTACATCTGAACAGATCAAGCACAGCCTAGTTCATTGTAATTGGTTAATTGAAAATCTGTGCATTAGGACTGGACGGCAGGGGGAGAGATAATAAGATGTATGAAGCTGGAGGATATCAGAAAAAAAATGGATGGAAGTTTGTAAATGTGGAGCTGCCACAGTAGTGTTCTGTACATGTAAAACAGGAAAATAAATTAATTGGAAAGGACTAAAATGAAGTAATTTGGTTGGTAGAACACTTTTGAGGGCAACTATTGTGTATTGGCCATCTTAGCCCAGTAGCTTGAGCTAATAACGAGCCTTCGTGGTTGAACCTGTGAGATTATTATTTTACTGGATTTTACTGGACTAAACATTTTAGACATTCAGTGAGAATGATGTAATTTCTCTGATTGAACAAAGAGGAATTGTACCTAACTATACCAAGAAATGCATCCAGCACAGCAACAGTTTTGGAAGTCACCATATGTTGAGTCTGTCAGACAATTTAACTTGTTGTTTCTCTTGTAAGTACTCAGTATCAGTTTTGCTTGCTTGGATAAAGCAGAGGGGCAGATAATTCTTTTGTTGTTTCTACTGTTGTTTAATGTTTTGTCTATGAATCAGTGAATGCATATATATGTGAATGAAGGCTATATGATTAAATATTGAGTGTATTTAAATTGCCTTAAGGCAATAAACAAAAAAGAGTTTTACATTGAAACAAACCAGTTCAATTTTTACTTCAATGTAATTGAAGTAAATGTAGGAATATAAAGATCAAAACTGGATTAGAAATAACATGAATGATGTTTAATGAATTAGTTTAACTTTTTAACTAGAGAATGCAGACAGTTCTTGTGCTCTACATGTTAATTCGGTACTGAAAGTCTAAGTAAATGAAAGCAATTGAGCACTATTGTTGTACTTAAAACAGTAGATATACAGTAATCCCTCGCTATATCGCGCTTCGACTTTCGCGGATTCACTCTATCGCGGATTTTAAATGTAATCATATCTAAATATATATCACAGATTTTTTGCTGGTTCGCGGATTTCTGCGGACAATGGGTCTTTTAATTTATGGTACATGCTTCCTCAGTTTGTTTGCCCAGTTGATTTCATACAAGGGACGCTATTGGCGGATGGCTTAGAAGCTACCCAATCAGAGCATGTATTACATATTAACTAAAACTCCTCAATGATATAAGATATGCTTCCCGCGCGGTGCTTGATTGTTTGCTTGTCTCTGCCTCTATCTCACCCTCTCTGACATTCTCTGCGCCTAACGGAGGAGGTGTGAGCAGAGGGACTGTTTGCACAGAGGCTGTTTGCCTAGTGGATATGGACGCTCCTCTAAGAAATGCCGCTTTATCGCGGTGCTTCGGCATATTTAAAAGCACAAAAGCACACGTATTGATTTTTTGATTGTTTGCTTTAATCTCGCGCTCCCTCTCTCTCTCTCTGACGTTCTCTGCGCCTGAAGGAGGAGATGTGAGCAGAGGGGTTGTTTGCACAGAGGCTGTTTGCTTAGAAGATACTGACGCTCCACTAAAAAATGCTGCTTTATTGCGGTGCTTCGGAATACTTAAAAGCACACGTATTGATTTTTTGATTGTTTGCTTTTCTTTGCGAGCGCTCTCTCTCTCTCTCTCACTCTGAAATTCTCTGCTCCTGATGCGGGCACTCCTTTGAAGAGAAGATATATTTGCATTCTTTTAATTATGAGAAAGAAGAAAGAAGATCTCTGTCGTGTCATTGAGCACAGTTTAAACTTTTGACTAAAGGGTGTTATTTCATGTCTAGAGGGCTCTAATAATGTTAACAGTGTGGGAGAGTTTATAAGGGCTTAAAATATATAAAAATAACCATACAAACATATGGTTTCTACTTCGCGGATTTTCATCTATCGCGGGGGGTTCTGTAATGCAACCCTTCGCGATCGAGGAGGGATTACTGTAATCTAAATTAGATCCCTTATTAGTACATTGAGAAGGGCTGTTTTAAAAGGAGACCTTAAAAATAAATAAGTGTGAATTAGTTACATTTTTTTACGCAAACTCGGAACATTTGTAAATGCCCAGACCCATGGATTAAAGGGTGAAAAAAGTGTTATGCACCTTTTTTATCTATATCTTCGAGCTTTACTTTTATAATAGTGATGATCCAGCAATTCACACAAAATGAAATTTGCAGCAAAGCTGAATTCTTGCAAGATATGGTATTTCAAAACCAGCAAATTTTTGCCATTGGCAAAGGAAGAAAGGTGTGTAGTCCCTGAGCTAGTTCTCCATGCATCTTCCCTTCATTTAGTGTTTAAATTAAGTTATGTAGTTAAAAAAATAAAAAATCACAAAACGCATTTCCTGTCATGTGTAGACATTTTGTGGAGGCATGAAGCATATGTTGTGGTTGTTCTGATAGTACAATGCCAACTTTTCCAGTTGACGGTCTTAGAAATTGTAATCCTAAATGTATCATGAAACTGTTGTCAATATTTCTGAAGTTTTCAGTTGTTTCTTCGTAGGAGTGAATTTATGTTTACAGTTCAGAACGTTTCATGAATGTAATATCAATTTTCAAAAAACAAAATATTAATACTGAAAAAGGTTGAGGAAAAATACATATACATTATTTTCTTTAAGCATTTCTTGAAATTTGCAAGCAGTTTTCAGCAGTGAGAGAAAATAAATTACAGGAAGAAAACCCTGAGAAGTCCACTAAGCGATCCACCATTAATCGTCTGTCTCCTGCACATAATAGAGGATTGACACCATGTGGAAATTTTATCCAGTAACCAAGGTTTTCAATATGAGGTGAAAATGGGGCTTGTTGAAGAATCATTGCTATGTCAAGGTAAAGGCCTGCTTTTGGAAGGCAGTACAATCTAAAGTTTAAAGAATAGGATGAGAAAAATGTTGCAGCATTTTCACTGCTTTATGTTTGACTTTGTCCAGCTCATATTTATCTATGCACAGTAGAGTCTCGCTTATCCAACATTCCGTATTATCCGACATCCCACCGCAAAAAAAAAACAAACAAAAACAAAATATGCATTAATCGGCAACAAGAACTGCAAGTTGCGAACGTGAGCGTAGTCTATTTTTTGTTGCTCCCGACTCTGCCGCAGCTAATTACAGTGGAACCTCGGTTTGCGAGCATAATTCGTTCTGGAAATGTGCTTGCAGTCCAAAGCACTAGTACCATATATTAATGCGAATTTCCGCATAAGAAATAATGGTGATTCGTTCCACAACCCAAAACTATTCATATAAAAATGATTAATACAAAATATAAAGTAAAAATACATAAAGCAAATTAACCTGCAGTTTACCTTTGAAAAGAATCATGGCTGGTGTGAGTGAGTTTCTAAACTCTTGTGGGATTCCACCCAACGGGTTGACACGCGGAAGAGCGTCCCAAAGCAATTGCAGTCTCCCAGCGCTGTAGCAGTTTGATGTAAAAGCCAATCTGAAAAGATCACGGACATGCTATAAGCACCTGCCGTTGATGGGTGATACAAGGAACAAGGGACATTATAAATGCGTTGGGCTCAGTATTACTTTCCCCCCGACCCTGCCTGACTGCTGTGTCTGTGTATAGGAGAATGAAAGATCCCGCTACATTAAATAACCTCGCTTCTGCTGTTTCAAGCTTAATAAAGCTGGTGTTGCTAAAAGTACTGTAACTCAGCTTCGAGTTTTCGGGTGCAAGACGGGGACTCAAACGTCACAGCACAAACACACACACGCAGTCACAATGCTGTAGTAAACAGTATACGCTCGTACGGATGTTGACTATATTAGTGACGGAGTTAAGGCTAGAAACTGCAATTAATTACATTGAGCAACAAGAAGCTGCTACAGGAATTGATATAATGATGCTGCAAAGATGACGAGACTTCACAGTGAAGAAATGGCACACGTCAGGAAAGCAGACTACGATCAAAAATGTCTTTAAATCACAGGACTGAACTTTTTAAGTACAGTACATACTGTATTTAACATCAGACAATTCTGTAACTGTAAGTTCATTTTTTTCAGTTAATTTATTCTGTTGTTTTGTTGTAAAACATGATTATTAGGTTCGTAATGTGTAAAATTATAACATAGTTTGATGTTTAATAGGTTTTTTCCTAACACCTGCCATTATTCAACATTTTCGCTTATCCGACGTTCGGCCGGCCCGTTTATGTCGGATAAACGAGACTGTACTGTATATATTTTTTTACAAGTTGGCAGTGTGGCAGATGCCTGGGGCAACGACGTGGTTGGGACGCTTTGGAGGACAGGAAGAGGGCGTGCGCCCATCTCAGACCACGTGGGGGCAGCCACTCTGGTTGCTATAGGGACCACGGGTACAGAGCTTTGAAGCTCAACCCTGTAGGGGCCCGTGGTCACTGCCAGGGGGTACCCCGGTGCCTGGAGAGCCCTGGACCTCGGCACTTCCACCACACCAGGAAGTGCTAGGGCGAAGAAGAGCAGGGACACCCAGAGTGGTTCCGGGGATGCAGCCAGCACTTCCGCCACACTGGGGCGTGTCGGTGGAAGATTGCTGGGAAACACCTGGAGCACATCTGGGTGATTATAAAAGGGGCCACCTCCCTTCATTCAAGGCTGGAGTCGGGTGAGGAGAGGACTAAGAAGGAGAAGAGAGTGGAGGCGGTCTGAAGACTTAGGCAAAGTGTGCGCAAGGCCTGGACTTGGGGTAAAGTGGGTTGTGTGGCACTTGAACTTTGTAAATAGTTGTAAATAAATGTGTGGTGGTGATTAAGAACATGTCTACCTGTCGGTGTCCGGGGCTTAGTCCACACTGGCGTAGTCGGCAGGATGCTCCACCTGTTCCAAGGCGGAGACCTGGAAAAGAAAAAATCTTTGTGGACGGCCCGGCACAGCAGGGGAACCCACCCACGTGCTGCGGGAGCGGCGTGCACACAACCCCACGGATGACCCTCACCCCATGCACCGCCACTAGCCCGCAGGAGGGCCGTTTTCCCATGTTGCGGGTTGACAACGGGTGTTGCAGGAGTGCAGCGGGCTCCTACAGAGGCGCCGTTGCTGGAGGCACCCGGGACGGCATTGCGTCAACTGAGGCCATGCCGAGGACGTTTCCTCAGTTGAACGGGACCCGGGAGGTGAGTTCCCTGCTTACCGGCACCCGGCCCTGGGGGTGTGTTTCCTCTTTTGTAGGCAGGGACTGCCCGGATCTGTGTCGGAGGCGGACGCGTGCTGGTCTGCGGGGCTTCGACAGCGCGGCGGCAGTTGCGGAGAAGGAGCCGCTGCAGCTCAAGAGGCACTGGCAGCAGTGAGGCTGTCACCAAGCATGCCGCCGCAGCAGGAAGGGAGACAAGATGGCTGCGGACCGGAGGTCCCTCCCCCTGACAGGCACGTGATTGGATGGTGTGTTTTGGGTGCCCACCGATGACTGGAGAGAGGCGGGACGAAGGAATGTCAATCACATGCCGGGGAGAGACCCGATTGAGCCAGAGGAAGAGGCCCACAGGAAGTTGCCGGCATGTTTTGCTGACAGACAGATGAGCTCACCGTCGGCTAACTTCCTGTCCTTGCCGGTTGCTCTGTCTGAGCTGGAGGCCTGCCTTCAGCCCACGGAGCAGCAGTTGTTGCAGGTGCTGCGTGCCCTCTGGGCAGAGTTGCTAAAGCTGGAGAGGAAGGCAGTCCCGTCACTGGAGCTGCTGCAAGAGTGGACAGAACGGCGCGACACTGGATTCTTTGGCCGGAGAGGTACGGTGGGGATGGTGAGTACAGCTGACCCCATAAAGCATAAGAGAGGTCCCACCGAAAAGGCCCGTGAACCATGTGTATGGAACCAAGTAGGGGGATCTCCGACAGTGGACGCAGCGCCGGGTGCTGTGCGCGTGGTGAGGGGAGAGACAGAAAGAGGGCTGGCAGGACACGGGCTGATGAGTGCCCCAGGTCCTAGCGCTCTCTGCCCGGAGCCAGCCGCAGCCTTGCGTCGTTCTACAGGGACGCAGACGTATCAGGGGCTGTGCTTTTGCCGTAGACAGACCTAGACCGTCATGGCGTCCCAGAGGAAAGGGAGGAACTGAGGGAAGAATGCCGGTTACTCCGATAAGGGTGGATGTGAGGCAGGCCACTCACGTCCGGTTGTTGATCACCCTCTGTGGAGGCAGAGGGAAGCTCCAGAGTCGCTGGAGATGTTGGACATGCGAGTGGACCCGTCTGTGTCAAGCGGACGGGCATGGAAACCACGGAGGGCGTGCCAAACAGGCAAGTTCTGGGGTGCCAGTCAGAGGGGGGAGCGCTGCCATTGCATGGCGCAGAGGGAAGCCAGAAAAGGGTGTCCAGGCAGCGGCTCTGCCCCCTTGTTTCTGTGTCTTGCAGGGCCAGACCCTGGACAACAGTAGGACCCGCTTCGTTGGGGACCTGCCCTCGCGGGACGGACCACTTCATGGGACGGATCTTCGCTGGCGATGGGGTGCTGCTACAGCTGTTGCTATGGCTGGTGGAGGCTATGAGGGTGCGAGTAGCTCCAACCAGAGGGGCGTGAAGACCTCGGAAATGGTGCCAAAGAGACAAGTTCCAGGGTGCCGGATTGGACCCTGGACAAGTAGTAGGACCCAAATCGGGGAAGAGCTGCACTCGTTGGACGAGCCGCTCCGCCCGATGGGTCTTCGCTGGTGGTGGGGCACTGTGGCAGATGCCTGAGGCGATGACCTGGCCAGGATGCTTTGGAGGACCAGAAGAGGGCGTGCACCCATCTCAAACCACGTGGGGGCAGCCACCCTGGTTGCTATAGGGACCACAGGTACAGAGCTTTGAAGCTCAACCCTGTAGGGGCCCGTGGTCACTGCCAGGGGGCACCCTGGTGCCTGGAGAGCCCTGGACCTCAGCACTTCTGCCACACCAGGAAGTGCTGGGGGGAAGAAGAGTAGGGATACCCAGAGTGCTTCCGGGGATGCAGCTGGCACTTCCGCCACACTGGGGCGTGTCGGTGGAAGATTGCCGGGAAACACCTGGAACACATCCGGGTGATTATAAAAGGGGCCACCTCCCTTCATTCAGGGCTGGAGTTGGGGGAGGAGAGGACTAAGCAGAAGAAGAGAGTGGAGGCGGTCTGAAGACTGAGGCAAAGTGTGTGTGAGGCCTGGATTGGGGTAAAGTGGGTTGTGTGGCACTTGAGCTTTGTAAATAGTTGTAAATACACGTGTGGTGGTGATTAAAAGCATGTCTAGCTGTCGGTGTCCAGAGCTTAATCCACAGCAGTTCAGTGAGAACATTTATTCTGGGTAGCAGAGGTGGGTAGATTAGCCAAAAATTGTACTCAAGTAAGAGTAGCATTACTTCAAAATAATATTACTCAAGTAGAAGTAAAAAGTAGTCCACCAAAAACTTACTCAAGTAAGAGTAAAAAAGTACTTGGTGAAAAGACTACTCAAGTACTGAGTAACTATTTGAACATAATAAATTATTTATTTTTTAGAAATGTTGTAATAAGACAGACAAAAATATAAAATAATATGCAAATTCTGCTATTTCCAAATAATAAAAATAAAAAATGAGTAAAAATAAATCACATCTTTACAAAATAAAGATGTACAAATAACACAAATTTTCAGATCTCAGTTTTTCACAACAAAGCTTTTGAAGCCAATGTCTACAGTAGGTAACATGTATGTCTGAACAGTGCAAACTACTTACAGTGACGAGATATCCTGTACACTCACAGTATAATACTTGCATATGCACTTTGTGGTGTAGCGGGTCCGCGGCTTCAAAAAAAAAAAAAAAAGTTTCAAATCCATAAAGCCGTGTCACTCTCCGTGGGCGCAATTGCATGACCGTGGGGAGTTAATGAGGTAGTTGGAGCAAGTCGCACCTGCATGTTTGATTTATTGGCTTCCTGCGGCGTGTGATTAAGGCACACGGAGATGGGAGTGTATATATACAGGTCAGCACAAAAAAAGAAGGGGGAATCAAAGAAAAGGAGAAAAGACATGAGGTTAAAGGACATGAAAGGCAGGCTTGGGAACGACGATCTGGATCTTGCAGTGAAGCTGTGACCGTTTAGCAGTAAACAGGAGCCCCGCAACTAAAAAGTCTCTCACAAACTGCAAGACGCAGGAAATTTCTGTGTGGTCATGTGACTGCATGGCTACGTCTGATTGGTGAAACAGTCATGCAGTAGATCCACTGGCAACTTCTCTCTTGCAAAAATATAGTTTAATGTATAAATGGAAAAAAGTAACGAGTTGAGTGTTGCCCAATGTAGCGGAGTAAGAGTAGCATTTCTTCTCCACAAATGTAAAAAGCATGGTGCAGTAAAACTACTCTTAGAAGTACAATTTTTTTAAAAAGTCACTCAAGTAAATGTAATGGAGTAAATGTAACGCGTTACTACCCACCTCTGCTGGGTAGTCACACCCAGTAGAAGCTTCAGGTTCAAAGAGATTAAATGAGAGTGAAAGAAGAGAGATTTTCATTTAATCAAAAGTTCTTTTTATGTAAAATATTTTATTTATTACAGTGATTTAGACACAACTTAATTTTAATAATTCAAAGATTCATTTCACAATGTAAATACCCTGGCTAATTCCCAATAGATGGATCCTATTCAAATCTGAACTAAACTAACAACCAGAATACACCTGCAACTGGCTGTCTTGCAATGAAATAAGGTGACATGGTAATGAGTTGATACAAATGTCTTTCATAGCTTTCATGGTGTTACCAAGCTGAGCTAAGCAATCACAAAAGCTATTGTCTACTTTGTGCCTGAGTTTTAATATGTTCCATTTGATTAAATACTGCTGTTAGGTAGAATGTGAAGGGAAAGTAGGTCACAGACATATTTCCTTTTTAAATAATAGTGGAGAAGCTATCTAATTTTGAAATGAGATGTCAGTTACAGCTGGAAAGAAAAAGAAAAAATGGTTAAAGGGAACATCAAATATGAGTCCAGGCCATTAGGATAAAATCATATCCAAATCTTCTTGTTTTGAGAATTTAAATGAATGACTGCAACCTGTACAGATATTATCACATTTAAATAGTTTTTTAACATCTCATTGACTCTTATTGAAATTGTTTTAATTACACTTTTGTCTGGTATCAATTTCTTAAGGGTCAGTATCTAAATAAAATCACAAAACAGGTATCAAAAGTAAGCAAAACTGGCATGAAAAATAAAATAAAACTCTTTGCATAATAGTAAATTTGGTTAAATGATAAGCATATGAAATTATAACAAATTAAAATTAATATGAGAAAAGTAATATTAAAGCTAAGGCTTGCTGGACATTTCAGCAAGTCTTACTACATTAACTAGCATGTACTTTGAGGCTACCTTATTAGATACACCTATCTTAATGATGAGAAGAATATCCTTTTGCCTACAAGTTGCTTGAAACGTTACTTGAGGATCAACCCAACTTGACAGCATCACACATTTCTTGCAGATTTTTGGCCAAACATGCATACTGAAAACTGCCCTTTCCAACTCATCCTAAAGAGGTTGTTTTTGTATTGAGATTTGGGAATTGTACAGGCCACTGAAGATAAGTGAAGTGGCTGTCATATTTGCAGCAACAAGCTTGAGATAATGTATGTTATGTGACATGGCGCATGATTCTCTTGTAAGTATCTCTAGGAAGGTACTGTAGGTACTTTCCAAATTTACATAAAGGTATGAATATGGTCAGCAACAATGCTTATGTGTACTGTAGCATTCTCATGTCTCTTAATTTTTATTAAGACAACTACTGCAATGTGTGCCAAGAAAAACATTCCTCACACCGCTTAGCTAACACTGTTATACTGTACTACTGATCCAAGGGAGGATGGCTCCATAGATTCTTGCTTTTCATTTCAGGTTCTGAACATATGTTCTGAATGTTATAGCAAAACTTCAAATTTACCACACCACAGGATGTTTTTCCAGTCTTCATTTTTCTTATTTTGCTAATCACATGCCTATTGTAGGTTTTCTTTCATTTCATAGTTGACAGGAGTGAAACTTTTTCCAGTTGCTTATCTGTTTAAAGTTGTAATGTATTCAGATATACTATTCTACTCAACACAGTTATGAAGAGCAGTTAGTAGATTATTTGTGGCATTTCACATATTATTCTACACACTCTAGAGACTGCACTGTGTTAACATTCCAGGGGACATACTGTATGTTTCTGAGATCCAGGAAACATCAGGAGCATAACGGCGTGCGTAGAACTCACACTAAAACATGGCGTAAGGACAAAAGCAGAAATGTGCGTATGCACAAAAAAATCCCTATGCATAAATCTGTGCGTTTGCCAACTCCCACGTTCTTCCGCTCCATAAATCCCTGTCAGTGTGAAAAGTAATGCATGCGCACGCGCCTGCTGCCGCACCCAAACTCCTCCCTCTTTGAATATGCAAATTGATATAAATAGCCCTTAAGCTCAGCGTTCTGTGAAAAGGCAATGGCAAAAGCACGGGGGAAAAATAAAAGAATTTCAGCGAATACCAAGTGGAGGCAAGGAAAAACTTACTATTTGTTGGTTTAAACAGTGGTATAAACAACAAAAGGAAGTTGATTGAGTGACATTAAGTGTCAGAGAGACTCGAAAGCTCAAGTTCACAAAGTCACACAGTGCCCAAAATAAAAAAGTTGTCAGATATCAAAGTCGCTGTGAAAAGGTGATTCGTAGCCCACCCTCTGAGTGTCTTATGAAAGCTTATTAGGGTACAGAGAAAAGAAAAAAATAGGGACACAGTGAGAAAAAAACTTGAAATGTCAACTTTAATCTTGAAATTTCCACTTTAATCATGTAGTTTATTTTGTCATTAAAGTAGAACATCATAAACTTCATCTTTAAATCGTTTAATTTACTAGTTTCTCAAATACCAGCGTAACTAAAGAACCACGTTAAATGCTTTATTTTGTATGTGTTCTTCTATGTGCTCTATGTGTGTGAATCACTACATGCTTCTTAAACGGGCTTTCTGTTCCTCCGACTGGACATAGAATCCATTACTTTCGGGATATTACAGCTCTCTGAATAATTAAAATACTGAGATGTATACTTGATATCATTTTCATGATGATAGGAGTTAAAGCATGTTATTAAACATGGGAACACGGAGGCACAGTGATAGTGACAAGCTGGCGCCCTGTCCAGAGATTTTTCCTGCCTCCCATAAGATGCTTGCTGCACTGTGCACAACCTTCGATGAAATAATTTATTGCAGCAGTACTGTCTCTTTCAAACGTACTAACCTCCAGTTCCTGTCCTTCCTTTTCTTTCTTTAAGGAATCAAACGCTCTGTAATAGATGTTAAGCCATCTGTAAGCTTACAACACCGATTCTTCAAAACTTTTAAGGAACATTGAAATATCTTCGTAGTACATGTTTAATTATTCTATCCATCCAGTGTCATACCAATCCCAGCAAGAATACAGCACGAGGCAGGAACAATCCCTGAACTAGCTAGCGCTGCAACACCGTGTCCTGTCATGTTTAATTATCAACAATATAGATTAGTTAAATGATGTTAACATTTTATCAATATAATGTAATAAACATATTTTGCTGCACTTCATCTTAAAAATGATATCATCATCATACTGTATGTAAATACGCGCTTTATAAAGTGGCTCAGGTTGTGCAATATTATTACAGTGAGGTAATTGTACCTATAAGTACAAACAGTTCTACAAGCAGCACTTGATGGACTGATTGGGTTTGTATATAGTTCTTGGGATGAAACTGTTTTTGAACCACGAGGTCTATACAGGAAAGGCTCCGAAGAGTTTGCGGTATGAAAGCAGTTCAATAGACAACATGGCTGAGGCAGCGTGCGCTTGATGCTGTATACCGATAATTCTCTTTCCAATCAGCTGCTAGAGAGTGGTGCAGTGAGAGTAATATGGAAAAAGATGATCCACTGTGGCAACCCCTAACAAGAGCAGCTGAAAGAAGAAGAAGAAGGTGCAGTGAGAGGAACAACACTAAAGCAGCTATGGCATTTGGAATAGTTTGGCCATTCCGTGGACCATTATATTGTTACAGGTTAATTACAATCAGATGCCTTAAGCTAATAAACAATATGTGGTTAATTTCAGTGTATTTATAAAGCCGCGTCACGGATGTGCATCTAAAAAAGAAAGGGAAACCACACTTGAACAAAAGCACTGCTTTGAAGATGGGTGCCGCCAGTTTGCAAAACCAAGCAGAGAACTTGCATATGCCAGGGTTTGAGCTACCGTGAAAATGTGTGTGGCTTTATGCCAATTTTAGGTTTTATACATCGCGATTTAAGCATGGAAACTGAAGTATGCAGAATTTTTGTGTGTACTCACTGTTTATACATGCTGCCCCAGCTCTGGCTTCAAATATCAAAGACAAACTCACTTAGACCATGTGTATCGCCTATATAAATGTTTTGTTGAACAACACCTAAACCTCTTGTTGAACAACATCTAAACTTCTTCACTATGTTTAAATATGTTAGATATTGAGTTACAGGCTATTAGATGTGCCTAATAAATTGGCCAATGAATTGATATTTTACATTGCTTTTTTATGTTTTGTTTAAGTGGACTTATTTTTATGTGGATGCAACACAACACTACACAATACTGCTTATGGTTTAAAAAGCCTTAAATAATCTTGCTCCATCCTATATTTCAGAATGTCTTTCACCTTACACTCCAAATTGTAACCTTAGATCTTCAAATGAGTGTCTGGTTATAATTCCAAGAGCTAAACTTAAAAGAAGTGGTGAGGCAGCCTTCTGCTGTTATGCACCTAAAATCTGGAATAGCTAACCAATAGAAATTTGCCAGGCTAATACGTTGGAGCATTTTAAAAAACTGCTAAAAATATTATTTTAACATGGCTTTCTCATAGCTTCATTTTAGTTTAATCCTGATATTCTGTATATGCATTTAATTATCATCATCATTCATGGTGGCTCCAAAATCCATACCAACCTCTACTTTCTCTGCTGTTTTTTTTCTGTTTTTCTGTGGTGGCGATCTGTGCCACCACCACCAGATCAAAGCACCGTGCTGTCCCTACATTGATGGATTAAAGGCCAGAGGTCCACATGACTGTTATCATCATGTTCTTCCATGTGAAGCTTGAATACCATGAGGACTGATTTAGATCATTTATGTTAGGTAGAGTGCCTTTTGGGGGCTGGGTGGTCTCATGGCCTGGAACCCCTGCAGATTTTGTTTTTTTCTCCTGCCATCCGGAGTTTTTTTTTTTTTTTTTTCTGTCCTCCCTGGCCATCGGACCTTAATTTTATCCTATGTTAATTAGTATTGCCTACTTTTATTTTTATATTTTGTCTTTTTTCTCTTTCTTCATCCTGTGAAGCACTTTGAGCTACATCATTTGTATGAAAATGTGCTATATAATTAAATGTTGTTGTTGTTACATTATTTTTTTTCCTCTTTTTCCACTCTGAGTATTATTTTTTTTTACTTCAGGGGAAATATACTAATTTAAAATATGTAATAATTTTTATTCTGTACGACTACATGATTCAAGTTACAAACAGTGTCTTATTTTTTAAATAGAGCAGTGCAAGGGCTACAGTATGTTATTTGACATCAAGCCCCAGTGATACTGCATTCATTCTAACTTATGAATTACCCTGCAAGTCACTTAACACTACAATTACCAGAGCCTATGAAAAAACTCATACATTCGGCCCACCTTAAAACCCATTGCACCACGTCCGTCAGCATCTTTTGTCCTGTAAATATGACGATAAAGACAAGCAGCAAGCAGCCTGCTATTCCATCCCCCCACCAAGAATGTTCACTAAGTTCTTCCAGCTCATGCCTTGTTTGATTATCTAGGAGTAAAGTGCTGGAGTTTTAGAGTGGAAATAATAGATTGTTATTTGGAACACATGCATTTCATGTGTGTTCCATTTCTACAATAATTTGTGTAAACACATTGTTAAAACAGAAACGTTTTTCATATTTTAGTAGTAAATGACAAAATGTTGGCATAAACTATATAATGTGTGAAGCCTGAAGTCCAAAGATCAAATAAACACTTTCACAAAAGGTTCAAGGATGAGACAACAGCTTCCGTGGCATAGCGGTGAGATTTGCTGATTTGTAATCAAGAGTCCCTGGTTCGATCCCGACTGCCTCCTATATTTGCCGTTTTCAGTAGTGAGGTGCACTTATTGTTAATATTATACAGTACACACATACTGTACATTTGGTTTGTGTCTGTAACAGATGGTGTACATTCATAGGACTTGTAAAAGTTACCATTTTTTTTTCTCACTTTTATTCTCTCAGTCATGATCACGATAAATACTACTGCCCTAGGGATCTGACGCTCAGCTGAGAGAACTTTGTGTACGTTCTGCCTCAGTGGGGGTACATACAAAAAGTATTCACTTTCTTGAAGGTTTCCAGATTGTATTGTTATATTACAATGAATAACACTGTATTTAATTTGGTTTCTTGATATTAATCAACAGAAAAAAGTCTTTAATGTCTAAGTGAAAGCAGATCTCTGAATTTTATCTCTGTAAAACACAAAATAATCGATCACATAAATATTCACCCCGTTTTAATATGACGCGTCCAAATCATTACTGGTGCAGCCAAATGGCTTTAGAAGTCACAATATTAGTTACATGGAGACTTCCTGTCTGGGATTTCAATTGATTGTAGCATACATGCAACTTATCTGAAAGTATTGTTTGGCGGAGTAAAGCCTCATAAAACACCAGAACATTTAAAGCAGTTGTGTTGGCAATCGTGCTGAGGTTTCAAAGCATTTGACACTATCCTCTCTAGTGACACATCCTGGCAATCTGAATTAAAGTTACACAAACTGATAATAAAGTCCAATAGCATACTGTTAAACTTTTATTTTTCGATACTTAGGATTGGCAATGACAAAAAGCGTTCAGCAGTAGCTTCCAATGTCTGATTAAAAAAAAAAAACAACTAATGATGATAGGAGGAATGTACCACATTACAAACAAGAGTTTGAATAAAACAAAATAAGACACCTCGCTCATAGTGCCCTGGCTTTTTAAATAAGTGTTCCCATTTTACGTTTTGTTATTATTACTTATCCTTTTGTTAATATCATAATTAACTCTCATTTTTTATTAGATTACTTTTACTTGACTGTTTTTGGGGTCCCACAGACCCAATGTGTTAGGTGTAAAAAAACAAAAAATTCTAAATTCAAAATGGTCTCATCTTTTTACCTCAAATGTTTTCTTTGTTCTGACATAATTAAAACCAAATAGACAAAAAATAAAGGCTTCACTCTCTAGTTTGCCAACAAACAGACAAGCACATTTGAGAAAGTAGTAGAAATCGTTAAATAAAATAAGACATTAGTATTAACTAATTAGATGTTTTAATTATTAACAGTTATATTTTGTGGAGCTCAAAATTAATACGTTTGGTTTGATAAAAAGATGCTATCACAGTCAAATCTGTAACTAATGCTGATTTTGGGTGCACTGACCAAGGTAGTTGCTTTTTGTATTCTGCATGTATTGAAGGCTTAGATTCAAGTCTGGAAGGGATGAAAACACCTACATGAAAAGAACACAATTAAGTTCCATATATTTACACCCTAAATAGACAAATAATTTTGAGGGATACTATGGAAAGATCACATAAGAAACCTCTGTTGTGTCCCGGAATCATTTCCACTTAGAAGCGCCATTAAAAATTCAATGAATAATTTTTGGAAGGCAGCGCACGTATTTAGAACAATTATTTTTCTATTTATTGCCACTTGAAGTCTTTCTTATTTGGTTGATGCCTTTATCCAAGTCGACTTACAATATTTATGATACAATTGGTATCATTTCTTTTTGTTTTCTAATTGGAGCACAGGCAGGCGAACAGACTTGTTTATAGTCAGACAGTGTAAGTAGCAGGATTTTAACTCATACCCTCGGGGTTTGAGGTCCAAAGCCTTAACCACTACACCACACTGCCTGCCTGACATTGCAAAGGGTGACGAGAAACCCACTGTGGAAGATCAGGCAGAATTCATATCGGTGCTGGATCTGGCAGCTCTGGTAGACCCAAAATTCAAACCTGGCAATATCAACCATGTTAGAAAGGCTGAGAGATATTGCACAGATACAGTCATCGGCACATTGTGACACGCACAAGACACTCCAAGGTAAACATTGTTAGTATTGAGTGATCTGTAGTTGATATCTGCTGTATATGTTAAGTGTAATGTGAATAAAAGCACATAAATAATTACAACTGTCATTTAAACAGAAACAGTGCCATGGACACCAACAGCAGCAGAATCAACTGCTGCAAACTCCTCTGTGGTGAAAGTAGAACTTACCAATTCCTACGGAAGTATGCATGAAAATCCACTCTAGTGCTACAGCAAGAAAGATAAGTGGGATGAACACATCTAGACCTTCTTTAAAAAAGTGACTTTGCCAGCAACATCCCTCCTTTGTGAACACATTATTTTAAGGTCCAGACAGATGATCAGTAACAAAGTTGTCTTAGCCACAGCACAGCATAATAAACCATTTGTCTATACTATTTTGCCTGTACCATTCCTAACCCATCTTCCAATTGTAAAAACAACAATCCCAGTCACACATTTACTGCCCCCCCTTGTCCCTTAACAGTTATACAAGTAAACAAGCACAAATTCCACCTGATTTATTTAATATTTAATAATTCAAACTCATGAACCTGCAATCTATCTGTTAGTATTATTAGCCATAACAATGACTGAAATTGCCAGCTAAATTTGTAGTTTTGCTATAAACATGAAACAAGATGTACATTTACATTTGATATATCTTCATCAATAATAATAAGAAGAAAAGGCAAAGGGGGAATATTTCTTAGAAGAGACAGAGTATTATGGTGAGTGAGGTGTCATGATTTGTATTACTGAAGCTCTTTCTGTAGTGTTATGCATTCTTGTAGTCGACATTTGTTATATGTATAATTCATAGTTTTATTTCTCAACACTAAGTAATCAACAGAACAACCGTTTAATATTTATTGGTGAACCATAAAGGTTCATTTTACCTGAAATATGTTGAGTTTTTGAAATAACAAATAGCGCTGGTATTTTCCAAGTGTTCAAGGGTGATGGAAGCCTCTCAAAGCTACAATTGTTGAATCACCCACTAGTGGCAAAGATGGGAGACCAAACATCGCTTATCAGCAATTGAACCAAACAGAAGGAGAATTTACCATAGGCTTTCTTTAGGAGAATGATAAAAGGTTAAGTACAGAAGTGCATATGCTAAGAAATGATGACAGAATATGACTGTTTGGGCAAGAAACTGCTCATAGTATCTTTACTACAGATACATGATAGAGTAAATTCAATTAAATTCAGTTTATTTTTGTATAACACTCTTCACTGATGTATCCATCTGGCAGGGTGCATAGAAGTGGGTGTCTGGGAGAGAGCCAGCCTGATATCTCACATATGACAACATGTTACTTGCAGTTTACAAGCAGAAGTCTGGGAATTCTTTTATTTCTCTCCTTGATATGAAGCTTGTGAGTGTGCCTTTTAACCTAAAAGTTGCTGGTTTATGTCCCAGCTGAAGTGTAAATAATGGCTGCCGCTAAGTGAATTCCTTGACTTACAGAACAGATTCACACTGCTGTCAATTTTTACAGATAAAGAACAATCAATTTTAAACTGATTAACATAAATGGATCCAAAAAATGTACACTCATAAGTGTAACCATTTTGAAAAAGTCAGATGATACACACAAACAATACAGTCAGCAGTACTCCTCTATAAATAAACGTTTTGAGGGGTCCACAGTAATTGATAATGTTAAAGTATAAAGTAAAAAAAAACTAGAAAACATGATCTTGTACAAATTGTAAGGGGTGGAAAGTAACTTTTCAAAAGTGTGTCAAGAGAGGACCAGTGACAAAGTAAGACAGCACCATGGAAGGTGTCAAAATCCACGTCATGTCATGTAAGATTCAAAAGAACAAGAGCAGCATTTTTTTGAGTGAGTGAAAGTAATATTTGTGCATTTGGGATTTCTTCTATTTGGGGAAGAATTATAAAATATACAGTTGACTCTGGTTGATTACTCTGGAGGAGGAAGGAAGAAAAGAAAGGAGGAGGAAGAGGATGTGTGATGATAGATGTTATAACTAGGCCAGCTCTAGCCATAGGTCAAGTAGACCTTGGCCTATAGGCGCCAAAACCTCTCATTCCAGTCCACCTAGTTCAGAAATGTACACTGATCAAAGTTCACTGACTTCATATGTGAGGTTCAGGTCACCGATCTGAACGGGGAACCTGCTCATCAATTTCATTTGTGGTTCCGTGGGCACCAGTCTTCAAGGGGTAGGGGTTTCTCTTTTGGATGACTCTTTTCGGGTGCTTGCAACTAGCACTGCATAGAGGCGCAGTGTACCCCTGAATCAGCTGTGCTAATAGCATAAAAATGGGAGACATTGCTTACCTTGGCTGTGATACAGAAAGGTATAGATTACACTAAAAAGTATGAAATGATTTAACCTTCATGATGCAAAGTAATTCATGAGCAATTCAGTTTAAATAAGAAAAAACTTTATGTATACACCAAATTATTTAAACAAGGTAACAACAGGGGTCTTAAGAGGGTAGCGAACAGATTTAACTTAAAAATCCAGAGAAAACAGTGTTAACACAGACCAATTCATTTTCAACTCAGAGAATGTTTACAATCTATACAATTCAGCAGATACAGCAAGTCAGATGCTGCATTATTTAAGAAAAAGTGTTTAGCGTAAAACTAAAGAATGTGAACAGAATTGTTTATGGAAACAGTGATTATATTAAGGGAAACACAAACTGTTTCAGCCAGTGGTTCCAGTAACAGAACAAATATGACGGGGACAATGGAAATCCATCATTTTCCTAAATCACTTGTCCAGGGCAGGGTCATAGTTTAGCTGTAGCCAGTCAGTGGCTGCACGGCAGGAACAATCCCTGTACTGGGTGCCAGTCTGTTGCAGAGTAAATACAATCACAAACAGACACTCATTAGTTCATAGTTATCACCAGTTTGAACTGTGGGAGGAAGCTAGAACCTCCAGAAGAAACCTACGCAGACACAGGAAGAAAATGCAAACTCCATGCATGGAGCACCCAGGGTGTAAACCACGGTCTCCTTGTTCCAAGTACTGTTGATTGGTGAAATTCACCAAAGTTTTTTTTTTTTTTTTGCAGTGAATTTGCTGTATTCCCTGGTGACCTTATTTACCATATTTTTCCCTGAAGATTTGCTATGCGTCCAACTTAGAGAGACAGAGAGAGAGAGAGAGAGAGAGAGAGAGGTTGGGAGCATGCACTGACACAGCACATTTCCACACCCATCACATGACAAACTAGGTCAGGATACAAAATAAGGACCTGAGTGCAGCCATGCAATGCGTGACACCTCAGCACCACACTAGTTCAAATGGGATTGGAACACTGTGAGGTTATTCACAGTGGCTGGAGTGCTAATCTTGCCACAAACTCCCTTGTTTTCCCTGCAAGTTGGAGGAGCGTTTAGACAAACTTTTTTTTTTTGTTTTTTTCGTTTTTTTCCGGGCACTCTAAGAAGCTTTGCAAGGTCATTGTAATATCACAAAGCTGTAGCTGCCATGTTGGATGGAAATGTTACCAATTTGCAGCATACATGTTCAGAACTGGTGTGGCATGGTGGTGCAGTGGTAGCATTAAGGAGACCAGAGTTTGTCTCTCAGGTCCTCCCTCTGTGGAGTCTGTATATTCTCCCTACGTCTACATGTGTTTCTTCCGGGTGCTCCAGCTTCCTCCCACTATCTTAAGACATGCAGGTTAGGTGAATTGGTGATGCTAAATTGGCTCTATTGTATGTTTCTGTGTGTTATAACCCTGTGATGGGCTGGTGCCCTGTCCAAGGTTTGTTGCTGCCTTGTGTCCCTTGCTAGCTGGGATACTTGTCATGATGCAGAAAAGATATGATACTGACAGGAACAACCTCCCGAATACACAGCACTGATACCTTGCATCACAGGAACTTTGGGGTGATATTTAATCATAGTGATAGGAACTTGTGGGATGAAGACCTTTGCATCATTATAATCCACTCAAAACTAGTGAAGTTTCTCTTCCCACATAAATTTCAATGCATTTCACCGAGTTCCCCAAAATTCCCGAACATTTCTGCACTTTCACCAATCTTGAGGTGAAGCAAAGTCAGCAGGATTCACTCATCACTAGCTGCAAGGCAGCAATGCTACATCTGTGCTACCTTGCCACCCAACAATGGATATCCTTGACTGAACCATTTTGGACGTGGCAAAGGGAGAGACCAATTTGAATTACTTCAAATACCAATTGGAAAGGTTGTGTGTAAAGGATTGGTAATAAATAAAAGTTTTTCCTCAAGACCGTGTACCTAAGTCCATCGTATAGGCCGGACCAATTTAGGTGATTAAAGGGTTTATCATCACATGTATACATAGGGAGAAGAGCAGCAGGGGACTCTGAAACCGAAGCTACATCAATAACATGAATAAATCTGAGAATATGATCAAAAGTCAGTTAGAACAAAAAAGATGCTTTCCTTAGGATTTAGTAATTTATGAATGATTTTTCAAAAAAGGATTCCAATTATTTTATCCAGTAATTTTGCATCTGTATGCATAGATAAAATTGACCTGAAACTCTGAAGCAGTGTAGAATTTGTATTCTTTTTTAGCAATAAAGAAAATATGAATATATTAATATTTGGGAGTAAACAATCTATTTCAGTGATCACAAATCCTATAAAAAAGAATCAGGTTGGCTGCTAATTAACTTATTTTCCCTTTATTCTAATTGACTTTTTTTTTAAGCTTCAGTCCCCAGAATTGCTTATTTTTTTTTCTTTAAATGGCACCCAAACAGAAATTAGATGTGAAGTGAGCCAACAAATGGCCAGCTACTGTAAGTAGGGGCCTCACACGCCAAACAATTTCACTCCAACCAGATTCTTAATTAGAAGACAATTCTTGTTGTTAGTTAAACTTTTGATTTTATTCCATGGCTCTTTGGTGCTCTAATTCTGTCATTGCAGAGATTTCCTTTTTTCAAAGGGCACTGTCAAATTGTTTTGTGGAGCTGAACAGATCAACATTACTGAGATGTTATATTTTGTTGGCTTTTTTGTATATCATTATTGTTTGACTACTAATTAAGGAAAAAAGAAATAATTAAAGGACCTGAATCTTAAATAGTAATTCAGTTAAAATTAAACCAAAAGAGTTAATTAGCAAGAAAAACTGGACACTAATTATAAAGAGTCGGTAATGTAGTGTCTCTACTATCATATAACTATATTGTTCCTTTTACTTTCATGTAGCATTTTGCACAGACAACAGCCGATCAACATGAAATAAGCCGAAGTCTGTTGTTGGCCTCCACTGCATTTATGATAATGCCACAGTTAGGGAAATGCAGGTGTGCCACTTTTCAGTCCCAACATCTTAAGCTACACCCAAACTCCTAGGATTTGATTTAAAAACAATACATTTTTAAAGGAAAATGATCTTCATCCACAGTACAGTTTTCACAACATTTACGAAAGCTCTCTACCTGTACCAGAATGACCAAAAAGGCATATCACATAGTTGTTGGACATGTACGCATCAGCGGAAACAGAAAGAAGAAATGTCCACCATGAAGAGATGGTTATGTTCCTAAACACAGGATTTTTTTTTTTTTACAAAACTATAGCCAGTATCTGTGTTGTGAGCATGAGTGCAGCTTTCAAATTGTTCAAAAGACAATTTAGATGCACATAGGTTACCAACACAACAAGTGCCATGGAAAGCAACTCCTCTTTGTTCACTGTGTTGGAATTTGTTTTTTTCCCATGAAGGGTGACCAAACATGAGACATTGTAAAGGGTGGTATCCAAACAGGGAAAGGACACATAATAAGCGCAAACCAATCAAAGCATGATTAGAGTCTGCATTTTCTAAAGTGTGTTTTCACCCATCCACACTGCAATGATAGGCCACCATTTTCAGCAATATACACCTCTGGAGAGCGTTTTCAAAAGTTTTCAGGGGTCAAAAACACTGGGGTAGTGTGAACAAAAGGCAAAAATGGAGCTAATGTCTGTGTTAAAAAAACATAGTAGTATGGATGCTATCTTAGTAGTAGAAGTGTCAGGTCATCTTAATTAGAACTAAAAACAAATTTCATTCTACATCCAAACTTTCTAGAATCCCAATATGCTTTATGGCTAAAAGAAGAACTGTGTTAGGACTACATTTGTTATCATTAACAATAACTGATTGAAGAAGCATATTGCTAACTGAAATAATGGTTAAACTAAAAGCTGATTGAAAGCAAAAAGTAAAAAAGAAAAGAAAATCACTTAACTCAAAAGATACCAAATACACCTAAAATGGACGAAAATTAAAATGTGTTGTTTCTTTTTTTTAAATAAACCCAACTGCTAGTAGCCTACTGTTTGTGTTCCCTCTGAAGTATGCATAATCATGCACAACCTTTTAGCTTCAGCACACAACAAAGAAACAAATCAGGAAATCCACTTCCCCATTCCAAACCACACCATCTACCCGATTTGTTGGAAGATGACAAAGGAGAGATGACTGAATGACTTTCTTCACAGAAATCAATTATTAAGCCCAGAGGTGAATTCTTTGGAAGTTAAAATTAACGTGACCCGTTTACTTTGTTTTATGTTCCACCATTGTAAATGTTATTTGTGTAGAGTTCAGGTGATTATTTGCTTTGAAGTATCAGTGGTTTATGAAATATGGAAATGTAAAGCTCAATAACCAAATATTTCAACAAAACCCTAATTTAAATGAGAAGTCCTTAATGTCTGATCTGAGATCAAGCATTGGATCAGATAGGTGCACAGAGAGGATCAGCAGCAATTGCATAATAGATGTAGGAAGCTGGATTGTTGGAGACAAGATACAATTTAACAATTTAAATATTCATGTCTACAAGTAAGCTGAGGAATATGACACACTGAAAAAACACAAACACACCATGCACCATAAGTTAACAGGCTAAGGCAGTCAAGAACCTTTTTCTATTTACCTCAGTCAATCAAATTCAGAAACAGACCTGTGCAGATACAGCTATTTATTGAATCAAGAATGTCTAGAAGGCCAAGTGAATTACTATGAAGTACTTAATTCATTCTTTAAAAGTAAACAAATTGCTCCTTGAACAGATTAACCCTTCTCAAATCACAAATGAGACACATTTTATATAACGTTCTTAAGATAACTCTATACAAACCTGGAGCAGGAAGGGACTTACTGTGTCTTTTATGGGCATTTTAGCATGTTTCTACAATGGTAGCGGCTATGGAAACATGGCATGCATTTCTTAATCTCCATTCAACTTCAACTAGAATGATTTTCTCAAAATAAAAACTAATTAAGGTAATTCACCAGTAATAACAATAGAAATAGTCAAAGCCTCATAAAATGAACCTGAAGCTTTATGGAAATTTGACAGATGAAAATAGCATAGAAATAAAAATAAAAAGTACTTTTTAGTTAAAAAAGTAACTAAAATAACCTTAGTTAGGACTTTCATCATTGCTTTTTCTGTATAGGCTAATTAAGTAGATGTCAAGGTTTGTTAATATTTTTATATATTAATTTGCAATAGTAATCAGAGCAGGACTTAATCACAGCCACCTTATACTATTTAATATTTTTAACCCATGCACTCAGGTAAGCTTGTAACTTGATTTTTCTCCATGAGAAATTTCATGTTCAGAATTGCTGTGTAGAGTCTTGGCAGTTGGGGTTTGAATAATGAGCGAAGTGTTAAGGATGTTAATCTTTCCATCTTAAGGAAACAGAATAAAATGTGACTTAGTGAAATTGTATAAAACTGTGAATGGACTAATGTAAACGCCGGATATTACTTTAAAATCAGTCTTTCAGCCAGAATATATGGTCACTGATGAAAGGTTTTTGGGGTTGAGTCACACAAAAATGTTATGAAACTGAGTGACACTGTAGCGCAGCAATATCGCTCATGTATCGCAGTAAGGAAACTGGGGTTCAGGTCCCGGGCCCTGTTTATGTGGAGCTTGCATGCTCTCCACTGTGTCTGCACAAGTTTCCTCCAGATGCTTTGCTTTCCCTCCACTGTCCAGAGACATGCAAGTTAGGTGGATTCTGTTGCTAATCCCTAGTATGTGTGTGCTCATCCTGTGATTTAGTGGCACCCTGTCCAGGGGTGTCATTGCCTTGCGCCCTATACTTGCTGGCTAGGCTACCCTTCCCAGGATTAAGCAGGTTGGACAATGAGATGACATGTTATAAAACTGTTAATACATGGAGCAAATTATGAAACAGTGCAGTGGAGAACCAACTCTGGTCTAATTAGACTTTAAAGAATTATGGGAATAGCAGTTGACAAACTTTGTTGGACTGAATGGCCTGATTACTATGGAAATTTTCTAAACATATGAAGAGTGATCATCTTTTAAAACATCAGTAAGTTTGTATAATGCTAAATTTATTATTTAGAAAATATTGTCAAGTTTATTTTTTTTATAATGTCTGCCAAATGGACTAAACTTCTGCAGAGAAAGTAACAGAGTGACATAAATAAGCACACTACATGAAAAATTCCAATTACTGTTATTCAGTATGCAGAAACCAGTCATACATGATGACAAGTCTAAAACTGTGAACTTTGCATAACATGAAAAATGACAAGCAAGTGAAGAAAGGATCAAAGAAATGGTATATCAATGCAGTGATAATTATGAGTGAATGATGGAACTGCCAAAAAGTAACTCAGTGAAAAAAAACACAAAAAACAAACTGACTTTCTGTTCTTTTCATGATACTTGAACAATTCCAAATTGTAATGTAAGACATTTGTTTCATTAATTCCTTTCAGCAGCTGTCAAACCTGGTCTACATTTTGATAGATGACAGAAAATAAAATGAGATTTGTCTGAATTTTTTGCATTTAGTTTTAGACAAAAAGAACACCTACAGAGGAAATATGTACAGTAGTTCACAAATAAAATGCATTTTAAAAGACAAGCCAGTTGCAATTTGATGATTCTAAATATTTATTTTTACCTTCAGAATGCTATATAATGTAATGTAAAGAAAATACTTGGTGGATTTTGTGTAAGCAAGCCATGGAATGAAATGCATAAATAGAAGAAAGCAGATGTTGTGGAGATGGCACAAAAACCCAGCAGTCATGTGGATCCTGTCATTCTCCAGCCTAGGTCCATTACTTACAGGATTGTTTTTCATGTGACCCACTTCAGAGCATACACAGCCATGTGTTTATCACATATTTACGTCTCAGAACTTGCTGAATGGATAAGCTCCAATAATTATGCTTACCTCTGGTAGTTCAAGAAATGGTCTCAAGCAATCCTTTAATTCTGTCATAAAGAAAAAAAATTGCTTTTTCAATGTATTTTTTTGACTTGTACTTAAGAAAAATAGGAGGCGTAGCATTCCAAATGCAAAAAGTTTTGCAGTTTAAAATCTTCAGACTACAAACATTTTATGTGATTAAAATCACAGTTTCACAGAGCAACCTAAAGCGCCTAGAGCATTTTATTCTCATCAGAAATCTGTTATTCTTACAGAATGTAACTTTATGTAATTAAGTCAGACATTCTTCAGAGAGCATAAGGTTCCAAAGGGAACTTAAAAATACATTTCAATTGTTCTTTAGTAGCGTGACATATGAAGTGTTGCTAAAGCATTAAAATTAATTTACAATAGATTGGCTCAAAATGCAGCACAGATAGGCAAAACTGAAAAAAACAGCAATTAGCAAATAAATATTATTTATTCACAAATGTAGTAAGTTATAAACAAAAGGTGAATTTTTCAATACCTGGTAAACTTACCAGCATGATAACACAAGCCTAGGTTTTTGTTTTTTTCCTACTGTACTATGTCGAAATAATAAATGTATTTTTTTCCACCTTGTACTAAAGAAAAAAAGATGACAATGAAAACTTTGAAATGTGTATATTTATTTGGGCAGACACCCATAATTAATATGTTAAAAAGACCAATTTTATATCCAAATACATGAAATTTAATGTTGTCAGCCTTCCAGAAAACAAGTTACATGACACAATGTGCCTCCCAGCAATCTAGGGGTCATTAAGGAGAACAAGCGATGCAAGTTCAGACCTTTAGAGAGCTCATATTGGAAGCTTATCAATGAGGTCTGCTTGCTTTATGAATGCTGGCTATATTCACATCACTTCTAACAGAATCACATTTTAGGTACAGCAAACAGTTTTTGCTTCATTGCCTGCTTGTAACAATTACAACTTCTTATGTACTGCGGGGCTCACGGTGTCACGGTGTAGGAATCATGTAGAACTTCAAAACTAAAGTCATACTATAATAGTATAAACGTGGTGTTTTTCAAATTATTAGCAACATAATTTTTGGCCTGGGCATCTTTGGAAGCAAATCTGAAATTGTTTTTCCCGTTATTACTTTTAAAATTTTAATGCTGTATCGTAAGTGAATGGATTGGTAGATATTAGGAAGGTTATTTTATCTTGTTAAGCATTCACTCAGTCACAGGCATAAATGACAATGGCTACTAATGACTACTTGTAGAGCAACATTTGTGTCTTTGTGCCCTTCTGTTTGTTCCTAGTTTCTGGTTTAAATATACAGTGGTGCCTCATACTTCTAACGATTCTAACTTTGAACGGTCCAGAGTCTGAATGCTAAATTTGAGAGAAATTTGATCTGGAGTGTGATCGATGCTTCTACAGTCAAACTGTGCGCACAGTGAAAAAAAAGCAGCAACAGATGGTGCTTACGCAGCAAGCGTAAACGTCATCTGTTGTGCACTCAAGTCGTCTCTCGCTCTAGCTGTGAAAGCATCTCTTTCGTTACACTTGTATGTTTTCAGCACTTTTTCACTTTAATTTTAGTGTGTTTGGTTGTATACATAACCCCTATCGATTAACCATGGCATCCACATGGGCCATCACCGCTCCTCACTAAGGTACAGTAAATGCAATTTTCACTTTATTATACAGTATTTACACATTTTATTTATTGTTTTCATGTTTTAACTTACGATTTAGGGCATTTAATTGTGTTATTTTTGCCTGAAAGTATGTGTATTTGCTGTTTAGGTTTATCGAAATGGGTATTGTTTAAGGTCTGGGAACAGATTAATTCACTTTCCATTATTTCTAATGGGGAAAACTGATTCAGACTTTGAACAATTCAGAGTTCAAATGGCCTCCTGAAATGATTTAAGTTCAAAGCACGAGGCACCACTGTATTTTAGAGCATAACATTCTCAAACCTGCATCCATTTTGGGGTTGTAAGGACCAATGCCTATGCTGGCAGCATCAAGTGAAAGGCAGTAGCCACACTTGGATGCAATACCTATTCAGCACAGGGTTCACTTATACACAAGCATCTCCCATTTGGCATTGCTGGCCAATCAAGTATATAAAAAATTGAGAACCTGAAGAAAAATTAATTCAGACACACAGAGAAATTGCAATCACTACACAAGAAATAACCAGACTCCACATTCAGACACAGAATGCAGATGTGTGAGGCAGGAATGATTACCTTGGTGCCATCCTGTGGAGCATAAGACCATTTGATGGAGGACCAGTACACTGCAGGTCACACTCAGGGCTAGCTTAGGGGCACTAATCAGCCAAACATGTAGGATTTAAGAATTTTAAAAGGCCAAAGAGTTTGAAGAAAATCCCATGCAGTCAAGGAAAGAATGTGCAAACTTCACACAGAGTGCCTAGGTAGGGATTCAAATGCAGTCTGTAGAGCTGTGAGGCAGCAGTGCTAACTATTGTACCACTATTATGTTATTGGATTATTATATGCATGCACTAATCTACATGTACCATTTTCTGATTCCTTGATCAGTGAGTATAACTACCTTAAAACATCTGTCTTCCTCATGATACAAAGTATAAAGACACATTCCTTATTAAGCCCAGACAATACTAAGGCTTGCATATTTTAAATTCTACAGTCTGAGTTTCGTTTGTCTTTTTTATGCTGTTGCTGGGTGGATATTACTTGTCACAGACAAAGTGTGAGGCAGAATCACATTGCTTTTAACTGATTACACAAATTATGGTGAGAAAATTGGTAGGGGCAGGTATTCGTAATAAGATGAGGTAGTTATATGGGTGGCATAATTGTGCTGCTGTTTAATGGATTCACCATCCTTGCATATTCTCCTCTGTTTGACGTTACTCCACATTCCCTGGATTTCTCCTATAACCCAAACTCATGAAGGTTAATGTGTCCTTTGATAGGCTAGGGCTGTGTGCAGGACTGTTTCCTACCATGTGTCAAGTGATAGTGTCAGATCAAGAATATTGAGAAAGCAGGTCAACAAATTGCAAAGATATCCAAATATAATACACAAATGCAAAAATTCAAAGAGGCAGGCAAACTTCAAAAACAAAGTTTCAATAACACTAGACCCTAAAATGTCTTTTAAAAATACAGACACATATAATGCTGGTGGAATCCATGAATAGCTTGCTCCACTGATGCTCATATTTCTCAACTCTCACATCACTTGACTGCCACATAATAAGTGTTGCCTAGCAACACAACAAGATGGGCAGAATTAAAGGTAATTGATCAGCTACACAGCACGGACATACTTGACATTGATAAAAGGGACCAATGAAAGCTGTCTCAACTTGTATAAATATTACAGACAGGCTTCAGATAATCACCAACACCTAAGAACAATGGAGTTGCGAAAAGAGTAATTCAGATCACATGTTATGTTTGCACAGATAGGTTATAGCTGTAGATGACCAGAACAAGTTCCAGAATTGTTGGTAAATCATACAAACAGGATAAAGAATATACTACCTATCTTGACAAATCACTGTGTTTGATTAGTGTCTGTAAAGGTAGCTGTATGATTATCTGGAATATAACAGAGTGTAACATTTCACTCTGTTATCAACAGAATAACGTTTGTATATCTGAATGTCATTTCCAATCAGGAATTCCTGGAAAAACAAGGGAATAAAATTGAGAACAATACTGTCAGGATTGTGGGGCTGCTAATCATATTTTCAATGTATTTTTGTGTTTTCCTCCTGAGCATAATTTATATGTTTTGTTCCTTGGTTTTCATCATATCTTTTGGTAGGTGTGGCTAGAGAATCACAATGATACAATGGTGTGGCTATGGATTTTGTGCAAATTTACTGGTGTGTTCACATGAGCAATTCTTGGATAAAAAGCCACATACATCATTTTGGTTTTGGACAGTCAGAAGATTGGCAGCTTTTCCAAGGATACACAGAAAACAGATTTTCTTTTTTTTAAGAGAAAAAGAATGTATTACTTCAAAACAACCCCTTTTTATTTTTGTTCTAAAGAAATATACCTTTTGTTTTTAGCTCAGAACATATCTTTTGATGCTAAGTTTAAGAGCAAGGAACTTTTTGTTTGGGATCAGGATTTTTATTTGTTGTAAAAGTTGTTGCCTGGAGTGGTGCTAGTCTTTTTTTTTTTTTGTTTGTTTTTTTTGATAAAGGTCCTATGAACTCTGTCAGTCCAGCTATTTTAAGTTGGCCAAGAGCCATTCTGTTAAATCATTTAGTTTTACTCAGTTACTTGCTAGGTAATTGAACATTTCGTAAGCTATGTTACTCATCCTGACCTGATTCTGTTTGTCTGTATGGTATTATGTTTCATTTTTGGAATTTTTGTAAGTGGATTACTTTATTGTTTATTTATTTTAAAGTCTTGATAGTGCTTTGGATTTCTTAATATTTATTTAAATTTATCATTTGATGGTGGCATAATTACGCCACTATGTTGAATAGATTTTTGACAATATCGCTGTCATTTGGTGATGTACTGTATTTGCATGACTGTGGCCAAACACTTATTATAGTTATATCCATGGAGTGAAGTGACGGCATGGGTCAGCTTGCCATGCCTATAAACTGTACTGCCCAGCTTTTGATATTTTTGTGTTCAATCCTCTTCGAAATAAAACCAGTCTTTGTGTTAGTTTCAGTTTGAGTTAACTACACAAGCAAGTGTTGGAATTTAATTATTCCTTTCTTTTCTTCCATGTTACGTGTAGTTTGTTTTGCATTAGAAGTCTAATGTATTCCCGACCACATGCTTCACATGTGGAATTCATGGATTCATATATACCTATTGTCCATATAAAATGCATACTTGAATGTGAGTCAGTTCATAATCCATTCAAACTACCACTGTAGGAATCACTGCATGGTATTCATTGAGACAGTCCCCTTTGTTTTTTTACAGGCACAGATATAATTATTGTGATTTTGAAGTGAGTAAAGAACTTTATTTCAATGAGTCTTTAAAAATATCTGTTAAAACCTGTGTTAATTGGTCACTAGAGGTTTTTAAAATCATTCTTAGTTCATCTACAGAAACAGAGGAAGATGAATCATGTGGTACTGCTGATACACACATGTGAAGAACCTTGTTATTTTATGTACAGCTGGCATGGAAAGATTTAAGTTTATCTCTTGAGGAACAAATGTGTATGCAATTAGGTTTATAAACCTAAGCACCTGTATGTGTTGCCACCTTGTATGTGACTCGTGTGAGTGTTACTCTATTCAGTTCAACAACTTTAATTGCTTTCCTGAACCTAAGCTTACATTTTTCATATTGCCAACCTGAACTGCATTAGTGCATGCCTTCAGTGTCACAAATGATCCATGGTTGATAAAGCACAAATAACAGCTGCAGTTTATTTTTTATGTAGTGTTCTCAACAATCAGCTGGGAAAGTATAGTGCACACACCACCAATCACAAAAATATCAATCAATACAATTATTAATTCATGTAAATAATTGCCAAAGAAGAAATATATTGTACATGTCGAGAACTTGGTGACAACACAGATGAATGACAGATAAAACTACAATGCGGAGAAAGAAACAACTAAACAAAGTACTGTAAATATATCTGGAAATGAATAAATTGATGGTTAATTAGCTCCACATTAAACATTCAAGCAACAAAAAAACAAAACAAAAAAAAAACTTGTAGTGTTCGAGAGTGTAGAAGTAACATATGAAGTGAAAGAGTAGTTGCTGTCTTGGGATTTCTGCACTTCTGTCCTTCTGCTAAGTCATGTTTCACAGTTAAGCTTGAAGCACTGCAGACAATTCTTAAAATTTATGGAGAGCAGTTTTTAGTGAATCCTTTAATTTGATACAATTTATTTAATCAAATTCATTTATTAGATTCACTTTTTCTTTTAAACTGAAAACTCGTACCGATCTTGATTTTTTTACAATGACAAATTAGACAAGAGTCCTCACAAAGGATTCACTAATTCTAATAAAGAATAATGTAGCTCTAATAAATAAGTAATCTTTGAAATTGAGATGCACAGTACTTTCTGTTTCTTACTCTTTTTGTTAATGGCTTATTTGGACATTTAAATAAATCTGGCCCACAGAGTTGCTCTTAGGAGAACAGTATAACCAATGGCATATTTACCATATGTCTCTTCAGACACCAGAACATCATCGATAGGTTTGGTTTACAATAAAGCTTACAGACTGTAAAGATTAAAAAAAAAACAAGCTGGGAAAAACTGAAAATAGTACTGAAGCATATTATTTTTTAAATTTACTTAAATTCTTTCTGCTCCCAATATAAAGTTGAGCTAAAGTCCATTACAGTATATGGAGAAAAATAGGTTCCAGTTATGACCATTACACGTAGAATTTCGAAATGAAACCTGCCCGACATTTGTAAGTAAGCTGTAAGAAATGAGCCTGCCAAATTTCAGCCTTCTACCTACACGGGAAGTTGGAGAATTAGTGATGAGTGAGTGAGTGAGTGAGTGAGTGAGTGAGGGCTTTGCCTTTTATTAGTATAGACTAGCAGAATACCCGCGCTTCGCAGCGGAGAAGTAATGTGTTAAAGAAGCAATGAAAAAGAAAAGGAAACATTTTGAAAATAACGTAACATGATTGTCAATGTAATTGTTTTGTCACTGTTGTGAGTGATGAGTGTTGCTGTCATATATATATATATATATATTTACACACACACACACAAACATATATATATACATATCTATACATATACACATATATATACACACACACATATATACATACATATATATATCTACATATATACACATACATATACATACACACATACATACATACATACACACACATATATATACACAAATACATATATATATACACATACACACACACATATATAAACATATATATACATATACATACATATCTACATATATACACACAAAGCTATTTCCTATCAGTGCAATACGCTGCTTGTTAAAACGGATAACTCCCGCTCTTACGTGCAAGTCTGCGTGGATATTATGAACTATCATATTTGTTCAAGTTCTATTTAAATTTTAAATAGAAGGAATTTTTATTTAGTCGACAGAAATATCTTTGGTAGGAATGGTAAAAACAGACAGGAATATTATTCCTGAATAAATCAACTCAAACCTTAAACAACTTATAATATTTTGCTCTCCATAAAAATATATCCTGTCTAAATTATACAAGTTAGAAATAAAGTAAACGTTAAAAGAAGAAACATTCAAATTTCTTTACTCTTATGTAATTTTATATAAAAAATAAACTTAGATTTTAAATATCCCAAAAGATTTTGCTCTCCATAAAAATATATCCTGTCAAAATTATACAAATTCAAATATGAACATGCTGCATAACAAAACCTGGAAATATAAATAAAATGTGTTCCTTTCAGCAATAACAAATCAAATCATTCAGTTGTCTTTGCTCATATGTCATTTTAGAGCTGGACGCCTGGCATCTTTTTTTGGCAACAAGTTCGTTTATGTTTGGTGTGAGGTTCTGTGTTGTGGAGATTCTCAGGATGGACTGCAGGTGCTCATGAGTGAGGCGACTCCTGTGTGCTGTTTTGTTAGTCTTTATCACTGAGAAGAGCTTCTCACACAGATATGTGCTACCAAACATGCACAAGGTTCGAGCCGCATGTAGACGGACTTTTTTTGTTCTTCAAAGTCACCAAAGCGCCGTGCAAACTCAGTGCGCTCAGTTTATCAGCAAAGTGCGTATTTGGGAACACCGTAGTGACGACTTGGTTCAACATTACTTGGCAACAGGGAAAGTGGGGCAAGTTGCACTGGTGCATTTGTGTCTCCCATAAAAGCAGCTTCACTTGAAATCACTTTGTGATTGTGCACGGGTAAAAACGTCCGCTGAAGTGTCAGATTCTTATTTAATTCTTCTGCTTTCTGTATCTTCTGCATTGCATTCAGGTCTTTCAGGTTACCGTGATGTTTTGTCTCATAGTGCCGTCTTAGATTAAATTCTGTAATTACAGCCACATTAGCTCCACAAATGAGACACACGGGTTTACCGGCAATGTCAGTAAACATATACTCAGCCTCCCACCGGTTTTTAAAGGCTCTATTTTCAGAATCAACTTTTCTCTTCGGCATCGTGTGGGCTAGCTTCGCAATAATTTACAGTATCATAAGCTAGACTTGATTAACGTGTTAAGTGTTCGGCAAGGCAGGTGAAGCGCTGCATTATGGGATCTGTAGTTTATTGTGTTACCAGCGCTTCATATACCCGGGCCATTAATAACAATAATACAGTATATAAAATGATCTCGCGGGCCGGATATAATTACACGCCGGGCCGGATGTGTTGAGTTTGACTCATATGTACTAAATAGAATTTGAAAAGAAATATTTTTGGAATGTGATCGCGCAAGTCAGTACATCGAGCCCGCGTGCTATTGTGGTTTTGCTTGTGTGCTTCAGTAAGTTACCGTCCCCTCGCTCTTACTTTTTTACCGTTCATCTAATGAATACACTGAGTATGGCTTTACCAAAACAATCATTGATCGCGAATAAAGTATCCATTATTCATGAAGCTTCAATAGGTGAATAGGTGATCTGTCTTTCTGCGTTAACCGCATGCATTTTCATACGTCTCAAACTAAGGGGATGCGAGGTTAAAATAAATCGAGAAGCGCGCGTACATACTTAGTGCATCCCCTCTCGGGAGTCGAACCTCGGACGTGGGCGCTACAGTCTAATGCTTTAGTATCGCGCCACGGAGTGTGGTTTATCTATTTGAGCGTAGCAGTGTAATTCAGTTTTTGTTCAGCACTCTTTGCAACTGTTACTTTTTGTCTGCGCACTGCGTCAGTTCACGTGAGCCGCTGAATATGGTTTTATATATATGTCACTCGCTCGCTTCTAATTGTTTCGCTGCCTTCTTAATTATACAATGCATGTTTTCTAAAGCGCGTTTTGTAGCTCTTCCTGGCTTTCTACGTAATGCGTGATTACGTGAGAGGCGTGATGATGTCATACGAACTCCGCCCCTCCAGCTGAACTCCATTACAGTAAATGGGAGAAAAACAGCTTCCAGTTATGACCATTACGTGTAGAATTTCGAAATGAAACCTGCCCAACTTTTGTAAGGAAGCTGTAAGGAATAAGCCTGCCAAATTTCAGCCTTCTACCTACACGGGAAGTTGGAGAATTAGTGATGAGTGAGTGAGTGAGTGAGTGAGTGAGTGAGTGAGTGAGGGCTTTGCCGTTTATTAGTATAGATTAGTATAAATAAGGTTTTACAAAACTGATGTTTAAGTACTGTTTGAATGCTTCCTTAAATATAAATGTAACTAGGGGGCTTTGCCCCCTGCTTGCTTTGCTCGCCAACAACCCTGGCCTGCACTATGCTCCAGCCACTTTGTGTCTCTGCCACTCACGTTGTGAAGAGGGGGGCTGAACGCACCCCAAGGAGATGCGGTCACTCCTCTGAAACCCCCTCTTAAACGGTGATACAATGGGAAACAAATACAGTTTGTTTTTTTTAACCTCCTCTTTGCTCAATCAGCTGCTGGTTTGCTGCTGCTGCCGTGCCACATGATCTGCATTTTGTGGGGCGCTTCAAACATTTAAAAGCCTATACAGCAGCTGTCCTTTTGATCTCACTGCCTTGTCTCTCTTCTTCCCTAGACATCCTCTGCTCCTGAGGTGTGCCCCTATGAAGAGGAAGATTTTCTATTCTTTTAATTGAGAGATGGAACTGTCCCCTCCTGGTAATACGAATTAGACGATCTACAAGTGTCCGACTTAGAGTTTAAATTCAAACAATATATTCGATCTCTTTTCGCTGCTCCGTTATTTCACTGAGTAATAATTTCTGTTTGTTTGCACTAATGCAATCTTTACCATCATTTTTTTGAGACTTTCGAATTTTCCTACTTCCATTATCTCTAACCTGCTCTGCATGTGTATTGTGCTAATGTTTTTTAATTCTTTATGACATTCTGCTTTGTCATCTACTCTTTGTCTTTTTCTGGCCTGGGCGTGTTTAAATCTCTTGGCAAAAAGTCTTGTCTCACGGGACGTCATAGTGTCTTTCTGATAAAGTCACGTCTTGTCTCTCTGAACAGGTGTCGTTTTGTCTCAATATTTTTTTTTATATAATAGAGAGATATAAACCTTGAATGCTGATTGGAACTTTCATTAATCTACTGTTATGCATGCATGTCAAAGGATCTCCCACCAGGATGAGTGGGGGTGCTGTCACTAGCATTCCCTGCAGCAAAAAAACAAAAACAAAAAAACACTCAGTGAGGGCACTTAGTCCTGTCCTTTCTGGTTCCACAGCTATAAGAATCCTGACTGCTTGGAAGGAGGCATCTATTTGGCCTGAGCTCCCGAACAAACAGACCCTAAACTTGTGGCTAAAGCCAAGCCTTTATATTTATTTGAAAGCCCAAGGGCCATACGCCTAAATGGCAAGAACCGTTGATTTTTTGTTAAACTTTTTTGTAAAATTAAATGGGATGACCCATTGGCGTTGCAACTTTCTTTTTCAAGATCTGTCATTCCTACACCCGGCCACACTACTTTTCAGGAGACATGCCATACAAGTTAGAATTTCCTTGTACTATACATATGATAGTAAACTTAATTTGACTTAATATTTTTTGAGCAGAATTAGTACATTTTTCAAGGGATGGACAAAAAACAACAAATTCTATAGTGCAATTAAAATGATCAAGAAATGTTTCTAACTGATTTTGTGGTAAATTTGTAATAACCACAATCCAATCCCCCCCTCCACAAGTCCACTAAAGTACACCAAGGAAAAATCCCTTTCCTAGGTAAAATAAAGTATACATCTGTCATGAAAAGTAGGTGGAACGAGATGTGTACAGATTTCCGTTCCCGAGTCTGAAGGTGAAATTATTTTATTAAGGGTCGTAAGTATAAATGTAACATGCATTTATGACTTTTAAGTGGACATTAAAAGACAGTTAAAGTAATATTATCATTATTTTTCATTATGAAATAAGTATAAGCTAACTGTTTTAGGAGGGTAAAATGTATACATTATTCCACATAGTCAAATTGGTAATTCAACATTCACAGTCATGAAAAGCTGCAGAGGTATTCTTAAAGAGAGTTTGAATTTACACAAATGTGGCTGAAATCCTCCTTTAACATGACAATACCCATCCACACCCAGGTCTGAAATACAGGAAGCAAACATAAAGCTCAGGCAGACTGTTTTTCTCCACCCGCACTAGAGCTAAGACTTTACTCTGTCAGATTTCCTCTTCCTGGGAACTTTCAAAGATCCTTTCCATAGGAAAAGGTTTGGCAGTAATGATAAGATTAGTAAAGAAGTGACAGTGAGTGCAGTTTCAGACCTGCAGAAGAAGGAGATACATGCTCTTGTTTCTCAGTACTGCAAGGCTATTGAAGCTGACAGCCTCACAAACAATTTCATTTCCTTCCCCAAACACCTACAGGGCAAGAACATACAAACATTTACCTTGTGAACAATTTGGAAGGACACTTGTCACGTCTAAGAAGTGTTGAGGTGCCAGCTGGGTTGCCCCATTTAATCCAACACAATAACATTAAACAAAAAAATGCTCAATGGTGTTAAAACAGTCCTAACGTAATGTGAATCTCAATCGACCTTTTCATCAAGCTGGTCATTATTACCGGGAGCTCAGGTCCTATCTGAGATGACATTCTGTTGGGTGTCTCTTCTTTTATAGCCCGCCAGCCATTATGGGCAGGGTCAATTACCATTGGTGGGCATCTTCTCACTGCTGAGAATGACAGAAGAGACAAAGATGTTAGTAGCTGCGCCCCATCTCACCCTGGGGTGGTATTGCTTACCTCTGGTAATCCTGGAAGGTGATCCTCCAATGTGCAACGTTAATAAAGTGTCTGTGTACCTGTGTGACCATCCAGTTTGCAATGTTTGTGTCATTCCAAAAGATGCTGCATCAGAAATATTTGTGGTAATAAAATGCATTGCGTTTATCATTCCAAAATATGGTGTATCACAAACATGTTGTCATTCCAACAAATGGTATAGCACAAACATTTGTAGTAATTAATTTCATTATTACAAACTAGCTGTGCTACCTGTCTAAAACAGGTTGAAATCTAAGTAATCAAGTTTTCATGTTTGCAGTGCACCTTGCAATGCATACGTATGTCTCTGTCATTTGGTATGGAATTCATAAAAGAATGACAACTGCAATGCATTTCATTGCTAAAAATGTTTGTGACGTGACATTTTTTAGAATGACTGAGAAACAACAACCGGATGGACACACAGACAGACACACAGACACTTATCCTCTAATTAAGGTGGATGTTTGTAATGTGCAATCTGTTGGAATGACAAATGCAATGAATTTTATTTGTATGTGCTTTACAAAATACATTCCAATAAATGGTACACTGCAGACATTAACACTGAGGTCTACACTGACTACTTAGATGGCTATCACAGCTAGTTAAACAATAATTAAACATCTTAATGCACTCTTTCTTTCCATTACCCAGTCATGCGGCACAAATACCACTAAGCAGGAATACTACCAAAGGGATAAACCTCTTAAACCATGTAAACTGTTCCAAGCCAACACTGCCAAACAACTGACAGACTGTCTACTAGTATGTTAGGAAATGTTTAGATCTCAAGATAGCAACATATGGATAAATAGATTAAAAATAGAACAAAAGAGCCAACTACAGAATGAGAGCATCACACTAGGGAGGCGGGACAAAAACCTGCCTCAGTGTTCAAGTCATGCACCAGACAGCCCAGGAAGTCACCCTCAAAGGGACAGAATGAATAGTCATTGACCTACTAAGAACTAAAAAAAAGCTGCTGTTATGCCAGTCACAGAAAAACAAAAAATGGTTCAAAAACCTGCACAGCAAATGCTCAAAATTTATCTTCTTTTACAAATCGGCTGTCTGCCTTTTTTACCAGTCCAACCCATTCTTCTCACTTGCACAATTTGTAATAAAGGTGACTGAAAGATATGCTTTTACTTCAAAGGGCTTAGACATTATTGTAGGCATAATGGAATGGCAAAAGTTGTATACCAAGAAAATTCTATTAAGTCCTTGGGGCCAAAACACTAAGATGCACACAGAGTCAATACAAACAGTGACAGTTAAAACCATAATATACTGTAGAATGCTAAACTTTCTAGGAGCACTTGTTCACTGGTTGAATCCACATCTCACACTGATGTTTTGGCTCTGGTTATGTGTAAATTCCCTGTTTCTTGATTTGCTGTCCCATTATTTGGCTACAATTATTGTTTTTTGTATTTAGTCTTAGTTATTAGTTCCTTGACTTCCTGGTTACATCTTTTACATTTTGACAATGATTTATTGTCTGATTCTAGTTTTCATAATTACAGCTGCCTTCCCTGTGCAGTCAGTCCGATAGAGGCTTATGCATCAGCTAACTCTAGGCAGAATATAGTGCTTATTCTGATCAAAAAACTTGTCACTGGTACAGAGGCTGTTGGTAGATTCTGTTACATACTGATATAGAAGGGCCGCAATAAAATTAGCTGTCTGCAGTATTTGTTCACCGGCTTCATACTGATGATCTTTCCTCCTTTTATAACCAGTCAAATTTTGCAGAATTACCTCTGATTTGAATCAGGTTGATTGTTTTATGTTTTTGAATGTCTCCACTAAAAAGTTTTAATTTCTAAACTTCTTACTGCCTCTATTGCTAATGAATCTTTTGAAACATATAGTCAATCTGACCAAGTGTATTTGTTTTCCCTTTGCTTTCTTCCACCTGTTAGGTTTATTGTTTCACTATTGTAGAATAGTGTTTTTTTTTTCTTTTTTGCCAAGCTGGCCACTAAAATTGAAAGGTTTATTGATATTTAAACCCATTTCTGTTAAAGATTCTGCACATCTATGGTAGGCTGCAAAGGGTATTAATCAGAACTTCACAATATTAGTAACCTGGTTCTGGTGCACTGGCAGATAAAACCATGAACTGGCAATTCACGCACCTGTCTCTGGAAGACTTATGACCCTTTATGTTAATTTGGAACACAAATTATTCATCTCAAGCAGACACTCTGAACTTCTACAAGAAGCAGAATTTGAGATCCACCATAGAAGGACTTGCCTTTATGAGTGTGCAGCCAAAACTAGTACCGGTAAATTACTATCATTAGGATTATGGAAAAGTAAAGCTGTTGTGTGTGTAACTTTCCTTAAAAATAAAGCTGGAAATCTTATTAAAAACCTGTAGATATTAATAACAGCATTTTAAGCTTTATCCTGTATTATTTTCTAAAAGTCTCATTCTCTTTCCTTCTGAAATTAATTATTTTTTAAATAATCTATTCCTTCCTAGGTAATCTGTAAAGGACAATGCTGCAATAGAATTTCCAACAACACTGTCAGGATTTAAGGAGGTTGTAGAATCCTTGAATCCATTTGAAATCAAAGGAGCCTGATGCCTTGCTACCTGACCTACTTTTGGTATTCTGGAAACAATTAGTAACCCATAGTGGATTCTGCTTTTTCTTGCTCCAAAATGTCTGACTATTGTAACTATCTGCCAATTTCCTTAATGAAAACCTCTTTGCACACCATCTGCAGCTTGTTACTCATAAATGAATTCATCCCAATCAGACTTTTTTCATTAAGCACCACATAACATCTGTTGCCTCCCACATATCATAGACATAACCCCCCTTCTTATCTATTAAGGAAGTGTGGAACAGGATGATGTTTAACCCTGGCAACAATGAGACTGTTAAGGATGCAGAGGAAGGGAACTAGTTCTTGAACAGGCTTGACAAATTCTTCTCAGTACGGCCTTTTCCTAATACTACTAGACTGCAAACCGAGAATGTTCCAGAATCCCAACTGCCATCTGCACCCTGCACAACCTATAGTGACATCACACCTGTGGTCTCCAGCCCCTCCACTCCCTGGATTGTGAGTCTCTGCTGATCAAGTGAGGAGACAGCTGGGAAAACTCGGCATAAACAAGGCTTCAGGATCAGATAAAATTAGCACCAGGGTGCTCAAAACATGTGACAGCCAGCTCTGCGGGGTCCTTTAGCACCTGTTGTCCCTATCCCTGAATTTGCAGAAGGTCCCCAGCAGTGGAATACATCTTTTGTGGTCTCAGTACCAAAATAAGTTTATTCCAGTGATCTAAAGGACTTCAGACCAGTTGCTCTTATTTCAAATATCATGAAGACCTCTGAGAGTCTAGTCCTAACAGCTATGACCCCTGGTTTCAGAACATCTGGATCCTCTACAGTTTGCTTATCAGGCACACATAGGTGTGGAGGATGTTCTAATCTACATGCTGCCCAGAGCATACTTCCACTTGGACAAAGCCAACACCACAGTGCTTTTCCTGTGCTTTTAACACCATTCTACCTCATTGACTGGGGAAAAAGCTCAAGGCTTTGAATCTTGATGCTCCCACAGTCTACTGGATTATGGACTACCTGACGAACAGACAGCAGTTTGTGAGACTGAGCCACTGCCTGTCAGAAATGATACAGCAAAATAAGCCTTTATATATGAAGCGTGGTATAGGGTACTATAGCAGGTTGTCACAGAACAATGTTATCCCATACAGTATTACTCCAAGTATTGCTGATAATCCAACCAACCAACCAGGGACAACTTCCTGCAGCTCAATAACAGCAAAACAAAAGAAATTGTGGTAGTCTTCTGACATGCTAAGAAGCCTCTGAGACCAGTTACCATTCAGGGGAAGAATGTGGAAGTGGTGCAGAGTTACAAGTACCTGGGGGTTCACATGAACAACAAACTAGACTGGCCTGACAACACCATGGCACTGTACAAGAAGGGCCAGAGCACACCGTACTGTAAGCTTCTGGAAATGTTACACTAGCAGTGGCTAGTGTGGTGTACTATGTTACAGTGTACAGGAGAAGCAATCTGAGCACAGAAGAAGCACAATGCCTGAACAAAGTTATCAAGAAAGCGATTGATTGGTTGGATGTACTATCTGTCCTGTAAGTGCATATCTTGTTTTTTTATGTTTCTGCTGCTGTATGCATTTCAATTTCCCATGGGGTTAATAAAGTTTATTTTATTTAATCTTGTCACAGCCTGCAGCTCTTCTCATGTTTATCATGGAGAAGGGTTTTGACCACAAAAGCTGGAATTATTTTCAGTGCGTGTGGGCACTCAGTAGGTTTTGATGACGGTTATATTAAAATGATCAAGACACTATACATTTCATCCATGGCAATAATTGTTACCAATTTCAACATCTCTGAACCCTTTCAGGTACAAACAGGTGCCACACAGAATTGTTCCTATCCCCTTATTCTTATATAACACCATTAAGACCCTTAGTGTTGCTCTTTAAAATCTTGACTCAAATTGCAGCCTACAACACCTATCATAATAAGATGCAGATGATATTTTTCTCTAATTTGGAAATGTTCCCACTGATCTTCCTCATATTTTTAATTTGTTCAACTCTTTTAAAACTCTGTCTGGTTAACAATTAAATGATCTAAATATGCTGTTCTCTGTCTAAATTTCCTACATAATCAATTTGTTTATCTTCCGCTTGCAGTTAATTTAAATACACACATCTTTTTACAGGATTTTGAACATTCATTGATAATTTGCTCTTCAGCCAATACACAATTGCTCAAACTCAACATCAATATACAATCCAAGTTTCCCACTGAACTCAATGTGGTTTATCCAGATTTCTTTCAATATTTCCATACATCTTTCAAAAAATGAAATTGCATTCCTGTATTTTAAGTCTCTTAAGTGTTCTATGCTCTCCACCTTAAGCATACGTGGAGAATCATCTTAACTCCCCTCTGGTCTGGCACAAACACACACCATGTTCTACAATGCTACTGTCCATTATTGTCACAAAACAATTTTTTTCACCCTGAGAAGATAAAGGTTATTCATATTTTTGACTGGTGACAATGTTACTGTCACTGAGGTCTAGGTTCTGGGTCCCCCTTCTTCTTCTATAACACCAATCATCCCTTATGGCAATAGTGTCCTATTATCTTCTCCACTTCATTTCCATCAACTCTACAAGTGTTCATGTATGCTGTCCATAAAGTTAAAACTTGTGACATTCTTATAAACAACAGTAAAGAAAAACTGCTAGCATTGTGACTTTCTTTCTTCCCTCCATCTCATGAAAACTACCTTCTGTCCAAATTATCAGAATTTGAATCCATATATCACCTATAACTTACTTTGCAAAACCTATGCTTTGCACTTGGTCATGATCCTTTCTTTGATTTTTGTTTACTAAGCTCCACTGGCATATTTCTTCATATATTATTGGATTGTCCCCCAGTTTCTGCCTTTTGGTATGTTGTCTCTATTACCAATTCCCACAGTTAAAATTCCCTTTTGTCCTCACAATTTGCTTCTTGCTATAAAATTAGTTTTAGCCTCTTACTAGTAATCCCCTGATTGTCTATCTTTAAAATTCTGGAAATCCTCTTTCATTAACTTAATCCCACTTGAACTTCAGAACTGCAGATCAGTAATTATTCAGCCTCCAATAAAGAGAAATAAAAAGATACTATGCACTTGAGCAGGGTCTGGTTAGCAACTGGCTAACATTATGCTTCCAGTCTTAGTGCTTTGCTGCTATATTTCTAAAGCTCTGGGGCTTCCTGTATCTTCCATGCCTCTCCTACTTGTCTGCAAACGTATTAAAGACTTTCTTTAGACCACTAGGGGAATTTTTTTCTCCCAATGATTTAGATGGGATGGATATGTGGCAAGGGTGCAATGGGGAGGAGATATTTGTATTTTGTCTTTATTTTGTCTTAACTGCTCCATGATATATGTAATGACTTACAAATTATTTAATATCTCTCTCCTGATCTGTAGCTTTCAACAATTAAATTCCAAAGATCTTTCATTAGCTATTTCTGGACATGGTTATTTCTGCAACCAAAAAAACGTCACAGAAATAATACAAGAACAGTTCATTTTATTTAGGGCTGATATCAGGTGAAATAAAAATACATTTGTTTATGAGTATCTTTTTTAAAACCACTTATCGAAAAAGACATGATCTGTCTTAAGCATTTACAGTAACACTACAATTTGTAGATTTTAGATTACCATTGTACATACATATCCTGGGTGCAGGACAGGATTCAGTCCAGGAGTGTTATTTCAAATCATTTCATTTTATTTTTGTATAGCACTATTCACCGAGAATAGGTAAATGCAAATACAGACTTCACACATAAACACATATAGTAGATGTGCTTTTACTTACAGGAAGACAAAGCGGCTCAAAACTATTTAACATAAATGGCATCTAACTATACAGTATTAGCCTGCTAACATATTGTGGAGTTTTATATGTATACACAAATAGACAAATACACACATATATACAGCATATTTACGTGTGTGTGTGTGTGTACTGCAGCTATAGATATATGTATATAAATATACTATTCCGACATATTGTCTGAAATTTTTTGAAGAAATTATTTTTTAATGAAACCCAACACAACGCTAGAATATTTATTTTCTAGCCTCATTTGAAGGTTTCCTTACAGACATTTTCTTCTATACAGTGTTTCAAATTAGTATCCAGAAACAGTGCATTGCATGACCAGATGCTATCCATCATATGCAGTCATTAGGCTGTCTTTCCCCAGTGACAGACTGTTTATCAAGTAGGAGTGTCTTAGAACAGGATACAAAATAATTGAAGAGAAATGAAATTAATAAGGAAAGGCAAGGAATAATTTTAAAGTCAGTAAACACCTGCATCCTCTCATGTATACAAATATCAACAGCTTCCAACTTCACAAAAAATAAAGTTATTATAAAAACAACCGATTAAAATGGTACCATTAAAAAAAGTTAAAATGTAACATCAAGGAGAGTCTCTACACTGAGAAGAGTAGAAAGAGTTTGTGTAGGATGGATGACATGTTTAATAATGCTGTTTGCCTTTCTAAGGTAGCAAGTGTCTCGAAAACAGCAGGTGCCTTACCAGAATGGTATGCACTCAGTAAGTATGAGTATAAAGCACCAGAGCCCATTGCAGAAAGGGATGAGGATGAATATGGCGCTGAATGAAAGTTGCATCTGTTCTCTGCCAATTGAGTGTGTCCTGCATCATGTACAGTTCAAGTTTTCTGGTCAAAAGTACAGATCACTTCACCTAACAAAAATTCTTAGTTAATTATGAGTTGGTTTTGAAAATATGCAAATTGGAGGACCGTGTTAGGAACTTAATAGCAATTAGGCAAACTGAAAATTGGATTGACTCGGTTTGTTTAGACAAGTACCACTAGAATCCCTGAAGCCTATGAAAAAACTTGTAAATTCCATCACACCTCTCCATTAGTATGTTTTATTTTGTGAATGTGTCGATCAGCACAAGCACCACCGCAACTCAAATCAGACAAAAAGTTCTCCCAGCTCAAGGCTCTTTATCTGTGCGTGAGGTGCCTGGAATTATATAGGGTAAATAATATATTGTTATTTGGAACACATGCATTTTGTGTGTGTTCCGTGTCTACAACAATCTGTGTAATGTAGGATGACAGGAAATGCAAGAAATGTTGAACACATGTCTAAAACAGAAACTTTTTTCATGTTATAGTACTAATGACAACATTTTGACATGAAGTGTATAATGTGTGAAGACTGAAATCCAAATATCAAGTAAACACTTTCACAAAAGGTACACGTATAACAAGTGTGCGTTTATTCAAGAATATAACCGAAGAAAAATAAATTGGGTTAGGGTACAACACTGACACAACTACTTGGGTGGTGCAGTGGTAAGAGCTGTTGCCTCATAATCAAGAGGTTGCCGGTTTGATTCTGGGTGCTTCCTAGAAATAAAATTTTGAGTAGTGAGCTGCTGTTATTGTTACTTTAATAGAATAAAAACATACATTTGATTTGAGTCTGCAACCGCCAGTGTAAATTTATGGTACTTGTAAAGGTTAGTGTTTTTTTTCTATTCAGTTTTATTGTCTCAGTCACATTCACGCTTTATCCTTAATCTGACACTGTTGTTTTCAAATAAAGATGTGCTATAACAAAGGTGAACTCAGATGAGGATGAGGTTTCTACATCAGAGAAAGAGAACAGAATCCCTCCCCACAAGAAACATCCACTCACACACAAGAGCAACGCAGCTGTATCAGGAGTAAAGGCAAAAGATAGATGCAGCAAGAGGTCAGGCATCATCCTGCCAGTGAATCTGACACACGCATGTCCTTCTACGAAACAGCAGGGCATGCAGAGCTTGCTAAGGTATCATGCAAAGTTTGTTTGTGATTATGTTTTGTGACGGTCTTTATATAAAAAACTTTTAATTTTACTTATATAAAAGACAGATCAAATGTTATTTACCTATTTATCTTGATTTATTTACTTATTCTACAATGTAAAGTCACAAGTAGATTGCAGAGCTTCCTGTGTTTGATCAACACGGCCATGCTGACAAAGTACATGTGCAGTGCTACTTCAGTACGTGAATGACTTTAGCTGAATGGTTTCATAAGCTTTATGACCTTAGTCTTGCAAAGTCTTTCTCCCGTGGAACAACTGGGATCTTTTTCTGACTAAGGAGTGACATTGCACATGTACTTTGTCAGCATGCCTATTTCTGCTATTTATGATTCTTATTTCTCAGACCTAGATCCAGATACAGTATACTTAATAATTATAGACCCTTATCAAATTTATACTTTCTAACAAAAAAGTAGTATCCAATCAGCTTCAGTCTCACCTTACACATCACAATTTATCTGAGAAATTCCAGTCTAGATTCTGCACTGGTCATAAAGCAGAAACAGCACTAAACATGTTGTAAACAACATTCTAATATCCTCAGATAAAGGAAATTCCACTGTACAATACTGTTAGATTTATGGGCAGCGTTTGACACCGTTGACCGTTCTATTTTACTACACAGGCTTGAAAATGACATTGGGCTCACAGGCAATGTCCTTGCCTGGTTTAATTCTTACTTATCAAATCAATTCCAGTATGTACAGAAATGTGCTGACAATACTCCATCATTGTACACAGAAGTGAGATATGGTGACCCATAGCGCTCAGTACTGGGACCTTTACTATTTTCACTTTACATTCTTCCACAGGGATCTGTCATTAGAAAGCATAACGTTAATTTTCACTTGTTTGCAGATGACACCTAGTTATACCTTTCTTTTAGACCAAATGGTGTTTCTCCGATTTTGTCCTTAATTAGATGTGTTAGTGAGTTAAAGGACTGGATGGATGAGAACTGCTCGTCTTTGAACACGGGCAAAACAGAAATGTCAATTAATGGAGGGAATGCTGCCGATTGCAACAATATTTAGCCATTAGTGGAATGGTTTGTGTCACAGATGTCTGGGGTTCTTACCTGGCCGGGATGCCTGGAGGGACCGGATAGAGACATTAAAAGCTTCCGGGTCAGGAGGACACAACCGCCCTGGAGCAGGAGAGGGCCACGGGAGAGGAGGAGAGACATTCCAACTCGTTGGGACCTGTGGCCACGGCCAGGGGGCGCCTTAAGCCTCCTAGAACCTGGTAGAACTTTACTTCTGCTACACTTGGCAAGATGGCGGAGGAACCTGCCAGGGATGCCCGGAGTGCTTCCGGGGCAAAGGGCAGCACTTCCGCCACACCAGGAAGTGCTGCCGGAAGTTCATTTCCAGCCACCTGGAATACATCCAGGCGGGAATAAAAGGGCCCGCCTCCTAACAGTCGGGGTGCTAGAGTCAGGAAAGAGAGCAGGACGAAGCTCCCAGGAGGAGATTGGCAGCCAAGGACAAAGATAGAGAAGTCTAATTGTGGTGATTATTGCTTTGTGCATTGTGTGGTGTTTCGGGAGTGTGTTTATTTATGTTAAATAAATGTGTGACTTTTATAAAGATGTGGTCTCCGACTGGTGGTGTCCGGGCAAGTCTCACATTTGGATCACCATTAGTTTTACTGCATCAGCCCGCAATCTAGGTGTTATCTTTGACACTAGCATGACATTTAAAACGCACATTACAAACCTATCCAAAACATTTTTTCCATCTTAAAAATGTTGGGAAATTAAGGTGTTTTCTAAATATGTGAGATACTGAGAAATTAATTAATGCATTTACTTTTATTTCTACTAGGACTGACTACTGCAGTGTGGTGTACCCTGGCTATTGTTAATTCAAAATGTTTCTGCAAGAATTATTACAAAAACAAGGAAATATGAACACGCAACTCCAGTTCTCACACTGGCTCCCGGTTAAGTTGAGGGCAGATTTTAAAATCCTCCTTTTAATATTGTGAGACCTAGCCCGAACACCATCAGACTGACACCAGTATTTCTATAAAACACCTGTTTATTTACAGTTTTGCACACACACAGTGCCCCACACCAATCACCCTTACTCAGGCCTTTCAATGTCCGTGGGCCACCTTTCTTCCCTCCGTCACTGGAGCTTCGTCCTCCTCCTGCACCCAACTCTCACTCTCTTACTGTAGGAAGGCAGTCTCCTTTATAGTCACCCGAACGTGCTCCAGGTGCTCGCTGACGTTCTTCCAACAGCACTTCCTGGTGTGACGGAAGTGCTGCATCAGCACCCGGAAGCACTCCAGGTGTCGCTGGAAGGTCCTTCCTCCACCTTCCCAGGTGTAGCGAAAGTGCAGATCTCCCGGGCTTTATGAGGCTTGGGGCACCCCCTGGCGGTAGCCATGGGCCCCCATGGGTTTGAGCCTCCCTGCTACTTCCCCATGGTCCCCTTGCTATCCAGGGCGGTTACCCCCTCATGGCCCGGGTGATGTATAGATCACCTCCCGATCCTTCCAGGCGTCCCGGCTGGGTCTGGCCCCCAGCCTCCTGCCACAACATATAAAGCCTTAAAAATGGCAAAGTTCCTGCTTGCTTATCTGAACTTATCATTACGCACCTCCCATAGGGCACATTAACATCTCAAGATGTTGCTCTGCTTATGATTCCAAGGATTATTAAAACAACAATGGGAGGTTGAGCATTTAGTTACAGAGCCCCACAGCTGTGGAATGGTTTGCCTGCTACTTCTATAAGAGGTGCCCCTTCAGGCTCAGCCTTTAAATCCTGGCTGATGACTTGATACTTCAGTTTAGCATACCCTGAGTTGAGCTGCTGATTAGCTTTGCATACTGCCTCTCTCTGGTTAGTCATTAGTACTAAAATAATAAGTAATATGATATATATAATTTTTTACTATCACTTGCCTTTCTGTTTCTCTTCTTAGTGTTCACATGTGGCACTTGGTGCCACTGCTAACTGCCAAGTTACTTTCCTGCCTATGGAAAGTCATCACTGATAAAGGAGCACTGTCCGGCCCAGCACTGACTCAGTTGTAGAATGGCCAGCAGTGGGGAGGCAGCTTATTGGCCCAAGTATCCAGGACTCTGAACAACTTTGTATCCTTATATGTGATAGTTCTGTATTTAGTGAGTGATATAATCTATTCTTGCATTTTGGTTTGTGTTTTGTACTATTACTATTGTACTATTGTATTGTATTCCTGAGGTGGCAATAACAGATTGGCCATCTAGCTCTGTGAAGAGGATTACTTGTGTTCTGTTTTGTTTATTTTATTTACCCCATTTTTTGACACCCATTGTATGGCCAACCTACCTTTAAAGGGGTTTCTTTCTGAAATACCTTTCCAAAGAAGGGTAACTTGATTCTTCAACCAATAAAGAAACAAAAGAGATGTAGTAGTGAAGAACAGAACACTTTGACAACTTTTTTTTCCCTATAAGGGTAATTTTTGGGAGTTAGATGGTCAAGGCTTGAGGGCTGTCAAAAAAGGGAATGTTAAAGCCCACTGCAGCACTCCTTGTGTGATTTTAAGCTAAATACGAAATAAATTATTGTTGTTGTTGTAAGTGCCACTCTGCACCTGTAGAAGCTGGTAAAAAGAGATGGAGTCATCTAGGCATTTGTCAGATGTCTAAGGAAACAAAGGCACTGGTTCTTCTTTATTATAGCCAAGATCTGTTGTGCCATCTTCAGGTCATTTGTGATGGCAAATCCAAGTAATTTAAAGTTGCTGATGGCAATTTTGCTTGTACCCTCTTTCCTAAAATATACAATCAGCTCATTGGTTTTGCTGGCTTTAAGGGAGATATTGCTGACCTGACACTGCTGTGTCAAAATGAAAATATCTTTTGTGTAAGTTGTCTCATTGTTGTTGGTGATTAGGCCTTTAATGATGGTGTCATCAGAAAATCTAATGATGTATTGGGGCGATGCAGTCATAGTTAAGCAGTCATTGCTCCCCTGTCCTCTGCGTTCACCAGAGAAAGTTGAATTATAATTTTAGTTAGACAATCATTACAGCTTAAAATTCTTGAGTCTGGTTTTAAAAATATCAGAATGTTTTATTATGCTTTAGCTGAGCTGGGTGGTAAGAAACTTGTGTGCTACTTGGTTCATTCACTCATGCCATATAGAAATATTTTTGTCGATTGCTGATTTTGAACTTAATATAGTTATCAATGCAAACTCTTTCATTGGCCCACTTCTAGCTAAAGCTCCTCCCCTAATTAATCAGCTTGTTTCACCTGCCTTTTCAGCTCTGGCCAAGTTTGAGTCTGATTTGATATTGGTTGATTTATTCCTCCTTAATCATCCTTTAAGGAATTCTCTTTTTTTCACACATCACAAATCTTCCTCCAGCATTGATTATATTTTTATATCTAGAAACACTAACATCTCACTCTCTTAATACACCCTTAGTAATGCTGAACGTTGAAGTCAATGGAGAAAGACTACTTGAACTAGATTTAAATTAATTGTAATGTGCAGTCATCTTTAAAATGTCCCTGAGGGCTAGGGAATCATATGCCAACTATACTGGACCTAATATTGTGGCCAAAAAGGTGACCTGAGCTGTGTGGCAGTAGTGCCAACCTCTTCACCGTCGTGCCTCTGTGAAATCAAAGAAGAAAGAATGCAGTCAGAGATGTTCTATCATATACTTCATCGAAACAAAGCGGAAATGCCAAAATCATAGCTAAAAGTCAAATAAAATATGTAGGTCCTTTAAAGGCAGAAAATTCAAAGTGGCATGTCATGATTGAAACTGCGTGCTGGCTCATTCTATTTTTTGAAGTTGTGCTGAATACTCTCCCATCTGTCAGTGCTGCTGCTTTGCACGTTTTCCTTCTATCAAAAAGATAGAAACGCCTTGTAAATAATAATAAATCATTCATTACTATTATTATTTCATAGAGTCTCCTGTGTTTTGGGTGGGGCATCAGGGTCCTTCAGGGTTTGTTTTTTATCTCTATATGGCTAGTTATGCATGTATAGGAAATGGGCCTCCTCCTTTTATACTGACGTGGAACTCAAAGATCAACCTGCACATTTAGTGACAAGCAGAGATAACTCATTATTTAGGCTGTATATGTTTCATAAAAACTTTTTTGAGAAGCTGCATTCTTTAATTATCTGTTCTACCATTAACTAAGTCCCACAGAGTCTGAAATGCAAATGATCAACATTATATACCTGGGGGGCTCCGGGGGGATGTTGTGCTGGCTTCACAAATTATTATGGCGCACTGGGGAAAAAAGTTTTCCTGAACCGGCTGAATTATCAGTAAATCAATTGACAAACATGGGCTAATGCGAACGCAGCAAATTCGCTGTGAATAACACTTTGGCGAAATTCACTGATCAACACTTTTTGACATTTCAAAACTTCACTTTTACAATCCACTGAATTTATTGAAACTTTGCCTGCTCATATTTATTTCTCTTCTCCATCCACAACATCATCTTTAGAAAAATGAATTACACTTGTGTAGGACATGCTGCTTGCACTAATTGTTTTTTCTTTCAGCCATTTCCAAATGGATGGGGGGCACTGGTGGAATGGTGACTATATTCTATTTTTGATGTAGCACTTCTTATCCTATTGTTTCCCTTTTTTCTCTATTTAAAAGTAATAAAAATAGGTTATTAAAAAATAGCCATACAAGAGGCTCAGCACAATGTCCTGAGGGTTGCCTGTAATGAGGATGAGTATGAACGAAGTGATGAAGCCAAATCACACATGCTGAGGTCGGCATCTTAGAAGATCCAAAATCCATTTTGAAAGGAAGCACTAAATCTCACATCTAGGAGTCTGATGACACAACGTGTTAAATAAGCAATATTTGGCATAGTAATTTTTTTATCAACACATGCCAGGATTGAATGAAAAATGATAATGCACCACTGTGTTTTAAATTTGAAAAGGGAAAGTTGGGTGAGATTCAATTCTGCTTCTAGTCACTTTTGTATTCCATTGTCATAATGTAAACAAATTAGAATTCTGGATTCTGTTTTCCGCAGTGAATTAAAATGAGACTTAAATGAAGAAGCAATAAGACAAAAAACTAATTCGCCTTACACTTCAACATGACTCTGGCTGTTTCATGAGTGTGGCAGCAGAAGTGTGTTTGACACACTAATCTATAGATATAGAGTCAATATGTAAATTTGGCAGCACAGCAATAAACCATTCATCACAAATTGTGTCATCATATTTATAATTTAAACATTACATAATTGGCAATGTGTACACATAGCATTCCCAGATGACAGTAGGTTTTCAAAAACCAAGTTTAAATGTGTTGAGGACACTTTTTGTCACTTTGAATGGAGCAAGGGAAATATTCAAGTTCAATTGGACTGTGGTTATTACATACAAAGACGTAAAAAGTTTACTGGACTTGTATGATACCAAAACTAAACATCAGATCTTAAATCACAACACAGGTATTCTTACTTTATTTGAAAGCAACATGCATCATAAATAGTTTTTTTAATAAGCTTGAGTGCATCTGCATGCTTTAAAGTGAAAGCACTTTATTCTGAGGTATAGTGTACATTGCAAGAATTACCTAGAGTAGCTGCTTTATCCAGAGAATGTATTTTACTGAACTCCAGCAGCATAAGCAATAGCCTGTTTTGAGCATTATTAATTTGCACTGTGTTTTCAGATTTACTACTAAAAAGTAAATTTTTTGAAGAGTAAATTCCATTAGAGATGATTTTATGTTTCTCAATAACAGAACCATTTTTAACTGAGGATTATTAAATAATACTACATTGTTGTGCTCTTTGAATTATTTTATTATATATTTATTGAATTTCAGAGGTAAATTTCAACCACAATAGCTTGCATGGTGACACAGATATAAAAATATAGGCTTTTAAAGACACATGGAAAATCAATAAAATTATTTTTTTACATTGTCTTGCCTACCAGGCATCAAATTATATGTGAAATTCACTTTTAATCTCAATATAATATTAATTTAGTCATAAAAAACATGCTTTAAAACTGCAGAGTATGGTAACCTTATGGACTAAAAGGTCTGCAGCAAAGGAATAGGAAAATATTTTTAGTTATAAATGATTAATGAAATCTATTAGAAATCTGTGTTAGGACTATAGCTATTCCTTACTTATATTAATGATATAGTTTTAGTTATTAATGAAGGTCTCATGACATTTTCAGATCACATCATTGCAGAATTAAAAGCAAATAAAGAGCCAACTAAAGGATTTAAAAAATTTACATGCGCAATTTTCAAAACATTCTTATGCAAGAGAGCCAAGACAATGAAAAATGAAGCTTACATATGGATAGGTTGCGGGCCATCACGGCGGGGCGGTAAACCAAATGGCATGATAAGAGGGGAAACTTTTCAAAAAGAAAAGGGTTTTTATAGTAACTTGATTCTTCAACCAATAAAGAAACAAAAGAGATATAGTAGTGAAGAACAGGACACTTAGACACTTTAAAACAGTACAGTTTCATTGGTCAAAAAAAAAATATTGTAGCAGTGGTTGAGGGCACTTTCAGGAGAGGTTGGGCTTAAAATGGGTAGATCAGATCAGAGATGCTAAGGTTCTTTGAACATCCTTTGAGATAAAGAACATGGGAGTACATAATCCTTTGGAGAGAATAAAATGGGTGTATCGGGGCACAAAGTAGAGAGAGACATTGTGAGAAATGTACATTAATCAGGTAAATTATAAGATTGAAGTGTGTAAATGAAATAATTCGACTTCTAGTCGTTTCAAGAGTTGGGGAATTCCCCATATATTGTCCAGTGGACAGTGGTTCAGAAATAGACATTCAACAAAGTCAACTGAAACAGTGGGGTATTTATAGGGAAAACAAACAGGCAAATGGCTACAGGAAATGACACAAGAGGAAATGACATCATCATAGCGGGACAGTCACTGATGTTGTCGGGAGGGAGACAGAAGTAACGATGGGAGTCGGCCATGATGAGTCCTGGAACAGGGTAGGGTGTGTTTATTTTCCATCTTTGCTTCTGAAGAAAAAGAGAGAGAGACGTTAGTACTCCTACATAACCCCTTATCTCGCGAGTATTCACTCACCTTAGGGTTTGTTGGCTGCCTCCTACTCGCACGTGCATGACAAGTGATTGTTCTATATATCGAGGAGTAAACTCATTTGGGATTTGACTAAATTTTGTGTGTTTGTGTGCCTTGCTCCAATCTTCTCTGTGATTGTTACAACATGTACACAGTAAACTGCAAGTGGATATTCTGAAAGGGTCCTGGAGTACCTTCATGACTAAAAAGTTTTTGTTTCACTCAAACAAGACCACATTCATTTAGGTAGAGATAAGAAAGTAAACAATTAATAGGAAATAAATGATAAAACGCAGCACTATGGCCTTGTGAAACATATCACTACCTCATATCTTCAGTGTCCTAAGATCAAATTCCAGCCTGTGCATTTTTTAAATGGTGTTTTCACTTTTTGTTCATGCCTGCATATCTTTGTTTTCTCTTCTGTATTTTATGGTACTCCTCCTTCTGCCAGCATCACAGTAAAAGGCTAATGACAGTGGTAATAGACTAGTACATCTATTGCTGGTTCTTGGCTTATACTAACTGAATGTCCTTTCCAATGTTTAGGAATAAAAAGGTTCAGAAAAGAAGGAAATAATGGCTTTGGTATAATTAGTTGTTCTCTCAAAGACATAAATATATAAATATAGAGGCAACCGTTTATGACTAGATAATAATATAGCTAATATATTATGTGTTCAGTCTTTGGTTTTGCCTTAAGATATCTTAGACCACCTTGTTGGGCTGACTACTCTTTTGTTTTTCCATAATTCTCCAACTCACTGCATTAAAAACGCTAACCTAACTTAGTCCACTTTCATGGTAAAATCAAATCAGTTAAAGTAGTTTCATTTTGTTTTTACCAATTATGTAGTTCCTTTTTGTCTCCAATACCCTGCTCCCTTCTCAAGGACAGATGTAATCGCAGAAAACAGTTTGTGTATATGCAGAGTCTTTGCAGGTTTCAAGTGATACTTTTAGAATCTAAATAGTGTTAAACCACTACTCTGCTGTATTATACTGTATAACTGTCTTTACTATCAAATGCTAGAAAATACCTCAAGCCTTATGTGTGTAAAGGCCAGCCCTGACATAGACAGGTGTAGGACACAAGTTCAAAGCATACAGGGCTTGTATTTTTTCTTTTCCCTTCGGGGAAACATCTTCCCCGTCTCCCACAAGCACAGCAACACAATTCCAAACACAACCACAATAACCAAACACAATTCTTTTCCTTTTTCTTCTTTTTCTCCTCCACTCCTCCCGGCAAGCTTTGCCTCCCTCTTCCCAACTCTGGCTCCTGCAGTGCTGTCTACTGGCTCCTTTAATCAGGAACCCAGAAGTGCTCCAGGTGCTCATTGCCATACTTCCGGCAGCACTTCCAGGTGTGGTGGAAGAGCTGTTCTCCAGGGCTCAGCACACGTTGCAGCCCCTGCAGGGCTGTATCCAACTCCAACTCCAATGAAGCCCTACGGGAGTCCGAGACACCACTGCAACCCAGGGGGGCTGCCGTTTAGCGCTCCAGGGGAGGTAACAAGGGTCCCGGCCATCCGTCACATGTGTTATAATTTTGGCATTTTCACATTTTGGCATGTGAAAATGTTTCACATTTAATTTTGCATTTTTCAGTTCATTCTTTGGGTTTCTGCGGTTTTTGGGAACATGCTGAATTTAATTATCTACTTCTTTTTTACTTTCAGTTTATTTTTCATGGTGTTGATATATTATATTAACATTCTATTTTTGATGTCCCTACTCTACCATTTTGCATTTTATATGTGTCCCACCATTTTGAGGCTCAAACTAGTCGTTCCTTGTTAGCAACAACAACTCTTGCAATCATGTGTCAGCTTGAAGTAACAACACAAGAAATCATTAGATCACTGGTATAAAGGTCAGAGTTCTGGATTTCCCTGTTGTCCAAAATTGTAAGTGATTTGAATTTTAAGACTTGGGTGAAGACTTATTAATATGAATATTGCACTCCATGTTTTGAATGGTGTTAGGGGTTTTGTGCATAGTTGAATGTCCTTCTGCTTATGAACTATTGGCTTGCCTATTCATGTATTATTAAGAAACATCCAGGGCCACTTTTTAACACCATTCCCTGGGTTTACTATCTTAAGATTGTTGAAGAATATATTTTATGCTTATACTAATTGGACTGTATTAGTAATAGATATCTCAATTTTATTTCTCCTATGCCACTGCTGGGGGGCTTGTTTTGTTTTGGACGTGCTCTGTGTCTAGGCATGTCAGAGGACTGGGACTTTGTGAAGTGTGGTCCAGCCTCAAGTGAAGAGGGGAAATGGCGGGTTGGGGGGGTGTGGGGACTAGGGGGAGGAGAGAAAGAGAGCATGCTATCTCTAATCTATCCTTTTAATCCTTATAATTATAAGTGCCAACGTAACAATAGGCATCATGGCAATAACACCTGGGAAAATTGGGAATTAAGGTCAAAGTTGTCTTATTTTCAGTTACGACTAAAAAATGACAACAAAAGCTCAGAAGCAATGTCTCCAAGACCAGACAGTTAATTTTGTGAGTTGGACTGTTAAAGGCCTGAATCACGAATTAAAGAGAAAGAAAGTATTCTCTCACCTAACAGGTCTAAATGCTAAAATAGTATTTGTACAGGAGACCCACTTATTAAGCAAGGATCAGTTTGTTCCATTCCAGCTTTTTCAAAGAAAACTAGAGGTGTGGGAATTCTTATACATAGAACAGTCTCATTTGTAGTATCAGATGTAGTATCTGATCCTGAAGGGACATATATGATTATCATATGTAATTTCTTTAACTGTAAAATGAAAATTAAGCAAGACTTGCATAAAAGTACAACCCTTCATCTCACTTTAGATGGAAGAATTAACATTGCTAAGATGAATGTCCTTCCTAAGCTTATCTTTTCATTTCAAAACATTCCAATATACATTAATAGATCTTTTTTAAAGAAATTAGATTCAACCATAACCTCATTTATTTGGAATTCAAAATATCTACGTATCCAAAGGGCAACACTACAAAGTCCTAAGGTGGAAGGTGGCATGGCTCTACCTAACTCAATTTTATTACTGGGCAGCAAATATACAAGCTATAAAAACCTGGATATGGTCACAAATAGATGAACATACACAGGCTTGTTCCACAATAGAAATAAAATTCTGCAGTACTTCTTTATATTCCTTGCTTTGCACCCCAATAAATACAAGTTATCGCCAATATACTAACAACCCAATTATGCTTCACTCAATCAAAATATGGAACAAATGTAGGAAGTATTTTAAGATAGAGAAGCTTTTATCTGTGGCACCTCTGCATGAGAATCATCTTTTTCCATCCTCTCATATGTACAGTAGCTTTTAATGTCTGGAACAAATTCGGGATTAAATCACTTAGAGATAGACAACGTCTTTGCATCCTATGAACAATTAAACACCAAATTTAACTTTCCAGCAGCACATTTCTTTCAAAAACCTTCAAATTAGAAAATTTGTTAAACAGAACCTGCCCAATTTTCCTCATCTCCCATGTACCTCTAAGCTGGAAAAAATATTGATCAGTCTTGAGGACTCAGACAGCATCTCCGTAATATATAAAACCATTTTGCAGTCCTTCCTTTTAAAAGGTCCAAGAGTACAGTGGGAAAATGATCTCTCACTCAACATCTCAGAAAAGGAGTGGAAAGTAGCAATGCACAGAATTCACTCAAGCTCCATATGCGCAAATCATAGAAGTTTTTAACTCAAAATTATATATCGAGCTCATCTCTCTCGTTTAAAATTGTCCAAAATGTTTCCAGGGCAAGATCTAACCTGCGAAAGTTGCAATCCTGTTCCAGCCTCACTGAGACACGTGTTTTGGGTGTGCAGCAAATTAACATCATTCTGGACCAAAATCTTTAAATGCCTTTCAGACAGCCTTGGTGTCACAGTCCCTCTTAATCCACTAACAGCTGTGTTTGGAGTACTTCCAGATGGGCTTAAAGTGGAGAAGGACAAACAAACTGTAGTTGCCTTTAATACACCATTGGCGCGTACATGTATTTTGCTCATCTGGAAGAATCCTAACTCACCTATTCTATGTCAGTGGGTAACTGCTGTTATATACTATTTAAAACTGGAACAAATCAAATTCGCACTTAGAGGATCTATACAAAATATTTTCAAAACCTGGCAGGATCTCATCAATAGCATTTTAGAATAAGCATTTAAAATGAGGAAGCAGATTCTCTCCCCTCTTTTACTTCACTTATCTTTATTCATTTATTATTTTATCTATTTACTTATTTTTACTAGCTTAAAGTTTTACTGTGCTGGCCTAGCTTTCTTTCTCAGGGGTGAGGTTGATTTGTTTCAAACTTTATTTGTAAAACTTGAGTTATTTGTATGGAATGTTATTTGGTTTTAATAAAATCAAAAATAAAGAAAAGAAACATTTTCTGTACATAAACAGGCAGCATGTTCCCCGCATGCATGCTTATTAGTCAAAGTATACTTTATAAATAATTGAACTGTATTGAATAATTGCTCAAACATAATGTATTCTAGGAAACCTAGTGAAAATACTAATTTGAAATTATGTGTCATTTGTAATTGATATGACTCATTGTATATACTGTATATAAAACATATGTGTATGTGGATATAAAAAAAGAATGCAGAAGTTAGTAAAATTGATCCGACACATATAGAAACCTCAGAGACTAATGGTATAGTACTGTAAATGTTTATGATACTGTACATACAATAATTGCAGGTAGTTCCTTATTACTATCTTGATACATATTTTCCTTAAAATTCACTTCAGAACAGGTCATCCACCTGAAGCTAAACATGTTCGAGACTGGCCAGTATTTGGATGGAAGACCAACCAGGAAAAGCTTGGGTTGCTGCTGTGAGGTCAGCAAGGGGCACTTACCCTGCAGTCTGAATGTGGATCCCAATGCCTCAGTGCAGTAATGGGGACACTGTCCTGTAAAAATGGTGCCATCCTTCAGATGAGATGTAAAATTGAGGTCCTGGCTCTCTGTGGTCATAAAAGATCCCTGGGCATCCTTTGTAAAGAGTACGGTGTATCCTGATATCCAGGCTGAATTTCACACCACAGCCTTGTCATGCTGACCCTTTAATCATTCCCTGTCTCTAATTGGCTATCTATCTTACCATTTCACCATCTAACAGCTAATGTGGTGCAACAATGGCTGTCATTGCATCATCCAAGTAAGTGCTACACATTAGGTTAAAGTGGCTCCCAGCTCAGTGAAGTGCTTTGAGTAGTGAGAAAAGCACCATATACTGTAAATGTAAAGAATTGTTTTTATTATTACTATTATTATTATTAGTGCTAGACAAAGGCCAGATTTACAGCTGATCTGACATCTAAAGGAAAAGATTGCCTGTTATACTAGCAGTATCATATCTATAGATGCTTACCGTTTAGTAGTTAAAGAAACAAAAGATTATGAAATATTTCATCTTAATAGTAATTTAAATGTGAATTATTTGTCTATGTTTTACAACCACAGAAAATGCTGTCTTTGTGGATTCATAGATCAAAAGTACTGAGCTGCAGGTAATCATAAAACAGCTAACAGCAAATGTGTCAAATTTTTGATTAAAAGAGTAAGAAGATTACATTACTATATCTAAATTCAAAACAGTGCATTGCGCCTGCTTTAATTGCATGCTGTGAGGTATTCTGAAAATCTGATATTTTTAATTGCATATATAAACTACTTATAAAATTCCATAAATGTCAGATAAATAATCAAGAGAGCAATTACATAAATAGCTGCTAAGTATTTTATAGAAAAAATGAATAATTTTGGACAGTGTTAAAGTGCAGACTACTATAATCCAAACACTTGGAATTTTAAAGATGTGGAATTTAATCAAAATTATTTCCACAAAAGAAATATACAACATATCTACAAATAAATTTATTGATAGTTTTTCAAAATGACTTCAATTCATTGAGAACTCTACATATCATATTATGCACATATCTGGTTTGCCGCATATGCTTGGGGGTTGAAAAATGGCACACCTGAGGGGAGAATTTGAAGTGACTTAGATAATGTGGTTATGGGTCAGACAACAATACACTGCAATGCTGCCCTTTTTTAGTTTTGACTTTTGTTTTTCTGTAACTGACAGATGCCAAAGTAAGTAGTGCGAATGTTTTCAAAAATCAATAATAAATAGAAGGTGGTGAACAATTTTCTGATAGCCAAAGAAAAAAAGGGGAATTTAATGGTGATGAGGCTGACATGAATACATATCAACTTCTCCCCCACCAATGACTAAAAAAAGTGTTACTGCAGTGACAGTGAGGAGCAATAAATGTTTGAAAATTTGTGCTTTAATAAGTCTGCTGCAATAGGTAGAAGATAAAATTCAGCTTACCATAATACCCTATAACACAATAAATTAAATACATGTACAAATGCAAAGACATCTGTGTGCAATTTCATCTTGGAAAGTAATCTGAATGTGAATCTAAAGAAATTCAAATGAAATGTATTTTAGAAATGTTTTAGATTACAGAATAAACTCTTTTGTTAGTGTCCTAAATGACTGATTTAATGCAGTATTCTCAACAATGTTTTTTAACTCTATTGTAACACATTTCTTGCTTACAGACCAGTTAATCATATTCATGTGTCTGCATTCATTGTGGCAATCAACGGTTTTTCTGTTACTTTGTATGATATTAACACACATGGGTGGCCTTCCTAGTTTAAAAAACTATAAATACTATAGCTGCTTAAGAATGAGCTTGTGAATCACTAAGGAGATAATGCTTTTTAGAATGCATTTTATTTGTGGATGTTATTGATATCAGTGCTTACTTGAGCCTAACTTTAATACAATATTATATGAATTTGACGATTAAAAGTTTTAAAGAGAAATGAATATGAACAGTTCATGAAGAAAATGTTTATCAAGATAATATTTTAAAATGAATACATAGAGTCACGTACACCCTACGTGACTACATAATGATGTATTCATTTTCTACCTGGGCATTTTTCATCTTCCCCTCTGAGGATAAAACAATATTAACTTTCATGTATATAGTCACAATTTGCGACTGATCAATGGACATTCCTCTGACTCACTGAATAGCAACCTATTATACTCTTTTATGCTGGCTTTATAAACTTTGCTTACCAAGCCTGAACCTGATCAGGATCTGCAACCACCTCATATGTCCGAAATTAATCAGAAACTTTAATCATGTACATTTTCATAATTCTTTTAAGATTTCATTATACTTTACATTAGAATGGAGACTTTGTTTCAACTGTTCCAGTTTATTACTTACTTAAAGTTTGATTTTCGCTCCTGAGATCCTAAAGTTTGCCTCGTTCAGGTTTACATTTCTGGATGGCACTTTGGAAGATGTAGACCTTTACACATAACAACATGGTGAGTGCTTAGTAGAGGTTAATCAAGAAGGCTGATAGAAGTTATTAATTAACAAATAAGTGTTGTTCAGGTGCATTAAGTAAATAAAGAAGAGAGCCTAGGACGTGTAGTAAAGCACCAGAGTGGGCACAAGAATAAAAATGAACAAATGTTCTTAAATATACAGGTATTTAATAGTTATCTTAAGTAAACAATTATAATGCTAAAACTATATAATATTTCAAAGTTGTGTTCAAGTTTTTAAGATACATATTTTCAGAAGAGATGTCAAATTAGTAGCATTGTTACCTGTATCTCCTTAGATCAATGAAAAAAAAACATAATTTTGTTTTTGATGGTAATCAACAAAAGTAGGCTCTTTAATATCAACGTGAATACAGATCTGTGCAAAGGTGTCTAAATTGATTACAAATCAATCAAGTTCCAGCCTCACTGGGCCACATGTTTTGGGCGTGCACCACATTAACATCATTCTGGACTAAAATCTTTAAATGCCTTTCAGATAGCATTGGTATCACACTCCCTCCTAATCCATTAACAGCTGTGCTTGGGGTACTTCTAGATGGGCTTAAAGTGAAAGACAAACAAATTGTACTTGCCTTTACTACACTATTGGCATGCAGACTTATCTTAATCAACTGGAAGAATCCTAACTCTCCTATTCTAAGGCAGTGGGTAAGGGTAACTGATGTTATATACTATTTGAAACTGGAAAAAATCAAGTTCGCACTTAGAAGATCTGTTCAAAACCTTTTCAAAACCTGGCAGGATCTAATCAATAACATTTTAGAATAAGCATTTAAATTGAGGAAGCAGGTTCTCTCTCCTCTTTTACTCCATTTATCTTTATTCATTTATTAATTTATCCATTTACTTATTTTTACTAGCTTTAAGTTTTACTCTGCTGGCCTAGGTCTCTTTCTCAGGGGTGGTGGTTGATTTGTTTTCTAACCTTTTTTTGTTAAACTTGAATTATTTGTATGGAATACTGTTTGTTTTTAATAAAATCAACAAAATCAAATAAATAAATAAAACAGAAAATGATTGGCCACTAAAGTATTTATACCCTTCATCATCACTGGTGCTGCCAATTGGTTTCAGAACTCACAAAATTAGTTTAATAGATATCACCTGTCTGTACCATAGAGATTTTAATTGATTGTAGTATGATTGTACACTACCTGGAAAGTTTAACTTGCGGTGAGACAGTATCATGGCCTAATCTATATATTAAAGACAAACGAAAACTTCAGTCAACTCTGTGAAAATGTGATTGAAAAGCACAAGTCAGTGGATGAAGAAAACAAATATCCAAGTCAATGAATATTTCTTGGAAGTCAGTTAAAATCAGTCATAAAAAGTAGCATGTGTATGGCAAAGCTATAAATGTGTCTAGAGCAGGCTGTTCACAAAAACTGAGTGGTTGTGCAGGAAGACTACTGAGGGAGGCCTATAATAACCTTGAAGGGGTAACAAGCTACAATGGCTGAGATTAGAGACCCCGTGCAAACAACAATTGTTACCAAGGAGATTCACTTGTCACAGCTTTATGGTAGAATGGCAAAGAGAAAGCCACACACGTTACCTCTCCACAGATGGAGATCAAATCTTTATCAAAAACACTCCAAGCCCATCATGAAGCATGATGGTGGGAGCATCATGCTGCGGGGATGATTCTTTACTGCAGACCCTGCATGATTTGTGAGACTAGAGGACAAAACAAATGCAATATCCAGATATACATAAGTGAAGGGTCCTGTACACACAGACTCAAGGCTGTTATGGCTACTGTTTTATTTTGGAAAGGCTTTGGTGGACACTTCTCCTTAAATCATAAATCACTTTTATCAAGTACACAGATTCTTTTTAATGCAGACCTACAGAATAACTTTAAATTCTTTGTCACTACTTTAATTTGCTTATAATTAACACTTAAGAACCTTTAAGGATATATAAAGTAGTTAATTTGCAACTGCAATGCACTGGCACCCAGGATTACGGTCCCCTATCTTCTGTCAGTGGTTCCTTTGGACCTCACCCAGGCATGACTCTCACTGTAGTCTTCCTATTGGATGTGTGCAGTCTCCCTTCCGTTGATTGACCGAGCTGAGAAAGGAACTTGGCTATCAGCCTTCAGTGTTATAATTTTTCCTGTTTTTTGAAATCAAATAAAAAATTGATCAAAATAGTGAGGATCCAGTGAGGTGCACTTCAGTTCCCATTCTGCTTTTATAGAGTTTGGGAGGTCCACTTTTTTGAGATCCTCCAACAAAATACAAGGATTATGGTACAACCTCAAATCACAGTTACTTTATAATAGCAACACAGAATAAAATGAACAGATAATATATAATTAGACAAATAATAAATGAACACAACAATATTATGAAGAATAAAGGAAAACAATGACAATAACGAAAAGTCATCAAAGAAGACATAAAGAAGCAATTTAAACATAATTCAAGGAAGAAACCCTTGCTTGACCAGAGCACTGACATCTTAAATGTGACCCCATAGTACAGCAAATTGTATAATTAAAAAAACACTTTTAAAACCATACATACGTTATGGTAGCAGTTCTGAATTATACATTTGATTTAAATTGGTTCTTATCTCCTATCAATAAAAACATGTAAAACCAAGCAAGCGTGGCATGGTGGCACAGTGGGTAGCGCTTCTGCCTCGCAGTTTGGAGACCCAGGTTCGCTTCCTGGGTCCTCCCTGTGTGGAGTTTGCATGTTCTCCCTGTGTCTGCGTGGGTTTCCTCCAACAGTCCAAAGACATGTAGGTTAGGTGCGTTGGTGATCCTAAATTTTCCCTAGTGTGTGCTTGGTGTGTGGGTGTGTGCGCACCCTGCCCAGGGTTTGTTTCCTGCCTTGCGCTCTGTGTTGGCAGGGATTGGTTCCAGCAGACCCCCGTGACCCTGTAGTTAGGATATAGCAGGTTGGATAATGTATGGATGGATGGAAAACCAAGACTTACACAATAAAAGAGCTTATAAAACTTTCTACTTAAAACAAGGATCAAAACATTCAAATAGTTCTTAAGCAAACAGCAAAGCATTAACATCCAATGTACGATTTAAAGTATCCAAGTAACAAGAAAACTGTTGCAACCTAAAAAAACTGCTTCAGCATTGACAGGAATAAAGCATCTTTCTAAAATAAAGCATCTTTGTAAAGGTCCACTTCTTAAACATTACAAGAGAAGTCTGTTTCTTTTCCTGAAAAGTTCTAAATTTCCTTCCTCAGCTGCCAAAGGTTCATCTGCTAAGTAGTGACTTGAAGGGTTTGAGTACTTATAATGTTCTGGTCCAATTGTGTATAACAATATAATTTGAAACTTCCATTGAGAGTGAATAATCATTACAAACAATATAAAAGTAGTTAGTGAAACTTTATAGATTAAACTTGTCTCATCTCTAATGTTAATGACCTTAAAATTGCAAAAGCAAGACTTTGAAAATACAGAAAAGTCTAAATTATAATTGCTCCTTAATGTGGTTTTATATCTGAAACATGGATTGTAGGATGAATCATATTTTTCTGATTTGGCGGAGAAGGGTTTTACTTGTTTAAATGCTCATTTGAATTATTCTGAATGTGATTAGAAAACGCTGTGAAAAAAAATGCAATATAAACTGTAAAGGAATCCTTTAAAGGTTGATTGCAAAGCACAGGTGACATAAAGGTTAATAAGTGGTGTCTAACTCCAGTAAAACTTTATCACTACTATCTTCCCAATGTGTATACTTAAGGGATGTCTTGCATCGCAGAAATCTGCTTTTGCTAAAGTACTTTGATTGATTACACTGAGCTACATTAAATATATTTGATGTGACTGTGCTTTGAAGTAAAAAAGAAAAGAAACTGTTTCACAGAGTTTTCACTTTGTACTCCAAAGTAAATATGGAAAGAAAAAAAAACACAGTTTTGTATGAAATTTTTGGAGGCCACTAACTTTCAAAGCTGTGATACAAGAGTAAAAAGTTAAATATTTAAAGGTCCCAGACAGCATGTGATTCATCTTTCAAATTGTCATCACTTTTTAAGATTTCCAAGGGATTCCAATTTTCTGTCCAGAAACATGCTGGTCAGTGTATTTATATGATTTTTTTTTTGTTCTGAGGATTCAGATTTCATAATAACATTCATATTTGGTTAACTTTTATATTTGAATTGGCCATGGTGCAAGTGTGCTTATAAGGATGTACTGAGAACTCCCCATATCTCCATACTAAGAAGAGGAAATTCAGAATGAATATAATGAAATTTGCTAGTTAGGTTTTACTGATTTTAAAAGTAACAGTAACAAATTATATTTTACTTTAATAATTAACATAATATTTTGTATTTGGTAATGGTAAGCCATATTTGTGGTCAATAGTTCTTTAACATTTATAAATACAATGAACTTAGAATTTTTAAGGTAAAAATTTGTTTTTTTACGTGTTTCAATGACATGTACTTGTATATATAGGTTTGTGATATAATTATAGGTGCTTTAAATCATATCAAATTGGACAAGAGTAAAATAATACCATAATATTTTAGAATTCAGAGAATAGAGTGAATACTCATATAATATTGAAATAATTTAAACTTGGCTAATGGCACTGCTGTTAACTGATAATCATCTTACAGTCACAAAAAGATGAACAAAGCAACAAAGATCTTTCTAAGTCTACAGTACATAATTAACCCATTTCACCAATATTCTACTTCTTCTTCTTCTTATTTCGGCTGCTTCTGTTAGGGGTTGCCACAGCAGATCATCTTCTTCCATATCGTCCTGTCTTCTGCATCTTGCTCTGTCACACCCCCCACCTGCATGTCCTCTCACCACATCCATAAACCTTCTCTTAGGCCTTCCTCTTTTCCTCTTGCCTGACAGCTCTATTGTTAACATCCTTCTCCTAATATACACAGCATCTCTCCTCTGCACATGTCCAAACCAACGCAATCTCACCTCTCTGATTTTTGTCTCCCAACCATCCAACCTGAGCTGACCTTCTAATGTACTCATTTCTAATCCTGTCCATCCTTGTAACACCCAATGCAAATCTTAGCATCTTTAACTCTGCCACCTCCAGCTCTGTCTCCTGCTTTCTGGTCAGTGCCACCGTCTCCAACCCATATGACATAACTGGCCTCACTACTGTCCTGTAGACCTTCCCTTTCACTCTTGCTGATACCTGTCTGTCATAAATCACTCCTGACACGCTTCTCCACCCATTCCACCGTGCCTGCCTCTCTTTTTCACCTCTCTTCCACAATCCCCATTACTCTGAATTGCTGATCCCAAGTATGTAAACTCATCCACCTTCACCAGCTCTACTCCCTGCATCCTCAGTGTTCTTCTGACCTTCATTCCTCTCCTCTCTAGAGCAAACCTCCAACTCTCCAGGGTCTCCTTGACCTGCTCCCTAATCTTGCTACAGATCACAATGTCATCAGCAAACATAATAGTCCATGGGGACTCCTGTCTAATTTTGTCTGTCAACTTGTCCATCACCAATGAAAATAAGAAAAGGCTCAGAGCCAATCCCTGATGTAATCCCACCTCCACTGTGAATGCATCCGTCACTCCTACTACAGACCTCACCACTGTCACACTTCCCTCGTACATATCCTGTACAACTCTTACATACTTCTCTGCCACTCCCAACTTCCTCAACCACAATACCACAACTTGTCTTGAGGCACCCTGTCATATGCTTTCTCCAGGTCCACAAAGACGCAATGCAACTCCTTCTGGGCTTCTCTATACTTCTCCATCAACACCCTCAGAGCAAACATTGCATCTGTGGTGATCTTTCTTGGCATGAAACCATACTGCTGCTCACTAATCATCACCTCCCTTTTTATATTATATTATTATTAGCACCATTAAATTGACTCCCTGTGTCATTCAGGATTAATTTTAGAATTCTAATAGGAATCTATAAGGTTATAAGCAATCTTTCACCTCCATACCCTACATTACCAAATGCCTGCCCCCGTACATCCATAATAGCAATCTCAAGTCTTCAATGGCTGTTTTACTCAATGTTCCTAGCATGAAGCTTAAACAAATTGCTGAGGCAGCTTTATGCTTTTATGCATTAAAAATCTAGACAATACTACCAATAAATATATATATATCAAGCTAGTATAGTGTTACATTATAAAAAAACTTTTAAAAACAAAGTTTTTCAATTTGGCCTTTCATAAATGTAATATGTTTAATGTTACTGTTTACCCTTGTTGTAAGAGGTATGTACACTCTTAAAAACAAAGGTATCAGTGTGGTTTTAGAAAGTGATGACACAGGGGAACCATATTTGTTCCTCAAAAGAGCAATGCAGATGAAGGCTCCTCAAAGACCTCAATTTATCTAGATCCATAACAGGTTCCATAAATAACAATTAAGAAATGACAGAAGATCTGTTGAACACCCATGTGTTTCTGACTTTAAAACTAAAAGGAAACTTACTGCATACAATAATGCAGGCTAAATTCAGATTTTCTCAATCTGTTGTATCCTGCTAGGTCATCTTATATACATTAAAAATTTCTGTTTTGTCCACATATTAGGACCCTTTTCAAAGTCCAAAGAACCAATTTCAAATGCAGTGAATGCTTATCAGAATAAAAGGTTTCTTTGCAAAGCAATAGTTCTACAAAGAACTACACAACCAAATAAAGTGTCATTAAAGTATCAGCACTTTTGAAAGTGCACGGTTGTCTTCATAGAGTAGCACTATTGATAATCCTTATTAATCATATTTAAATTCACCAGGAACTAATAGCTTTTATCTTCACATTCTCTTTTCAGTATCCTGTGATGGCACACTACATTATTCTCAAACTGGCCCAAGTACTTTACAGCCACATTTGACACTAGAAATAAAAAGGTCTTCCTATGATGAAACCATAAGAACTACTGTATATTATGTAGAATGTTTATCATATGCAGAGATAAATAACCGCACAGTGCCTAGGTAGTTCCTGGTGGTCATTTATTCTTGGAACACTAAAGGGTTATTTTCTCCAGTATTCATGCCAGATGACTTCTTTTTCCTCTCCTCCCTGGTCATCTGCCCATAGCTTACTATATTTCTGTCATTCTACACAGTTTTTAATGTTTATTGTAATGAAAGGCACAATATAAGATATACCCTATGATCATGGGAGACTTAGTTAATGGCACTGATGTTAACTGGCAATCAGCTCTTGGTGGCAAAGAGATGCACAATACAACAAAGATCTTTGTAAGTGTATATAATTAACACAGTTGAACACATTTTATCAAGATATGTTTGAAATGTGTATACATTTAAGATGAGCATCTCAAATAACTAGGTAAACGAGAAGTAACATGTCATTTTTTAAATTGTAAAAAATGTAAATTCTTAAGAAGAGTCAGTGTGGGATAGAAGTTTCCTATATTCAGTTTATGTTAGAATAATTTTTACTTTGTTTTTGTGGTTCATAATCTTACTGTTGTGATGTGAAATTTCAACACTAACTTGGGACGTTTGTTTTTCATGGCCTTGGTGCTTGGTGTCCATTGAAAAACCAAAACGGTTTACAGACACTCTTCCCATTGCCTGTCACATCCACAAGGATCATGTGACAAATCTTGTCATCACATCCTGCCTATATAAGATGGTGAGGCACAGCTTCTGGCATTTATTTATTGAATTCAGTTTACAATTGCCATTGAGTTAAGGGGATTTTAAACAAGGTTGTGTGAGGACTTTTAGGCAACATTCTTTGACTTAGAACTTCTGGTCTATGGCTCTTGTTTTATTTATTCTGTTATTGTTTGTTTAGCTGGGTATCTGAACCCTGCCTGTTACTAGACTGTGTTTTCTGGCATACCCGAGTAGTTTGTTTTCTTTCTATCCAATCTCTTTTAGATCACAACAGGCACAACATTGTCAGTAGTTCAGTACTTTAGGGCCATAGGATTTCCTGCCCAACAAATAATTTTGCCAACATTTCAATGAAAGTTCAATAAAAATACTAGCCTATTATTATGAATATAGGGTCTTGATAGAATTCTTCATAGATGGGTAGATCAGTTTATTAAATGGCATGATAAAAGCATGTAGGACAAAGGAAGAAGCTTGCAGTTTGCTCATGCATTTGCACGGAGCTGCATGATGCAGCTCATTCTTAGTTTTGAACTGAAAATGTGCTATTGATTATTCTACTTTGGCAGCTACTTTTAACTTCTCTATTGTTGTTGCCAGCTGCGCTCTCTTTCGTCAGCTGCCTGCAGGTTCACTTGTGAACTGTAGTAGGAGAATTCTGCTTAAATAAACACTCATTATCTATCTATCTATCTATCTATCTATCTATCTATCTATCTATCTAT
>JANRMT010062808.1:13308271-13326478 GCA_026402145.1 Polypterus bichir lapradei
TATCTATCTATCTATCTATCTATCTATCTATCTATCTATCTATCTATCTATCTATCTATCTATCTATCTATCAATGACTTTACTCCAGTGTTAAGAGTGCCACTGCAAAAAAAGAAAAAGAAAAAAAAAAAAAAGACAGACCTATCGACTTTACAGGTCTGGAACCACAAGCAAGCCCCAAACTCAAATGTCCCAAAAATGAGGCTAAAGCTTTTAAAATAAAATCTCAAAACTCTCCCAAATGAAACAGAAGAAAACTGTTGAATACCTCTGGTGCAAGACAAACAATACACAGTTTTTCTAGTGTAAGAGGCAACCTTAAAAGCTTAATGTAAATGTTAAATTTATGTATTTGCTTAATGTATTTGTAATGTATTTGCTTAATTTCAATAGCATGTAGGTTTCCCATTGCTACATAGGTAATGGAAGATTCTGTTTTATTTCCTAAAGCAAACTTGTAATGAAACATCCTTCTTGCTCAGCTATAATTGTAATGTTATAACAGAATTTCATTCAGTCTACTAGCAATTGTTAGATTTGTTTTCAAATTGAAGGATAAAATGCATACAGGTTTCTAACCATATGACCATATTGTGTGCATGCACTATATGTGATATGTAGAAATTTAAAGAAACGTTAAAAAATACAGTATGTAAGCCTTAAACAGAAACATTTATACCTGTTGTGAAGATACAAAGAAGAGGCAATACTCTTGTAAAGGTCTGGGGTTTTTCCTGCCACGTATACTGTAAAGTCCACTCATCTTGTTTAGACTTTGGCATGCATACAAATAAATTACAACCAGGACGGCATATTAGTGAAACAGGAAGGATTTATATAAAGGATGGACAGGAAATTATGTACAATGGGTTGATGGGAAAATCCAGGAGACATCAGGGTGATGTTGAAGCATGGAGCCGGAAGTGATGTCATCAGAACGGGATGGGGTTGCGCTTGTAAACACGGAAGGGAACTTGAGTGCGTGTCTTATGGGTTTGTTTGTTCGTCAGTTTTCCTGCTGAATAAAAGAGAGAGGTGTTAGCGCTCTGTTCCAAACCCATTTCCTGGGAACTATAACGCTCCATTGAGCCTGTCGGCTGCTCCCTACTCGTGCGTGTGTGACACTGTATATTTCTCTTTTTCTGCATTATACATTTTTCTAATGTTTCTATTTATTTTTGTGTTGTTTTGCTTTCAGCTTTACTAAAACTTGTAAAACAAAGATAATTGAACTGTGAAATTATTTGCATATGCATCACACTTACTGCCTTATGAAGCAAGCTGCAGAATTTTGGAAAAACTGAACAAACACAGCTACGCCTATACTTAGAACAATTATTTTAAGATTCAAAAGAAGATCACAGAAAAAGCAGGACAATGACAAAATGAACAAATATAAGGTTTTTCAAAATCCAAAAGCGAACAAATCCAATGAACAACAAAGCAAAAACAGTACTTTATAAGTGAAGCTGGGTTCAAAACCAAAATATACATAAAAAAAAATTATGTACAATGAAAAACACAGCAATAAAAAAAAATTAATCTTCTTTTAATCTGATGGTGGCAGTCTAAATAAAGAGGAAAGGGAAGAAAACAAGCAAAACTATTACAATTATATAAACTTAATATAAAACAGCCTCGATACTAATAAACATGAAAATATTACAGTGTAGATAGAATGAAATTAAAAGCAGATTTAATACTATGATATTAAAAACAATATTTAAAAATAAAAAAAAAGATTAAATAAAAAAATAAGCTTGAGCCAGGGGAGGGACCCTAGCTGTACTATGGCAGTCAGCATGCTCTAAGTCGGTAACCTCTAATCTAATTGTGTGCATTTCCGGTTGACTAATTTTATCTTAAAGTCACAGCATGTCAAGGAAAGTTACCTTTAATGAAACCCCACCAGCTGAAGGATGTTTTTGTGTGTTCTTGTTATGATTCAGTTTTTTGATTTTTTTAGGAAAATTACGTGGTAACTGCAATAGATGGTAGCTGAGGCAATATAACATGTTTGCGATGCCTTATGGGTAAATTTGAGCACACACAGCACAGCACTCTACCATTAGTTTAATTGAAGCCGATTTCAAATGAACATGTACGCTCCACTGTGGGATTGCACTGTTGTTGAACAACTTGCTGTAGTGAGATTTCTTTGGGCAAAGGGAGCAAAAGAGTCAAAGGAAGGCATGAAATATGAAAACAGCTTGCACATTCCTGTACAGCATAGGAGTTCACCCATTGACAACAACACAGCTTTTAATTTTAGACATCTTTATTTAAATTTAAACTAGTCAAATAATATCAAACAGATTTCTTTAACTGAAAATTAAAAAAACTGCTTTTCAGATATCAAAAATTATACTTTATGGTGTATGAATTAAATATACTTAAAGTGTAGGAAGAGAATGGGACAGTGCGATGACGCAAGCAAACTGACCAGAGGGACAAGGAAATAAACTTGTACCCAGCCAGTATACTATAACAGAAAGGAAAAACCAAGAATTTGGTGCGGTTCAAATCCCCATACACCAGGTGGCAGTGGTCCTCATATGGAAACCCAGTCGGGACACCCGCAGGGTGCTTGGGAGATGGAGTCCGGAAACATAGCCCTTTCAGGGTCCCTGGGGATTGAGAGAGGGCGCTGTTGGGCGAGGCTCTCCCTGCATTTCCCATCCTGAAGGATGTGATGCGACACTGGAAGCATTCCTGGATCCAGCTTAAAAGAGAGCCCAATGCCTCATATCATTAAGTGAGAGTTGGGGTGCAGCGGGCAACACTCAAAGGAGGTGGAGAAGGAGGAATTGTCAGTTTATTGCTCATTTATTGTATAATTGTGGCACGTTGTGGAATGAATATCCTTTATTTTATTCTGTTAACGTGGTGTATTGCTGGGTCTGTGGTTCAGGGATCTCTGGTGCCCCCTTGTGGTTATGAAAGATATTTGTAATCTAGAAAAAACAAACATATAACAGGTATCTCTAATTAGATTTCTAAGTAGTCCAAAAGTAATTGAAGATACTGAAAACAGGAACTGGCACAAGTTAAATAAAAATTAATTGAAGACAACACATTTTAAAGATGATTCAGTTCTAGATGTTTTTGAAGGACTGTTTACATAGTTAATTCTAAATTCTGCAACAATACATGTAATGCTAACTACAAATTAGATTTTTTTGTTATGTTCATATTTGTCTAATGAATTTTACAGCAGTATTAATTAGTCAGTCATCTACCAACCTGCTATATCCTAACACAGGGTCATGGGGGTCTGCTGGAGCCAATCCCAGCCAGTACAGGGTGCAAGGCAGGAACAAATCCCGGGCAGGGTGCACACACACCCACACACCAAGCACAAACTAGGGACAATTTAGGACCACCAATGCACCTAACCTGCATGTCTTTGGACTGTGGGAAGAAACCGGAGTACCCGAAGGAAACCCACGCAGACATGGGGAGAACATGCAAACTCCACACAGGGAGGACCCGGGAAACGAACCCAGGTCTCCTTACTGCGAGGCAGCAGTGCTACCACTGTACCATTAGTATTTGTAAGAGCCATTTTCCTAATTCTATAAAATGTATGAATATTTACTAGATGATAATGCATAAAATATGGGAGGTTCCTATAACCCCCGTGAATAGAATTGAGTTGGCATTTTCCTGTCATTTTCTAACAGTTTTGAGCAAACAATGTTCTCCAGTTAGTGTTAGCCTTGCCTTGTGTAAGGTATAGAGGCATACAGTTTTTTAACTGTGTCCTTGTTTGTGCTCACGTTCCTGCTTGCGCATGTTACCGTGCCTGGGCACATGTCTATGTGCCAACGGGCCTTTTGAGTGTGAAGTAACTCGTAAAATAAAAGATTTAAGTGTTGAACCATATGTTTAAGGCATACAGAAGAAGAAATTAAGAACCTTTAAGTATAGAAAGAAATACAGAACGTTTAAGTATAGAAATAACCAATGCTTCTCAAGAAAAGCTAAGTTTATAAAAGATTTTTTTTTTTTTTCTTTTTTTTGCCTTTATTCTATGTGTGTAACTATTTTTCTTTTTATTCTTTTGTGGATTATTTGCTTTTAACTTCCACTAAATATTTTAAAACGAACTTTTGGACTGTGAGATTTCTTTGACACGTGTCTTACCCGTGTCTGACTTCGCCTTATACATCAGCGGCTACACTAAAGTTAAAAAACCAGCCTGAAGTTTAGAAACCTGCTTAAGAGCTGAACCTGCCTAGGACTGAAAGCTTGAAAATTGCCTTGGATTATAAAAGAAAGTAAGCCTGCATTTTCAACGCCTGAGATCGACTGCGACGAAAGAAAACGACGACTTAAAAAAGACTCAACAGGTACCTTAATCTTTGTCTTTGATCGGAATTGGACATATTTGAGAATTGCTAGTGCTCTTCACGAGACTGTATAAATCTGTATAAATTACAAAGATTTTAAGCGCAGTACCTTATGAGATCGCTATGGCATCTGAGTCCGGGAGCCAGAGAACATTTCGAACCCCCATTGAAAGTAAAAGTGGTGTGAGCGGCAGTCACGAAGATCATGATGTTTCAATGGAGGATCATCTTGATGATGACATAAAGCCGTCCGATTCATTAACAACTAAACTTCAATCAGAAATGGACTACAAATACAAACAATTTTATCGTCTGATAAAGATCGTAAGGAATTTACAACAACTGGAAAAATATACAAATAATTATCGAGAATCAGTTCTTCAACCTGAGAAAGGAATATAAAGGGTTAAATGACAAACTCTTATCCCTCCAGAGCAAGAGTTCCCAAACTTTTTTCGGCCGCCAACCCCTTTACCAAAAACTTTTAAAACCATCGACCCCCTACTTTACTTACTCAAATTAATACATTTGTACAGTACTCAATATTAAATATTTCACTAGATATCAGATTTTAATCACTTGTAATTATGATTTAAAAAGATAAAATGGCTACGGAATATGGCATTATCTTGTGCAACATTTAATATCGAAACCTGCACTAATGAAATTTTAAGCAAAAAAATACGAGCAGTTTTTTTTTTTTTTTTACATTTTTGAAATAAATATGTAAATTCAAAATAAGTACAAATAGTCCAAGCTGTACTGTCTGCATTTCTTTTTTGGTTCAGTCATATTATTATCTGAAGAAATACAAACTTTTATTAACAAACAATTTCGACAGCCCCTGTGATTAAAAAAAAACAAACAAAACAATAAAGTATGTACTTACTTCAAACAGAAGATTTTTGTTCTTACTCGAATAAATAAACTGTGTCCTCCAATTTTCTTTTTCGTAGTACTGCTCCTCAATAAATAATTATATTCAAAGTTCAAATCACAAATAAGTTCATGTCACATCAAACGAACCAATTTATAGTGTTTTATGAAAGCATGACCGTACAAGACTGATAGATTCTGCTAATATAGAATATCCGTCGTCTCGTCCCACCGCAAGCAAGAGCGGACATGCAACGGTTTTTCATTTCCGCACTTGCTTTGATACGTTCGATAAGACAATGCACAGATACTGTATGTTTGTGTTACATGTATTTTCATGCATTCTTACGTGTGACTCTTTTAATGACACATTTTACCTTTTTGTTCGCAAGTTTGGTATGTAATGTGTTTTTATCAAAAAAGTGTTTTTTTGAATTATTTTACTTCTTAATTAGGTACCTATTGGAATCATAGATATTTTGAAGTAACAAACAAATAGCAGTAGTAAGGGGGTCTATTTTTGCTGTCGTTGACCCCCCAATTTTTTTGTTGAAACTATTGACCCCTAGAAAGTTCAAATCGACCCCAGGGGGTCGATATCGACCACTTTGGGAACCCTTGCTCCAGAGCAATGAAGATGCACGGAAAATGCTACAAAAGGACTTTGATTCTAAAATGGAAATTTTTTCGCACATTTTCAGAAAATACGATGGAATGGGTTTTTGAAGTACGTCAAAATAAAAGCTTCGATCAACAACATGACTTTTCCAGTTACCAATTTAAGGATTATAAAAAAAAAGATGACATTTCCCCTGCAGTTAAAGATTCCCAAATCTCCGCAAAATCTAAACGTAGTGCAAGTTCAGCCGGGACTTCTATTAGCGCCATCAGATCTCAAGAGGCAGCACACGCCGTGCTGTTGGCTAAAGCGGAGAATCAAAGAAAGCAACCGGCTCTAGATATGGAAGAAATGCAGTTAAAAGCTAAGACAAAAGCTGAGGAAATGCAAAGAAAAGCTGAGGAAATGCAGATAAAAGCTAAAAGAGAAGCTGAAGAAGCTCAATTGAAAATTAAAAGAGATCATTTGAAATTGGAGGCAGCTATTGCAGAATCCGAAGCAAAATTGGGAGTTCTTAAAAGACGCTATCGAAGTTCAGATAAACCCAATTCTAGTAACGTCAGAAACCAGAAGTGAGAAGCGCAAAACCACAAGAAGCAAGTATTCGTGACTTTCAACGTAACAACGAAAGTAAAAAAATTTCCAGCAATCGCTTTATCAGCAGCAAAATAAAGCGCCAGCACCTCTTCAACAATCGCTTTACGATAAGCGCTACGATCAACAGAAAGAACAACAGTATAAGACACAAGCGCCTTACGTGCCTCACAAAAAGATCCCAATATTTGACGGCGATCCCTTGAAATATGTGGACTTTATAAGAGCATTTGACCGCGCTATTGATGAGGCGATACAGAATCCGCAGGATAAATTGGACCTATTGGCACAGTTTACTAAAGGTTCACCTCACGAGTTTGTTAAAAACTGTAAACACTTGTCACCGTTAGAAGGTTATCAAAAAGCCAGAAAGAAACTTGAAAGTCTTTATGGAAACCAGCTACAGAAAGCCGATGCCTATATGAGAAAAGACAAAGGGCGGCCACAAATAAAGCCAAACGATGGCAAAGAACAGAACGATTATACAAACTTTTTTGGCGAATGTATACATATTATGCCCAACTTACAAAGCGGACGATTTGAAAGTAAGGATAATCTTCCTACTAAAGTCTCCAAACCTCATCAAGACCTACTAGCACCGTGGCAATGCAAGGTACAGAGTATTGAAAGTACGGAGAGCAGGCGAACTCCTCTCGCCGATCCAGTAAACTTTCTTAACGAACAGCCAACATCAGCTTTGGATCCCGCGTACAGCTCAGCTCCACAAAGCCAAACCTTCAAGAAGGAAAAGGACAAAACTGATCAAGAGAAGTATCCTTTGAAAGGTGTCCTGAGAGAAAGCAGCTTTGTTACAAGCGTTTCTGCAGCAGACGAAAAAATGGATACAGATACCTCAGTGAAAACAATCCAGCAAACGGCTGGACATACAAGTGGTAAGCACTGTCTTTTTTGCAATGAAAATCACGATCTTAACGAATGCAGTGCAATTCAGACATTAACTTATGAAAGTAAAATTGACTTTTTGAAATCTAAAGACGTATGCTTTAAGTGCCTTAAACAAGAACATTTTAGTAAAGACTGTGAAGAAAAGATTAAATGCCAAATATGCTCTCAGTTACATCAAGTAATTCTGCATATGAATAAGGAAAAAGGCACCGACGATAAAGCCACACCTCCTAAAGAGGAGAACGTTATGTCGGAAGAGAAAAACATTTCTTTTGCCCATATTTCTGTTGAACTGTTAGAGACTTGTTCTGATACCGAGGCCGGTAAAGAGTGTGTCTTAGCTGTGACTCCAGTTCAAGTTAAGTTCGAAACGAGTGAAAAATGTGTAGAAACATTTGCTCTAAAAGACCCTGGCAGCTCAGCTACATTTTGCACTGAAAGTCTGCAAAAGCAGTTAAAACTTTCTGGAAGAAAGTCTCACATCTACATCAGCGCTGTAGATAGAGACACTGTAAATAGTCACAAATTAGTAAAGTGTACAGCCCTAACGAAGTTACAAGTCTGTGGGATAGAAGAAAATACATTTTTTGATACACCGGAAGTGTACACACTGAACTCTATACCAGTGAAAAGGGAGAACATCCCTAAAGAAAAAGATGTGTCTTGTCTAAAAGATGTGCACCTACCCCAGATAAATGCTGACCAAAGCAATAATACTGTAATTACAATTCTATTATTAATATTGTTGTTAAGTACAAATGCCCGCAAAGTCATGGAGCCATGGCAAACCACACATAGTGAAGATGAAAGACTTTATGCTGTGAAAACATTCAGAGGGTGGCCCGAAGGTAATCTAAACAATGAACTTGAGGAATACAAAATGACAGTGCATCTTTTTGGTGCTACTTCGTCGCCCAGTTGTGCCTCTTATGCCTTAAGAAGAACAGCAGAGGATGCAAGAGGCACAGCTCAAGAGGAAGCAGTTAACACTGTGTTAAACAATTTCTATGTTGATGACTGTTTAAAGTCAGTTGCTACAGAAGAAGAAATTAAGAACCTTTAAGTATAGAAAGAAATACAGATTGTTTAAGTATAGAAATAACCAACGCTTCTCAAGAAAAGCTAAGTTTATAGAAGATACATTTTTTTTTTACCTTTATTCTATGTGTGTAACTATTTTTCTTTTTATTCTTGTGTGGATTATTTGCTTTTAACTTTCACTAAATATTTTAAAATGAAGTTTTGGACTGTGAGATTTCTTTGACACGCGTCTTACCCGTGCCTGACTTCGCCTTATACATTGGCGGCTACACTAATAGTACGTTTTTTATTCTACTAATAAGTGTGGCTATGAAAAATGTTGTGCTAAATTCAACCTGTGATAAAACTGGAAGAGAATCAAAAGCAGGTGCTAATATCAAGATGTTTTGAAACTGTAAACAAGGCATCATCTTAAATTTAAATTTAAAACACAGGAACTTACTGAAATAACAACAGTTTTCAGATTGTTGTCCTGGGGCAAAAGATTTGGAGTATTACAAAAAGAGTACCTGTCCAATCATAGCTCCTTCTGGTTTCATAAATCAAACTGTATTACACAATAATTATTTTTTGAGGCTGCTTTTCTCAGCAAATACTATGAAATACTGATTGCAGTGAAACAGTTCCAATCTATTGTGCTTGTTGCTTCTCCCTCCAGGGCCAACAGACTTGAGTTTGTTTGTTCTTCTTCTAATGAGAAAAATAAACAGTTAAGATACTAAAGGTATTTAAATCAGTATTGTTAAGAACAGCAGCAAAAATACAATAGGCTGTTTCTCAAAATGCAATTCTATATATGATTGCTTTCTAATTCCTAGAATTAGGAAGCATAGGCTGTCCATTTATATGGGAAAGTCAGCCAATACATTAGGTCGAAAAAACAGAGTATAAAAGAATTTGATAGAGTTGTCTCAACAAATGTAATATCTATGTAACACTAATATTTATCACAAAATCTGTTCATATAAACACATTTTTTGACTCTTAAGAACCTATTTATTCTAACTGTGCTCCAACTTTAGAAATATTTAAACAATAATAATAAAAATATTTGGCTTAAACAGTCTCATATACCCTTAAAAATATCACACACCTTAATATTTAATGGAACAGCTAGTTTTAGATAAATCCAAAATTATGACACTTACTAAACTCTATAGTCATTTTTTTCCCACCAAATGTATCTCATTGGAAATACCAGTGTAACTAATATAGATAACATCTTAGGACCTTAGTACCTTAAACAGCAAAAGATTTTTTTGAAGTGAATATGGTACTTCATTTAACACTGGAAGACAAGCAGCCCCAGGGTTTACATCTAGTCAGCACCTGTCTTGTAATAATATGGCCTTTATGGAGATTTTCAATAGCATGACTAAACCACAAAATAAAGCATTGTAATAAACCATCTGTGAAAATAACAATGAATGAACGATTTATCTGAAGTCAAATGAGGTACAATTGAGTTATTTGATGTAAATGCAAAATAGCAGTGTGAATCATGTTATTAAAATGAGCCTTAAATGATCGGACATCCATAGCAATTTCTAAATTACCTTCCATACTAGTATAGTGATACTTTTAACAGTAGCAGAAAAAAGAGAACAACTGTTGCAGTGTGTCAAATAAAGCATTAACCTGAATTTAACTGGAAAACATTGAGATTTACACAGATTTTATCTAGAAATAAATAAAAGCACATATCACTAAAGTTTCAAAGGAACAGTACTGGATACTAGTGTCACCTTAAAGTTGCTCTGTTTGTTGTTAAAGGTATAAATGTTTTAGAATACACATATTTGTCTAGAAATGCTGTTTTTCTTCAAATATTATATGTAAAACATAGAAGAAATGGAGAAGCAGCAGTTTGTTTTCAGTGCATCCAAACTTTGGAATTCCTCTTTATTAGACAGCTATCCTCAGCAAACATATCACTACGGCTAAAGACATATTTTTTAACTCTGTTTTGGATAATTTTGTGGTCTTGTGTATTTTATTTTAGGATTGTATTTATTTTTATATTTTTATTATAATACTTCAAACAGCATTGCTTGTTTTTATTTTTTTAGTTTCTTCATTGTGCTTACTATATTTATAATTTTTCATCATGAAAAGCATGTTGAGCTTATTTGGATAAAGGGTGCTACTTAAATAAAGTTTGTTACTGTTATAATTTACATTAGCACCCCAGTGATATGGGGTTAAACTAAGGCCACTGACCCTCTTACATGCTCTAAAAAGCAACTAAATTCTCCCATGAGAATCATTAGACTGGCAGAAATAGTTTTTACCCTCAGTGCTTTCTGTTTTGATAACAACATTTTTTCACCAGGTCAGTGGTGTTGCAATGGGTTTTAGAATGAAACCAAGCTATGTTAACATCTTTGTCTGCTGGATGGAAGAGCATTTCCTTTCTCCCTACCTCAGCTTTATACTGAACCACTGCAAAAGATATATCGATGATTGTGTTTGTGCTCTCTCTTGCTCCAGAAGCCAGCTACTGGAATTAATTAATGATTTTACTAGTTTCTATCCATCTCTTAGGTTTACAGTCAACATTTCCACCACAAATCCGTAATTTTTAGATCTCAGTGTTTCCAAGACTTAAGACATTGTTTGTTACAAGGCAACTGACTCACACAGTTACCTTATTTACAGCTGCTTCAATTCCTAGCATACTAAGAACTCTGTACGTTTTCACAGTTTTTCATAGTTTTCTCAGGAGTTTCTTCACTGATAAGAAGATATCTTTCTTATATACCATATCATATCGAACACATAACTCCAGTTCTTAAATACTTACACTGGCTCCCGATTAAGTTTAGGGCAGATTTCAAAATCCTCCTTTTAACATATAAAGAATTAAATGGCCAAGGTCCGGCTTACTTGTCTGAACTTATCATGACTTACAAATCAGAGCGCGCATTAAGATCTCAAGATGCCGGTCTGCTTATGATTCAAAGAATTAATAAAATAACAGTGGGAGGTTGAGCTTTTAGTTACTGGGCCCCTAAACTGTGGAATGGTCTGCCTGGTACTATAAGAGATGCCCCTTCGGTCTCAGCTTTCAAATGCCGGCTGAAGACTCACTACTTCAGTTTAGCATATCCTGACTAGAGCTGCTGATTAACTGTACAGACTGCATCTCTGTTGTTAGTCATAAGCACTAAAACATAAGTGACATGATCGTTATAATTTGTTACTAACCCTCACCTATTCTGTTTCTCTTCTCGGTACTGAAATGTGGCATTTGGTGCCATGGCCCACCTGCCAAATTGTTTTGCCTGTCTAAGGTAAAGTCATCCCTGATGGAGGATTGCATGAATTGTCGGGCAGATGGGTCCTTTCATCACATTGGCTGGCCCAGTGCTGTCTCAGCTGTGGAATGGCCAATTGGGGGAGGCAGTTTGATGGTTGAGGTCTCCAGGAATCTAAACAAATTCAAATAATATTATGTGATATTATCTACTGTTAAACTCTGCTCCGTAATTGTAATATTTTTATTTTTATACTGTACTGAGGATTACTTGTGTTCTGTTCTGTGTATTGTATTGACCCCCTTCTTTTTGTCACCCACTGCACACCCGACCTACCTGGAAAGTGGTCTGTCTGTCTTTCCCAAGGTTTCTTCCATTTTTTTCCTTACCAGGGTTTTTTTGGGAGTTTTTCCTTGTCTTCTTAGAGAGTCAAGGCTAGGGTGCTTCCAAGAGGCAGGGCCTGTTAAAGCCCATTGCGTCTGTTCTTGTGTGATTTTGGGCTATACAAAAATAAAATGTAGTGTATTGTATTGTATTTTGGATAGGGCTCTTAATCAAGCCAGAAGTAAATCTCATAACAGTCACTCTAAGATGATTCCCAATAATGAAACCTGCATTCTGCTGGTCCTCCCATTTCACTCTAACATTTTCTCATCCGCAGTGCCATCAAAAAATTTTGCAGAACTTTTTTTCCTAACCCTCCCTTCATCTTCTTTTGTCAACCAGCAAATTAATGCAAATTTCTCTTCTGCATCTCACTTCACAAAGGAAATCCACATTCCATACCAGGCGCTTTGGTTTGTAACAGAAATTGCTGTGTCACTTGCAAATACAAGGGACGTTCAAAATGTTTTATTTTTTTGTTGGAAACGTTGAAGGTGGGAGGAGTAGGAATTGGGCATTAAAAAGATGGTACGATGCTGGAAAAATTTCATTGCACATGAAGGTATGTAGAAAAGTGATGTAATTTGTTTTTGAGATTCTTAATAAATAGAGCTAAACTTAACTTGTGTAAACTTTTTGAATGTCCCTCGTATTACCAACAATATACTTGTATTTGGTCCCTGCTTATTTACAGAATTTCTTGTAGGAATTGTTCACCCATCTACAGTAACTGAGTGAAACAGGTAGACAGCTAGCAGACCACGTCAGAGAGCATATTCAGGCTGCTCACATTGCTTAATCAGAGCCATTCTGATCTGTTTGTATTCTTTCACAGGGTTTCAAAGACATGTTTGAAAGAAAACAAGGAGCTAAACTTGCTGTCAGCCTATTGGATAATATATTTCTCCAGGTCTTAATGACTGACTAACTTTTTAATCTTTCATTTCATCTTTTGTAATGGTAGCTTTTTCTCAGCTATTTTCACCTTTTCACCTTTCTTCTGCACCGACTCTATTCCCACATTCACCTACTATATATAGGTTAAATGCATTTTCCTTTACAGTTGTATACCTGATGAAGGCTATACAGCCAAAAATTGTGTCATTAATTAAGTTAAGAAAATAGTCAATTAAATACCGAAAGCTAAAATTGAAAGCACAACACATCTAAGCCTTTCATCATATAAAAAGTTATTGAAAGTGGAAATATTTATTAATCCCTGAGAAAAAAACAGGCTCCAAAACATCCATGTAGAACTGCTAATGTGATCTCCAGGTTTGTTGATGGACTGTCAATTTGTCAGCTTAGTATTCTTTCTCTGCTTACCATGCTGTGGTCTTTCTTTAATGCAGTCAGCAGTAAACCACGAGGATGAATGTGCAAATTAAATCACTCGTGTCTTAACAGGTCACCTTGTTTTATATATTCATAAAACTGAATTCTGATTTGTCAGTGTTTTCAGCATACACAAAATCAACAGTAATCACAACACTGCCAATTCAGTTACAGCTGAGAAATTTGATTATTTCTCAAATTTTCCTCAGAGCCAATACCCTTCTTAAAAATTAACCAATAAATAGGTTAACACTTCAGCAATCATGAGTGATTTTTAATAGAGTGAAAGAGATGAAATGAGATATGTATTCCTCATAATGGCTGAAGCAGTAATCACAGCTGGGGGTAAGGGTAATTGTGATTATTATGGCAGTCACAGATGTGGTCGGCAATAGGCAAAGGTAAAGATACCAATCTTAAAAATAAAACAAAACACAATGCTTGAGGAACAGGAACAATTCAATGCACATATAAATATGCTCATTCATTCGTGTGAGCATAACTGTAATGCCCACTGGAAAGAGGACTTAAAGGCAGAGATCACATAAAAAGGATGGGTATTTTTTAAATCCTGTGCTCACTCATGGACTATATGTAAGTAAGACTGACTGTCAATTCCAAATTGGTTCCGTGTGTGTGCATGAGGTTATCTGTAAAGGACTGGCATCCCATCCAGGGCTGAGGCCTGGCTGTGACTCATCACAGGTTTGGAAATTTGGTAATACCGTATAAAAACCTTAATTACTTTTATTAATAAACATTTCCAAATCTTTGCAATTGATAAATAATTTCAATTTTAAATTAGGTCCTGCAAAAGATCTGCAACAAATGAATACATTATTTGTAAATAAGCATTATGTGATTTTTTTTTATTAATTAAAGTTAATTGTAAGGTGTTACCAAAACTTTATAATCATTTAATAACATTTACAACTATTTAAATTTACATGATATTATAATTTATTAAGTATGATATACAGTCATGTTTGTTAGCCAAAGTAAATACAAAGTATTACCCATCCAGGATTTTCATTTATGTTAAATACTTCATTACGCTTTTGTTAGAACTTATCAGATCTTACAAATATAAAAAAGTGAATCTTTGTTTTTACAGAATAGGAAACACTGTACCTAATCTTGCTAGTAAATGTACCATCATGCTTACCTTGCTGTACTGTCTGAATTTACTAAAATTTTCTTAATGTAAATTCAGTATAGTATTTTTTGGATTTAATTTATTTTGCTTATGGAAAAATAGTTAAAGGTAGTGAATGAAATGGCACAATTAAACATAAACATTACAAAACACAAGTTAAAATTTCTTACTCCTCTGACCCTGAACAAACTTATGTATTGCATATTGCATACTTTATATTTACACCAAAATGAGAAATCAAGCATGATCACAAACACAACGACAACAGAAAGTAATGAGCTTGTGTTTCTGTATGGACATCTTAAGACTTTAAAATATTTTTGACTGCTAAATTTACATATATTAAATAAATGTGTAATTTTATTATTGAAATTATAGGTATTCCATTTTAAATTACATTCCCTGCTTCAGGGCAAAACTGAGAAATCAATGGATACTGTTTAATTTAAGACATTTGATTTTTAAGTCGAAACACACCCTAGCCTAAGTCACTTACCTATCCTAACACATTTGCAAAATCATAATCTAGAACATAAAAACACAACTAAGCCACAGAAAAAGGAAAAGGACATAAATATACTGTAATCTGTAATAACAGAAAAAGTAAAAAAAAGTCCTTACCTTTATTCCTTCTCACGTCTCAATTTTTTTAAGTTTTTATGGGAGTGAGAGTTGTAAACTCAAAACGTTGTATGTCGAGACGTTGTAACCCGAGGACCCCCTATAGTCCAATCATCCATTCACTCATCTATTGTATCCATTTTAAGTTCAGTTACTGGTGCATGCGGTGCAGGAGCCGATTCCTTAAATTTTCGGCACAAGGTGTTCAAGAGACAATAACATTTAATTAGTTAGAAAATGTACAGTATGCAGAGCATAACATACAGGTACACTCGGCAACTCAGTTAACTGATTTGAAGGTCAGAGCATTTCATATTTTTTACTTACATTATCCAAGCGTTATTATATTTTGGTTTAATAAATGTTTTTGGAACAATAAGTCATATTCAAAAACATAATAGTGATAAAGGAAAAAATGACAATGATAAAAGAATGCAGTAACGTGTATTAGTAGACTATATTAAATATGTGCTCTGTAAGAGTATTTTATGATGTAATTCAAATTATAGCACAAATACGGTGGTTGTGGGGCTCAGTAGCTTTTATACAAAGCAGATTCCAATTCAAATGGTATGAAAATGGCATTGACTGATGACTGTGGAGGTTCTGTGACTAACTGATGTTCAATTTTCATAAACATAATCTTTTTGAAAGTATACCTAATACAGTAGTATCTAATAACTAGCAAATGAAAAATTACGATTAATACAAAGTGACCAATACTAGAATAAAATCAGTATCAATATTAACCTATGAAAGGAGAAAAGCAACTGAAATGTTTCCCATCTAGTTATTAATATTGGTAACATACAATAATTCATGAAAAATTATGTAAATAGATAAGAACTTGAAAAGGAACTGATTCATTGTATAACTGGGAATGAAAAATGACAATTATCCTAAAGATTTTAATTGTAGTCTATATATACACGAAAGCAAAAGCAGTTCCATGGGTACAGATAAACTGTAACAGGCAGTCAGCGTGTTTATAAGTTATACCGTTAAGTAATCAGCATGGTGCAAAGTGTAATCCTGCCCTGTCCATGCTATTAGCGGCAAGTGTCGTCCTGACTGAATGCCCAACGTCTCCGATCATCTGCTTGCAAATCAACTGCATTTCCATTTCTAAACCTGTTCTATGTTTCTGTCACTTAGGGCAGCTGCACCTTTCCCATGTACTTAATTTCAAACACCATTTAGCTCCAAATTCTTTATAATGGTAATCTGCACATAATATTAGTTTAATAAATAAACTCTTATATATGCTTACATAATTGATTTCCCCTTCCATTTATTTCCAGAGAAGTGACAAGAGGCCGAGTTGTTTCATGTGGACTTACAGACAGACAAACATGGCTATCACAGTAGGTGCTTTGCTCATAATATGTGAACATATCATAAAAGGAATGATGGTATTGTATTGCCTCCTTAAACTACACATTGGTCACACACAGAGAATGTTTCAAAGTAATACTTGTTTCATATAATAAATTAGCTATTCAACACATGTGCTCCTTTGGAATATTAAAGGAAAAAGAAATGGCTCAAAGGAAGCCTATGTGAAAATGGTGAGAACATGAAAACTTAATAGCAACAATGACCAGGCTAGGATTTAAACTGAGCTGTCAGACCTATGAGGCACTAGCACTAATAACTTTACCTCCAACTCTGCATTTCAGTGTTTAAAATTGCCATTACAGCTGTTTGTTTTGAAGTCCTTATGTTTCATTTACCAAACAGGAATTTTGTTTGCACCACACAATGAATATACAGGATTTTAATTTTTTTTTAAAGCAGAATGCTTGTTTATTTTTCAAATAAAGTACATACAGTATGTCTCTTGACTTACATGTTTTCTAATTTACTGCTAAGAATAATATTATATTTTCAGCAAAGAAAAAAATTGAATTTCTGAATTGTTATGTAGAGACCTAGTTAATATAAAATATCCTTTTTCTATATCATCTTGAAGAAGAAAAAAAAACGACTTGGCTATCATATATTGTAGGAAGGAAACAGTCATTGGCTGGTGAAAAGGAAAATGCATTTTGACAGAAAGTAGCTCAAGAGTACTCTTTACTCTAGGCTTCACATTAAAAAAGAAAGAGGAAACAACTGGAGCATAAGCTTATCAAATATGAGTAGCAGATATGTTAAAATAAATGCATACATTATATAGCAATTTAGGTCCATCCATTTCTATAGACTATGGGAGAGTATAAAAATACTAATATTACTAAAGAATGTTATTTTAAATTCACTCCCCATAGTGAAGGTATTGATTAATGCAAAAGCTGTTAGATTCCTTTTTTTGACATGGTATCAAAACATAAAATAAAAACGTGTACAACATTTTATTTTATATTTGTTGTAATATGTTGGCAAAAAAATGTCACAGAAAAGATATTTGTAGCATTATTCTCAGTATCATTCTCATCACTGGGTTCAGTTCATTAATCAGTCATTTACTTCCGCAGGCATCATCTTGACAAAGGCAGCCACTTGACCACAATAACAATAAGATTTTGAAAAATGAACTGCCTCTTCCCTGCTGTGCAACTCAAAATTAGTTTTTAAATCTTTATCAATATTACATTTTATCAGATACTGGGTACTGGTTACAGTACATTACATTTTTGAAAACTATTCTTTAAGCATACTTTTCATTTTCAAAAGTAATATTATATCTTGTTATATATCAATTTCAACTTAATTTAGTCAGTGCAATAATTAAACAAAATACAGTGTCCCACTGATTGTCTATCATACAGCACAAGTGACTAAAAGTTTTTGAAACCCTAAAGGAGAGGAACACAATTTAAATTATGTAGGCCCAACATAACTTCCAATGAAATGCTTAATCTGGCAGACACTCATATGTAAATGAGCTCATTGCTTAAATGACAACACTGCTACAGTCTTTGTCTATAAATTCAGATCCAATTTATTGTATACTTTTATAGTTAGTAAATATGTGCTTTTACATAGCAACTAATGGTACATGTCATCAAACTGACACATAGATAGATAGATAGATAGATAGATAGATAGATAGATAGATAGATA
>JANRMT010062808.1:13326488-13337897 GCA_026402145.1 Polypterus bichir lapradei
ATAGATAGATAGATAGATAGATAGATAGATAGATAGATAGATAGATAGATAGATAGATAGATAGATAGATAAACGTTTTATTTGTCCCCAGAGGGAAATTTTTGTAGTATCTATTTAAAGAAATAAATACATAAATCGATAGATAGATAAATAAATAAATATACACACACAATCTGGTCTGAACACACACCAGAATGACTATAAAGCAAGAAAATTAAAAAAAAAGTCACAGTAAGGCATTATACAGACATATTGGTTGTTGGTATAAAACACCCCCTGTAGTATTTCTTGACACACTTCTGCTGAATAATTCAGTGGCTGAAAGTACTCAGTGTTAATGTGTCAGAGAGGGGATGTGCAGCATTGTTCATAATGGCACTCAGTTTTGCTTGAATTATGTCCTTTGCTACGACCTCCAGTCAGTCCAGATTGTGTCCTTTAACTGAGCTTGCCCTTTTAATTAACTTGTTGATTCGGAGGGAATTTGTTGAAGTGATGTTACCAGCCCAGCACAACACAGTGCAAAAAATTTGCACTAAATGACTCCTTAAAATTATACAGCATGTAAGAAAGATCGCATCTGCAGCTGGCAATTAATTTGCAGTGTCATAGCATGGCACATTTTTACCCGTGTGTGCTCCTTTTTTTTTGTAAAAGCAGTTGGAGAGGGAGTGTCTTCAGCAAATATCAAGGAGATGGTAAAAAAATGAAACAATACGGCTATTAGCACAACTAAGCCATCATATATTATAAATACATTTAAATTGTACTTCTACACTTGCTTAACCTACACTGTTTACATGGCTGAACTTCCTAAAACCTGCTTTTTCCAACTTAGATTAAGTTTCGAAATGGATCATACACTCTAGTCTAAGATTTCAACTGTCCATTGAAACTGAATCCAGGAAAAATGACCACTTTAAATGGTTCATTTACTATAAATGTTAAAATACAATATAGACAAGAATGTGCTATGCTAGTGGTTTGTTAACCCCATGGCAGTGCTTTTTCATTGACACCTGTTCAAAATCAGTGCACCATTTGTACTTAAGCTGATCATTAGTGAGCTCTCCTTATTCTGAAATAGTGTCGGTTTTTCAAAAATTTTAAAGGCATTGGATTCCTTTGCCATTTTCATTGTAATTCTTCCTTTTCTATGGAATTTGCTTCCTTAATTATATGAACTATATATGTAAATGCTGACACCACTGAATGCTAAAAGGGAAGAAATTACTTCAGTTATTCACTTGTCAGTTTCTTGTAAGAAACATTTCTAAATGATCAGACGTGAAAATGGCAAGCAAGTAATTGTTCACCTTTAGCATTCAATGTTGCTTTCACCTTTGCCTGTGCTGCTAATCCTCAGCATTTGGATACAACTAAGGGAGCAAATTTTATAGAAAAGAGTAAATTGAAAATGAATCAGCATAGAAGCGTAAGCATTTACAGCTGTTATTAATTAGTTAGAAATATTTTTAGGCACGATAACTAAACTGTGTAACGTAATGGGTTTTCAAACTGGATTTATGTGCTAATATAATCTCTCAGATCATTGCAGTATTTAGTGACCTTGTCTGCCTTTTGTGGTACTTTATTTATGCTTATAATTTAAACAGGGCTTCTTGAGATTATCAAAATACACTCCTGAGTTATATAAGATTTGCATGAAAGTTTAATCTAGTTACACCTTCACATTTTGAAAAGCACTTTAAAGTTAACTTGAAACAAATGGTTTAACATCTAAAGTACAACTCAATTCTAGTTATGATCTTCCAGTTTTTTTTTGTCATTTTTTAAAACTTTTTTTGTATCGTTGAAAGAGATTTAATTCAACAAACCTACAGCAATATATTACAATAGTCAACTCTGGTTCATACAGATCGATAAACTAACTGCAAATCCTGAAATAGTTCCAAATCTAGAATATTATGAATGCTTTGAAGTAGCAGTATTTCTACTTCAGATAAAAGGAGGTCATGGAAATGTGAAAAATGTAGAAGCAAAGGATAAATCTGTGTTAAGGACAGCATCTACAATTTGAGTGAATTTACCTAAAGTTTAAGCTCTATTCATTTTTTGTTGTTATATAGAACTTAAATGGAAATAAATTGCCTAATGGTGTAATAGGGATTAGTACTATTGTGATCTTCACATCTCAGTTTATTAATATTTTGCAAAAGTTGTGTGAATAAAAATATCAAAATAATAAGTTTTATGGCCATATTACTAGCATACTTTCCATAAACTAAATTTATGTGTTTGTTTTTCTGAGATCAAGTTTTTATTAATGGGCACAGGATTGTAAAAACAAATAATTTGTTCTCATCTGCTGTTTTAATAAATCAGTTAACTAATGACTAATAAGTTTAAAATGAATTTTAACTTTAAGAATTACATTTGTATTGGCACCACTAAGAACGAAAAAAGAATGCACCCTGGCCTTGAACCATACTGACTATATAGAGGAAGGAGGATGTACTGCCAACTGCATAAATTAAACCAACTAAGAAAAGTACCTGATATTCCTACTAAATTCTCAAGTCCTTTCAGAATGTTAAATGGTGGTTAAATCTCTTCTTCTTCTTCTTTTTGCTGCTCCCATTAGGGGTTGCCACAGCGGGTCATCTTCCTCCATATCTTTCTGTCCTCTGCATCTTGTTCTGTTACACCCATCGCCTGCATGTCCTCTCTCATATCCATAAACCTTTGCTTAGACTTTCCTCTTTTCCTCTTCCCTGGCAGCTCTATCCTTAGCATCCTTCTCCCAATATACCCAACATCTCTCCTTTGCACATGTCCAAACCAATGCTATCTCGCCTCTCTGAATTTATCTCCCAACCGTCCAACTTGAGCTGACCCTATAATGTACTCATTTCTAATCCTGTCCATCCTCGTCACGCCCATGGCAAATCTTAGCATCTTTAACTCTGCCACCTCCAGTTCTGTCTCCTGCTTTCTGGTCAGTGTCACCGTCTCCAACCCATATAACATAACTGGTCTCACTATCGTCCTCTAGACCTTTCCTTTCACTCTTGCTGATACCCATCTGTCACAAATTACTCCTGACACTCTTCTCCACCCATTCCACCCTGCCTGCACTCTTTTTTTCACCTCTCTCCCACAATCTCTATTACTCTGTACTGTTGATCCAACGTATTTAAACTCATCCACCTTCGCCAACTCTACTCCCTGCATCCTCACCATTCCACTGACCTCCCTCTCATTTACACACATGTATTCTGTCTTGTTCCTACTGACCTTCATTCCTCTCCTCTCTAGAGCATGTCTCCACCTCTCCAGGGTCTCCTCAACCTGCTCCCTACTATCGCTACAGATCACAATGTCATCAGCAAACATCATAGTCCACGGGGACTCCTGTCTAATCTCATCTGTAAACCTGTCCATCACCATTGCAAATAAGAAAGGGCTCAGAGCCGATCCCAGATGTAATCCCACCTCCAACTTGAATGCATCCATCACTCCTACCTCAGACCTCACCGCTGTCACACTTCCCTCGTACATATCCTGTACAACTGTACTTCTCTGCCACTCCCGACTTCCTCATACAATACCACAGCTCCTCTCGAGACACCCTGTCATATGCTTTCTCCAGGTCCACAAAGACGCAATGCAACTCCTTCTGGCCTTTTCTAAACTTCTACATCAACATCCTCAGAGCAAACATTGCATCTGTGGTGCTCTTTCTTGGCATGAAACCATACTGCTGCTCACTAATCATCACCTCACTTCTTAACCTAGCTTCCACTACTCTTTCCCATAACTTCATGCTGTGGCTCATCAATTTTATTCCCCTGTAGTTACTGCAGTCCTGCACATCCCCCTTATTCTTAAATATCAGCACCAGTACACTTCTTCTCCACTCCTCAGGCATCCTCTCACTTTCCAAGATTCCATTAAACAATCTGGTTAAAAACATCACTGTCATCTCTCCTAAACACCTCCATGCTTCCATAGGTATGTCATCTGGAACAATGGCCTTTCCATTTTTCATCCTCTTCATAGCTGTCCTTACTTCCTCCTTGCTAATCCGTTGCACTTCCTGATTCACTATCTCCACATTATCCAACCTCTTCTCTCTCTCGTTCTCTTCATTCATCAGCCTCTCTAAAGTACTCTTTCCATCTGCTCAACACACTCTCCTCGCTTGTGAGTATGTTTCCATCTTTATCCTTAATTACCCTAACCTGCTGCACATCTTTCCTAGCTCGGTCCCTCTGTCTAGCCAATCGGTACAGGTCCTTTTCTCCCTCCTTAGTGTCCAGCCTCTCATACAACTCATCATGCACATTTTCTTTAGCCTTCACCACTTCTTTCTTCACCTTATGCCTTATCTCCTTGTACTCTTGTCTGCTTTCTACATCTCTCTGACTATCCCACTTCTTCTTTGCCATCCCCTTCCTCTGTATACTCTCCTATATTTCCTCCTTCCTCTTTCCAGATGTCATGCCAAACACCCTTCTTGCTGTCACCCTTACTACATCTGCTGTAGTTTCCCAACTGTCTGGTAACTCTTCACTGCCACCCAGTGCCTGTCTCACCTCCTCCCTAAACTCAACCTTGCAGTCTTCCTTTTTCAACTTCCACCATTTGATCCTTGGCTCTGCCCTCACTCTCTTCCTCTTCTTACTCTCCAACGTCATCCTATAGACCACCATCCTATGCTGCTTAACTACACTTTCCTCTGCCACCACTTTGCAGTCTTCAATCTCCTTCAGATCAACTCTTCTGCATAGGATGTAATCTACATGTGTGCATCTTCCTCCACTCTTGTATGTAACTCTATGTTCCTCCCTCTTCTTAAAATACGTATTCACCACAGCCATGTCCATCCTTTTGGCAAAATCCACTATCCTCTGACCTTCTTCATTCCTCTCCTTGACACCATACATACCCATCACCTCCTTGTCTCCACTGTTCCCTTCACCAACATGCTCATTGAAATCCATTCCATTCACCACTTTCTGTCCCTTGGGTACACTGTTTATCACTTCATCCAACTCACTCCAAAAATCTTCTTTCTCACCCATTGCACATCCAACTTGCGGTGCATATGCACTAACAACATTCATCATCACACCTCTAATTTCCAGCTTCATAATCATTACTCTGTCTGACACTCTTTTCACCTCCAAAACACTCTTGACCTACTGTTCCTTCAGAATAACCCCTACTCCATTTCTCCTCCCATTCACACCATGATAGAACAATTTGAATCCACCTCTGATCCACCTGGCCTTACTCCCCTTCTATTTAGTCTCTTGCACGCACAATATATCAACCTTCCTTCTCTCCATCATATCTGCTAACTCTCTCCCCTTATCAGTCATACTGCCAACATTCAAAGTTCCTACCCCGAGTTCCACTCTCTTTACTTTCCTCCTCTCCTCCTGCATCTGGACATGACCCACCCTTCTTCTCCTTCTTCTTCTTCGGCCAACAGTAGTCCACTTTCTGCCAGCTCCCTGTTGGTTAACAGTACTGGTGGCGGTCGTTGTTAACCCTGGGCTCTACTGATCCGGTATGGAAATTTGTATTGTCCGCATATTGATTTGGCAAAATTTTACACCAGATGCCCTTCCTGACGTAACCCTCCCCATTTATCCAGGCTTGGGACTGGCACAAAGAAACACACTGGTTTGTGCATCCCCTGTGGCTGGGTTAAATCTAAATGCATGATAATGGTAGGCTTTCCTGCACCAGTGGAAATTAGAACACAACTTATAACACAAGGTTACTGTTACTGTCATGGAAAAAATTTCCTCCATCTTCAAAGAAGGCAGTCATGGAGCCAAGAATGTGGAATATTTCTTTATTCGCATAAAGATAAGTACAAATGTCTCAGCCCATGGAGCGAGCAATCAATTAAACAATTCTTTGTCTTTTATACTATTCTATTACCATTATCTCATCTAATACATCACATCATTTGACTCTTAATATTCAGAACTTTATCACTTTATCCAATCAGCTAAAGCCACAAGTAATTTCAGACTCTTTTTGACTCTCCTATTATTCTGAACACAACTTCCTTAGGCGGGTGTTTGTGGATCATTCTATTGATCTTATCACTGCTTCATAGAAGGGGTGTTTGGGCCTTTCCATTAGTTTACCTTCGCTTTCTAGAGAGATGTTCATTACTCAATTACTTCATTCTAATCTTGAAAAATCAAGTTGGTGATTTCTCTAAGATCTCACATGCTTAAACTTTAAGCTACATTTAGTTCACCCTTGAGTTACCTTTAGTCTTTTCCCTTATGTTTAATAATTCATTCTATTATAGCTTTATACAGTATATTAATTAAAATTCTATATTATCAAAGCACAATCCTTACTCATATTTCTCAGGAAGGTTGCATTTTTTTATTAAAGATTTTCACTTAGGAGACCAAAGTTTAAACTTTTAAAGAGAGTGAATTTAAAATTGGTTGATAATTCTAAGAAAAGTTTCTTTTTAGAAATCCTAATTCTAGGCACTTCTGTTTTGGTGTTTTACATTATGTTGGAAGTTCAAACAAGTTTTTCAACAATCTAATTTAAATTGAGGCCAAGAAACAGGTTGAAATCTTATTTTCTGAAATAAACCTTAGCATCTGTTTTTCTATTTTTAAATTAAGGATTGATATGTTGTTACCAGGTACTACTAAAGATTCTCAGATCTCATTTGTCATGTTACTGATTCTACTAAATAAAAACACAAGTGTGGTTAACATTTTCATGTTCTGATAGAGGGAAATAATCAAAGTGAGTCTTCTTGTACTGTTTAATACATTTGCTCTGCCACAGTGGGAAAAAGCAAAGAAAAATATTAGCACATGGAGGAGATGAGAGATAAAATAAGGTCAAAAAACAAAAGCATGGGTTAAAAAGCAAAAAGGCTAGAGCGCAATAAATGCACCAAAATCAAAATCAAATAAGTATATGGAATTTCATAACACCCTCCACCATTTTCAAATAACCAATTAGAATAGTTTAGGGGATTATGCAGAGAGTAGTGTCCTGTTTTCTTGTATAGGAAGGGAGCAATGATTTTTCCAACATGACTGGCAAAAGATTTCACATTTTTTCTTTCCTTTAGGTAGGGAAGCTATGGCAGCCTTAACTCCATGTAAACTGCTAAAATCACATTTTCTACATTCTACTTTAAGAGAACTTAGAACAAAAACCTGCAACCACTATGGCCCTCCAGGACTGTGATTGAGGACCCCTGCCTTAGACCTTTGTCTAACTGTAACCCATGCTTCGTATTGTCTAACAGGAGCTGCTTTCAAATCAGAGTTTCATAACTAATCTACACACTTAAGGTAGTAGAATTTTCTTTTTTTTCTAAAGATATTAGGGTTTTAATACAGTCCTTTAATTTGTATTTCCTTTCCAACAATTCTAAGTCTGTTAAGGATTTTTAGCAAGTAACTTTATCTTTAATATCAGTGGGGAAAACTAAGCAAACATATGAAAGTACATAGACAAACATAGTAACACTTTTAATTTTATACCTTAATCCTCTCAAAAACAGCTGAGCAGATACAACATGCTCATACCTCTAGAATCTCACATGAAGATGCATGTGAAGTGTCTGGCTTTGAGGAGTTCTTCACTCAGTACTGGTGTAAAATTTGGAATGCTGCAATGTGATGAAATTTAAATCAGTTGAGATTACAAAAACATACTCCATTTAGCCTAATGTTTTGCAGTTAAAATCCTGCAATATGCTGCTTCCACTTTCAAAACTCAATAAGAGAACTAATCTCACACTTAAACTATCATGAAACCACAATTCCCAGCCATGGGACACTGTACCACACACAATCAGATGGAAGGAGTCCCACTCGTAAACCCACAGTTAGTTGATCTGTGCCTAAAATAAAAAAGCACTTTTAGAAGTCTAGTTCGGTAAGTAATGATACAGATTACAGGATCTTAGTTTAGTGATTTTTTCAATATACCACTAGTATGCCTCACACAACAGCTGTCAGTTAACTTGTTGTTCAGGCTAAGAGAAAACTACTCTGATTGTTCACAGAAGAGACTTAATTAAATTCAGAGAACAATCTTCAGTCGTATCCTTATTTAAGTCACATCAGATGAATTAAGATGTCAAATGAAGTATATTTTTATTAAACTTATTTTAGTTTTAAAAACTCTTATAAAAGATCATTATTTATTCACATTACTAATGCTATCACATTAACAGCCAAGAGTCCTACAATGTGCATTGTACATTGACAATAGAAAATCAAAAGCATCTATACAAAGTAAAATCATTAATCCATTTCAGAGATACGGAGGCCAGAGTCTGTCCTGGCAACCCTTTATGGTAATAAGTTTTCACTTTTAGGTTTTTTGTTTCTTCTTCATTCTGTCGATTATCATCATATTTTCCTTCAGTTAGAACATCTTGACAGAAAATAAGCACATTTCTTTTTACATCTGTTGTTATCAAATGCACAGGTGTATCTCCTATCCCTTATTCCCATCCTAAATGTAGGAAATTAAAATTTTCCAACTGCCTCTGAACAAACATTGTTCACTTCTCTCATTTGTTTCCCTTGAATCCTCTTGACTGATGACTTTACAGCAATTAAGAGTGCATCAGCTAATTACAGGCACTTAAGAGCTTTATTCCCACCTTAGACTGGAATCTTCCCATGAGATGGGACCTACATTTCTAAATAGTACCATAATCAAAATGTCAGTGTAAAATGCACTTTAGAAATAAGCTCTACTCGTATACTAGGTGAATGCAAGATAAAGTATCCTACCCCAGATTACACACTCACTCTGAACTGTATGATTACAGTAATAGGCAGTTGAATTAACTTCCAAATCGAAATACATTTTTAAGTTTACTGTGGTTGATACTGTAGCTATTTATCGTTATTTTAAGTATAATTTTAAAATTTTACACTTTCAGCAGGAAAGTTAAGCAGCATAGCTTACCAAGCAGTTATAAGAATATGGCATCACATTGTTTCATGTGTTACTTTGTGAACCTGGCCACAGTATTTGCCACGGTTTGCCTTTATATCACAGATTTTGTGTTGGTGCAGCAAAAAACACAAAGGTTAGCAGTGGTCCATAACAGCTGCACAGTCATGGGCTTGAATGTTCTCCTTAGCAACATCATAGACAATAAAAGAAAAATAAATGTCTGTATGATTTATTTCTCAAATGTTTTTGCTTTTCCTCCCACAACTCAAAGGCATGCATGTCTAATAACTAGTGACTCTAAATTAGCCCAGTATGAGACAGTGTATGTGTCAATAAGTGTGCCCTGTGATGACCTGTTGTCCTGTCCAGAGTTAGTGTCTGCCTTCCACTCAATACTGCCTGGGAAAGGTGCAAAATGGAGGAGGTTAAAATATTAATGGATTTTAATGGATACAGGGAGGGTTTTGTATTCACCAAAGCATTCAATAAAATGAAACTAAGCAATATTTATGGCAGTCGTTTCATTTATAAGTTTATTTACATTTTTGTATCATATCAGTTAAAGATAACCATCTTCTCCAGAAATTGCTGAAAGCAATTCAATCAGTTGTTTTAGCTTGTTGGACTTTATCAAACAACTTAAATATATGTTTCTTTTAAAGATCATAATATGTGAATTAAGACATTCTTCTGATTGATGTATTGATTTTCTTTGAAGCAACAGCAATTTGTCAATACTTTATCTGCATTCTAAAATTGTCCTTTTATAAGAAGATGTGAGTAATTTGCAATAGACTGGCACGCATCCTGGGTTGGTTCTTGTTTTATGCCTTGGGCATGATGCTATTCGTAAAACCTCTAGCTTCCTGAAATCCTCAATGGAATAAATAGGTTAGGAAAATGGATGGTTATTTATTACCCTAATCAAAAAGCAACTCTTACTTTTAGTTATTTATGTTTCATCTTACCAGAGCTGGCCCTAGCCTTTAGGGAGCCTGAAGCTGGATGTAGTTCGTCTATCCCCAAAACTGCAATTACATCTGAAATACCTTTTAAAAATGAATTTCATATAATTGCAATACACAAACCCCTGATGTATATATATACATAAATACCTCCTGTTTGATCTGCTAAACTTGGATACAGTTAATTAGTATCATTTTATTTATTATGCATGCACTTACTGAATTTGAAGTGTTCTCACTTTAACAGCTATTGAACATTAATCCCTTAGTCATATGATATATGATGTCTTCTAATATATCTGTTAAGTAATATGATTTTTTATTTGGTACAGATACATTTTCTTGAAATATTTTTCATTAAGTATGTAAAATATAGAAAGTATATACGAATCACAAATTTAACTCGAATCCTTACAAACAATGTTACAAGATAAGACTGGCAATTATTATATATGAGAGTTCTGCTTCACCTTTCAGCCAGTTCACCAGAACTATGAAAAGATCTTTACAAATACATGAACAAAGTTCCTTTGTCCATAAATTGGGGAAAGTCAAAACTATTCAGCTTTCACTTTCTCTGTATTTTGAATGTGATAATGAACTTTTTTTCAACAAACAACCCAAACAAGCTTGCTGCAATAAATCCAATACAATAATTTATTCATAACATAAGAACAATAGAAGATAGATATATACATGTTAAACAAGTACTGTATATACAGACAAATGACAATAATGAACAATATAAAACATAAATCTACACTAGCTTAGTTTGATCTTTTTCCCTCCTATAAACAAAGGCAAACGCATTGTGAATTCTGTATCAATAATTCCTATACAGTATACAGAATTAACCAGGAAACATATTTCTTTCTGGGCCAGCTTAAAAATGTTATTTCGGTCTTTCAGACAGTTTAATGGAAAAGTTTCTAGTGTCTGCACTTTGACAGTAGCCTTGATTTGTTAGCAGTTTGTTGGTATACAGCTTCTCTCTGTGTGTGAGATGCTGCTCTGAAACTTCCTTATGATTTTAGGAAGAGCAGCTTATGACGGATAAAGACTTACCCTTCACACTGGTTATTATTTTCATTTATGATGATACTTATAATTTCTATTCCCTACATCACGACTTTTAAGCATATTACTCCTGGACATTTTCCTTTAAATTGTAGTTATTCTAGGAATGTTTTAAAAGGCAATATAATTCCTACTCCACAGGGTGACATTAATATTAAACATACAGTAGATCTGATTGCAATTGGAAAGGTGTCATTTGTCTATTGTTATGTCCCTGTCCTTTGTTACACATAGGTAAAACCCTATGTTCCATTCGTTATCATATTGCACAACACCAAAGCAGCATCAGGACCAAACAAACGAAACTTCATGTATGTAGGCATTTCATTACTACAAACCACAAAGTTTCAAACTTTAGATTTTCCCATCAGGGTAACTTTGATAACTTATTGCTATGCAGGGAAGCACACTTGATTTT
>JANRMT010062808.1:13352897-13382368 GCA_026402145.1 Polypterus bichir lapradei
ATAATAATAATAATAATAATAATAATAATAAATTATTAACTTGAATCCTTAATCTAAAAGGAAAACTCCCAAAGAAAGGCAAGACATAATGCGTGGAATTATGAAAAAACAGCTACTATTCCCAAAAAAGGATAAAAATTGAACAGAGCTCTAAAAAACAGGGAAATGATCAAACACTGAATCAAAATGAGGAAAAAAGTCACTAGGCAAAAAATCTAAATTGATACAAGAGCAGTAAAGAAGTCTTTAAGGTGGGCTAAAATGGTAGCTATCACAAAGACTGTATAGATGTTCAAGCAATGCCACCATCTGAAGCTCCTCTTTTTATCTCCTTTGACCTCTTTATGTGACAGCTGCAAAAAATTGTTGCATAGCAACAAACACAGAAAGGAGGAGCCTAAAACAAAAGTTGGGTAAAAGAAAGGCCAAGTGGAGGATCTTCTGCCCATTTCTGACGGTCTATGGAGGGCCTTGTTTAAACAGCAACTTAAAACCCAGAACTCTGTTGCTTCAGTTGTTGTGTGATGCCTGTAAGCTGCCTTCTCTCTGTCTGTCTGCTGGTCATCAGATTTAAAATGAAGCAAGTCCTGTTGTAGTTCTTCTCAGGTAATGAACTATAAAAAGGGAAACACAACATGCTAAGGACTGAAAAATGTACTTTCTTAAAAAATATTTAATAATACCTTGTTCTTGCAAGATCCCAACACCAAATAAATTGAGCTGTATTGGTTTTTTAGGATGGATGATACATTAATTATATTCAAAAGCAATTTGAAAATATAAAATTACCTTTCCAAATTAAAATAAAGAAAAGGTTTGCATATGTAGAATACTTTATGAGCACAGAAATTTCTATGAATGGATAATAATATGTATATATATTTTTTTGCATATTTAATTCTACAACTGTATGTAACACTGAGCAGTTGCGGGCTATTTATTTCAGCTCACCATGTTATAGGAAGCTCTGCTTTTACTCGAGCAGGGAGGACACTGTAAGCTTGATCAGCAGTTTAAAATGGCTTTGAAACTTCATTTCGCTCCCCTTCCTCTGTCACTAAACAATATGCAGTTCTCACACAAGCATGACTGACTACTTATCTTTCTGAGGGCAGTTGTGATTAATCAGTTTTCTTGCAGATGAATGGTCTTTGATTGAGCTTTAAAATAAATGGTCAATTTTTCATTTTTACGATATATGCATACTTGATCTATGGTTGGTGTTTTTACCACTTTCCTTAGAAATACATTAGTAATATGTTTGATAATTATTTTTTCCTGTAACTGTAAATGGATCATAAAGGTGCATCTGTGCTGTATTTTGTTAGTTGTCGACTCTTTCAACAAATCCTCAGTCAGAGATTTAACTGTGCAGCTTTATGTTATTATTATTATTATTATTATTATTATTATTATTATTATTATTTCTAATGCACTGGTCCTGCTTCAAAAAAGCATCTGTGAAAGAAGACTAATGTTTGTCTTGTCTTGCCTTTCATCTAAAAATGATCAAAGAACACACTAAAATCACATTATGAGTTGCCAAGGTACTCATAGAGTGCAATAAACTAATTAAAATAGAGCTGGGCAGCACAATGATTTTCCTCTGGTAGCTCTGTTTTTTCCCCACACCTCCCAAAACACATGGATTACATTAATTATTGATTCTAAATTGGCTCTGTGGTTATATGGTTGAGTGTACCCTGCAATTGTCCAACACCATGTCAAGGATTGGTTCCTACTAATCTATTAATAAGCATTCACACATGCACCTTCCCACTTGGTTATTCAATTAAGTGCCCCAGTAGTAAAGGATTATCCATGACAGTACAGGAAGAAAGGTGGAAACCACAGTGAAAAGAGCACCAGTTCATTGCAGGACACACTCAAGCATAAATCTACTTTCAGTCATGTAGTGCAGATTTAGATCTGTTGAATAACCTAAATAGATGTGTCAGAGGAAAGTTGTGGTCTTCAAAAGATAAACCATAGATAAAATATGCAAAATAATGCCCAGACTGGGAACTGAACCCAGTTAGTATTTCAGGGACATTAACACACACAAATGTGAGACTGTATATGCAATCCAGTTGCCATGAGTATACTGACATGGAATGGCCAAGCAACAGTTTAATCATCTGATCATTTTACCATCAGATCACAGAACAGAATTTGTGAAAAAGCATTAAGACAATATAAATTTTGTTTTATTTAAAAAATATTAAATTTCAAAGCAATTATCTTAGCAATAATCACAATTACACTGAAATGAGGAGTCAAAGAAAATTTGACAGTCACTTCTCCACATAGAAAAAAGCTTTACTTGGTGAAACTGGTACAGTCATATCATTAAGGTAAGCAAAAATATCCCAGCCACTCTCTTTTACCTCTCTACTGTGTACTTTTTTCAATGACGTATGTTTTAGAATTTCAAACTAAACTATAATTAACAATAGACTCTCCACAGCCAGTATATGAATCATTGCAATTTTTTACATCACATGGAGTGTGCTGTCTCTAACAGCTATTATAGCTACCACAAACCTATTTGGGCTTTATTCCTAACTAAATAAGAACATAAAAAATTTGACAAATGAGAATAAGCCATTCAGTAACCCAAGCTTGTTTGTTAAGCTAATAGCTAAGTTATCCCAATATCTCATCCAGATACTTTTTAAAAGTTATCAGGGTTTGTACTTTCACTACATGACTTAGTAGTTTGTCAAAGATTCCCAAAAATCTCTGTGTAAAGGCTTTGTGGTGTCAGGCTTAAGGTATACATTCAGTATTTTTCAGCTCAAAGTTGTTTCTTCACAAACATGGCATAAATGCATTTGCCATGTAAATTGAGATTAAAAAGTTAAGCACCTTCTATAAATTTTTAAAAAATATCTTGGCCACACTAGCACTTTACAATGGAGGAAAAGCTTAAATACTTACCTAATACATCCATTTTTCAAGCCAAAAGTGTTGATCTGTGCATTTCATATTTTTGACATGTTTGTGACAACACAAGGGATCTGAAAAAAATTATTTTATTCCTGGTACATTTTTCACATGGTATTCACTTGTGTGAGTTCTCACATAAATACAGAAGTAAATCAAAATAAAACCAGACATGTGGCATGAGAAGTTTACTGTTGTGTAGTCTTTTGAGAGGAAATTTGGCTGCGCAGGAAGACTAAGTGCTAAACTATCACACATTGCTGGTTTTCTAAAATGGTTGAATCTCATAATATTGGTGTTTTTTTGTTCAAAAATGATATGTATAAACTATTTTATAATGTGTTTGTAATTACAAGTTGTAGATCAGTACTCGACAACTGTCTTAACTTGAAAAATGCAAATATTTGGTATTTATTTAAGCTTCAACTCCATGCCCCATAGCCTACAATGTAAAGCAGCAGCGTGGACAAGATTTTTTTAAATTATACAAAGCACAATTCTCCTTACCTTTTAATGGTGTCCTCAAATGCAGGATTTATCCATTTTGTCGATGCATTTTAAAATTTTGGATTAGGCCCACATGCAGCCTCATTTGCTCAGGACTAAATAGCATAAATTCCCTGGGTCTGTCAAAGTACTACATGCCCTTTAGTCCTGGGATCATTAAGTTGTTCTCTTCTTCTCACAGTAGCCCAAATACAGCATCACTAGCACATTATATAGTGTAAGCATTACATTCATTGATTTCTATTCAACAGTTTTAAGAATATATCCTATGATTTTATTTGCCTTTTTAATTGTTTTTGTACATGACTTAGATGACGAGAATGTTGCATCAACAAAAAAACCCTAAATCCTTTACAGTAGTTCCTTCTCATAAAATAGCAACACACATTTTCTGTTTATAATTAAACATTCCTCTTCCCTATGTGTAACACTTTCCACTTTTGTATTTTCCAAATGTTTGCCCAGTATGTCGGGGTATTTTTGTATTGTTCTTGCTTCCACATCAGGTGTTGTATATTGTCCACATTTAGTATCATTTGTGAATTTCACAAGTTTACTAGCTATGCTGGAATCTACAGTATGTCATTAATGTAGATTAGATGATATTATATATTCCTAATATTGAAAAGTGCTGTTAAAAAGTATGTATATTATGTACAGTACACTATTAACATTTGTAATTGCTTTCTATTATTGCTCTTATTTGTGAATATGATTCACTTTTGCAAAAATATTTAATGAGCAAAATGTGATAACTAAATGTTATGTCATGCATACATTTTCTAACTTGTTATTATTGTTATTCATCCATCATATTAGGATGACCTGATATTCCTCAAGTAAAAATCAGGATGAATTCAAAAACAAATCTCTATTTTTTAAAACCAATAAAAATATTCTCTACACAGTTATCATTTTAATGACTTCATTACTGATTTCTTTTTAAGAAGCCCAATCAAATTCAGCTTCACCTGTGTTTATCATTTCAAAGATATAATAGTATGATTTTTTTGCCTATTTGTTATTTTTATTAAAATTAAATATGTATATATTTTAAACTAGAGTGATACCCTTACATGAAAGCAGAACTTCCTTGCTTTTGGGGTGGCACCACAGTACTACTAGCTAGTGATGCTGGGGTCTGACCTTGAAGTCAAAGCTCCAGAGAGATTTATCAAGAGACCAGTACACTCCTGTCCATCCTCTATTGGGGAGTGTAGCATTGCTTCTTTCAGGGAATGATATAACTGCCTGAGAAAACTTTGCTGTTTAAGCTGCATGAGGGGAAATGGGATAGCAGGCTGCTTGCTGCATATGCTGATCGACACATTTACAAAACAAAAGATGCTGATGGAGAGGTGCAAAGGAATTTAAGGTGGGCTGGGATTATGAGTTTTTTCATAGGCTTCAGGGATTCTAGTGTTAAGGGCAACTGAAGACTGGAAAAGCAGACATGCAATAGACCACTAGAGGGAGTTCTAGCATAATTAAGACAGTTCCTGATTCTCAAAGAGATTCAGCACATGTGAAGCAACAGACAATTTGATTCTAGAATTGGGTGGAGAGATGCTACTATTAGGAAATAGAGAGATAAGAGCCGAAAGAGTGCAGAACAAAAAGAGACAGAGGTACACAGTACATAGGGTTTGAACCCTTGCAAAAATATCTCAATCCGTAACTAAGCATCATTTGATCATGTAGCTGGCACCAAATTGTAGAATTGCTCTTAATTGTTTTACAGGTTTTGGCAAATGATAAAATGCAGGAATGCATCATGGCTGCCATGTCAACCATCAACAGTGATACGAGTCTCTGGGATGAATTAGACTACATGATTAAATAGTGCTACATGACAAGAGGAGTGCATATTGAGCATTTGTAAGATTAAGAAAAAAATCTTTGAGAGTACTTTTACTACATAAACATGCTATGCTCACTTACTAAGTAGTACATTTCTTTTTGAATCACCCTATAGGAGGTGGGAAAAGGAGTGCTTGGCGCTATTTTGGAGAACAAATTTCTGAGCTAACAATTCTGATAGATAGAGAAGCAAGATCTATGTAAGAAAACCCAGACAGATTAAAGGGTTCTTGTTTTGTGTTGCCTAAAAGGAAAAATGTGTGGCACTTTTGCTAATGTTTTTGGATTTTTGGGCTTATTTCTGGAGGGTAGTCTATTGTCAGATTTTTTCTTCTGTGTTGATGTTGGTTTCTGTCTTGCCCTTGATGCTGCAACGACAGGCTCAAGTCCATTACTACATTAGAATTGGATTAAGTGCATTTGGGAAATTTATATATTTTTGAAAACAAAAAGTTAGAAAGTATAGCATTTAAAAATTATCAATAATAGCATTTAATAAGAAAACATTGGAGCATCCAATGAGTTACACAGTCTATAGTTTGTAAATTTGAAAGCTGATGACTATGTGTTACAGATTTGCCTTACATATTAACCAAAATACAGGAGTCAGCAAACTTGCCACAACTTGAACATTCAACACCTCCAGCCAGAAGATAATATCAGGAAGACTTATTTCATGGAACAGTTGCTGCTCATAGACTGATTTGTAAACAAAAAAAAAAGGGAAAAGCAATAAGTGATGTTTGATGAATCAGTAAAAAAAGGTATAGATTGATGAGCCAGAGGGCACTTTGTTTACTTGGAAATATAATGCAAATGGAATAAAATGTATTGATTAATTTGGCTGTATTTTTCAGTTGATTTATTTCATTAGATTTTTTTTCTGGCTGGAATAACACATGTATTCATTCTAATCTAATACAGCAAGGTTGTAAAAAATATTAAGTATAGCAAATTTCACATTTCTAGGCAAAACCACTCAAACAGCTTTGTTATTCTGCAAAATTAGTTGATGAAATTGATATTTAGCAATTTTTGTTTGTTTTGTTTGATTTAATAGATTACATATACTACAAAAGTAAGAAACTAAAAAGAGTGACATTTAGTATAGCGTTTCTTGTGAGCTCTTATTCATAATGATAAACTAGGATTGTAAAAAGCATTATTTTGATGATGGCTAGAAGAGTCCGCACAAGTTTTAGATGCTCAAAGGGAAGGAGAGGGTAGAAAGATTAAATAGTCCTGAGATACTCAGAGAAGGAGTGATTTGCCAAAGGGTGGACAAACATCAATTGACTGTGCAGTAAAATGAGAATGATAATACAGTCACCAGGGGAATAAAATGAAGATATATATGTATAACCCTAAATTACATTTAAACTAAAAGTATTCAAAATGTGACACAGAAAGTTATTCTGTGATGCTGTGTACCTGAATGGTTTGTGCAGATTTAGGAAAAAAAAAATCCAGAACCTGACTTAATCAGTTTTACTGAATGATGATTTGTATAAAAGGCAGGGTTTTATCCATTATTTTTTTTAAATGGATTATGCTTCTGTCATCTCTAACCTGAGCTCCGGCCTGTCTCAGCTGCCTTTTGAATAAGCAGCAAATTTAAGAGATGTCGCAGGGATCTAAAGGTTACTTTACGTGTACAACATCTGATAATTTAAGAGACATCTAAGGAACATAAAGTGGAGTATATTAAATATTCCCATATTCAACCCTAACCTAAGAAGCTCTGTCTAACCAGAGAAGCAGTTCCAGCACCAGGGAGCTTTGATTGAATTTAACTTGATTGAAATATGTTCTTTCTGTGGACATAACAAGTTGGACTATTCAGTTATTAATGCCTTTAAATGTAGAGGAGAGGTTAGGAGCATGCGCTGATACAGTGCATTGCCGCACCCAACACTTGGCAAACCAATTCAAGATTAGGACCCGAGTGCAGCCATGCAACGGACGACACCTCAGCACCACACTAGTTCAGATGGAAAGGAACAGTGTGAGGTTTTTTATGGTGGCTGGAGTGCCAATTCTGCCAGCAACCCCCAGGTTTTCCCTGCAGGTTGGAGGGCCTACATGTAGGACTGGATGCAGATTAACGTCATACCCAGTATGGAGCAACTGCAGGTTAAGAGCCTTGCTCAAGGGCCCAACAAAGTAGAGTCACTTTTGGCATTTACGGGATTTGAACCGGCAACCTTCCGATTGCCAGTGCAAATCCCTAGCCTCATAGCCACCACTTCACCTCAAAATGTAAATGTAGCCCTGTGGGAAACCTGGACAGTTCCTACTATCTTACTGCCAACTACATGCACATGATTGAGAGCAGCTACTATTTTTTATCCAGTATGTGGCATGGAATGGGTTTGTTTTTGTTTTTTATAATATTTATATTTTTTCTTCAGCTTCTGAAAACCTTTAATTTCCCCTTGTGGACAAATTAAGTCTATCTCTCTGTCCATATATCTATTTGTATAAATCTTATTGTAACATCTTCCAGTTAAATGTGTTATTAGGGTGAAACACATCAGAAAGGTATTTAGATTGCCTGAAAATTGGTGCAAATTGCCCAGCTCTAAGGAATTGATCAGAAATCTGAGTGTAGCCTTCTATCTGGTAAGAACAAAATATAAAAGGAGAGAGGTACAACCCTTGGTACTTGTTTTGAGTTTTGAATAATTGCTACAACACACACACTCCAGTATGAAAGGGCACAGGCAGAACTATTTTGAGGCAGAACCCAGTAACAAAACTATTTGGGCAACCTCTGGGCCAGTGGGACCACTTACTTTGAACAGTGTGCTACAAGTTAGACTTCTACAGCACAGCAGAGTGTATGGTGTCCTGGCAGGAAGTTTAGAGAAAAATGTCACTATTCTACTAATACCAAAAACTACTGATGTTCAAAATCAGGTTGACATAGTGTTTAATGATGTCTTTCCATTACTAGCAAAAAAGGTATAGGAGATGTAAGAATAAAAATAAGTATATAATGACTATTTTCTGTCTTACCCACAGTATATGGTAAATATTACTTTAGTGTTACTGTTATTATTCTTGTTTTATGTTAAATGTTTTCTCTTTGATGACTGTATGGATATACATGGCTATACAGTAATCCCTCGCTATATCGCGCTTCGACTTTCGCGGCTTCACTCTATCGCGGATTTTAAATGTAAGCATATCTAAATATATATCACAGATTTTTCGCTGGTTCGCGGATTTCTGCGGACAATGGGTCTTTTAATTTATGGTACATGCTTCCTCAGTTTGTTTGCCCAGTTGATTTCATACAAGGGACGCTATTGGCAGATGGCTTAGAAGCTACCGAATCAGAGCATGTATTACATATTAACTAAAACTCCTCAATGCTATAAGATATGCATCCCGCGCGGTGTTTGTTTGCTTGTCTCTGCCTCTATCTCACCCTCTCTGACATTCTCTGTGCCTGACAGAGGGAGTGTGAGCAGAGGTGCTGTTTGCACAGAAGCTGTTTGCTTAAAAGATACTGACGCTCCTCAAAAAAATGCCGCTTTATTGCGGTGCTCGGCATATTTATAAAAAAAACCCAAAAGCACATGTATTGATTTTTTGATTGTTTGCTTTAATCTCGTGCTCTCTCTCTGACGTTCTCTGCGCCTGACGGAGGAGATTTGAGCAGAGGGGCTGTTTCAACAGAGGCTGTTTGCTTAGAAGATACTGACGCTCCTCTGAAAAATACCGCTTTACTTAAAAGCACACGTATTGATTTTTTGATTGTTTGCTTTTCTTTGCGAGCGCGCGCTCTCTCTCTTAAATTCTCTGCTCCTGATGCAGAGACTCATTTGAAGAAAAGATATATTTGCATTCTTTTAATTGTGAGAAAGAACTGTCATCTCTGTCTTGTCATGGAGCACAGTTTAAACTTTTGACTAAAGGGTGTTATTTCATGTCTATAGGGCTCTAATAATGTTAACAGTGTGGGAGAGTTCATTAGGGCTTAAAATATATAAAAATAACCATACAAACATATGGTTTCTACTTCGCGGATTTTCACCTATCGCGGGGGGGTCTGGAACGCAACCCCCGCGATGGAGGAGGGATTACTGTACTTGTTTTTTCTTTCTTGTTTCAATTCAAGGTTTCAAAGTCTTTTTGAATATCATCAGCTCAGTCTGCAGTTATTAGTATATAGAGTCATTAATGTAATGTGTACAGGGTACAATGAAAATCTTTCTTGCATATACTAATCAACAGGCTTACAGAATGTTTTAAACTATATCCACAATGTCTACAACATGGTTCCAGGAACTTTAGAAAGAAATAATGAAAATAAACCAGAAACTGTACTTAAACTGGATTATCTTGGTTTCTTGAGTTAGTGGAGAAGCAGCACTAAAGGCCATGCTACCTTAGAGAATGGGTAGGCAAACCTAAGAAAGTGGGACTGTGGATGCTGTAATCTGAACAGAGAAGAATCCAGACTCTATCCAGTATACCAACTAATTGTTTATCCAGTCTTTTTTGTGCTATTTTATTCTTCATTTGTTAATCTACTAATTGTGTTTATAAAAGACCCAAATCATATGTCTTTTGACATGGTATCATTTTACTTAGATGTAAGAGGCATACAGTTTTGTTTCTTTTCCATTGTAAAGGATATGGGATTAGTACCCATTAGGGAAAAAGTAAGCTAAGGAGTTTAGAGAGCACAGGGATACAGAGCAACAGAGATGTGAATAGAAATGTAGGAAGAAGCAGTATATATCATTTATTATTTTACATATGTGGTTCTTGGTCCAGGTCAACAGAAGAGACAGCAAGATCTCAGAAATTGAGATCGACAGGCCACACAATTCAAATTAAAAAGTTGCTGTGCTTCTTTAATTACTTTGTACATTATTACCTGCATTTAAAAGGAATTCCTCATTCATTGGAAATAATTAGATTCACCAGTCTTCATAACAGTTTGGATTCAGTAGGTTAAATGTAATAGGTGCTGGATTATTACTTCTCGCTGAATTATTGTTTTAATCTTTGTTAATGTACAAATGGTCTGAGATGTTGTAGGAATTAAATAATATTAATATGCAGTATGTTCTATCTTTACATGCAGATATTAATTGGATGTAATATTTCATCATGCATTGAGAGCACAATGCATCGTTTTTCAGTCATCATTCTGGAGGACAATTTCATTTTCTTTTGTTCTATTAAATTATTAGTAACCAAGGTAAGAATTTGGGATCAATTTGAAAAGCAGAACTTTCTTAGCAAAGGCCCAGATGTAAAATAAAGATGGTGAAGTATTCTTGTTAAGATTACTAGGTTTTCTCTAGTTACAAACATTTCAAAATGTTCCCCAAAACAGTATTTATTTATTTACATCCGTTGTCAAGTGTAGCTCAGAAATTGAAATACATACTTTATTTCAAACATTTTGAGAGAGAAATTATGTTTTCTAAAGGTGTCTTCTGTTTTTCATCAAAAATAGCAATAAAACAAAAATTTCATCAGTATAGTAAAATATAGCTGAATTTGTGTAGGCTGGTATGTGTAAATGTGTGCAGGAATTTAGAACTGGTTGTGTCTAGATTCTTTGATTATATATCTAAGCTATTTACAGTTTTCTCTTGTTAAAGTTTACAGCAGTAGGAGTTAAATGCATAGTAAAAATATGAATAAAAAAATCATGCATTCAAGTCACCAATAACGCAATACTTTATGTGTTGAACTTTCTGTTTGAGGGCAACTTGTTCTGCCTTGAAAAGGAAAATGTTATTAATCTTGGTGTCTGTCTGCTAGTCAATCATGTTAAATTATAACCTGTCCAGGAACGACTTACAATATTAAACCACAGGGGTGTCCAGCTTTTTACAACATGAAATTTATGGTAACATACATTATGTTGTAAATGTTATCATAGATTCTATGCGTATTAAAAATACCATTAATATCAAAGTGAGTGGAACTGAAATGAAACAAGTACAACTAAATAAAAACAATGTGCTGTAACTTATCTTCTAAGATATGTTACATGGCTAGCCAGTGGATATGTTAGTAAAAAATAAAGGTTCTTTTATTAATATACTTAGATATATAAATAGATAAGTAATATTTTCTGTCAAACTCTAACATTAATGAATATATGAATATCCATATAATATCCATTTGGATATTATTCTGTGCCAGTAAATTCAATCCCTGATGTTCCACATTGTACCTATCACCAATTATCTAAAAAAAACCTGTTTTAAGTCCTCTTTTTAAACTGCAAATTTTCCCTAATTATTAAGTTTGATTCTTTTCATCAGCTTATTTTTTCATTGTTGACATTCAGACATTTATTATCCACTCTAATCAGTACAGGGGCACAAAGGACCAATGCAAGAATCAACACTAGGTGGTGTGTTTGGCATCGAGCAAATGCTCCTTGAAACACAAGTGTATTTGTCACAAAGTCTTCACTAATTACCTAGTGTTTTAAATGCAGGTATGAAAAAGTAAGTGTTAAAAAGATTAAATAAGAGTACAGAGAAGTAATACTTAATTTTACTTTTATTGCCAGTTTAATCTCTGGAAACAAACCGCTGTAATGGCACAAAAATGCAATATATAATCAGTCTCTGCTCCAACTGGGAAACCAGTAATTTTCAAATCTATTGCAGAATTTCTTATTCTTATATGTAGTACTAGGGTGTTGTACCGTGGTAGCCATTATGAATATAGAGAAAAGCCAAGCAAAATGACACCCTTGGCTAACTAAAAAGATTACAATATGCAAGCTTTTGAGGCAACTCAGCCCCTTCTTCAGGCAAGATGTAATACAGAAACTGAAGTTCCCTGTGTTTATATACACACACTAGGACAAGAAACAACAATGGTAAATCTTTAAAGGAAAAATCTTAAATGTAAAAAATGAATAGATTCATTCAGGCTAAGATTAATTTAACGAGAGAGAGAGAAGAACAATGTATGGTCAAGATCTTTGGATAAGATAACTGTCCAACAAAGTCCTTTGAAGTTTGTGATGAGTTTTTCAAAAACAATATGGGTCTGTAGACAGGCTATCTGTGTCAGTCTGAGAGATGCAAACAGTCCTCATACCTGGCCATAAAACTCTTGTCTCTATTCAAACCATGTTGTAATGTATTAAGTTTTAACATGAGTTTAACTTCCCATTCTTTTCTCTCTTGCTGTGTTTTGAAGTTGCCCATAAGCACTGTGACTTTAAAGTCCCTTTCATGGTGTCCATGGCTGTTGAAGTGGGCCGCTACAGGGCCATCTGTGTTGCCATGTTTAATGTGGAATCTGTGTAAATAGATTTTCTTGATCTAAAACAAAATAAAACGGAGGTGCTTATAGTGGGTCCACCAGCTAAAGCCCAAATTGGTCTTGGACTTCTCGGCTCTTTCTCTGCCTTTTCCAAACCTCAAGTCCGCAATCTTGGTGTTACCTTTGATAGCAACCTCTCTTTTGAGAAACAAGTAAATTCTGTTGTCAAGAGTTGCTTTTTCCAACTTCATCTATTAGGTAAGATCAAGCCTTTTTTATCTTCTAAAGATCTTGAGAAAGCTACTCATGCTTTAATTTTTTCTCGCCTCGATTATTGCAATTTGCTGTATTCTGGGATTAACAAATCTCTGATACACAGGTTACAGCTGGTCCAAAATGCTGCTGCTCGCTTTCTGGTTGGGGCAAGGAAGTATGACTCTGTTTCTCCTATTTTAGCTTCGTTACACTGGCTGCCTGTCAGTTTTCGAATTAATTTTAAAATCTTGCTGCTAGTTTTTAAATCGTTACATGGGCTTGCTCCTGCCTATTTATCTGAACTGTGTGTTTTACACCAGCCATCTAGAGTGCTTAGATCTTCTGGTCAGTTGTCTCTTGTTGTCCCTCGTACCAAATGTAAAACCAAGGGGGACAGGGCCTTTGCAGCTGCTGTCCCTCGCCTGTGGAACTCTCTACCTCATCATATTAAGGAGTCGTCTACAACTGAACAGTTCAAAACAAGATTAAAAACTCACTTCTTTTCACTTGCATTCAGTGACCTTCAGTAATACTGATGGTTTTCCTCTTTGTGATCATATAACATCATTCCTATTTATTATCTATCTTATGTTCATATATTTTATTACTATTTATGTTTTATTGTTTATTGTTTTTTCTTTTATTCTATTATTGTAAAGCACTTTGGCCGCAGCATTACTATGTTGTTTTAAATGTGCTATATAAATAAAGTGGCATTGACAAATTCATTCTCTGGTGGAGTGTTTGTCCAGTTTCTCCCACATAGAGTGCAGTGTCAGGACATTTCATGCAGAGAATTAGGTAGACAACATTAGATGATCTGTAGGAAAATGATCCCTTTATGTGATGTTCAAGTCAGCAGTGTGGTATAACTATACGGTCTGTATTGTAAATGTGGGCACACATTTTACATCTTTTCTGTAGGCAGGGAGATGTGCCATTTTCTGTTGGTTCATTTAGGGAGCTTTGGACAACTAGTTGCTGAAGGTTTGGTGGTTGTCTGTATGCCAGGAGGGGAGGTTCAGGAAATACATTTTTCATTGTTTGGTCGTTGTGTAGCATTGGCTGAAGTTCTTTTATAATTTTTCGAAGTGTTTCAAGATGTGGGTTGTAGGTGACAACAAGGGGAATGCAGTTCTTGTTGTCTTTGTTTTTATATTTCAGAAGGTTATCTCTGGGTATGGCAGTAGCTCTTCTTATTTGAGTGTCTGTTGTTTTGGGGGTATAACCTTGTCTGATGTAATCTTGTCTGAGCTCCTGCAGTTGTTGATCCCGGTCTGTCGGGTCTGAGCAAACACGACTGTACCGTATTACTTGGCTAAAAATAATGGAGCGCCTTATATGCTTGGGGTGGAAGCTGTCACTTCTTAGGTAGGTCCATCTGTCTGTTGGTTTGTGAAAAACAGAAGTTGTCTTTCAGTTGAACGGTGGGGTCAAGGAAGCTGACTTCTGTGTTATTCTTATATGTTAAACCATTGTACTGGACAAATATAGATTAGCCTAGGGTTCCACTTGCTCATTTTTATTATCTGCCTTTAACAGCCCTTCTTGCCTTTTCTTATTTCAGTAACCAGAACATCTTGGTAAGTTCTTGGTTATATGTAAGATCTTGTGCTTAACGTTCGCATTTGTCACTCAATGAATATACACAAAATCCTTCTTCTTACATATAAAGCTTTAAATGGCCTAGGCCCTTCTTACCTAACTGAATTTATCATTAGATACAATCTGGAGAATGCATTAAGAGCCGAGGATTTATCTACAGGGCCCCAAAGCTGTGGAACAATCTGCCTGCTTACAGTATAAAAGAGATGTCCCATCAGTCTCAGCTTTTAGGTTGACAGCTCTCTACTTTGGAACACCCTTATTAGAGGTGCTGGATATCTCCATATGTTTTTTGTAAAAAAAAAAAAAAGTATTACAATAATTATCCCACTGTTGTTTTTCTCTTTTCTGTATCCTGCTGCGGCACTTAGTGCCACTTCCACGCTATTTGCCTGCCAATGGAAAAGGTACAAAACATACAGGAAGCCTTGAAATCAACTGGATTATGTCATTTGCCCAGCACAAACTTCCACAGTTCCCAGGATGTGGTGGGTGTCTTGTTGGCCAAGAACATCAGGACTGTCACAGTCACTTTTGTCTTTATGTTTTAACTGACCATGGACCCCCTTGAGGTTATTTTATCAAGGGATACTTCTGATCAAAGTGAACAAAAATAATAATTGATATGTCAATGTCAATGTCAACTTTAGATATATATTGTTAGTGTCCTTTGTGGTTAATCCGTTTGAAATTGCTTAATTGTACTGTGTGTTTAAACAAATCTGTTGTATAGGCTGTAATTGAATTTTACCTGTGAACTTGTTACAATGCTCTGAGATATAAAAATAAAAATAAATCTAAATGAACTGAATTAGACTTGAAGAGAAACTTATCTTTTTTCCCATATAGTTTATAATATAGCTAGTAATATCTGTGTACAATATCTCTTTATATATGTTATACATTTAAATAAAACAAAAATATCACATATATCATGGTCTACCATAAATCACACTGTTTTGATTACTTATATTTGTTATACTGTATTTAATGCTTACTACAGTTATAACGTCAATCCAGCACATGGTAAATTTACACTTGAATCCTTTGAGATCTAGAAAATGGAAAGAACATCATAGTCCACTCAGGCAATACCCAGAATTTGAACCAAAGATGCTGGAGCTGTCAGCAAGCAGTACTTGTTATGGTGAACACCTCACTATCCGCATTTCCTGTTAAATATAAAAGCAAGGTACTTCAGTGACACATTGGGAAATGTTGCTCTCACACAGAAGAACATTGTGCTCTGAAAAAGATAATGCAACTCTGCTGTTCTGAGCGGTGCTAATATGTGCTATATCATCCTCGCTATCCTGTAAGTTAATACTAGCCTTCTTTAGTGTCAAACTGCGCATAGAGTTCAGATCGTCAGCCAGAGAACAGTCAACACATGCAGTGGTTTAACACTAGAATTACCAGAGCCTACGAAAAAACTCGTAGATCCGTCCCACCTTAAATCGCTTCTTAAAACCGCTCTCACCTCTCCGCCAGGCTCCTTTGTCCTGTAAATGTGCCAATAAAAACAAACTGCAAGCAGCCGGCTATTCCATCCCCCCCACCGACTCAGAACGTGCACCAACTTCTCCCAGCTCATGCCTCGATTATCTGGGAATGAAGTGGAGTTTTAGAGTGGAAATAATAGATTGTTATTTGGAACACACGCGTTTCATGTGTGTTCCGTTTCTACAGTAATCTGTGTAAACACAATGTTAAAACAGAAACTTTTTCATAATTCAGTAATAAATGTCACAAAATGTAGACATAAACTATAAAATGTATGAAGCCTGACAGCCAAAGAGCAAATACACTTTCATAAAAGGTTCAGGACTTTTACAACGGCTTCCGTAGTGTACTGGTAAGATTTCGTCAATTAGAGCACAATACCTTAAGAGATCCGAGTTCGAATCTCTGGTAGGGAGAAAATTTATTTATTTTTAACCTTCGCTGTTCTGCCTGCCTGAACTCCCTGTCTATCTATATAGTAATAACAGTAATTTTATTATTATATAGGAGCTTCCCTGTCTGCCTATCATATAGTGCCTTTCCTTTCTATATATCTATCCCCTTAGCTGTTTTTTATATATCTATTATACAATGCCTTCCCTGTTTATTTATATATCTAGTGCCTTCTCTACCTGTCTGTCTTTCTGTCTGATTGCATATAGCGCTGAACTTACTGCTCTGTACTATTCTGTCTTCTGCATGTCCTGGAGTACAAAAGAAACACCACCATACAGCAACATGTGCGAACTGGCAAGATCGGGGAAAAAACACGTGGTCACTGATTACAAACCGCAAGATGAATGAAAGAGACAATATATGTAAAAACATCATCGCACTAATGCAATATTATTTGAAAACAAACAGCGTCAGATCGGGTTTGAATATGCGCCCGATCTGACGCTGTTCGTTTTCAAATAATATTGCATGTACTGTGCGTTGAAACTGCTGCACTGAATAAGCAGACTCCTTTTGTAACAGCGTCAGCGTGCATTCAAACCCGATCTGACGCTCTTCTTTTTCAAATAATATTGCATGTATTGAACTATTTTAGAATAAAAACATACATTTGATTTCAGTCAGTCTGTAAGAGCCAGTGTAAATGCATGATAATTATAAAGGTTAGCTTTTTTTTTAATTCAGTTCCATTCTCTCAGTCGCGTCCACGATCCCCCCCCATCTGACACTGCTTTTTTTCACATAAAGACGTGCTATAACTCAAATGTGATATATTTGGAGAAGCGCTATACTCGAATGTTATTTGTATAGGGAAGAAAGTACAATGTCAGGTGCTCATTCAGTGTAATAGGAACCACAGCACAGAGAGATGTGTACACTGCAACAAGTACACATGTCGTGAATGTAGGAAGGGTGTGTGGGAATTGTTAATATTTGAATGTGATGATTTTATATAGCACGGATCGGAAATCAGCAGTTCTTAGCATTGCACCACGCAAGCTGTCGTATCAACCGCCTACTGTAACTTGCTTTATTTTTTCTTCACGTATAGTCTAGAATAAAAGTGCACTTGTTTTGTTATTCTTGTACACCAACATATGTTCCTGTGTTTGAGCGACACGGGCATGCTAAAAAAAATAGACGTGTAATGCCACGAAAAGTGCACGCAGGCTCTTCAGTTCGCAAGCATTGGTACGAGAATGCAGTCACAAATACGCTGCAGAGCTATAGCGCATCTTTATGTGAAAACAGCATTCTCAATTTGGGTTTGGGGGGGTGTAGGGAAGGATCCTGAACACGACTGAGAGAATGAAAAGTGAATAAAAAAAAAACTAACCTTTACAAGTATCATAAACTACACAGGCTGTTACACACTGAAATCAAATTTATGTTTTTATTATAAAATAGTAAGAATAACAGCAGTTTACGTCTCAAAACTGAATCGCACGGGATCAAACTCATGACCTTTTGAATACTAGTCAGTGGCTGATACCATTATGCTACCGTGGCGATTGTAAGAGTTATGTGTCAATGTGGCATACTAAGGTGGCTTTTTTCTGCAGTTATATTTTTGAATAAAAGCATACTTGTTCTGTTATATTTCTACCTTTTGTAAATGTGTTTGATATTTGGACTTCAGGCTTCATACATTATATAGTTTATGCTTACATTTTGTCATTTACTACTACAATATGAAAAACGTTTCTGTTTTAAAAATGTGTTTACACGGATTACTGTAGAAACAGAACACACGTGAAATGCGTGTATTCCAAATAATGATCTATTATTTCCACTCTAAAACTCCACTTCACTCCCAGATAATCAAGGCATGAGCTGGGAGAAGTTTGTGCACGTTCTAACTCGTTGGGGGGATGGAATAGCCGGCTACTTGCAGCTTTTCTTTTATTTTCACATTTAGATTAACAAAAGACGCTGGCAGAGAGGTGAGAACGGTTTTGAGAAGCGATTTAAGGTGGGACGGACCTACGAGTTTTTTCGTAGGCTCTGGTAATTCTAGTGTTAACCTTTAAAGTCCGTAATGGTCTGTAATCCCACCACATTCATATGCTGTCCCCTAGACGAAAGTTAGACTCCACTTTCTCCTTGTACCTCCTCTTTGCCTTCTTCACAGCCCTTCTTAGAGAGTGGCAGGCTGCCTTGTGCATGTTCACGGCATCCATGACGGTTTTGTCCACCCACAGCTTTTGATTTGGAAAACACCAGATTGTTTTTTTTTTTCAACAATGGACTCTACTACCATAGCAACAAAGCTCACAGCTACATTTGCAAACTTGTTGATGTTGTTAGAGCTCAACCGGAACATATCTTAGTCCACATCATCAAGAGCATCCTTAAGCATTGCTTCTGATTGGCGGACCAGTGTTTGATCTCTGTCATTACCAGAACCTATCTCAGGATGCTTTGTTTAAACTTGGGGAGAAGTAAAATGGCAGTGTGGTCCAATTTGCTAGATGTTGGTTGTGAAAGTGCTTTGTACCTCTGGTTGGACATGTCATGTGCTTGTGAACAAAAGAGGAAAAGGCGGTTAAAGGAAAGAAAGATAAGGAAACAAAGAGTTGTGGCAGGATTGTGGCAGAGCTGGTGCTGTTATGGAAAGGAGGCAGGTGGTATGTAAAGATCTACTTAATGATCTTGCTAAAAGCATTATGAACCACTGTTTCAAAATAACGATGGAGTTAAAAGGGCTGATTTTCAAATCTGCATTCTGTTTGTTACACTTTTTTAAAACATTACAAGAATCTAGATGAGAACAGACTATTCAGCCCAATAAAACTCACCAGTCCTATCCACTTAATTCTTCCAAAATAATATTGTCTAATTTTGAAGGTCCTTAAAATCCTAATGTCTACCACATTACTTGGAAGCTTATTCTATATGTCTGTGGTTCTCTGTGTAAATGAAAACATCCCATTGTTTTTGCAGAATTTACCCTTAACAAGTTTCAAACTGTAGTCCTGTGTTCTTGATGAACTTATTTTAAAGCAATAGTCTTGATTTTAATCCACTGAACGAATTTTAAGGACTTCAATCTTGTCTCCTCTTTATCCTTTTTTAATTAAAATTTGCTCTAGATATGCTCGTATAGGACATCTTCAGGAACAGGTAGCATTCTAAATAGTGTTTAAAAGTGTGAAATAGATAGTGATCTACAGTACAGGTTAATTAATACTGAAATATTAAATGTAAAAAATTTGCACAAAATTGCATTTTTTATCAAAAACACCAAAGTATCTATCTATCTATCTATCTTCTGCTAGATGCAGTATATACACCATGTGAACAATGGACTTTAATTCGGCTATAAGACACTATTATATCAGTTAATGCCTACTACTAACATTCCCAATGCTTTTCAATAAATCATCTAGGACACTGAAAAACTGTATGTGTATTATTAGTAATTTTATATTTATACATTGTGCTTGAAGCACAATCGAAACAAGTTTTTTGAGGGCTTTTCCCTCTTGTTTTCTCTTTGAAAGGAGCTACATCATTTGGCTATGCCTTATGTAAATCTGTGTATAGTATATGACATAAAAAATGTTGCTACAGCATGACCACACGTAGCATACTATCTTTTTTAAATGATATTTAATCTGACGAGTATCTCTAGCTTCTGCAAGTCAGCATAGACAATGCAACAGTGTTCAATGTTTAAGCTTGTTAAGTGTTTCCAAGGCACTCTTTCTATAGATAATAGGGATGGTAGCTGCCTGAAATAGCTCACACAGTTTTCACAGGGCTCTGAACCAGGTCATAACAAAGAAAGCAGGTCAGGAAATTGGTTGGTGTTGGCACTCGTTAGATGAACTTACTTTATTTTGTTCTAGAAGAAATAATCTTTACTAGAAAAATTAGTTACACAGTTACTGCTTTCTGGTATAGACAAAGTAGTGTTTAATTTTGATACTGGATAGATTCATTTTCTAATAGAAATTCATATTTGTTTACTTATTTATTTCAAAGAAATGTCCATAAGTTAAGCTTGAAAATGCACAGTTTTCAAGTGACAGCTAAATAATGAGGCTTTCACAAAATCTAAGGTGGGCTGAAATAAGTATAACTTGGTCACATACTGAAAACAACTTTTGCTGAACAAAGTTATATTCACATAACTTTGGCAATGTGTATGCAGATGATAGCGGGCTCATAAGAACCACCCTTATTCAGTAAATAATTGGACCAGTGCTGCAGCAACCTCTGACCAGTACAACCTGACCATAGAAGCACCTTCATTCACAGAGTATTTTTGGAATATAATACTCTTACAGTTTCTCTATTTCATTTTTTTTCACCTTAACATGTACAGAATATTGATGCAAGTATTTGAGCTATGGATGTCATGTTGGATGTTGATGTAGAACCTCCATCTGCGATCATTTTGGTTGACACTAAATCCTCAGGCACATTACCATATTTTTTGATGCCATTATTACAGCCTTCAAGCTTTCCTGTTATAATTTATGTGAAAATCTTTTCACTTTTGCCTTCAGCCACACCTACCTTCTAAAGTAAGAAATAGGGGTAATGCATAGACATAACTGCACAAACATAAAGAAGAAACATTCTGCATTGTATGTGGAGTGCAATTTGCATACCCCAATAAAGAAAACAATCACAAAAAAGAACCTGGACTTTAAAAATCACATATTCCTCACATTAGTTTTTTTGAAGCCTCTTCAATCCTAGTGAAAAGTTCATTGTGCCCCTCATGTAATGATGAGTAACAACTGTGTTACAACTATTTAGTTATATTTTTAAACATACAATGATGAGTACTAATGATTGAGAACTGCATGTTTTACTTATTTATATTTTTGAACAAAGTAGTTGATTCATTAAAGACAGAAACAATATTGCATATGGGTAGCAGAAAAACAATTTAGTAAATATTAAGCAGCTGTTTCTTCATCGGCTTGGATAAAGAATTGCTTCTTTATTTCAGAAGCTGTCTGATTTCCACTCACATTTCAAATAGCTTACTTTCAACATTTGTTGACATTTCACAAAAAGATCTGGCTAATTTCATATGACATTGTCCGAGTATCTCATGCTTTATTCACTCACATGAATGTCAGAACATCATAAGCACAGATGGCATGATATTTTGTGTGCTTTGTTAACACATACACTGAAACAGGAAATGTATTGTGTCTGGAAATTGTTGGGTCAGCTTTGATGGGATTCTTGAGCTGGACTTTATCAACAGCATCTTTTGGCTTAGAATTGTACAGTGTATGATTGGGATATTGTGCATATGTGACAGGATCTTATAGAATTCATTATGAGGCATATACTGTAGATTTCATTAAAGATCAATTAAAATAAACTTTGTAATCAGTATAAGTAATACTACACAACCTTAATAAAGCAGGACTAGACTTAGGATATCCGTACCTATCTAATATACAACTATGCTTGGATTTCTTCAAAATGGAGAATTTAATAATTTGTATACATATGCATGGATGGGCAAACGGTGAATATAGTTTTCAAATAAATTTTGTAGGTTTTAATAAACGTCTTCTCAAATACAAAATGTTCTGCTTCTTTAAATTATTTCCTTCTCCTTAGGATTGAAATGATATGTTTTCAAATACATCCAAGCAGTGGTGTTTATTTCTCTTAGTGTTCTATATAATCTGGATGAAATACTCACATGGGAAGGAGAGACGAGGACTGAATACAATAGCACAGTAAAGAATAAAGGTGACCAGGAAATTCCATACTGAAACAGGTAGAATCAATGTCTGAACAAGCCAGAAAGTCAAAAGCAAAACATAATCAACAAAGTCCAAAATAATAAACCAGAAGTGAAGTCAAAGTAATGATGTAGTTAGTTCAGCAGCATATTTAATATTCTTCCCTAACTAAATTGCAAACTAAGAATTTTTTTTTTGAGTTATTATCAATAAACATGAACATTGGTTGTTCCTTTCCTTCATCCTATGCAGGTAAACCACAATGAAGAACTATGTCATATGACCTCTGTGTTAGTAACAATAAACAATATAGCCATGACCATTAACATGGCCCTAAAATGGCAGTAAACTGCAGAAAAACAAATATACAAAATGGCATAGTGGTGACATTAAAAATGTGATTAAACTTAACTAATTTATATACAATACAAAAATAAACCTGAATAATCCCGAAACAAATTATATGTTTAAAACATGAGAATCATGACAGTGGGTGCCATCAGTCCATAGAGCCTTTAGGTGGGCACCATTTCTGCTTGTAGCAAATACAACTATGGGCTCATAAACATGCTGCATTTATGACATTAGAAACCCCTTAACCATCATTCTTACTTATAAAATAGTAAATTTGCAATGAATAACTTATTGTTTATAGCTTGCCACCAAAACTAAACTTTAATGCTTAAGACATGCTAAAATCACACAATTTTCATTGTACCTACAAGCTCCACAAATATAGGAAACAAACTCCCATCCATTACTAAAGAGGTTAAATGCAAGTCAGAGGAGCAGGAGCTCCAGCCAGTCCTGGTAGTACTAGGCAAAATGTTGGACCTTTGCCAAGCAGGGTAAGAGTCCACTGAAAAACTATTTAACTCTTTGATATTACTTGACTGAATATTGATAGATGTATCACATACGTACTAGGCTGGCAAGCATATTAAGAGGTCCATGGTGAAGCATGATTTTACATATACAGTATAATTCATGTCCCTGAGCATACAGGCTCCAAAGTTGTGTGGGTGTTTACACACTGGGGTTGCTCCGGGGTTGACTGGGATGCTTGGCTGATCACACATACACTCATTCATACCTCAAAGTGGTAGAAGGATAGCACCCAATCGGGCAGGGTAAAAAGGAGCATGCTTGGCAGAGAGGGGGATCAAGGAATAGAACAAGATCAACTGAGAAGAACATGAGTGAGAAGTATCAGGTGCCTGAGCAGAGCCATCAAGCAAGAGAGGCAGAGTAGTCGCTAGCCTCGTGGACGAACCAAGGATCGGCACTCCAGTGTAGACCTTCCCCAATGAGTTTTCAGAGGAATGGGTTTGATGGTTGTGGAGTCCACCTCACGGATGTGAGAACGAAGATGGAAGGACAGCCATCTCCGAGCGGTCTGGAAGATTACAATGGAAACAGGCAATATGAGGGTCGGTAAGGAGGACTGCAGCTGCTGGAGTTTTCGCCGTCTGAGCAAGTTATGGGTGAGCTGGACAGACAGATAGGGAGTTGCAGTGGGCTCAGTTTTAAAAGAATGGTGAAATATTAAGGACCTGATGACTGTTGTTTTATACTGATTTTATATCTGGATTTATTTGGATTTTAACTCACAAGACTATTCACTTTTTTTATGGATTATTTATTTATGGAACACTTTCATTTACAGCACAATAAGACACTCTGTGCTTGTGGATTTTAATAAAAGCACTTGGCATTTTTGAATCCATCCCTTTGCTGAACGCATATGTCTTCATTTGCCCAGCTCAATTTGGTTAATGACTATCAATGGTTACAGGTTCAAGAGGCTCCAAGAAGCAACCTGGGAGTATAGAGCCAACCCAGACCTTCACAACACTATCTTCAAAATAAAACACATAAAAGTGTTAACAAATCAAAGCATCTTATTAAAGAGCAGAATACTTACTCAACAAAGAACAAACTTTTTTTTTCGGTACGGTACAAAGAGAAGGTTGTCCCACCTGTCAATAGCTTTTGCCCAGTTTTAATGAATATAGTCCAGACGCTGTCACACACATGCATTTAGACAACCTTTGGGCTCATGTAGCACTCTGAACCAGAGTGTGGCGCTATTACCTAACACATTTTTTCTTCCTCCCTCTGCAGAACGGATAATTGACACTCCTTCCACCTCTGATGTCAATTCCAGTTAATTGGCTCTTGAGCCCTCCCCTTCTGGTTCACAACATACTTTTGAAAACTTCGTTTTCTGGTCATCACAATATAAGGGGTTCACCTTGGTGCCCCAAACCTTTTGAAGTGTCTCTTTGTTTTCATTACAATGCAAAGGTAAATAAAATAGTTTACAAGGTTAAATACCAGTAGACAAACTGCTACAGTTTAAAATTGACTTAGAAAAATAATTTTTTAAACTAATTTATGTGAACTAGTCATTTTCTAGGCTACCTTTCACATAGTAATACGATACCAAGTATTATTAGAAGTAGAATCAACGTCATGTACAGAGCACTGTGAAATTCTTTGTTACATGTATGACCATGCAACATGACACCATTCTACAATAGCATGATAAACAAAAATGTATCAAATGCACTCTTCAAAACATTTTTTTGATTTATGTAAACTATTTTCCATTTTTACATATATAACTTCTGTTTATCTGTTTACTGACCCAAAACTACAACTGTAAATAACTACTTAAAATGGCTCAGGAGAAATGGCAATCATGCTATGCCAAAGACAAAATGAGCAAGGCATAGTAAATTATGTGAATATATATTAACAAAAAAAAACCAAAACTGAATAGCTCTGCAGAACTAAAAACAAACTCCATGTTGAACCCATTCAAATTATAACAGTTGGAAGTGATTCAAACCTTTGGTGAGATAAAGACTATAAAAACCCTTTTATAAATAATGCTAATGGAAATTAAATACATAATAGCTGGAGAAAACAGTAACCAATAATTGCAGACTAATAAAGGTAACCTTTGTCCAAAGAAATATTATAGAAACTGCACTAGTTAAAGTAGTAAATGACTTGTGGGTAAATGTAGACAGAGGCCGTTTATCTGTTCTCATCCTCTTAGATCTGAGTGCCGCATTTGATACCACTGATCACAGTATTCTTAGAAATCGCCTTAGTCAATGGGTGGGCCTCTCTGGCAGTGTCTTAAATTGGTTTGAATTATTTGTTAGTTGTGGTAATGATATGAGACATGATATTCTATATGGTGTTCCACAAGGCTCTCTTCTGGGTCCACTGCTCTTTTCAATTTACATGCTTCCGTTAGGTCAGATTATCTCGGGGCATAACGTGACCTAGCTATGCCAATGACACACAGCTGTATTTATCAATAGCACCTGATGACCCCGACACTCTTGATTCACTGACATAATGTCTCCATTGTGTTTCCTAATGAATGAGTAGTAATTTTCTCAAACTAAATAAAGAGAAATCAGAAATTTTAGTGATTGGCAATAATGAATACAATGAGGTTATTAGAAATAAACTTAATGCATTAGGATTAAAAGTCAAGACAGAGGTAAAGAATCCTTCTATATAAAAGCGGTCGGGATTGTCCTTCCGTCCCGTGTGTGCTACGCAGGCGCGGAGTTTTACACACGTCCCGTCCATTTTGCAATGCACGATGGGATTTGTAGTTTTGTTTTTCCAGGTAAAAGATGATTTTCTACTCCAGACTGTGCGAGTAGCATGGAGTTTCACACATGCCCCGTCCATTTTGCAATGCACGATGGGATTTGTAGTTTCGTTTTTCCAGGTAAAAGATGATTTTCTACTCCAGACTGTGCGATATCTTCTTCTTCTTTACTATATAAAAGCGGTTGGGATTGTCCTTCCGTCCCGTGAGTGGAAAGCGTAGCGGTATTCCGCTTATCACAGACTTACTACTTGCAGCTTGCGGTACGAAGCGACATGATGTGAGCTGAGTTCTGGTGCACCCATCGTTCCCTTGCTTTTGTGTGTGATGCGCTGGAAAAATAGACAAAATTATGTCTCTGGAAATAATTAATGTTGATGGAGTACAAATGCCTCACCACGTAGTAAATATCAGGGGGGTTCAAAAGGGCGACCTCAATATAGAAAAAAAGTTTAAATTTCATCACAAAAATAACAGAAACTACGAGTATTAAAGTAATACCGCTCAAATGCAATATAACCAAATTAATCAGTTTGTATAAAATATCAAATTGATCTACATATTGAATTGCCTTAAGAAGTGGTCAACTTAAAAGTCGGTCACCTTAAAAGGCGGGTGAGCCTAGTTTAGGGGTAACTATTGACTCTGACCTGAATTTTAAATCACATATTAATCAGATTACTAGGACAGCATTTTTTCACTTAAGAAATATAGCAAAAGTTAGACCTCTTATAACATTGCAAGATGCTGAAAAATTAGTTCACGCTTTTGTTTTCAGTTGTCTAGATTACTGTAATGCACTCCTTTCAGTACTACCCAAAAAAGACATCAATTGATTGCAACTAGTGCAGAATGCAGCTGCTAGAATCTTAACTCGGAAACGAAAATCCAAGCACATCACTCCAGTTTTGATGTCACTACATTGGTTACCTGTGTCATTTAGAATTGACTTTAAAATACTGCTTGTGGTTTACAAAGCTTTAAATAATCTCGCTCCATCTTATATTTTGGAATGTCTTACCCTTCACACTCCAAATTGTAACCTTAGATCTTCAAATTAGTGTCTACTTAGAATTCCATGAGCTAAACTTAAAAGAAGTGGTGAGGCGGCCTTCTGCTGTTATGGACCTAAAATCTGGAATGGCTTCATCTTAGTTAAATCCTGATGCTCTGTATATTCAACTGATTATCATTATGATTCATGGTGGCACCAAAATCCATACTAACCCCTACTTTCTATTCTGTTCTTTTTCTAGTTTTCTGTAGTGGCAATCTGCGCCACCACCACCTAATCAAAGCACCATGATGTCCTTATATTGATGGATTAAAGGCCAGAAGTCCACATGACTATCATCATCAAATTCTTCCATGAGAACCCTGAATACAATGAGAACTCATTGAGGTCATTTATGCTAAGTAGAATGACTAGAGGGGGTTGGGCGGTCTCGTGGCCTGGAAACCCTGCAGATTTTATTTTTTTCTCAAGCCGTCTGGAGTTTTTTTTTTTTTTTTTTCTGTCCATTGGACCTTACTTTTATTCTATGTTAATTAGTGTTCCCTAATTTTAATTATTTATTTTGTCTTTTCTGTTTCTTCATCATGTAAAACACTTTGAGCTACATTGTTTGTATGAAAATGTGCTATATAAATAAATGTTCTTGTTGTTATTGTTGTCAGAAGTAAACCAGAGTGCCACATACATAAAAATATTATGCCAAATGACAGCCAAGATGGTTATAGATGAAGACATTTCCACAAAGACAGTTGGTAGACTACACATTTTGAAGTCTTTCAAAAAGATTTGATATTGTTCCACACTGAGATGTCAAACTCGTAGCTTCATTGTATTAACAGTAATATGAAACTGGATTTCAAGCTGGTTAAGTAAGTAAAGAGAGTGCTCCATATAGCATATGTTTTTGAAGTTTGCAGATGACAATAAAACTGTTTAGGAGCAGAAAAACACTCCCAACAGGCCTGATCGTAATTCAAAGCTAGGCAATTACTTGAAATATTTGCCTTCATATAGAAAAATGCAAGGTAATCCAGGCATCAAAAATGGATAGATTTCTAAGCGTACAGGTAACTGATTTTTGTATAAAGTCTGTCATATATTTTAGTCTCTGTGATTGTTTAATCAGCAGAAGCTGGGCAACAATGTTTATATCTGAGCACTAACCAAGTAAATAATTTTCAGTATCTCTTTACACCCTGACATAGTCTCTAGTTTGTCAAATGCTGAGAAATAATCACTCACAAAACAAAACGATTGTATAATTTTACAACCTACAGTGGAAGATCTTTATAAATGGAGAATTCAAATAAAAATTGCTGATGGACAGTACAATAGATGTTCCCAAAGAAGAGTAAGGAAGTGTGGAGTAATTTGTATGTAAAAAAGAAGATGAAAAAGTTACTTTTTTCATTAATAAACATATATAAACAAAAATATAATACATTGCAAAACTTTTCTGTCATTTATATACTTAGTGGCAGAAATTTTAAAGAACAATGTCATGGTATGACATTTTTAGGAGCATATGCTTAATAATTTAGTAATTTTTATGGTATGTAAATTAAGTATGGATCAAAGAATTCAACCTCATGTTCCCACTTCATGTCCATTATTTAATTTATATTATAGTATTACATTGAGGTGCAGCACAATTCTGCCATGAAGATTTTAGTTTTGTGTTTAAACTTTTATCAGAGCATACATTTTAAATCATTGTATTAGATCATTAGACCAATATTTCTTAGAACATTTCATTTTCAGTTTACAAAAAATAAACTGTCTCTCTCTCTCTCTTTATCTATAACTAGCAAAATGCCCGCGCTTCGCAGCGGTGAAGTACTGCCTTAAAATTTTTATTAAGAAGAAAATTAAACCTTTTTAAACTGAGGGAAAATATACCAATAATTATTTGTTAAGGATCTCTTTGTATGCCACGTTGTCAGTTCGGCCCTCCAGTTGCAATATGACCAAGCTGTAGCTGTGCGCTGAGCTTACTCTTGAGCATGCAACGTACAGTTGGCCATGTGAACAGTAATCTTGTTTCAAATCTCACAGCTTGGATTGCTGCTGTCATAATCGGTTTGAGTTTCATGGTTTGTTTCAGTTACGACAGTATTTGTAGGACTTGTGTTGAAGAGACATTCGGCATCTGTCAAGCGTTGTAAGTATACAACCAGTTTCATTGATAACTTCACATCCAGCTTTTGAGAGTTTAAACATTTCTAAACATCAAAGTGTCCACTACTGAAATCTTCACCTGTGAAGCTAAGATGTTTAAGAGGCATTGGCGGTTGTCCAAAGGTGTAAAATATTTGGCCATTTCGGTACACTTAAGCATTTCACTCTTCTAGTGCTCCTGTGTAGTATAATTATCTCCTGTACCGTCATCAGTCCACACCTTGAACCTGTCCCAGTCATTCAATACATAAGACACAATGTTCCTCCGAATATCAATAGTGAGCCTGATATGGCTGAGCAATATGTAACAAAGAAAATGGAAAGGCAGGTGCCATCTCCGGGCATGGAAACCACTTGGTAAGTGACAGTTCTTTGATCGATGGTGATTACCTCGATAGACATGTTAATGGGGGTACGGTTGGAATGATAAAGGAAATGGGTACCTGAACAATGTAAAGTAAGTCTAAAATACCTATACAATAACTATAATCGTAATAAATGAACAATAAAACAGCGGAGAAGC
>JANRMT010062808.1:13387368-13406236 GCA_026402145.1 Polypterus bichir lapradei
TATATATATATATATATATATATATATATATATTAGTCACAGTTCCGAAGCATGCCAGGATGTGGCAGAGTGCACTGACTCTTTTTCTCCCTTTCCTGTAGACCATTCACAGATCCCACCTGGCTCTCTTGAACTCACTTCCAGGACCGAGCCTATGGAAGAAGACCTTGCCGGCCCCTGTGATGTCACGTCCGGAGTCGAACCAATGGCTGAAGACCATGAGCCCTATCCCTATGATCTCACTTCCTGTCTTTCCCTTTAAAAACCTACACCTTTTCCATAGTCCCTCAGTTCTGTTTTGAACTTGGTTTTGTGCACAGCAGTGCTATATTCATTTGATCGACTTTGCAGCCAGGAACTCAATTATATGAGTGGCTGCCCCAAACCTTTTTCATGGTTCATATGTCTCATTATTGTGACACTGGCGTAGCTGGCAGGATGGAGAAGTCCCAGAAGAGAAGGGGACAGGACCTGCAATACACCCAGGTAGGAGCGTACCGGGACCGAGTTTTCAGGCGGGCAGGGTGTCCCGTGGTTCGGAGTGCACGAGTTCTACACCCAGCTTGCTTCACTAGGCAACCTAGGCAGGCCAGGGAGTGTGTGGGAGGGGCTCACAGACTTGGGCTGCTCCGGAAGGGGGAGGCAAAAGCGGCTTATTATGCTCTCTCGGAGGAGACTGCCTGCCTCCCTGTGAAGCCAGAGCCCTGATTTCCACCTAGTGGTGCCCCAGACTGGCAGGTGAATAGAATAGACTGAGAAACTGGAGGTTTGACCCTGGGCGGCCAACCCCTCAACAAGCCTGGTCCTTATGGGCAAAGATAGGGCAGGAGAACAAGCCCTCCCATGTAATAGAACAGGTGGCCTGCTACCTGCTCCTAAAAACACTACCCCGTGGCTTCACCCAGCCCGTCTGGGGTAAACAATTTCAAAATATGGCAGAGCTGATAGAGCTTGTAGAGACGCAAAGGACAGCCTCACAATCTGGGGGAGCTGAACCGTCCCTTAGTCAAACTCGACCAGAGTATGTCCCAAAACCTAGCCCCCCCCGTACAACCCAGAGCTTGTGCCGACATCCCTGGAGTCGCGGGCGTGCAAACCACTTGGGAGCAAGGAGGAATGCAGGTGGAGGGGGAGGAGGGGTTGGTGTGCTCTGACTAACCCGTTGGCGCTTCCACACACAGGTGTGATTATGGGCAACAGGCACAAAACTACTGCTTTGTTTGATTCCGGCAGCAACATTTCCATTGTTGCCCGCCGATTTATGCTACCGCGACAATGGTTATCATTTGAGACCAGTATAACTTGTGTCCACGGAGAAATCTGCTGGTACAGGTCCGCCTGTTGTGTCATCAGTCACGGAGGATCAGTTGAGAAATTAACCGTAGCAGTCCTCCCCGATCCTCCACACCTGGTGATACTATGGCGGGATTGGTCTAACATTAAAAGTGGTGAGACACATACCACTCCTGGGATTAACTTGGGCCTCGTTACAGACGGGAATGAGCTGTCTCAAGCTGCCTCCACGCCGTGTAATCAGCCAGCACAGAGAGACGAAGTGGCTTCCCTGAGTGATGTGGCTACTCCCGGGCAGTCGCGTGCTGATACGTCATCCACCATCGCCGAGGCGGAACAGGAGGAAAACACGCCCCTTGAGGTCGGCACAGGCCCTCTCTTCTTTTTGCGGTTCCAATTTAGAGAGATGCCGGAATGGCAATGGAATGATGACTCCCTGAAGTTTGCTAAAAATGCAGTGGTCCTTGTCAATGGCCAGCGCACTAACCAGTCGATGCCAGAGGGCCCTCACTTTGTGTTAGACAATGACCTTCTTTATCAAGTAGCAATGCATGATGGGCAGGAGAGACGGCTATTGCTAATCCCGCGGACCTTCTGGCGGCAGGTGTGCGAGTTAGCACATGCCCACCTCCTAGGGGGCTACTTGGGCACCGAGAAAACCCTGGAGCGGATCAAGCTCCATTTCTACTGGCTGGGAATTAATGAGGGGGTTTGTCGTTTTTGCACTTCCTGCCCGGAGTGTCAATTATGACAAATTCCTAGAAGGGACCATGCTCCTCTCATTCCTATACCCCTAATTGATATTCCTTTCCACAGAATTGGGGTCGATTTAGTCTGATGTCTAGAGCCCTCAGCCCGGGGACACAAGTACATTTTAGTCCTCGTGGATTATGCTACCAAATACCCAGAAGCTGTTCCGTTGCGCTCAGCCACTTTTAAAGCCATCGCACGGGAATTACTAGGGGTCTTTGTGCACGTTGGTATCCCCAAGGAAGTCTTGACGGACCAGGGGACACCTTTCACCTCCGAGACGTTCAAGGAGACTGCCAAGTTACTGAAAATAAAGCATTTAAAAACCGCGGTGTATCATCCTCAAACCGATGGTTTAGTAGAGAGGTTTAATCAAACTCTCAAACAAATGCTGCATAAGGTGGTCAGCGAGGATGGAAGGAACTGGGATCAGCTCCTCCCCCTCGTCTTTTTTGCCTATCGGGAAGTGCCACAAGCCTCCACGGGGTTCTCCCCTTTTGAATTGTTGTATGGGCGGCAGCCCCAGGGCATATTAGATATCCTAAAAGAAGGATGGGAAGAAGAGGCTCTTCCCTCTAGAAACATACTGGAGTATATCACGCAATTACGTGATAGATTTGGAAAAATTTGGCCCCTCCTTAAAAGTCACATGGAAGAGGCTCAAGCAGCACAGGCCCGATATTACGACCGTGGCACGTCTCTCCAGGAGTTCCGCCCAGGAGATCGTGTCATGGTCCTAGTGCCTACCTTCCACTCTAATTTGCTTGCTCATTGGCAAGGCCCCTACGAAGTTAAGGAGAGGAAAGGACTCGTCGACTATTTGGTGAGTCAACCCAATCATCGGCCGAGGGAGCGGGTTTATCATGTGAATCTGCTGAAATCATGGAAGGACAGGGATCACGATCCCCACTCCAGCCAGCCCTGCTCACTCTTTACTCACACGGCTAGCCTTAACTTCGGTGCGGATTTAAGTCCCAGACAACGGTGGGAGCTGGAAACAGTTATCCGGTCTGTCCTGGAGGTAGTGAGTGAAATCCCTGGAAGGACCTCTCTGGTTGAGCACAACATTGTGACAGAGCCCGGGGTTATTGTCCGAGAACACCCGTATCATCTTCCCGAGGCAAAAAGGGCTGAAGTGGAACTTGAGATCAAGCACATGCTGGAACTAGGTGTGATCAAGGAAAGTCATAGTCCCTGGTCCAGCTCCATTGTGTTGGTCGCTAAGCCTGATGGGAGTTGGAGGTTTTGCAATGACTTCCATCGGCTTAATCAAGTCTCCCAATTCGATGCCTACCCAATGCCACGAGTGGACGACCTCCTCAAGAGGCTTGGGCAGGCTCAATACTTGACCACACTGGACATGACAAAAGGGTACTGGCAGGTTCCTTTAACGGACTCCGCGAAGGATAAAACCGCGTTTAGCACCCCTAGCAGACACTGGCAGTTTTGTGTCCTTCCATTTGGGTTACACAGGGCTCCAGCAACCTTCCAGCGTCTGGTGGATAAAGTGCTCCGGCCTCATAACTCGTACAGTGCTGCCTATCTGGACAACGTGGTCATCTATTGCAGCACATGGCGGAAACACCTACAGCAGGTCCAAGCGGTATTGCGGGCGCTGGGGGAGGCCAGGCTCCAGATTAATCCCAAGAAATGCTTCTTTGGATTGAGTGAAGCCAGATATTTAGGCTACCTGGTGGGTCGGGGTACCGTGAGGCCACAGTGCTCCAAAGTAGATGTCATTTTGAAATGGCCCTGTCCATGAACCAAGCAGCAGGTCCAAGCATGTCTCGGGTTAGCAGGGTAATACCGCCGGTTTGTACCCTGGTTCTTGGAGAGAGCGGCACCCTTGACTGATTTGATAAAGAAGAGGGCCCCAAACATTGTGGTATGGACTGAGAAGGCAGGCGCTGCATTTAGTGACTTGAAGCAGGCTCTTATGTCCGCACCTATTTTGACAGCACCTAACTTTTCTTTGCTTTTCATCCTCCAGACGGACGCTTCAGACACAGGCCTGGGGGCCGGGCTGAGCCAAAGCGTCGATGGTGTGGAACACCCCATCATGTTCCTGAGCCGGAAACTGTTGGACTAGGAGACCAGGTATGCAGCGGTGGAACGGGAGGCTTTGGTGATTAAATGGTCGATTACCCAGCTGAGGTACTACCTGCTGGGCCGGGAATTCACCCTTGTCACGGACCATGCACCTTTACAGTGGATGGCCCTACACAAGGAGTGGAATCTGCGGGTCACCAGGTGGTTTCTTGACCTACAGCCGTACAAGTTTTCGCTCGTTCATCACCGGGGTGCTCTCCATGCCAACGCTGATGCGCTTTCTCGAGTTCATGATCTCTCGGTTACGACCCGACAGGTCTGGGCTGAGGGGGGGCCTTGTCACACACGTGCGAATGGGAGACAGCTAAAGGGCTTGAGTAAGGACAGTTCTGAAGCATGCCAGGATGTGGCAGAGTGCACTGACTCTTTTTTTCCCTTTCCTGTAAACCATTCAGGGAGTGCTACTCCTGGGAGATGATCAAGTTTGTTGAAAGATGGAAGTAGCAGGGGAGATTGTGGGCTCTGGAGAGCTAACTGTGGGTATCCAATGGAGGTGGCTCTAGTGACTTCCCGGGAGGTAAGGAGGACAACCAGGGAAAACGAGTGCTGCCGGACAAAGCCCGACCGGAGGTACTTACCAGAGGGAGGGTGGATAAACCCTGGCAGTGTTATTCCTCATTTGTGTGTGCATACCTCCTAGGTGGTGGATACCCAGACAACAATTTATGGCCAGATGCCTGCCTGGCGAAAGGCGATGCCGAGCCCGCCTCAAGTTACTCAAATAATGAGGATCTCACCACCTTGTTTCCAGAGGAGAACGAGCAGCCCCATCCCAAGGTGTTATGGGATGACTGAAGTCAGTGATGGTCCTCTGGTCCATTGGATATCAGCTTGCCAAAAGTGAAGGGGGAGGTGGGCAACAGACATGCTGCCTCCGTAAAGGTGAAGAGGGATGGGGGGGGGGGGGCGGGATGGGGGGGGGGGGGGGTTCGCGGGATGGGGTTTGTCTGAGATCTTGGCCAAGGGCTTAAGGCATGCGGAATCTGGATAGCTATTGGATGGCCCCGAGAACTCCATCTCCAATAAGCCATGAGGTGCATGCCCACTGGCTCACGAGGCTAACGAAAGTCCAATCTCATTCCAACCTGAACTGATTAACGATCTTACACTGCTGGAACTGGAAAGTGTCCTGCAGCCCGTACATGCTTTGTTGCAGATTGTGAAAATATTAAAAAGGTGATCGGGGAACTGGAGGAGACCAGCATGTCATCGTTGGAGAAAGAATTATATCTGCTGCGACTTTCCAAGACAGATGCAGCGGTGCAGGTCAGTAACACTGGTACCACACATAAAAAAGGACATCTGAGTTCCTTATGTTAAATCTGAGGGAAAGCAAGTAGCCAGAGATCCAACAATAGATAGGGGGTGAAAGAGTCAGGGAAGGAAGAGACAGAGTGGCTTATTAGTTCCGGAGTCCAGGGTCACCAACCCCCTGCCAGGATGGCAGGCATCACACGCAGGTCAAAAGGTACGCAAACAGAACGGGGTCTCCATATGGAGGCCCAGACTATCACATCACCCCAGGAAAAAAGGGGATCCGTAAGAAAAAGAATAGGTCTCCTAACACTGCAGCACGCGTGTCAGTGTGCTCACATACACCCGAAAACCTCTCTCCATGCAGGTGGACAAATAAGCCAGCCTGGGCAGGGTCTGAGGCGGAGCAGGACATTCCATCCCAGTACATTCCATCCTATTTCTTAACCCACGACCTGTCCCTTGCTGCACTGTTTCTGTTTTGCATGACAAAGCTGTTGACCAACCGATTGTGCTCCCTCCTGGAGGAAGATGACCCTCTTGGGGCCTGATGCTTTGCCCAATGGAGCTCAGCTGAGGGAGGGGCAGTGTAACGGACAGGCAGGATTCTTAGCCCGGCTGGGACACCTCCATAATGGAAGGGCTGGTAGAAGAAGCTTGCACGGGGCAACACTTCTTCCAGGATGACAGAGGGCAGTCCACCTGGCCTGCTATGGGTTTAGAGCATGGAAGCTCAACTCTGCTTGGGCCTGTGGCCACCACCAGGGGGCTTATGGAGAACATCAGAGTTCTCCTCTGCGGGGCTGCCGCAACACCCGGAAGTGCAGCTGGAAGGAGATTCTGGAACACCAGGAGCACTTCTGGTTGCTTTATAAATGGGGCCAGCTCACTTCATTCGGGGAGTCGGGAGGAGGTGGATGAAGCTTGTGGAAGGAGGAGTGGAGCATAGAGTGCTGCTGTGGGAAGCAAGACAAAAGCATTTACTACAGTTGAATAAAGGGGTGTTGTGTGCTGGACTTGGCCTCTGTGTCTATTGTGTCCAGGGTTTGGGGAGCTGTACACCCAGTGGGGTCCACTATATATATAGCCAATGTTTGAGATATTAATTTTTTAAAATGTTTGTTCGCAGTGTTATTACTAGTGATTTGAAAAGAATAGTTAATATAAAAGTAATTGGCTCATATTTAAGTAAAGTAATTGACTCCGCTCCTGCATAGCCAATTAGGGGCCGGAAATGTAAGAGCCAATCTTAGAAAGTTAAAGTTTTGAGTTAAACTCAAATTAATGCTTGCTTAATTTGAATAGAATATAAATTTCTTTCATAGTCATAACTTATGGTATAGTCTTTTCCCCCTATAAGTTAGCAAGAGATAGAACCTTCTTACTATGACTGAGAAACAGTGTGATAATAAGCTTAGTTGTGGTAAGAACAAGTCCCAGTAAAGAGGGACTTGAAAGACCCATTTTCAAGTTAGAAATGGGATAAGCATACAGTTTTCTGACCGTTTTGAAATGGTTCAGAAATGTTAAGTAAATAGTAACGATTTGAGATATAACAAGATTAAGCCTAGAACTGAACTTTCCTAAACATTAATTTTTCCTTTTTTTGCTATTTTAATTTTCTTTTTTGTGTGAACTGTTTTACTTTGAAACTTAACTAAACTTTTAAAAACGAAGATATTTTGTCTGTGGAATCATTTCTGCATGTCAGGCTTTTGTTGAATCCCATTTTTTGAGTTGAAGCTGCAGAACTTTGGTAATTTTCGGATAACACAGCTACATTTTCATCAGAAAACTTGCTATCTAAGGCCTGAACTTGGACTGGAATCTACCATCTGAACACGGAGGACGCTTCTGCTCCAGAACTCATCAACGAGGAAAAAGAACTGAATCATTCAGAAGGTACTGTGCTCTTATCTACTACCTTCGCATGATCGTAAATGAAAGCAAGGTCGCTGTACCTTGAGAAGATTTGAGAGACTGTGATATTATAAAAGGACGTCTTGGAAAAAGACATTTTGGATGATCGGATGTGCTTTTTGCCTGAGTCATTGAAGCCTCGTTACGAGGAAGTAATCTGCTTTGTTGGAACGTCCTGATTGTGATGAAATTGCTGTCAGGAAATGTCCTGTCATTTGCTCGAACTGTTGTCATGGCAATGTCTAAACAGAGCTCAAGTGAAATCGGCAGTGATTCGAGTACAGATTTGAAGTCAGAAAATATAATTAGAGATCTTAAAGATCACATAAGTTACAGGAAAGATAAGCTTTCCGTGTTCATAACTGAAATCGAAAGTCTTAAAAACATTCCAGGAAACCGTTTAATAGTAGCAAAAAGATCTGAAGATTTTTGTGTGACGCACAAAGAGATAAAGGAGTTGAAAGAAAGGCTTCTATCCGTACTAAATAAGGGAGCGATTAAGAAACAGAAAACGATGTTCGTGGAAAGCTCTAAGAAATGGAATGAATTTACTGTCGCTATAGTGGCATGGCTAGAAGACGCAAATAGACTGTTAACACATACATCTGATGAACAGCTAATTAATCAATCAATTCGAAGAGATGCAATTACAAGAACGAGATCGCTTAAAGTCAAGAACACGAAAGACGTCTCCTCAGTTAAAACGCGCTCTCGATATTAAACTTGATTCTTTAGCCCAGAAAACCACTGCCGCATCATCATCTTCTACAGCAGTGTTGACTGAACAATTGACACTCGATAGTATCCTACAAATGTTACATGAACCTAAAGCGGAAAGACAGGACAAGACGCAACAGCCAACAACTAGCGCAATAACAGACACGCAGGGCTCCAGAAAATTGGATGATATACTAGATGTGCTAGCGCGGAATCAAGTCGAACATCAGAAGAATCAAGCTGAAGGTCAAAAGGCAATTACTGAAATGGCTAGATCGTTAACTGATCAAAAGATAACACCTGATCCAACACCTGATCCAGCACCTCCAGTGCCGCATGGTGAAGTACCACACAGAAAGATCCCTTTATTCTCAGGTGACCTATTGGCTTATGCAGACTTTATTAAGGCCTTTGATAACGCTGTTGGGGATGTGTTAGAAAACCCTGAAGATAAATTAAATTATCTGATCCAGTACACCAGAGGTTCTCCTCAAGAAATGATTAAAGGTTGTTCACGAATGTCACCAGAAGCAGGCTATTTAGAAGCCAGAAAGTTGCTTGAAAGATATTATGGTAATGAGTTATTCATAGCAGACGCATGTCTCAATAAAGCATTGAAATGGCCTCAGATAAAGCAAAACAATGGGGAGGCTCTGAGAGATTATTCTAACTTCCTGTCAATCTGCATGAATACTATGAATGATTCAGGTAACGGTGGAGAATTCAATAACAGTCATAATGTGCACGCTGTACTTAAGAAACTTCCATTTTCTCTAAGAAACAAATGGATGAGATATGCTTTCAAGCTTCAAGAAAACATGAGACCTGGCATACCTGAACTAATTGATTTTTTGCGTAACAAAGCTGAAATGCTTTTAGACCCTGTACATAGTGCCATTTCACAAGACTACACTTGTATAGAGAAAAAAGAAAAAAACGAGAAAGCCAGGCCCCCTCAGAAGTATGGACAGAGATCAGGAGGTATTTTCACCACCTATATTTCTGATGCTACCAAAAAGGAGACTCAAGAAATCTCTGTCAAAAATACTTTTAGTGATTCCTGTGCATTCAAAAAGCCTTGTGCATTCTGCAATGGTCAGCATATTCTTGCTGAATGTAGTAAAATCACAGAACTGACACATAAAGAAAGAATTGACTTTTTAAAATCTAAAGGTTTATGTTTTTGCTGTCTCAAACAGGGGCACCATGGTAAGAACTGTAAAGAAAGAATGAAATGTCAGACATGTTCCTTACAGCACCCAGATATCCTGCACATTAAAAGACAGTTGAGCAGCATCTAAAGCTATGGCTAGTGTGGCAACATCTGCTGAAAGGGAAACCGAGATTGGAACTTGTGCCTTTACTGGGGCCGGAAAAGAATGGGCACTACAACTAGTTCCTGTTAAGGTAAAATCTAAGAAAAGTGAATGGTACGTAGAAACAAACGCCTTTATAGACCTCGGCAGTACAGTAACAATTTGCACTGAAAGGCTCCAGAGACAATTAAGTCTCCTAGGGAGAAGAACACAAGTATTCCTTAAAACTATGAGTAATTATGATGACGATTCAAAGATGCTAACCCAATGTTCTGTCTTATCAGATTTACAAGTCTGTGGTCTCAATGATGTTAAATATATTGATTTGCCAAAGGTCTTCACACAGGTCTCCATTCCAGTGAACAGAGAAAATATTCCACTACAAGAAGATATTGATAAGTGGGCATATCTTAAAAGAGGTACGTCTATCTCATATTGTCTTTGAAGTTGATCTTTTAATAGGAATCAACTACACAGAAATCTGCGCGCAGTCATGAATCATACCTAGCCAAGGAGGTGGACCTCATGCCATGAAGACTGCACCTGGATGGGTAGTTGGTGGACCATACAAAGAGATAGATAACCTCGCAAAACAAAATGGTAAGATGCCTAAACATTCAATCAATCGTGTGTCAATAACAGAGATTGAAGATATGTTGCTGCAACAGTATAACACAGATTTTCCAGAGCGCAGCTGTGAAGAAAAAGAGTAAATGTCACAGGAGGACATCAAGTTCATGCACATAGCTTCAGAATCTGTAAGACTGTTAGGTGGCCACTATTGTTTAAATTTGCCTTTGAAGGATGAAACACTTAAAATGCAAAATAACCGCTGTATTGCTGAACAGCATGCTATTGGACTCAAAAGAAAATTAAGCAAAAATTCAGGTTTCTACAAAGATAATAAAGCCTTCATGAAAGACATTATAGACAATGGTTATGCTGTTAAGGTACCCAAAGAAAGCCTGAAATGCAATGAAGGCAGAGTGTGGTACATCCCACATCATGGTGTGTATCATCCAAAGAAAAATAAGATTCGAGTAGTCTTTGACTGCACTGCCACCTACCAGGGGATTTCACTTAATGAACAATTACTAAAAGGCCCTGACCTAACTAACACACTCATTGGTGTCCTTACAAGATTCAGAAAGGAGCCAGTAGTCTTAATGGCAGACATTAAGTCAATGTTCTACCAAGTTAAGATACCAGACAAAGACGCGTTTTCTATGGTGGCCTGAAGGTAATCTAAGTAAAGACCTTGAAAAATTCAAAATGACAGTACATCTTTTTGGTGCTACTTCTTCATCCAGTTATGCTTCTTATGCTTTGCATAGAACAGCTGAAGATGCCAGAGATACATTTCCTGAGGAAGCTGTTAACACCGTTCTCAACAACTTCTACGTGGATGACTGTTTAAGGTCAGTGACAACAGAAGAACAAGCAATAAAGCTGGCAAGGGACCTCCAAGCTCTATGCCTCAAAGGGGGATTCCATTTGACTAAGTGGGTGAGTAACAACAGAGCTGTTTTATTGTACATACCTGAAGAAGACAGAGCTCATGAACAAAAGGACTTAGATTTGAGCCACAGTCTCCTTCCCACAGAGCGTGCCCTGGGCGTCCAGTGGTGAACAGACACTGACAGTTTCAAATTTCAGATTAAGTTACAGAACAAACCCGCTACAAGGCGTGGTATCCTGTCTGTTGTTAGCTCAGTTTATGATCCACTTGGTTTTCTAGCACCTGCCTTACTGCCAGCAAAGCTTAGTCTAAGAGACTTATGCAAAGAGAAATTTGGGTGGGATGAAGAAGTAGAAGTCAAACACGTTCAGAAATGGAAAATATGGATGGATGATTTGAAATTACTTACAGACTATAAAGTGAACAGATGCTTCAAACCTACCGGTTTGGAACCATAAAGACAGCACGAATGCACCATTTTGCAGATGCTAGTGAAGATGGATATGGCACTGTCACTTACTTTGTCTTAACCAATGAAGAGAAAAAAAGGCATTGTTCATTCCAGATGGGCAAGTCAAGAGTTGCACCATTAAAGCAAGTCACGATTCCAAGATTGGAGCTGACAGCAGCCGTTGTGGCAGTAAAAATGGACAAAATGCTTAAAGGTGAGCTTCAAATGCCCTTACAAGAATCTACATTTTGGACTGATAGCACCACGGTGCTAAAATACATTTCAAATGAAAGCACTCAATTTAAGACTTTTGTTGCCAACAGAATCTTCATGATCAGAGATCATTCACAACCTTCGCAGTGGAGGTATGTCACATCTGCCTTTAATCCGGCTGATCAAGCTTCTAGAGGGCTAAGCATAGAAAACTTTCTCAAGAGCACCACATGGTCACATGGTCCAAGTTTCTTATCGAAGTTAGAACGTGACTGGCCGAAAAGACCAGATCAACTGAACAATTCACTTTTTGAAGATGATCCAGAAGTTAAAATTTGTATAGTTAACATGACAAAAATAGAAGAGGCAACTGAACCCATCAACAAACTAATCACTTACTTTTCAGATTGGCATCGCTTGAAGAAAGCAGTGGCTTGGTTCCTCAAGTTTAAAGACATACTGTTGCACTTAAGAAATGAAAGAAAAACATTTCAACTAGAAGCCAGTCAGACTAAAGGTAATCCAGAAGAACAAAAATCACTCATCACAAAGCACATGAAAAGGTACAAACAGACTTTAAAACCAAGTCCAATTTCTCTAGATGACTTAGTTAAAGCTGAAACAGAGCTTATCCGACTAAGTCAACAGCATGAATTTCCAGAAGAATTAAAGGCTCTAAAGAAAAAGACTTGCATTAAAAAAAACAGTCAAATCTATAAACTTGACCCGATCATACAAGACAGAATACTGAGAGTTGGAGAAAGACTCTGCAAAGCTGCAATGCCCCAAGAAGCTAAACATCCAGCAATTCTTCACAAGCATTCAAATGTTGTTTCTCTAATATTGCAGCACATTCATAAACGATTTAGACATTGTGGGCGCAACTATGTGCTCGCACAGTTACGCCAGAAATACTGGATACTTCAAGCGAATTCAGCTATCAGAAAAATAATTTCAAAGTGCATAACGTGCAGAAGATACAATGCGAAAGTAGGTGAGCAAAAAATGGCAGATTTGCCAGAAGATCCCCTAGCACCCATCAAACCACCGTTCACTAATGTTGGAGTCAATTATTTTGGCCCCTTTCCAGTCAAAAGAGGAAGAAGTCTAGTCAAGAGGTACGGAGTAATCTTCACATGTTTAACAACCAGAGCTGCGCACATAGAGATTGCACATAACTTAGACACTGATTCTTGTATCCAAGCCATACTCCGATTTACGGATAGAAGAGGACAAGTTAAAATCATGCACTCAGACAATGGAACAAATGTTGTTGGAACAGAAAGAGAGCTAAGAGAAGCTACTAAAAACTTGGAACACGAAAAAATCTGCAACGCTATGATGCAGGAACAAATCAAATGGATTTTCAATCCACCATCAGCCTCTCATCAAGGTGGAGTGTGGGGAAGACAAATCAGAAGCATAAGAAAGATCTTAAATTCAGCACTAAACCAACAAACACTCGATGATGAAAACCTTCCTACAATGATGTGTAGAGTGGAATCAATACTCAATAACAGACCCCTTACAAAGACATTAGATGACTCAAATGATTTGGAACCACTCACACCCAATCACTTGTTATTACTGAAGATAAAACCTGAAATACCACCTGAACTCATTTCAGAAAATGAACCATACCCAAGAAGACGCTGGAAACAAATTCAATACATGGCTGATTTGTTTTGGAAAAGATGGACAAAAGAGTATTTGCCAATACTTCAAGAACGTCAAAAATGGCTTGCACCAAGAAGAAATTTCGAACCAGGGGACATTGTTTTAATTGTAGACAAAGCTACACATTGCAATTCCTGGGTAATGGGCAGAGTCATCAAGACAATGCCAGATGCCAAAGGCGCAGTCAGAAGAGTTTGTGTGCAGACTAAAACCAGCACACTGGACAGACCCGTGAATAAACTGTGCCTGCTTCAAGAAACAGCCAATGTTTGAGATATTAATTTTTTAAAATGTTTGTTCGCAGTGTTATTACTAGTGATTTGAAAAGAATAGTTAATATAAAAGTAATTGGCTCATATTTAAGTAAAGTAAAGTAATTGACTCCGCTCCTGCATAGCCAATTAGGGGCCGGAAATGTAAGAGCCAATCTTAGAAAGTTAAAGTTTTCAGTTAAACTCATATTAATGTTTGCTTGATTTGAATAGAATATAAATTTCTTTCATAATCATAACTTATGGTATAGTCTTTTCCCCCTATAAGTTAGCAAGAGATAGAACCTTCTTACTATGACTGAGAAACAGTGTGATAATAAGCTTAGTTGTGGTAAGAACAAGTCCCAGTAAAGAGGGACTTGAAAGACCCATTTTCAAGTTAGAAATGGGATAAGCATACAGTTTTCTGACCATTTTGAAATGGTTCAGAAATGTTAAGTAAATAGTAACGATTTGAGATATAACAAGATTAAGCCTAGAACTGAACTTTTCTTAACATTAATTTTTCCTTTTTTTGCTATTTTAATTTTCTTTTTTGTGTGAGCTGTTTTACTTTGAAACTTAACTGAACTTTTAAAAACTAAAATATTTTGTCTGTGGAATCATTTCTGCACGTCAGGCTTTTGTTGAATCCCATTTTTTGAGTTGAAGCTGCAGAACTTTGGTAATTTTCGGATAACACAGCTACAATATATATATATTAAGGGTGCAACGATACATGTATCGATATTGAACCGTTCGATACAGTGCTTTCGGTTCGGTATGCATATGTATTGAACGATACAAAATTATATATTTATTTGATCAGCTTTTCTTCTGACAATGCCGTCTGTGTTGAGAGCTCAGTGGATCTGCGTTCGACTACTCCGCCTAGGCTGCATTGTCGAGCGCAGATCCACTGAGCGCCGCCCACATGCATTCACTCAAGCTAGCGAGACAGAAGTTAAGCTCGATGCAGCATGGCAACTGCCTCAACGCCACCCGAAGTTGAACCTCCTCCACCGTCATTGAAATCTGGCGTTTGGAACTATTTTGGCTTTCATGTGAAGTATGACCCTGATGGTAAGCGTGTTGTGGACAAAACTACAACAGTATGTCGGATGTGCCACGCAATGCTTAATTACATTGGTGGGAACACAACAAATATGACTGCGCATTTACGCCGACATCACCCTAGTGCAAAGACAAGTGGAAGCAGACAAAAACAACAACAAGCACGCATGCTACAAACTTTACCCGAGTCATTTAGACAGCCGTTAGCACATGATTCTAAGAGGGCAAAAGAAATTGACAGGGCAATTGCAACTTTTATTGCTGTCGACATGCGACCCTTTTTTGTTGTAGAAAACACCGGGTTTCAGGAAATGCTGAGAGTACTTGAGCCCCGTTACAGTATTCCTTCACGAACTTATTTCACCGATACCGCAGTTCCTGCTTTGTACAAGGAGACAAAAGCTAAATTAGAGACTGCAGTGTCAGCAGCACCCGCTGTTGCTCTGACCTCAGACGGCTGGACATCAAGAGCTACACAGAGCTACCTGACTGTCACCACACATTACATTGATCCGGAATGGCAGATGAAAAACTGTGTTTTGCAGACACGCCTGGTCGAAAGTCACACCACTGACGACTTAGCCAAAGGTCTGTCAGAAGCTGTGGAAGATTGGAAGTTAGTGCGACCAAATGTGACAATACCTGTAACTACTGACAATGCTAAGAACATAGTTAATGCTGTCACAGCTGCTGGGCTGGGGCCACAAATCGGATGTTTTGCGCATACTATTAATATAGCTGCTCAGAAAGGAATGGCAGTGCAGAAGGTTTCCCATCTCCTGGCAAAGATGAGAAGAATTGTCTCCTTCTTTCACAGAAGCACAACAGGATGCAATGTGTTTAAGAAAAAACAGCAGTTGCTGCAGCTTAGTGAAAAAAAACTCATTCAAGATGTTCCAACTAGGTGGAACTCCTCTCATGATATGATGGAAAGATACCTTGAACAGCAAGCTGCGGTGTATGCTGCTATGGCCGACAACACTGTGAAGAAGAGTATGAAGAACATTCAGAATCTAACTCAGGAAGAACATGCACTGGCTGAAAATCTCATTACACTCATGAAAACCCTAAAAACTGTGACAGTCATGATGTGTGAAGCATCATCTACAACGGCATCCATGATCCTGCCACTTAAAATGAACATCCTGAACTCTATGGCACAGTCTGATGATGACAGCCCAGCAGTGAGAGATGTAAAAAAAAACATCAGGGAGGACCTGGAGCAGAGATACGCTGATCCTGCCCTTCAGAATTACCTACACAAGTGCACAGCTTTAGATCCTCGATTCAAGTCCCTGCGACACTTGGATGATGTCACTCAGCTGAGAGTCTATGGAGCACTCACCACAGAGCTTGTCCTGAGCATTGAACAAGTAGGGGTTTTTTTCATTTTTCAAATTTTATTTTGCTACTGCTTGATTTACTGTTAACGGTTTGGTTGTTTATATTTCCTCAGGACCAAGCCGCAGGCACCACAGAAACTGCGACCTCCGCAGAGACTCAAACAGAAAACTCTTCAGATTCACCATCAGCATCTCCACCAGAGAAAAAGTCGGCCATGAAGGAGTTGTTTGGAGAACTGTTCATGGCACAGGAGCCAAGGACCAGGTCTGCAGCCGAAGTGGCAGAGGAGGAAATTAACTTGTACAAGTTAGCAGACTGCATTCCCACAGATGATAACCCACTGAGATGGTGGAAGAAACATCAGAGCTTGTACCCTCATCTTTCCAAGTTGGCACAGTGTTACTTGGTTGTACCTGGAACCTCTGTCCCAAGTGAGAGGGTGTTTTCCACAGCAGGTGACATTGTCACAGCAAGCAGATCTGTACTGTCAGCAGAACATGTGGACATCCTAATTTTTCTGAAGAAGAACATGGAAATTGAGTAAACTATGTTTTGGTTTGTATTTAAGTGGACCTTTTATTTAAGTTGTTTATGTTGTATATGCAGCTAAGTGCTAGCACTCCAGAAGATGTGTTAGGGGAGGTCCATTAAAGAGTGGTTCATTTTATGGGTACCTGATTTGTTTAATATGCTGCTGAGACTATACCCCAGAAGAAGGGTATAGAATAGCTTTTATTTTTATTTATTTTTTATTCTTTACATGGTGGTTTTTTGGTTTTACATGGTGCTAAGTATGCACAACAGAAAATATGTGAAGTATAGCTTTACCAGATTTAAGTTTTCATGTGTTTTCTGTACACCATAGAACAATGGTTCTAAAATTGTTTTCATGTCAGGGATTGGGTGTGTTTGTTTTATATTCTACCAAGTATAGAAAATACAGTCAGGGATCCCCAAATAATGCAGAACTGTATGTGGTTGATACCTTATTTTTAGAACATTTCAAATGTTTCAAAATATATTTAGGAAGGCATTTCTGTGCAATACATATTTTTATTTAAGTTGTTTTTGTTGTATATGCAGCTAAGTGCTAGCACTCCAGAAGATGAGTGTGAGGGGAGGTCCATCAGAGAGTGGTTCATTTTATGGGGACATGATATGTTTAATATGCTCCTGAGAATATACCCCAGAAGAAGGGTATAGCATAGCTTTTATTTTGGAAAGGGACCTTTCTCTGTAATAAACTCTTTTCCAAACTCTTTTATTTTTTTATTATTTTGTTTTTTCAGCAACATTTAATTTAAAAACTGTATTTTTGAGTTAAAAGAAATATATATAATTTTAATAAATTACAAATTAAAAAAGGCATGAAAATTTTTTTGTATCGAAAAAATATCGAACCGTGACACCAAAGTACCGAACCGAACCGAACCGTAAATTTTGTGTATCGTTGCACCCCTAATATATATATATATATATATATATATATATATATAGATAAATATATGTGAATAACAATATATATATAATGCAATTTTCATTACAACAAAGTATTTTTATGGTTCCGACAGTTTCCCCATATGACATAAGTCTATAGAAATCTCGTCACTATGAAATACATGCAGCAGATACTTTCATTACAACAAAGTGCCCAAACATACCTTGAAATGCCTGAATGAATAATCCACAGAGCAGTTAGTTCTGCGGTCGCAGCTCAGTTGTGCACAACAAACCCCAAACAGAAACATTTTTTTTTCTTTCTTCGAACTTTCCTCTTACTGTTTTTTTGCTGTTTTTGTTTTTGCTGGTTTTCAATGATATCTTTTGCTTATTGCTCGTCAACATTTGAAAAAATCCATTGGACTTTAACTTATTGTCACCCTCCTATAGAAATGGCAGAGGTGAAAAAACAATAACAGTTCATATTAGAAAAAAAAAACTTTAAATGTTTGCGGCACTCGATTCTGGCAAAAAGAAAAAAGACGTTGCCAGTGAATTCGGAATTTCGCCATTGACACTGTGAACTTTCTTGAAAGACCGAGCAAGAAAAGAAGAAAAATCTCGGGTTGCAAACGTATACAAACTTTTGCATTTGAAGACATTGAAAAAGCAGTTTTTATGTGGTTCTGTGATGCTTATTTAAGAAACATTCCTATTAATGCGGCACTCATTCAACAAAATGTAAGGTTTCTAAACTCTCTTGGGACCTCCCCCAACAGGACACACACCGAAGAGTGTCCTGAAGTGCAACCACCACATCTGTGGAAGACTGTTTATCCATTGCCAGGGCAACAACAGCTTTATTTAGCATGAAATAGGAACAGCATGGTTATTTATTGTAGCGGGATATTCCACTCTCCCTCTCTCACAGACACAACAATCAAGCAGAGTTGTGGCCAGGTTAGTGGCCAATTAATACTGTTCCCTGCATTTATAATTTTCCTTGCATCACCCATCGATGACAGCAGTTATAGTGTGACCGCAGTCGGCTCAGATTTGCTTTCGCAATGAGCTGCTGCAGCGCTGGGAGCCTGCAGTTGCCCTGGCGACGGACCACCTGTCTTCCACAGACCTGGCGATTGTGCTCCAAGATGCTCTTTGGCATGTCATCCTGTTGGGAGGAATCCCAAAAGAGTTTAGAAACTTTACTATATATATATATATATATATATATATATATATATATATATATATATATAGTGGAAAAATAAAATATGACAGATAAAGTTTTTGGGGAATTGCCCCGTATAACGTCCAGCGGACAGGTCAAAATAATAGTTGAAACAAGCAGGTTCAACAACAACATTTGACAACCCATAAAGTAAAACTGGGGGTATTTATACAGAAACAGAAATGGCTACAGGAAATTAAAGGGGGGGAAGTGACGTCTTGTTTCTGACTTCTGAGTGACGTCATCATCAAGGGCCGGAAAATACTCTTTGGACATTTTGGCTCCGCGACACATTGTCTATTTTTCTTCCTTGCTTCTGCGGAGAAAGAAAGAGAAAGGTCAGTACCCTTTTTTAACCCTCCGTCTCTC
>JANRMT010062808.1:13406636-13445714 GCA_026402145.1 Polypterus bichir lapradei
TATATATATATATATATATATATATATATATATATATATATGAAGCTCTAACAAAATGAATCATTAAACATTTAAACATAAGAAAAAGGATTGAATGTAAATCAAGGGTTAACTAAATATAATTTAAAACACACCAACATAATTTTCCAGTATTACAATTAGGTAAATGAGTAATGAATACCCCTCCAGAAAGAGAAAGCCTATGCACCCCTCCTATGAAGTGATACTAAGATCAATGGGAAATCCCACAAAGCACCCAGCTGGCCTTTTGGTGGGCAGTGGCTCAGTAGAGAGAAGAGGTACTTTACAAGACAATTGTTTGTTACACTTTAATCCTGGACACAAATTAGTTTTCACTTTTATTTCTATGTTTTTAATTTCATTGGAAATTTGGGTATAACTTTAGGGCTTTTATAATATTCCTAAACGTGGCAAAAATGTATGCCCATGATTATGTCTTATTATCAAAAATAACACATTTAAACAAGATGAAAGAGCAAATTAAAAAATCCTATCTAGTTACATGGACCTTAACAGCAACTGTTCACATCATTGCACTTCAAATCAAAGATTGTTTTCCTCCAAAATTGTACTATTTTCGGTTAGACATTGAGGCAGCCACCAGAACTGATCATCTAGTACCACATATAACTAATATCTTTTGTGCATTTGACTTTCAGCAAGAAATTATTACAATGTGTTCTAGAACCCTGAAGAACAATGTACATTATTGTATATGTGCTGTATGTCTTAAAATCATGCAGTAACAAAAACAAAAGACAAATAATAATACCTTTTTCTTTCTAGGTGTTTTTCAGCTTTGGGGCTTTATAGTGAAAACTATTTTTTAGGTTCTGGCTCCTGTTTCTTGCATATTTGTAATGGAAGAAACTAGTTAATATAAAGAAATGAGAAACAAATATAAAAACAATGACATTTTCAGTCATTCTCACAGAACCATTAATATACAAAGCAAATAAAATTGTCCAGAAATGCATCTCTAATTTATTGTTTAAGTGTGGTAATACGGCCTTGTAAATATACATTCAGTGTCACTCTGCATTCCTTTGAACATCAGGATTTTATTTGAGTGTTACATTGTATGAAATGCATTTTTGCATCTTTCTATTACATTTACTGTTAATACAGTAAGACTTACTGTTATCTATGAAATGCTTCCCTGCTCTTTTATTAATTTCTTTAATTAAAATAATTTCTTGGGGCGGCACAATGGCACAGTGGTAGCGCTGCTGCCTTGCAGTTAGGAGACCCGGGTTCGCTTCCCGGGTCCTCCCTGCGTGGAGTTTGTATGTTCTCCGCGTGGGTTTCCTCTGGGTACTCCGATTTCCTTCCACAGTCTAAAGACATGCAGGTTAGGTGCATTGGCAGTTCTAAATTGTCCCTGATGTGTGTGTGTGCCCTGTGGTGGGCTGGCACCCTGCCCAGAGTTTGTTTCCTGTGTTGGCTGGGATTGGCTCCAGCAGACCCCCGTGACCCTGTAGTTAGGATAAAGCAGGTTGGATAATGGATGGATGAAAATTATTTATTAAAATTATTTTTTAAAAAAGAAAACATCAGCCCATCTACTACTTTATTCTGTCTCTTCACTAGAGCCTATGCCAACAGCTACATTTACAACAGTCCCCTTCAGTCCCCACTGTCCCTTTCACACACACACACCCATTTCTAGAATCATCTGAAGGAAACACTTTGCTTTTGAAATGTGGGAATACATTTGAATCAAAATATAACAATCAATGGAATACAGTGGAACCTTGGTTCATGACCATAATTTGTTCCAAAACTCTGGTCGTAAACCGATCGGTAGTGAACCAAAGCAATTTCTACCATAGGATTGTATGTAAATACAATTAATCCGTTCCAGACCGTACGAACTGTATGTAAATGTATATTTTTTTAGTTTTTAAGCACAAATATAGTTAATTATACCATAGAATGCACAGCGTAATAGTAAACTAAATGTAAAAACATTGAATAACACTGAGAAAGCCTTGAACAACAGAGAAAACTAACACTGCAATAGTTTGCACTATAGTGCTAGGAACCGCTCGCTAAAAACACTTTTTTTTTTTTAATGAGTTTTAAACACAGGGAAAAAAATGAACATTTGAAAAATCTGTAATTTAATAAACCAACGAGAAAAGTAACATTGCCACAATGCACGCTATGAAACGATCACTGTAAACAGAACTGAAAACAAAAACAAGCCATTTCTACCTTATGAGTCCAGCCTTCCCTCTCTCGCTTGCTCGCTCTCTCTCTCTTTCGTGAGCCTGGAGCGCCTGTGCGTGTGCCTCTGTCTTGCGTGCCTGTGTGCGTGTGCCTCTGTCTCCCACGCCTGTGTGTGTGTGTGCCTCTGTCTTGCGAGCCTGTGTGCGTCTCTCGCGTGCGCCTCTGTGTGTGTGTGTGTGTGTGTATGTGTGTCTCGCTCACGCGCACCTGTGTGTGTGTGTGTGTGTGTGTCGCGCTCTCTCTCTCTTGCTTGCTCGCTGCACAGGAAATGCACAGGGAGAGACTGAACATGTACAAACCTAAAGGGAAACTAGCTTGTTCGTATACCGAATGTGTGGTCGTGAACCGAGGCAAAAGTTTGGCGAACTTTTTGGTCGGAAACCGAGTTGTACATGCACCGAGACGTTCGTGAACCAAAGTTCCACTGTACCAGAGAAATATGCATTCATTTATGCTTTTGTTATAAAGAAATGAAAAAAACACTATTTCAAAACATTTGATTGAACTGCGCAGCATCCTTGTGTTTGTACATTAGCTCTTACTTAAAAACAGCATTCATGGGTAACAATACTGAACAGCGTGAGTCCACCAGGAAGCTTTTGAAAGCACAAGACCCAACTGCCACAAGTTTAGCTATGTCGGCTTGAATTCTGCTACTCCAAATTAAGGGCACAGCAATCGCTACTATCAGTAGTTAGTTTCTCAAAAGTGAGTGTGCTCCCAGTCTCCAAGCAATTATCCTGTCAAAAAAATCTCATTAGTGCCATGATCTGAAAGCAACAAACTTATCACCAGTGATTCATTCACCACTGGAGATTAAGTGTTAGATGCCAGTGGTTCAAATACACAAAATATATTTGGTACATGTTTGGCGTCTAACAAAATTCTGACCGGCGTTTTGCAGAAGATGGCACACAGTGATTATGATGTATCTTTGCCCGTGCCTTACAGTTTTCACTTTGAAAGTGTTACATAGCGAACACTCAACAAAGCAAGTTAAAACAATATCCAGCATAATACAAACAAAAATATTTACACACCTTATTAGACATTTTGCCCTGCTTTTTTTTTCAAATGGAGGGTAGAAGCTTTTCATAATATCAGCTCCTTCACATTCATGTCAGCGTTAAAGTACCACTAAGCTAGAGTCATGGATCTGAAAAGATCGAAGTCTTGCAGTCTCACGAGAACTTGATTGCAAGCATTTTACACAACAGCGGTAGATAAATATGGTCATTTGTAGAATGTTTTTGTTTAAAGATACATAAAGATGACACTTTCCACTATTATAGTTTGCTAGTTTCTCCAATTTTATTACTGTGGGTGTAAAGCAATGCTTTTACTTGCTCTAGCTTGTACACTGAACCAGCACTTATGAGAAATTCTCTGTCTATTTGGATTCAGCTGAAGGACATAAAATGCTGTACACCGTGAAAAACAGTTTTAAGAAAATATTTTATATTTAATATTAACAATTAATAAAACTCAAATAGTGGAGAGTGGCTGGAAACCCTAAAAAGCATTATAATCAAAATCAATATGTGCTGCTTGAGCCAAGGCAAACCATGGCATAATACAAAAAAGCACAACTAGCACACTAATACATTTATTATAGATTTGTTTTGTGGGTTTAATAGCAATAATTATCATAGACCTTACTGGTATTACCTTATCGGACAGTAAATAGTAGCTTATCTAGGTTTAACATATTTTGGTTATTGTTGCCTTTTCTCCATTTCTTTCAACAAAAAGGTGGCATGCCCTTGTACATAGGCCTTAACAGAAGAAAGGACACATTGTGCAAATCCCTGCTGCACTTAACATGCTGCATTCTGTATGAAGGTTGAAGTTGATGACATCTTTCACCAAATTGTGGGCCTAGGGTTGCTATGCTACTGTCATTATCACATGCATGCTGTTGCTGATGTGTTACATTACGGAAACCATTTTGTCTTCAATCATAAATACTGTTAAATCTTGCTTTAGAACAAAACAAAAGTCTACAAGTTTGTAGCCAAAACTGCTGTCAAAAAGTATTTGATTTTTTATTACGAAGGGATTTAGTCAGTCAAACAGTGGGCCCTATCTGTCTGGGCAGACAGATTGGAGGCTGGGATCTTCAAACCCCATTTAGAAAAGTTTATGGTTTTGTTAAAGATTTCAGGATTTGATTTAGGTTGGATTTTTTGATTTTGAGTCTGTTTACTGGGCAGACTTTGTAAACTCTGTCACTCATTAAATTAACTGCAATTTAGCAACCATAAATATTGATTTTTATTTTTATGCTCTGCCACATCATGAAAGAAATAATGTTCTACAAAACTCTTGTGCACAATAAAGGCGTCCATTTTTATCAGAGCCTCTTTTAAGCTAATAGTGTTGAATAGTGTTAAAACTCAAATAGTAAACACTTATGTGGCCCTTCAAATGAAGCATTCCCAAAAATGTAAAAGCACTCTCTTAATGTGTTAATAGTTTTAGACAGCAGGTATACCTATGATCAAAGAAATTAAAACTCAACAATGATCAATTGTATTAATTACCAAGAATTTCTTCACCACAATACAACCTGCCACTGAATTTTGGCACACAGATTTAGGTTCATACATCAATACTGAAAATTAATGTTGCATTTGCAGGGTTAATCTTAGTTGTTTAATTATTGTAATTTTATCATTATAGTAAGGCTGAAATTTTAATCTGTTCTATTTTTGAAAAGTGTTAGATTCACATGCCTGTGTTCTATAACTGGTTATTTCTTTAAAGTTCAAAGTAAATGGTAAAAAAGTGTACATAAAAAATATAATAGGTAATGAAAATTTTTTAAATTAATTACCTACTAAAATATAATCAAAATAATACAAATGGAGTATTTTGTTGTTCTGGCCTCAGATAAAAGCTGGTTTATCAATACTGTAATCCATTCTGTGTGGTCTGTTATTTTATATTACAGATTCATACCAGTGACAGCGATTTACTGGCCTGCAGACTGGCCATGAAGACTTTTTTTTATTCAAGATAACCCAGTAATTCTGTCAGTCCCTTTTCTGCCCCATACAAGTTTGATTTCCCTTGAGCCACGACAGCCCCCTTGCTATACGGACAATTTATTAGTGAGGAAATAATAATAATAATAATGCGTAAAGAATAATGGCAAAAAAACTACCTGGTAATGCTATACAAAAGTAACGTAACGTAGATCTCTGAACTGTGTCTTTCTTCTACCAGAAAGCCTCTGGGTACCTAAAAACTAGCAAGTTGAGATGCTTGTTCCAGATTATGTATCATCCTTTTGTCATATTTGTTTTTTTAAATGATTTTTTTGCTATTATAGCAAATTCTACCAGACGTCACATGAAATTCTTAAATAACTATATTCAACACAACTTTAAAAAGTAGCTTTTAAATAGTAGTTTTATCAGATAAACTAGGTGCTTAAATGAACTGCTGCTTTTGTTTTACAAACTGAACTGGTTTGATTAGTTTATCCTTTGTGCCCAGTGCTGTGAAGAAAGGCTGCCACATCTTATGTCTTTTAAATAGGCAAAGCACACTCTTAAAACATGCTAGAGGGGTACTTCAGAGCAATGCCATAGAGGAGTGATTTTTGGTTCCTAAAAGACTCATCCACATGATGCTTTCAGAAAGTCCCTTTTTTATTCAGTTTCATAACTGACTCCATGCATCCATACATCAAATAATCATGAATAGATGGTAACAGATTTGTAAAATACCGATGGCTAATGATTTTAAAAGGACTCTTGCTGCATACAACAACACAGGCTAAGTCCAGGTTTTCTGTTAGTGTTGTTCTTGGTAGCCTACCATACATTAAAGATTTCAGGGTTTTCCCTACATATTATGAAATATGTAATTTTTTGGGTGTTGTACCGTGTTATCCATTATGAATGTAGTGAGAAGTCAAGCAAAATTACACCTTTTATTAGCTAACTAAAAAGATTACAATATGGAAGCTTTCAAGGCATCTCAGGCTCCTTCTTCAGGCAAGATGTAATGTGAAGGTGTCATTTCTCAGAATGAAATTGTTCTTTTTCAAGCATTGGGTCTATGAGGAACCATACAACTCAGTAAAGAACTATGTAGTGCCATTAAAGAACTGTTATTTTTAAGATTGCAGATTCAAAAAGAGAACAGATAAAAGGGTACTAAATTATATATTCTCACATCATCCATTGTAGCAGTTTCAACAGCTGTCTACCATCTCTATTTGTTCATGCTTCTACTTACTGCCTTTTCTTGGCTATATGCTGGAAACTAAGTTCGAACAATTGCTCTGCATTTTTGTTTACTCTCCTTCCAATCTCAAATGAGCTTTACTGCCTAAAACATTTTCTGGCAATCTAACATCATTTGCAATGGCAATCTGCCATGAATATTATAATGCACTTTGCAAAGTTAATGATATCCTTAAGAGAGATGCTTAATTGCATTCTTTGCTTATTCACCTTGCTCTTCAGCTGCTTTTGGTCTACAACAGCCTCCTGAAAGAAAAAAACTACATTGTAACAATTGTAACTTTACTGCTGGACATATGTATACCACTTATGGCACAGGTCCTAAAAGCAAGACCTTTAAATGTTTTGTGCATGCACAATTAGAAACCTACATCTACCCAAAGAAGCTTCAAGAAATATAGGACCTAACTTATGAGACTGACCATAGTCACAAAGTAGGATCAGCACCCTAAAGATGGAAGAATTCATTCAAGAAGCTGGGAAAGAACCCGCATCCTTCTAAATAATTCCCAGGTAATTCTTACCTCTTTGTCAATTTCTCATTAAACAGGTGTTTTACTTTGCTTTATGTAATAATAAAGAGCTGTGTCACAGCTTCTTTTTAGTCTTTCTTGCAGCCATGTACATTCACAGGCATACTCTTTTTAGACCTTAAGAAAGACATCAGCTAGCATCAGGATGGAATGACCAGACACAAATAAGTTCATATTGAAATGAAGATGAAAGGTGCACAGTAGATTTCAAATACTATAATGCGCAGAGTTTGTGTGCTAAGAAATTACTCAGTATGATACAGGCATTCAGTTATTACAGGACTGTTTTCATTGTTCTACATATATATTTATTTGCACATTAATTGCAGCTGAGGCAAAAGAAAAAAACTCTGATTTGCTGAGAACTAATAAACACGTGTAGTATAACATACTGTTATAAAACGGAATGTCTGCTTGAGCCAGCATGTGGCAAGTTACTTTATGTATCATTTAGCATAAACAGTAAATATCTTACCATGCATGAATGATGTTAAAAATCTGCCAGGCATGGAACATTTTGCATGCTTTTATCACCTAGGGAAAGATGCAGCACTAGATTATCATATTAAGATTAAATACAACTGTTTGTGAGCAAAAAAAATAGACAGGAAAGTTGAAGTACAAAGAAATAATTAAACAAAACATGTGCATTATTCATTCAGAATGTATTTCCTAATCAGCCGGCTTACAACATTGTTATTGATTTTACACTAATGCATTTCTAAAATTCAGACTTTTCTAGTTAGTGCACTGCGATGTACTTTGTAATGTTAATCAAGCATAGCATTTAATTCACTGTATCATGTTTAAGTGTTGCCTGTTGTAATTTGTTACACTTTACTTGATGTGGCTGTGTGGCTGTTTATTTAATAAAAATAAAATACACTCTATATGGGTCAACCAAGTGTAATACTGAAGAGCAGTGAAGTGCACCAAATGGATTATGTAAAGATAAAGTGTGCATATTGCCTAAAGTAGGGTGATTTTCTTGTTGCCTTTGTCTTTTTTGGGATCTGCTTGCATTATACTCAGACATGAAATAACTTGATACACAATAGCGCACTGTTAACTGATTAGCTATGCAAATTAATACACCATAAATATGTTTTGTGGACTTTCAGTAAAAAAAAAATGCTCAGAGGTAATAAGCAAAGAAGCAAATGTATTAAAAGAATGAACCAGAATCATACCATAAATTGATACTTTTTGGGTTGGCTCCGACTATAAAGTGATCTTGGCTGAAACCCAGCACTACTTTACTGCTTGACAACCTGCCAAGAACATTCTGAACAAGCTTTAGTCACTTACAGTGACATAAAAGCCATGTAAGTCAAAGGCCTTTTTTCAGTGTAACAGCAACAGTCATGCAAAATTTCGCAAGCAGCAAAAGCTGTATTCATTCAGTTAATTTCCATATTAGCATATTACTCAAATGAAAAATGGAGTATGAAGGCTTTTGTTTTGCTTCTAGTCAGATTTCCACTGCTAGTGATCCACAGGTCTTTAAGGAAGGCAAGTGCTTCTAGGGAAGTTCAAAACATGTTAGCATTAATGAATTCATCATCCACATACTGAACCCTGATTCAGTTTTAGGACAATGGTGAAGTGAATACTTTTGCAAAAGCACTGGTGCCGGGCACGAAACAGCCCTGTGTGTGATAGGCTAATTCAATGCAAGATACTACTTTATATTAAAAATAATCTTTAAAATCTCTCTATAAATAACTGCAAGTTTGGATATTAATGTTTTTCCCATTTACAACCCGTAATCAAATTGGTTTACTTACAGTTTAATTACAATGCTTTTTGTTTCTTTATTAAGGAGAACAATGTATGTTTTTAATATTGCAAAAGAAATTCAACAATTGTATTAATTAATTTTATTCTGTCACTATGACATACTAAAGAAAGTCCACCATTCTTGAAAAGTTGTCCATTTCAACTAGAAAATATAACAGATGGCAAGTAGTCCACACGCTGGGTGATGTGATCCACTCTTTGCTGTTTGAATCTGATTACTTTAAACGCTGAATTTCTGCAATTGAAAGGTTATAAACAACCATAGGGCAAAGCTATCATATACCATTTTCTGTGATTCAGCATTGTAACTTAAGCCAGTGTTACTTGACTTTTTGTCTTGGAGTATGTCAGATTTGCCGATTGTTGTTGATCTCATTTCTTCACCATGTCAAATTACATGACTGAAAATCACAACCCATGTTATATTTACTGACTGAGTTCTGATCGTCCAGTGCAGTTGTGCATGCCTCTTTGACTGACAGTGTGCTGCCTGACTGAGTGGGTGCTATACAAATTGTTAACAGCTGCAGCGAGTTCAGCAGCAATCTCTGCCATTTAATTATTTTTTCCACTCTGCTATGGTATGTATAATATGACACATCAAACAGATTTGTTTCTCTTCTATTTGTGAGCTCCATAGCCCCCATGCTGCCTGACAGTGCTTTGTGATGGTTTAATAGTTGTGATGCCTTCAGCCTTAGTCTTTGCCCATTTTTCTTTTTTCGATTGTGTTTTAGTACATTAAATATGAGGTATCAGACAGATGAGCTTCTCTTTTATTTGTAAGATTTAAAACACTCATGTTCCTTATTCCTTGTCGCTACATTCTATGCATTGTACTGCCAGTTGAACGCTTATTGGTTCTTGACTCTTGTACGTAGAGTCTGCCTCTATGACCAAAGTGTTAAGTAAAACTGCTTGAGTTTATCCAAGGTAGTCACAGACTAGTTGGTCTCAGTCATCAAGTATGTCACATTAAACAATCAGCTTCACACAAGCATGCCGCTGACTGCGTCTGACCGGCTAAAATTATGTAAATGAAGGCTAAGAATGAAAATCCTTCAAAAAGTCTTTTAATGTGACAACTGGCTTTAGTTTCCTAAGAAGAAAAAACTGTAACTTTAAAGTGGTCTAATCTTCTATCAGAGTCCACAAAATTTAAAGTTAGTTTCCTTTTTATACATGAAAACATTTTCTAGACCATCAGTGTGGAGTTTTACAATGCATTAATTGCTTATTTCACATTTGTGGACTTTTTTTTTTTAATGTGGCGAACAATTTCTTTCCGTTCAAAAAATGAGTCTTGGTTTCTGTAATGAGCTGAAACTTCTGAATGCACTATTATACACTAATAGTGGGAAATGTGGGACACACTACCACATATCATACTTTTAAAATCTATTCTTGTGTTATATTTCTCCTGTTGGATTGTAAGCACACAGAAAACTTTATGTGTAATAAAAAAAAAACAGGAAAAATCTTTATACATTTTAAAGAACAAGTCATGTCATGTCATTTTCTAACCCCTTTAAAGGTCTATGCACGTGCTGGAGCTTATTCCAGCTAGCACAGTGCACAAGGCAGGAACAAACTATTGATAGGTTGCCAGTCCAGCCAACCACATACTAGGACTGATTTAGAATCACCAGTCCATCTAACCTCTGGAGCACCCAGAGGAAACGCATGTACCTCCATGCAGGGACTCCATACAGGGAGGACACAGGACATGAACCCTGGTCTCCTTACTGCAAGGCAGCAGTGCAACCACTGTATCACTGGGCTGAGCAATAAGTTTTATTTATAAATATAATGAACAGCTTATTTTCCTAAGCGATTATTGCTGAGTCAGTGTTTGGAAAAAACTGCACTTTTTTGCTGCTTTAGTGGTGGTAAGTTAAAAGCTCCATAGATGAGAGTGAAACATAGCTACTGAATTCACAAGTAGTAAATGGTTGCAGACCACATACCTTTAAAAATTAGTAGTCTGTGCATCAGACCATCACCTAAATAGAAATCAAATGGTTTGACGTTTACTTAGAACTTAGTACCAATAAAGGAAACATTTGAATGGTGAGGTTACCGTCAACTATTTTTAGTATACACAACATAAGTGTCTGTGATTAACATTTCATTGACTATTAAAATGAATTTTAAGTTTAAAACTACATCTAATGCTCTATCTGTGTCTTTCATGTCAAGTATTTAATAAGTCACATATAGAAAATATTTTAAAAAATTTGAAAGAATCTAAATATTCTGCAGTATTCTGTATTCTTGTGACTGTGCAGCCACATTCAGCTCCAATTCCATAATAAAGTTTGCTGATGACACTGTGGTGTTGGGTTCTCATCTCAAATAATGATGAGGCAGTGTACATGAAGGAAGTAAAGAACTTGGCTTCATGTTGTCAAGCAAATAACCCACAGCTATGTATTAGTAAAACCAAGGAACTGGTTATGGACTTCAGCAGGAAGAAGCAGCACCAGTCCTACACCCCACTAACTATCAACGGGATCCCAGTGGAGAGGGAAAACACCTTCAAATACCTTAAAGTTAAAATCTCAGAGGATTTAAGATGGACTTTACACGCACAAGCACTGATCACAAAGGTAAGACTGCAGTTGTATCATTTGAGGCAGATGAGGAAATTTAGGGTATCCCCAGTAATACTTAATACTTTTTAAAACTGGGCTATAGAAAGCATACTAACCCACAGCATCACATCCTAGTATGGCAGCTACTCAGCATAAGACAATAAAGCCCTGTAATGGGTGATTAAAACAACAAAGTGTCTCATCAGTTGTGCTCTGCCCTGCCTACGGGACATTTACAATAGGAGCTGTAGAACCAGAGCTAATCAAATTTATTAAAGATCCTTCGCACACCATGAACTGCCTGTTCAGCCTACTGAAATCAGGCAGACATTTCTGTAGTCTTATGGCCCAAACTGAGAGACTTAAAAGGAACATCTACCTTCAGGCCATAAGACATCTTAATCAGGACATGCCACTGCTGCTCACCCCTTATTTATCTAATTTTTCTTCACCTATTATATTATTTTTTTTATGTATCTGTATCTATTCCTTATATTATTTCTATAATGCAGTCTGTTAAGCTAATCAGGCTTACATTTCATTGCACATTGTACATGCTGTGGCGGATGGCCACCGCCAGGGGGCGCATAGACCTATTCAGGGCTCTATTTGGCCACACTTTCTCCACACTTGGAAGTGTGGATGGAAGAACCCCATTGGGCAACTGGAGTCTTTCCGGGTGCCCTATAAATGGAGCCAGTCACCACCACTCAATGGCCAGAGTCGGAAGGAAGAGGAAAAGTCGGAGCAGTAGTGGAGGCAGAGAGACTGGTGGCAGAAAAGGGACTGTGTCGTGCTGTGTTGGTGATTTGTGTGCTGAGCAGAAAATACACCAGGTGTTGTGTGCTTAACCTGTGACCTGCCTGTCTGTATTGGGGTTAGGGCGGCTGTATGTGCCCAGGGCTTCACAATGTATAATAGTGTATCTTGAATAAATGGCAGATAAATAAATACAGATCAAATATTATTAATTTATACAATTACAGCTAATTTACCATGTTTATTCTATATTACAGTATATTGGCATGTGCCAAACGGAGTGAGGTAATGTTAATACAGTATAAAAACAGGTTATTTGAAACTGTTAGCCTACTAGTAAGAAGGTAACAAATGTATGTTGGTACAGTCATTATAAAGGAATTCCACAAGAATAAATGTATAGCCTTTAAACCGTTTTGAGCCTTTTGTTGTGTAATTCTTTTCAACAATACTTCTTACATTGCTAAAATTGATTTTTAGAAGTGAAGGGAGAAACCTGTAAAAAAATGGGATGCTGGCTAACTGTGAAAAGGGCTAATTGCACTCTTACAAGACAGTTACTGTATATATTTTCACCATCCTCATATTACACAATATTTAATGTATGGAATAAACTCGACACTGGGACATTTAGCGGTATGTGTATTGACAATATATCTGCACTCTTTAAACTACTGTGATTCAAATATACAGTCATTTTCCATCAAAAAAAATTCTTTTGCTATACACAAGATAAACACTGAAAAAAAGAAACATGACCAACTTTCCTAACCTTCTCTCAGTATCCACTGTAGTAAGTATACTTTCTAGCTTCAGTAAAACGAAAATTGGTATCTTCAAACTATATAAGAGATTTTCAAAGAGTGCACAACTAGTTTAATGGAAATAACATTAGGGGAAAACACTCACAGGGGAGCATAAACCAAAAGGCTCACCCCTCATAAATCAATTATTATTTTTGGGTAAACATAATCTACAAATTCCCATGGACCTATATTCATGTCTTTTAAGTTGTGATCTGATGAGAGAGGAGAAGATGCCAACTCTCAGGCATTTGGTGCACAGAAACCTCTCTGGAGGTTTCCTTATGTTCATGGAAGTCCTAATAGAAGAGGGTGGAGTGAACGGTGATACCATCCATTGACCATGACCTAGTTGTTGTTAAAGCAAACCTGACAAGCTTTTGGCACCACACATATTCTGTGCTCAAGTGGCTTCTGAAAGTTATAATAGCATTATTGAGTGCAAAAAAATATATATATATATATTTTCATCTCGAGTTTGGATGGCTAGTCTCTTAAATTTAAAGATTTCATTTTCCCCAAGTATGATTTTTCTAATTTTGGAACCATTAGGTAGCTTTGTATTAATGAAACTACTCAAGACTAGAGACTAGAGGGCTGCTGTACAGGATTCTAGCCACCCTAGACAGTCCTCTACACTATAGTTTGGTAGAAACAGCTCACAGGTTTAAAATTAGTTTAAACAGTTAAAAGGACATTGATTCCTAGATGGATGTTAAACTGATTATCAAAAATGCACATTGTTGAATTGCTGTATTGTATTTCAGCTATTCTTTAATTTATTTTGCATGATTATGTAAATCATGTCTCCTCACACATTATATTAAATTAGATAAACTTTATTAATCGCACGGGGAAATTCAGTTGCATTCAGCAACAGAAACATAAAAACTCACAGGACAGATAATGCAGCCAATCAATCAATCAACTGATAAATAAATAAATAAATAAATACAAATAAACTTACTGAGTAAATCAGGTTGAAACATTGAATTTTCTGATAGTAGTGGGCAGAAAAGACCCCCAGAGGTGCTTCTTAGCACACCATGGTGGAATGAGCCTTTGCCTAAAAGTGTTCCAAGACAATGCCTCCGGGAGGGGATGTTTCATGATGGCATCCAATTTTCCCATCATTCTCTTTTCCACAACAGCTCCCAGTGTCTCTAGCGTTTGCTTTGTTTTGTTTGTTTGCTTTGTTTGTTTGAGTGACTTTAATTCAGGTTTTAGGTAAAAATACATTTACTTTTAATCACAGGAAAAACAAATGTGAAAATGGCACTAACTGAGGCAGGTAAAAATGATTTTGAAATGTTATTTCATTCATAGGAAATATCTAATCAAATGCATTGCTTTAAAAAAAAAACTATCACAAGAAAGAATGAATAAATAGACCAAATAAACTTTATAATGCCTTGATCCATAGTGCTATCTTGGCTGTCAACATACTAAATCTCAGAAATGTTTCAACATACTGCATGAACGCCCGGCATTTGAGCATACTATGCTATTTGCACTATGCTTTTTTGAATTTTTCTCCTCTTCTCATTATGCTGCTTCATAGCAATCTTTTTATTTAAGTCACCCTTGGTTTTCTGATAGTGGCAGAAATCTAATCAGTGCATCCAAATAAAATTGGGCATGTAATAGCATGTCACTGGTTTGTGCTGCATTTTCAAAATATACTGTATAATCTAGTTTATCAGTTTATCTGGTAATTCATTTCTTATCAGAGCTACTACTTTAGCTGACAAATAAGAAGTTGCAGAAAACACAATAAAACAGCAAGGATGTTTCCTCTCCAAAACCTATGAAGTCTTAACAAATGTACCACATTAAAAACTGCTTATAGTATGAAAATTCTGCATTTTGGTATGAAGCGTGAAAAAAAGATTTGGGGACAATAAAGCATCATCCTACATCCAGGCCATCCACTTTACCAAGAATGTATTAGTCAGACATCATCAAACATTATTCATCATCTTATTCTACTTGGCCATTAGTCATGGATCAAATCAAGAATGATTGCCCCAACTGATGCTTCAATAAAAGAGAAAAGCTCCTCATCATGGTCTGAAATATTCAGCATTTGCTTGTGTTGTCTGTATTTTTTTCTTCTTCCCTGTTTCATGTACTCATTGTTGGAAAGCCTAGTCTTACATTCATCGCTTTGACATTGATATAACATTGGTTGTCTACTTTTTTTGAACTGTTTGGTAAAGGTGTCACAGCTGCACTGCCTCTGCTCTGTGGCATCCATGGTGGGAAATTAGGAAAACCTCTAAAGCCAGTCCTCTTTTTTTAGGAGGCAAGGACTACAATTTATAATAATATGCGGACACCCTATACCATAGACACAACCAATAATGTCTAATACAGGAGTGCACAGAATAACAATTTTTGACAACATGACCTGGACAATGTCAGTAAAGGGGACAAGCACAGGGGGGATAGGCAGTTGACTTTTTGCGGCTAGTGCATGTAGGGTTTTCTTTAATGTGTAAGACTGGCAATAGCCCTTGAAATCTCTGGGAAGACTTGGGAGTCTCATTGTTGGGGCTCTGCTAAAAACTAATACTGATATACAAAGAGCCTTATAAATTATTTCAAATAATGTCTTACTGTTGGACTAAAAAAAATCCTATTTGTTTAATTTTAACCAGAGGCTTTAACACATAACACCTTTCTGTTGTTTTCCTGAATCCATTTTATCCAATAAAATGAAACCTATCTTTGCAGAATTAATTAAAAAGAAAGAACCATTCTTGACAGGAAACCATTCCATCACAGGACAACAGAACAAACTCATGCATATGTAAAGAGGATTATAGTCAACAAGCAACCTGCTGTTGGAGGTCCTTAAATGTTGAACATGTGAGATATACAGTACCTGTGATACAGACAGTAACACAAACAAGAGGTGGCAAGTACCAGGGTACAAGTAACCCTCATTCAGGAAAGAGCCTAAGAGATTAGTTGGCACCTTTCTCGTTTTTTGATCTGATAACACAACAAAAAAGTACCAACACCTATGCCATTTCACTACCCTTAATCAATAGCCATTTAATGAAAACATACCTGTCACTGAGCTACAATGCAACACAAGAACTAAGTAATTTGGTCACAATAATATGATTTTTACATTGTTGTCATGTTTTCAACTTTTTTATTTATTTAATTATTTTAATCTTGATCTTCACTTAAAAGTCAAGTGTTGTGGTGTGTTACCCCTTTCAGCTGTATAGAGCTGAGACTGTTAGGCAGCCTACAAGTCACATTGGGCAAGGATGCACATTACTTCCAGAAGACTATAGGTTTCAGTCGGTGAATTTACAAAACACTGTAATTTAGATGTGTGACTAAAAAACAAATGTTTTCAGAAATGAAGCAGATTGAAGTTTTCTTTACTTAGAAACTTGTATTTTCAGTGTCTGCAATCTTTCACTCATGCAGGCATGTTTATGCAATTTGTACATATAAATCTAGTGAAGACGAATTAATTCTTACCCAAAAAAACATGTATTTAGCATAGTATGAGAAAGTAAAGGCATATAAGAGACTGTTCAAAAGTAAGATAATGTTCACTAGAACTCCTAATTTGACAGCAGACAAACCCTAAAAACACCATATCAAGCCTTTAATAACAAGCCTACAGTGAGCTTATTATGTCCTGAAGATTATGGGATTGATCTTCTTTTTAAGAAATCTAAATTTGCAACATTAGAGAAGACAGACTGGACCAAAGTTGCTTCTCTAAATTGTACATGATGGAACAGTCCTGGTCAAATGTTAAGAATTTTAACAGAAACTAGTTGAAAGCCTTGTATTTTGTTTATCAAGATAAGACCAAAGAGTGACTTTCTGGATATGGATGGGGCACAGTCAGAGCTATTTCCTGAGCACATTCTATGTATAAAGAAAGCACTGCTGCCTGCTAGAATATTTCATGTTGACTGAACATATGGTTGTTTATAAACTCCAGCTTCCACCAGTGCCCTATATTCATTTGATGTAAATATCTCTTTTGACGGATGTATCTCACCTGAGATCTGGGTTTCCTGGGAATATGGAGTCAAATCTGAACATGAATCTATGAGAATACAGAGAAATCACAGACCTCTGAAATTTCTGTACAAAGAAACTAATATTAGATTTTTATGCTGTAATGGTCTATAAAATCCATTATTTTTTTGGAATATGCTGCTCTGAGTCACAAACACAGACTACCAAGTTTGTGGAAGCTGTTGGGAAGCTGGCATAATAGTGCTCATGGGCATCGCCTTATGCTAATGAGTCACATTAAATTTGTACTGATTCATGCAGTAGTAGTCTGACACACTAAAGCAGCTTTTTATTGGTCCCTACTGTGTGTGTGTCATCCGTTCAGTCGTTTCCGACCTTTGGCGATTATATAAGCTAGCTCTCTCCACGCTTTTTGATCTTGCACAGCTTCTTTGAGCTGTGTTATGCTCATGCCCGTGTCTGCTTTGATGGTGTTAAGCCAACGAGTCCGCTGGCGGCCGGGTCTTTTTTTGCCGCTTACCATCCCTAGCATAACCGATTTTTCTAGCGAATTTGATCGCATTACATGGCCGAAATAGGTCAGTCTGAGTCTAGTGATTTTCCCATCTAACGAGATGTCCGGCTTTATGCGCTCCAGCACTTCTTTGTTCGTTACTCTCGCTATCCATGGAATGCGGAGTAGCTTTCTCCAGCACCAAAGTTCAAAATTGTTGGTCTTCCTTCTGTCGGCTTTTTTTAGGGTCCAACTTTCACATCCATACATGGTTATTGGAAAAACAATTGCACGGACTAGCCTGCATTTAGTGGCGAGGCTGATATCTCTGCTTTTCCAAATTTTTTCCATGTTTAGCATTGCACTTCGGCCGAGCACTATCCTTCTCTTTACCACTGAGCAAAGTTCTCCGCCCCGGTCGATGTTTGAGCCTAGGAAAGTAAATTCCTGAACACATTTTATTTCCTCATCGCCGATTTTTATTTTGATTTTGTTGACTGTGGTCGTCATTATTTCTGTCTTTTTTAAGTTCAATTGCAAACCCATTTTTTCACTTTCGTGCTTGATTTTCATTATCAAATCCTCAGGTCCCTTTTTCGTTTCAGCCAACAAAGTAGTGTTGTCAGCGTATCGGAGATTATTGATGTTTCTTCCGCCGATTTTTACTCCAATTTCTGACTCCTCCAGTCCTGCCTTCTGCATGATGACTTCCGCGTACAGATTAAACAGAAAGGGGGAGAGGATGCAACTTTGTCGCACTCCTTTTCTACAGTGGAACCATTCAGTGTCTCCGCATTGTGTGCGAACTGTGGCTTCCTGCTCGGAATATAACGATCTGATCAACTTAACCAGATGCGGTGGTACACCCAACTCTTCTAAGGTTTTCCACAGTTTCATATGGTCAACGCAATCAAATGCCTTTGTGTAGTCTATGAAGCACAGGTAGATCTTTTTTTGATATTCCCGACATTTTTTTAATGATCCAACACAGGTTTGCGATGTGGTCGAGAGTGCTGCGTCCCCGCCTGAAACGCTTGTACATCAGGCAATTCTGTCTCGATTGCTGACCTCAGCCGCTCCTGTATGATCTTTAGGAGCACTTTGCTCGTATGTGGGATCAGAGGTATCTACAGGAAATGGTTTATTTTGACTTTGGAAATTTATATAGCATAAGAGTTCTCAAAAAAAAAACTGAATGAATAAATACAATATGTGTACAAATCTTTTGTTATGCTGTAAATTATGATGACTGTCAAAAGGATTGAATACTTTTTCACGCCACTGTATAAGAAAGGGTATTGGATTCAGATTAGTTATTATTTATCTCTATATCTATAAATCACAATCTGTTTGTTTTCTTCTGCACATTTTTTATCAAGCATTAGAAATGAAATTTGACACACAGGCACATATTATCATAAGTGAAGATTCTTACATATAATTTTGGCCTTCTACCTAATATTAAAAGGAAAATTAAAAAATCAAATATTCAGTGCCAATTAAAAAGTATTTACTTCCCTTGGAAGTTTTCACATTTCATTGTTATACAATATAGAATCCCACTGAATTTAATTTTTTTTTTTTTTTTTTGACATTGAGCAACAGAAACAGGGTCTTTATTGTCAAAGTGAAAACAGATCTCTGCAAAGTGGACTAATTTAATTACAAATACAAAATCCAAAATAATTGACCACATAAGTGTTCAACTCCTTTAATATGACACCCTCACATCATCACTGGTGCTGCAAATTGGTTTAAGAAGTCACATAATTTGTTCAATGGCGGTCACCTGTCTGTAGTGAAGACGTTTAAGTTACTTTTAGTTTAAATACACCTGTATGAGGAAGGTCTTGTAGTGAGTCAGTATGGTAGAATGAAGGCAAAAAGAACATTCCAACCAACTCCATTAAAATGGGAATAAGTCAGGGCATGGATACAAGAAAAAATCCAAGTCACTGAATATTCCTTGGAGTCCAGTCAAATCAATCATTAGGAAATGGAAAGAGTATGGCACAGCTATAAATCTGCCTAGTGCAATCTGTCCATAAAAAGTGACTGAGCAAGAAAAAAACTACTAAGGAAGGCCAACAACCTATGATAACTCGAAAGGAGAGACAAGCTACAGCGGATAAGATTGTAGGGATTGTGCATACAAGAACTTTTGTCTCTGTGCTTCACCAATCACAGCTTTACAAGAGAATGGCACTGAAAAAGCCACTATTAAAAAAAGGCACATCTTGGCTAGAGAAAAGCACTAGAGAGGTTCTGTAGTCATCTGGAAGACATTTCTGATTCTAGTCTAATGAGACTAAAATTGAGCATTTTGGCCATCAGACTGAACACCTTGTTGGAACACTACACAAAAACACACCATTCCCACTGTGAAGCATGGCAGTGGCGGCATCAGGCCTGTGAGAAAAGAGGGTAAAATAAATGCAGACAAATACAGGGACATCCAGGAGGAAAATCTGACGTAACCTACAAGGAGCTTGTGCCGAACTTTCCTGCAAGACGTCGACACAAAGCATAAAGCCAAAGCTACACACGAATTAGCTAAGTCTGAATTCAGATCTCAAATTAACTGAGAATTTGTGGCTGGGCCTCGAAAAGTGCAGTTTACTCACAATCCCCATGCAACATGTCAGAGCCTGAGCAGTTATGTACAAAAGAATGATGAAAAATTGCAGTGTCCAGATGTGCAAAGCTGATAGAGACTTGTCGGCACAGACTCAAGGCTGCCAAGGCTCCATCATTTAATGCAGACTTGAAGCGGGTGACTACTTAAGTGAGAAATAATTTCGTGTTTTATATTTTTAATTAATTTAAACTAATTTTCAGAGATCTGTTTTAACTTTTTCATTAAAGGGTCATTTTCTATTGATCAGTGTCAAAAAAGAAAAATTAAGTCCACTGTGATTCAATATTATATAGCAATCAAAGGTGAAAACTTAAAAGGGGTTGAATACTTTTTATAGTTTTTATACAAGAAGCTCTCCATTACTAACAAACGTTTTGTAATAGATCATACCAAATTAATGGTTCTATAGTTTGGTAATCTGTCATTTGTAATTACTTTTATCCTTTCCACTTTCTGACACTGGATAACTCAGCTAATAACTTTATAAATTACCATGGATCATTTTTCATGATAAATTTTGAATAGGAAGCATGTAATAATAAAATGTTTTCAACAATTGTGACCTATAGTTTGACATGTTTTTGCATTAAAAGGTCACATAGAAGTCTATGGATATCTTTTGATTACATTGAAAAGTATATTACTGTTCATGACATTTTATATGTATTTTTGTTAACAAAAATAAATTTAAATAATTTAAATAATTTACTATAATGCTTTATATACTTCAGTAGGAAATATCATAGGCATGTATGAAATAGAAATACAGAAATTTCATATAAATCGTTATGTTATATCAACACAGAATGAATTTCATTAATATTCCTTGACAAATAACATGATTAGTTTATTTAGTACTATACATATAGAGTAGGGCTCTGTGATTTTTTTTTTCAAAGTGGAAATTTAAATTTGCACAGAACTGTAGGACACACTACAAGAGATGCTGTGTAACGTGCTGCATGCTGATGTGCCAGTAGATGTATTATGGAACAGTCAGTACACCATGCAGTGTTCCTTGCAGGGTTCCTAAACACTGTTTAAGTGGTATTTAAAATTCTAAGCTTTTCATTAAGAAGTTTGCTTCAGTACTCAATTAGATGTTAATTATATTGTCATGTAATGATATGGGAGTCTCAACTTGTTTTGCTCAATCAGCATGGATACCGCAACTCAGTTTGTTCACATGGTAAAAATACAAAAACATCATAACTACTAAGAGACTCACATAAGAGTAAAACTATATTGCACATCATGTGTGCTTGGTGTGTGTGTGTGTGTGTGTGTGCCCTGTGGTGGGCTGGCACGCTGCCCGGGGTTTGTTTCCTGCCTTGCGCCCTGTGTTGGCTGGGATTGGCTCCAGCAGACCCCCGTGACCCTGTAGTTAGGATATAGCGGGCTGGATAATCGATGGATTTTTCACAAAACAATTTCTTACAAGGAATCAGCTGAAAGAAGTTAAAAACTTGGAGTTAATTTCATATGTTTACAAAAGCAAAATGTGTCAGAGATGGGCCACACAAATCTAACTAGTTTCCACAACCACTACTGTGTTCCATCACAAAACATGTACTAAATATTAATTGCTCACTTTTGTCTATTTAATTAATTACAACTTTAAATTTACTTCACCATATATCATTACTATTAAAATCATGTAAATGATTGCTACAGTTAAAAAATTAAGCACTACTAAAAACTACAAACATTTTTGACAAAAAATATAAAAAGCAATTGACTTATTAATAAAGCATAAATAACTAAGAACAAAATCTACACAAACGATATAAGGAATCACAGTGAAAAACATGCAGGAGACAATTTACTTTAGCAAGACAAACTAAAGTTTAGTGATGGTGAAGATACTAGGGGAAAAAAAAACTTAAAGCTGTAGAAAGCAATGTACTGTAACAATGACACAGTACTGTTTTTTGTTAAATGCATTAACAAGTAAGAACAAGTGATAGCAGTTACTCAAGCCACATACATTATTCTGGAAAATTACACATCATTTACACAATTGTCCAGCCATTACTCCTACCACCAACATCAAGTAACTCTAAGTTTAAATATACTATGATATATGACCAACCAATAGTAAGGACATCATTTTTATTATTGTTTTGATTTGCTCCTACAAGATGCCTGACCATGGGTCACCTTGAGAACTAAAGAGACTGGGGTAAAAGTTCACTTAAAAATCATTGTTTACAGCTCAGACTGATCAGGGGGTTTGGCCTCAACTAAAGGAGTGACTCTTGACATTTGTTGCCAACCAGACTGAAATATCAAAGGAAGAGGTCAGCAAACCAAAATAGTGCTGTTTCCATTACATTATTTAATTAACTGCAATAGATCATGTGGCATCATACAATCACTTGTTTGTAGACCTTTGATCAACATTTCAGGGTACTGCCAAAAATGTCTGAGTGAAATAAGAGGGTTTTGAACATGAGTTTGTAGGTAGAATATTTTACACAGAGATGTTATTTTATGTCACATTATGATCATTTTTTGTGAGTTTGTAAATGGCCCTCAGTTTAAATATGGTTCCAGCCCTTGGGGGCAAAACATCATGCCTGGATTTAATAGTATTTTTCTATTCACTCATGCCTTTTTTATGACTTTTAAGAATTTTGAACATACCTGTATTTTCACTTTATTTGTAAAGTTTCTTCAATGTATTAGCCTTTTTTGTTTTGTATTAGTTGTTTTTTTCTTTGCTTTATTTCTGTTTTTCCATTTTAGCTGTTGCCCTTTAATGACATTTTCCAGGGGTATACATTACCATACTGTGAGGGTTATTTATGCACACATACAATATATGTGCATACATAACATCATAGATGTTCTTGTTTGTGCTTTGTGTTACGTATTAACTTGGGTTTGTGTATTTTATGTTTCCTTGTTATTTTTGTTAGATCTGAAGTATCATTTTCCATTTCTTTCTGTTAGTTTTGTTTATTATTCTATAATTGCATCCTGTTGTTTTAACACTGGAATCCCTGAAGCCTACGAACAAAGTCGTAATGTCAGGCTACCTTAAATTCCTTCACACTACTTCTTCAGCATCTTTGTTTTGTAAATTTGTCAATCGGAACTGGCAGCAGGCAGTGCCATCCCCCACCAACAAAGCTGAAGTAAGACACAAAATTCTCAGAGCACAAGTCTTTTTATCTGGGTGTAAGGGTGTGAAGTGTCTGGAACTGTATATGGTAAATAATATATCATTTTTGGGATACATACATTTCATGTGTACTCCATGTCTACAATGATTAATGTAAATGTAGGATGAAGAAATGTTGAACACATAACTAAAACAGAATCTTTTTTCAAGGTATAGTAATAATGGCAAAATTCTAACATTAAGTGTATATTGTGTAAAGACTGAAGAACAAAACAAAGGCGCTGATGACAAGGTGCAAAGAAATTTAAGGTGGTCTGGCATTACAACTTTATTTGTAGGCTTCAGGGATTCTAGTGTTAAATATGAGTTTATTCCTTCTGTTCTGTGAATGGTACCACAAGTGTTGGGGTCACCTTGACATCACTGCTTCTGAGCCCTCTTACTGGCTATTTAATTTAATTTCCTTGTACATGGTTGGAGTCTCTTTTGTGAGTATTGTAATTTATTGGAGTTTCCTGGTTTAAAAATTAAAGCAGATCTCGATGAATGAAATATTCAAGCGGAAAATCTTTACTGAGTAATACTGTGTAATTTGTGGAGAACAAAATAATGTAATAATGGTCAATGGAAATCAAAATCACCAAACCATTGAGGGCTTGATTCAAAATCACACTGAAAATCAAAGTTAAAAGTTGAAATTACAGGCTGATCCAACTTGCATGACTATTACCATAGTAGTGTGTATGGCCCCCACGTACCTGTATGCTCCTGAAGAGACAGCGGATAGTGTCCTGAGGGATCCCCTCCCAGCCCTGGATCAGGGCATCAGTGAGCTCCTGGACAGTCTGTGGCACTACTTGGTGTCATCTGATGCAGCGATATATAACGTCCCAGAGGTTCACAATTGGATTCAGGTCTGGGGAACATGTGGGCCAGTCAATGGCATCAAAGCTTTCATCATCCAAGAACTGAATACACACTCTGGCCACATGAGGAACGGCATTGTACTGTACCAGGAGTAACCCAGGACCCATTGCACCAAGGTAAGGTCTGACAATGGCTCTGAGGATTTCATTCCAGCACCTAACAGCAGTCAGAGTGCTGTTGCCTAGCATATGGAGATCTGTGTGACCCACAAAGGATATGCCTTCCCAAACCATCACTGAGCAACCACCAAACCGGCTATGCTGGATGATGTTGCAGGGTGCATAATGTTTACCAAGGGGTCTCCAGACTATTTCACATTTGTCACATGTGCTCTGTGTGAGCCTGCGCTCATCTGTGAAGACAACAGACAGCCAATAGTGGAACAGGCACAGGTTCTTAATTGGACCGATTGATATGCCTTAAGTTTAACTCACTTGGTATTAGACTGTGATGATTAAGTGTTTTCATAATTTTTTGATCATTTTATATAAGAGGTAATAGTCTATTCTACCAGAAAACTTTGAGTGAAATTGCATAGATAAGTCGTAGTTATTTGGTTGTTGGTAGTGCAGTAATGTTTTCCAGGGTTTTCTGCTTTCTTTATTAAGTCTGTTTGAGATGCTCCTGTTGCATCCTGGAGCCTCATGAATCTCATGAATCTGCTACCACCGATAATGTACCAGAGGGATGAACTTAGCAAATAAGGACACATATGCAGCAGCAAGGGGTAGGTGCATGAAAGTGCCAAAATGCTTTTATTAAAACCATCAAAAAGGCAAGAGTGTCCAAATAGTGCAGTGCTCAAAAATGTTCAATAAATAAATAATCCAATAAAAATGGTAAACTGTGGAGGTTAGAAACAAAGGCCAGGAGAAAAGCGATGCGGAGTTTCATTAAATTGCTCTGGGTTTCATTATAGAGCCTGGTTGTTATCTGTGTGGGCTTTTCTCCATTTACTCCACTTTTTCTTTCTCGATCCGCCAAAATGTGCATGTTAGAAATTTTAGACTAGTATGAATTTGTGTGAGAGAATGGAGTGTGAGATGGATTGGCTGTTCTTTCCAAATTCTCTTTAGGTTTCAATTGGTTTTCTTTGTGAACTTCCATTTCTTCCTATACCCCCAAAATATGCATGTTAGGTTACTATAAATTGGTACTCTAAACTGGCCTAGTATGACTAAGTACTGGTGAACATTCTGGATGGGTATCTGCCTCACTCCCAATTCTCTGGAGACATGGTTATTCTACATAAAACCTTGTAATACATACAATGCAGAATGTGAAGAAAAAGAAGGTCCATTCTGAAAGAGGAAAAATTAGTTTAATAAGGAATAAAATTACATTTCCTTTTAGTGATGATTCTTGTGAATAATAAATGCATTAAATTTCTAAAGTCTTTGAGAAAAGTTTAAGAGTATCCATAGTGGGATTTAGGGCTCCTATCCAAAAGCCCATGATATAAAGTGTTGATAGAAGGCTGAGTTTGGGTTCTGACATTTATGTCTTTTTTTATTAAATACTTGGGAGATTTAAGTTCCAGGTTTGTTTTTATACTTTTACTAGTTCTTTGTTTTTCTGTAGTCTGATTAATATGGGACATGACCTTCAACTTTAAAATTTATTATAAGAATATGGAGATTTTATTAATGCTTCAAGGGTGCTGATGTGTCATGGGGTAAACCAATGAGGGCACAGTTTAACATCTTAACTTGCTGCCACTGTTCACAAGGAGATTAATCCTAGCTCTCAAAACACATGACAAAGAAGAACTAATTTTTATAGATGTCAACTTGTCACTTTTTCAAATAAATAATATTCAAGGAAAAAGATAAATGTGCAACGCAAAGCATAACATATTTAGCTTTTAGTACTAAAGAAAATACATCAACATTAATTTAAAATGCAAATAACTAAGAACTAATGAACAGATATGCAGTATGAAGGTACTATCAAGTCAAGTCAAGTCGGGGAGCATGCACTGGTATAGTGCGTTGCTGCACCCATGACACGACGAAATAACTCGGGATCTCGGTTTGCAACTCTCCAAGCAGATGCATGGTCCAGTCCCACTCTCCAGAAATGACCCTGTATCTGCCGCAGCCAGGTGTTATGTGGGCGACTCCTTGGCCTGGTCCAGCCACTCGGGTCCCCAACAATGAGGATCTTATGAGCCGGATCACCCTTGGGGAAAAGCGTCACATGGCCATATTGCTGTAACTGACGCTCCCTCACAATGCAGGTGATGTGCCTCATTTGAGACTCCATGAGCAACCGCTCATTCGACACAAAGTCAAACCAACGGTACCCAAGGTACCAAAGGAGTCCAGTCTTCGTCTCAGGTCATCGGATAGCGTCCATGTCTCGCAACCATATAGCAAGACAGGAAGAACCCTAAAGACTTGGACCTTCGTCCTTTTGCATAGATATTGGGAGCGTCACACACCCCTGTCTTTTCACAGAACGCTGAGCTTAAGGGCTATTTATATTGATTTGCATATTCAAAGAGACCTAATTCTGGGAGGAGTTTGGGGAGTGGCAGCAGGATCATGCACGTGTATTACTTTTCTCACTGACCGGGATTTATGGAGTGGAAGAACGTGGAAGTTGGCGAAGGCATAGATTTATGCATCTGAATTTTTTTGTGCATACGAACATTTCTGCTTTTGTCCGTATGCCATGTTTTAGTGTGAATTATAGTTTTACCCTAAAATAGGCTTGACCCTAAACTCAACAGGCAGGCTTCAAGGCCCAAAATGTGCTTTAGTTTTTTAAAATTAAATAATACACTTTAAATGTCCTCAAAAGTCCACAAAAATGCACTTAAGGCTCAAGACGACAGGGCCAATGATAAAAATAAAAAAAAAGAATAACTTCAAAGAATAATTAAAAAGGAAAAAAGACAGGCAGAAAATAAGCAAAGAATGTAAAGGCAACCCAAGGCAAACAAATCTGAAATCCACGAACAAAGCAAAACAAATCATAAAACAGAAAGATCCAAACAATACTTATAGAAATAAACTAGCATTCCAAGACTCACTGAACCACTGTTGGACTCCTCTATTCCACCAGAATATAAAGCCAGAGGATGGTAATGTCATGGTGGCCATGCCCCCTGAAGCTCTATTTAAAGGGGATAGGGCACATAACTAAACATTTACCAACCACAACATAGCTGATTCCATGTGATCAATTTGCTGTTGCTGCTACTTGGTATGAGACAGTTAAATGGACAGCAACAAAGGAAATTTTATTTTCACTGGGAATCCTATTCAATCTAGAATTCTAGGTCCCTAACATAAACATGAAAAAAATATTTTTTCCCCAAAACAAAAACTTCTTTTCTTTATTAGTTTAAACTTTTATGAGCCACCTTCTTCTAACAAAGCACCAGAAGACATACTGTGTTTACCATAATAATGTAAAGTCATCCATTAGACTTTTTATTTAAAACTCTCCTTAGATATTTGTTGTTAAGTGTGCACCTATATAGGTATTTAAGCAATTTAGAAAGTCATATTGTTCCATTCATCTTAAATTATTGCCATCAGTATATTTCTTTGAGAACTCCCTGCGGCGCATAGACACTAACAAAGCTATAGTGGGCCTCTTATATTAGCAAGAATAACACAATTACTCATTTTATAAGCTAATTAAACAATATCTAGATGTGGGGCATTTTTAGATTCCTACTTAAAGTGTTACAAATGTGCTAAACTATTGAAAGATATTGAAAGCACTTAGTTGCAGGCTCACATTTAAAAACTAAAATAAATTCATGTTTAAAACATTTACTACAGAATCTGTCAAGTTTCTTCACAGTTTGAAGGCAATTTAAAAGAAAATTCTCACTTGGATAGAAAGGCACTTAAAATAGTAGGAAGTCAGACCTGCTGAGCATAATGGGCATGAAATTCCTGGAAGAATATATTTGGAGTGAAACATGTTCTAGTAAAAGATGGACTGAATGTCGTTACAACTATCAACATTTTGTTCTATATGTTATGTGTTTTTTAATATATGAACACACTGCATATATATATATATATATATATATATATGGCTGTGGACAATGTGAAAACAGTAATAATATTAAGTACAATAATAAAAAAATTTAACTGCTAATTATTTATCCAGACATTAGGCAATTTGGACAGGAGAAGAAACTGCTTAATTAGGCTTACAAGAAAAGCAAGAGTTTGTTTCTGATATTTTCCTTTGTTACTCTGCGTTCTCCCTATGTTGACCCTCCCCTTTTGCATGCATACATTTTTTCTGATGAATATGTATTTTTTGGCTGTATCTTGTGTATTGAATCTCACTTCACACCACCTTCTGTGTTTTCATTCCTGGATTAACTAATGGAAAATTAAAGTAAATGCAAGGCTATACTGAACTCCACTAAGGTCTGGTGGCAATCAATACAGGATAACCCCATTATAAATTAAAAAAATAAAAGTTTTATTTAGCAATCAAGTGGTTACTTTTTGTCAGCAGCATTTGAAAGAAAAACCATATCTACTTATATAAAGTCAAAGGACACATTATAAGTAGCGTTACACAGAGAATTTCGCCGAAGTGCTTTTCATAGTATACTTGCTGAGTTCGCTGGTGACCTTGTTCGCCAAACTATTTCCTGAACATTTACAGTGTGGATGGCAGAGGAAACTTATTTACCATTGGCCCACAATGCTTTGCAAGGCAAGTGTAATATCACAGATCCGGAGCAGGCAAAATTGGTGGATACAGTCCCCCAGGTATATACCACTGATCCCTGGCACATCAATGTGTATGTCAGCGCTTAGTTTTACTGCTGTTCTGAACAAAGTGTGCCAAGTACCTGATACAGCAGTAAAGCTCTCAGCATATAATATGCAAAGCCAGCATCATTTTTATGTGGGGAATGGACAACAGTATATTGTGGACAGAGCGATCCATGAGTAAATCCAGCTCACTTGCAATGTTTTGACAGACACGGCATACATGACAAGGTATGCAAATATGAAAATAAACAGTGGATATGTTTTTCAAAATGTGCACCAGCATTTAAGTACTCAAATCCCCTGAAAGGTGCCTCACTTACTGTTAAGAACTATGTTGCATCAGTATTTTTATTTTCATAAAGAAAGCTCACCAATTATTCTTACATTTGCATTCATTGTCAAATCTGCCATGTCTTTAAAAACTTTGTAAGTGAGCTGCTGTGCACTACATTTGTGGCTAATTCTCTCCATCCACTATGTGCCACTTCTTATGTTCTTCCTTCCCCACATCAAATTCACAATTTCAGTGTACTTCATATTCCATGGCGTGTGTGAAAAACAGTGTGATGGCTTTTCAAGTTTTTTTCTTTATCATGTGAAATGAAACAATGTGAGTAATTATAAGTATGACATTTTTTCATTGATTATTTCATTGTTGTCTGCTGAAGACAGAAATTCACATCTGGGAAACAATGTTCAATTTTCATTTGCAGGAGAGGATTTGTTGAGAAAAAAGAATGTGTGAAAACAGTCAAGTGCAAGTTGAAGGGAAAAAGGCATTGATCTGCACTTGAGCACCAATGTTCAATTGTGTTGCCTACGGCAGTAATAGGGTGTCTTGTGTAGAAAAATAAAAAAAATATTGTCAATTATGTTTTCTGAATAAAACTGCGGAGTTGCAACAAAATGCACTTAAAGCGTAGTAATTTAGGAAAAGTCAAACAAGGACACTAGTGTAACATCCTCATTGGTGAAATAAAAGCACAATGGCCGTAATACATCTAGTGTTAAACATTTAATAACAATGTTATTGCTCTACATCTTGTGGTGCCCCTTTCAAGCAGCTTGGCTCTGCAGATGGGTTGGGCTGAATGAGGGAAGCATCTCAGACATGTTAAGCTAATTACATCACACAATTCAATCACTTATAAAGGGTTTTATTACCGTGAGCTATGACATTTGTGTGTGATCCAAAGTTTCCATGAGTTTTGTCCGTGTGGCACAGTGATTAGCACTGCTGTCTCAAACTTCAGGTAACAGTTTTGCACACAATAATCGGTCCTGAATACTTGGCAGACAGTTCCTTAGCCCTAAGGTACACTTAAAAGACCATTGCACCATTATACTGTGCTCAAAACTAATTCAGATTTTCCTTTCCTATTGACTTAAATACATTTTGCTGAGTTACCGTTATGTTTGTGGAACCAGCATGATTTATGTAATGGTATCCTGCTAACTTAAGAGGTGAACTGAGGTTATAAAATACTGATACTACAAGTGGAATCGTTCTGTGTATTAAGATTCCCACACCTCTAACTTTTCTTTGTATAGATGGAGTGAAAAATGAGGCCAGTCCAATCTCTTTGCAAACAAAACTGGACCCTACTTATTAAGTGAGCCACCTGTAAAAATACTATCTTGGCATTTAGACCTGTTAGGTGAGAGAATACTTTTTTCTCATTAATTCAAAGTTCAGAGTTTGGTCATAGTGATACTATTTCTGAACTTCTGTTGATATTGTGTAGTCTTAATTTAAGATAGTTCACTGTTGCATAAGATAGCGTTGACCTTGAATTCATATTATCGAGGCCTATTGTTATGTTGGCACTTACAGTTATTGGGGTACAATGGTGTTGTACCGTGTTAGCTATTACGAATGTAGTGATTACATGTAGTGATTACATCTTGCCTGAAGGGGCCCGAGTTGCCTGGAAAGTTTGCATATTGTAACAGTTATTAGGGTAGAAAGGATAAATAAGAAATAGCATTGCTCTCTTTCTCTGCCCTCCCAACCCCCCATTTTGCCTCCCCAAGTGAGGCTAGACCACACTTGACAAAGTCCAGGGGGGTATTTTCCGTACGTCGCTTAAATCATCCAAGATCAGATGCCTCATCTTGGATGAGTTAATGCCGGTGAAACTCATCTGGGATAAGTTGGTTTTTCAAATGCAGCTGTGTAGTAGATTAGTCTAGCTGGATCTAATCATCCGAGATTTGAGTCTAGAAAACATGATCAGCAAGTCTTTGATAGACTGTAACAAAATGACGAAAGAACGAATTTTTTCACACAAGTGGAGGAGGACCTTTTATTCAATGGATATGAAGAATTTCAAGATTTAATATGCACAAGGGGTAACACTGCAAAAGCAGCCCAAGCCAGAAAAGATGGCTGGCAAAAAGTGGCCGACAAATTAAACACGTAAGTAGTGTGCATTGTATTTACTGAATGCAGCGTTTCACTTCCTATGTGTCAGATTAATTATTATTTAATATGTCATAATTCAGGATCAAACATGAGCACAAGGAGAACATGGGAACAGGTTAAAGTGAAGTACAAGAATATACTTCAAACTGGTAAATATTGGTATATAACTATTTAAAGAATTGTTGACATAAAGAATCATATATAATATATAAAAAAAACCATTAATTTTAAAGCTAATAAGAATGCAGACACACGGTCCAGACCTAACCTCTGCAGAACAGTTGGCTCTCAAGCAAAATGTCCATCACCCTGTTTCTGAGGGCATTCTAGGATGAAGCGCCTCCTCAGAACCAGTGGCAGGATGCAGTGGTCACTTCATATATTTGTCCTCAATGTTGGGTCAGTTTCAGGGAATGTCATATCCCTAGAACCTGTGTCTGACCAACGAGATATTAACAAAGGTCAAATATTTGATGAAGACACTGTGTCTGATTATTCATCAGGAGGAGAGGTAAATTTTCCAAATGTTTGATCAAACTCCACTCTGATCAGTCCCATGTGCCCCAATCACATTTGGAAATCCTGGGTAATGAGAATGTTAGGCTGATTGTGAGATTCTTTATGGAACTGTGGGTGTTTTTGCCTTTGTATTACCTACGTGCAATGGCATGAAACACCTCTTTTATTGTCTGCAGGTGTCCAGGAAACACTATGAAAATCCGAAGGAAATATTTCAGAGCCAAACAGACTTTACGAATTGTATGGCAAACTGCACTTTTAGATTTTCTGCATCGCCTACAGTATACAAAAAAAGTGCCACTTGCATAAAACCTCAAAGCAATGCATACTGTCTGTGTGGTTGTGAGAGCCCGACTTTGCCTAGTTTGACTTAGAATATAAGGTGCTAATAAATCTTTCAGGTACAATAACCCATCCCTCCCCTGAGGATTTGGATGTGCTGCTATGACAACACATCCAGCAAGAGTTTCAAAAAACCGACAGATCCAGGATCATGCCAAATCGTCAAGAATTACATCCAGCTAAACAAGTAATCCACATACGGAAAATACCCCACTGGTCCTCTGACATGCCAAGACACAGAATACATCCAAAACTAAAGAAACCCACAGCAGTATTGGCATATTGTTGTCTTTCTTTTTTCCTTAAATGAGTCTTTCTGTTCTCTGCCAATCTCCCTTATTAAGTGTTTTTACCCACAGAACTGATGCATACTGTACTTTTTTTTTTTTTTTTTTTTTTGATATTTTCGGTAAACTCTAGAGAAGGTAGGGCATGACTGTATTTCTTTAGATGATAGAACCATCACATGTGGCACTTTGACCATGGTCACAGTCAATTAGATCATGCATACTGCACAGTCTTATTTTTGATTGAACAAAAACTAAACCTCTTTACTATGTTTTCATGCTATTTGAGGTGCAGCTTCACAACTGTTTCTTTAATGCATTTCTGAATTAACAGATGTAACTAGTAAAGTGGCCGTAAGAATATTTATGCTGCAGTGGCCAGTAATCTTGCAGCCAAAAAAACATTTTTTGGAGGAGATAAATATATAAAGTCAAGTTTTATTATTAAAAAATGTATTCAGATTATGAGCTTAAAATGCAAAATGCAGATATGTACTAATTTAAGATGTGAATTTTAAAAAGTAAAAATGATAAATTTCAGATGTAGTAAGTTAATGTTTACTAATAACCCCCATTTCAATAAAGATAAATGTTTTACAATTTACTTAATCAATACATTTCACTGGTTTTTATATTTAACGCAAAAGATTTACAATCACATTAAAATCTTCTTTTCAAGTTACTAAAGTATTAAATTCTATTAGAGTTAAATTATTAAATGCATTTTGGTGGAGCTTATTACTATAGTTGTTAGTGCTAAGGCCCTACAATTCCATTTTCCTCCCACATCTCAAAGATGAGTGTATTAAGTGAAATGTTAAAGCTAATCTGGGTCCCTGTGAATGCATGGGGATATTTGTGCCTTAGTGTGCCCTGTAATGTGTGGTTTAAAATAATAAATAGGGATATCAAAGTTAATGTGTTAATGCATGCAATGAATTTAAAATATATATACTGCACAAGTATAACACATTATATCTCGTTGATCAAATTTTATGCATGTTTAAAACCCCTCGCTCTCTAAACCAATGGTTTTCAAACCAAGCAAGGTTGACATTACTAAAAAAACACACAATTACAATTGTATTATTGTGAAATTTCCCTCTACTTGCCCTTTTCCTAGGGTAAAGTGTACTCATCAGATTTGTTACCGGGTTGGTCTACTGTTGCACTTTAAGATTAATACACGCATACACACAGAAACTCAACAGTGCCTTATGAATGACACACACAGCTGGTTACTCTCTAGCACTTTAAACCACACAAGTGCATTGTGAATAACACAACTTGTCACTCTCCTAGGAATTCATGAGGCTTACTTATTATCGGCACAAACAACATAAAATGTTTTAAAAATATCTCAGACCTAAATATTACTTTTGGTCTACAAGAATACATTTAAACATACAAAGGCTCAGCATTCTTGATTACAGGCCATTTATCAGCCAAGAATGCCTTACTTTACATACTGTTTCCTACTGTGGGTGGATCTCTCACCCGCAGCCTTAATAAACCTCGCAACACAGAGGTAACGGCAAACCTCCAACTGCACAAGGTGCTCAAAGAAATCTACCCTTATTACTTCGATCACTCTAGACATTAAGACAAAGCTTAGAAAGTTGAAAGCAGCATGGTATTTATTACAGGAATAATAGTAATACCAGTAGAGAAAAGCATAAAAGAAAATGTGGATAGCAAAGTCTGGATATATATACTCTTTAGAAAAAGTAAAGATGATAAGGATGAATGTTGCAGGAAGCTTATGATCTAGCACTCGTAGTTGTTCATTAGATGCTTTTCTGATGATCAGATGCAGGCAGCCGCATGTTGCCGGTGACCTCTTCTGAAGTCGCTCTGTTCTCATCTTCTGACGTCTTTGTCCCTTCTTCCTCCCTCCTATGTTGCTCTTCAGACGAGGCATGTTTATTATTAAATTCTAACGGGGGGTTTTGTAAGATGTGATTGTTAGATATTCTAAATGGATGGCTGTCAATATGATGAATGAATCCACTGTCCGTTTCCCAAACAATAAAACTTTTTTTGATGTTGCTTACTACCTACTAGCATGTCTTCCTTTCCCAGGCTGTAAACTCATTTAGCAACTTCTTGTCCCAGATGTCCATGCTTTCTCAGGTTATAAAGTAATTGATAGCCTGAGGCATTGCCATGTCTTCTTCTTTTACTTGTTTTAAAAGTGAGGTACAACTAGGATGAAGATATGCTTTTATGTATCCTGAATTTAATCTGTTTTGTACCCAACAGCAACAATTTTAAAAGTTGACTTTAAAATTAAGTTTATGAGTTTTTAAACAAACATATAAGTAACTGAAAATGTTCTCCAATTGTTACAGAAAAGTAGTCGTGTATCAGTATACTTATCCACAACAGCAGTGGTCCTCAGCCTTTGTGGTACACAAGTAGCTGTCAGGTGGTATGTGAAAAAGCAAAATAAAATAAACAAACAAGATGTGTAAAAAGTACGATTAAAAAGGACATTTCTCACACATAGCAGCCAAACCCGAGTCTCATAGCTCAGTCTCACGGTGCTCCTGCTGCAAGACTCCAGTCCTGTCTCTCTCAGCCCCATTCTCTTCTTTTATGTCCACTGCCCTGCACCAAATCAAAAACTCCCAATGCATTGGCTCAGAGAGAACAGCTTCATCTCACTCCAAACCTTATTGAGCCGATCCTTGCCAAGATAGAACCTGAAATGCAGGGGGGCAGGTCTATTGGGATCTGAGGAAATTTAGAGAGTGTTTGAGGTGATGACAGAGAGACTGTATTTGAGTGTTATGTGTTCAGAGTTGCAATAAAGCAAAATCTGAGTCAGACTTACTTACTTACTTGTATTGGCTATTCTAATTAAGAAGACCAAAAAGATATCACTATCCTTTGCTGGCTCATGCTTTGTGCTCAGTTTTCCCATGACAGGATCTGGCTTGCCATGACTTTGAATTTAAAAAAAATATGGTGGGTAAATGCACTTAAGACATTAAGAATATTGCTTATTTTCTCAGTAGTACCGAATATTTTATTCTATTGATTTTATAATTTTAAACAATTAGATTTAGAAATTAGAATATGGTTGATTTTTTGGAGTACATTGGAAAATACTACTTTATACAATAAATATGTTTTAAACTACTGTATAGTCCTCCAAAAGTCTTTAAAAAGGTTGGTTTTATTTAATTGTAAAATTAAGACAGATTTCTCACATTAGGATTCTTACTCCTAATTGTAATTTTATTGACCTTGGGCTTGTTATTTAAGTGAGTTCATGCAAGATTAAAAACAGTAAGCTATTTGCTAATAGTTTTGCTTCAATTTTTTAATATGAAACCGTGTATATGTATCCATCATTCTTTATGAGCTGTACATATTTCTTATACTGTAATATGTAAATCATTGGAAATCGTCCTATCTGTAAATAAATGTATAGTATAAAGATTAATTCTTATACTTTTACAGCATTATTATTGTTTTCACTAAGTATGAAAAAGTACATTGGAAGACAATCAAGTGGAAATGCAACAACCAAGACTTATATTTAATGTTCCACGCCAGAGAAATATGTGCATAGTTATGTTACATCATTATAGGGCATACTGTATGTGTACAATTTTTGTTTGCAGAAGTCTCTACACCCTCTGGTCAAGAAGAACATTCCACTGATCTGTAATTGTAAAGAAGTTATAAATAACACAACCAGAAAAGAAAGCAAATTTAAACAAATCATTTTAATATGCAGTCACTGTGTATTTTGTTAATTTAACAAAGTGAAAAAATAAACAAAAAATGTAGCAGGTGACAAAGTATGGACACCGTTCAGTTTATTAATTATTCTGTTTTTGTCTCAAACCTTGTTACTCTTTGGTCCTTAAATTAAGGAAGGTGAACACGAATCGAGAGTTAGCTAAAGAGCTTTCAAATCTCTATGTGACTTCTCTCAGTTACTATGTGGTAAACTACAAAAACACAAGACAGTGTCTTAGATTTTCCATAGTCAGAAGCTTAAGAATTAAATAAAGGTCAACTGTTGAAGGGAAGGTGAGATCTGGAATACACATGGAAAATCTAGTGATACTATTATTCTAAAACAGCTGTTAACCATGGGGTGGTTCAAAAGTCCACAATACAATGTTATTTACATTTAAATTATCCAGGATAGAAGAGTTGTCAGGTCATAGGGATCCAATTTCTTATTTATCACAAGATGAGAACACATTTTTACATACACCCAAATTAGCTGTAACTTAACCTAACTTGCATGTCTTTAGGAAAGAAATCAGAGTACCTATGATGGATAGAACCCATGCAAACAAAAGAATGGGCAGACTCCACACAGGAAGTGCATGGGCTAGCGTTTGAATTTATTGGCTTAAGAACTGTCAGCCAGCGGTTCTAACTGTTATACTTTTATGCTACCAGATTGATTTAAATGATAAGAAATTTGATTGGTATTTTATTATTTCCTGCAAGCAGGTTTTAAATGTGGAAAAAGTATATATTTGACAAAATCATAATATATATCAGATGTTTGGCAACTTTTAAACATTATAACAATTTTTATAGATATTGTTTATAAAAAACACTTCAGAAGCATATTAATATTTTTGAGATACCATGATACTTGATGACCAAGTCATTGCCATGTTAATGAATAATATTGAGTTCTAAATGTCAAATGGTCCATCACATACATCGCTGTCCAAGGTAGAAATATTAAAAATTAGATCATTAGACTAAATAGGCTGCTTGAGGCATATATTTCCATATTTGAATATTGCTTTATGCTTTTTGAAAAATTCAGATATTTATATAGATGGATATAATCTGTTGCTTATTCTAAAAATTTGACAGATGACAAGTTTATGATGTATGCAAAAAAGTATATCTAAAAAAAACAAAAATCAAGTATTCTAAATGTATTCAACAAAAAACTTTTTTTTTATTAAATATATAATTAAGGTGTAAAATGTATTAATATTTGCTTTCAAGTAATTGATTCAAATAAAAAACTGCCACTTAGAATGGTCAAATATTTTAAATACTCCAGAAGTTAAGATTTGGATTGCACAGCACTATAAATTACAGGGTGTAAAATATGTAAGTATATACATAATACGGAGCACTTTAAATTCTGTAGCTAGTGTTGGTGGGAAGAACGTCCATCCATTTGTCTTGGAAAGGAATGCAGAGGAAAGTAAGTTTGACAGAACAGAACATACTTTTGAAGAATTCCCAGATGCTCGTAGGCCAGCTAAGACATATAGTCCCTCCAATGAGTGTGGGTTCTTTTCATGGGGCTGTGCCTGGTAAATGTTGGGTGAAACGTTTTCAGAGGCATCCTCAGTATTTAACCAAACGACTTCAACTGGCCCTTCTCGTTACACTGAATTTCACCTATACAGGAACCTAACATTACTTGTTTTTTTTTCATAATCACATACTTTTGAGCAGCACCCAGACCTTGTTAATTTAGGTGATAATTGGAATGTATATCAAGAAGTACATTGAAAGCTTTAAAACAGGGCACAACTAATGTTCCTCGAATGCTTTTTGGTCATACCTCAGCACATTTCATAAACAAGTCACAAAGATGCAGGCCAGTCCCAAAGATGTAAAATGTGTGAAATACAGACTTTATGGCATGAAGAAGCATCTACAAAACACAAAATGGGAAATAAAAAGTTTGAAATTATAAAAAACTACAAGAAGTCACAAAAAAAATCCCGATCCAGGCCCATAATAAGTATATTCTAAAAAGGAATAAAATGTAAAGGCCAAAGAAATGTCCAAAATGGTGGAAAAAGAGCATCCTAAAAATGCAGAAAAAGATTGTATAAATAAAATTTAAACCAGCCAAAACCATTAAGAATTAGGGGAATACTACACTAAGGCAAAGAATAAAAAAGAGAAACCAAAAAAAGAATTCCTATTGAAGACTCAAGTAAAAAGAAATAAAATAATGTAAAAAGTGAAAAGGACACAGATATATTTGTGAAGAAGACAGCAAATAAAATACCGTAGATACTCGCGTATAAGTCGAAAAATTTATGTCTTAAAATTCATTCAAAAAAACAGTGTCGACTTATCCGCGGGGCAACACAGTTTTCCATAGAATTTGGGTAATGGCACAGTGCACAGTGCTTTTATTTAAAACAGTCAATTAAAGTCAGTTTTCAAAGTAAACAGTGCAGTGATTCAAAAGAACTCCTCTTTAAATAAATAATCCATAAAGCAAACGTGGAGGTTTAAAAATCAATAAAATAGAAAAACAATCCTTTAAAAACCCGGCCTAACACCCAGGCTACCACACAGCTGCCAGCAAGCACTCGTTCGCTCGCTCACCCACTCGCACACCCTCTCTCTCTCTCTCTCCTGCTTTCTCCAGCCCTCTCCGTCTTTCTTTCTCTTCCTTGTTTTTTTTTTTTTTACTCCGTTTTGGCTTCCACGGCTACGAGCGCTCGTTCGCCCACTCGCACACCCTCTCTCTCTCTCTCCTGCTTTCTCCAGCCTCCTCCGTCTTTCTTTCTCTTCCT
>JANRMT010062808.1:13454178-13520646 GCA_026402145.1 Polypterus bichir lapradei
TTTCTCTCCCCCCCCTTAACCCCCCACTCTCCCTTTTTGCCTCCCCAAGTGAGGCTAGAACCCACTTCACACAGTCCCAGTCCTCTGACATACCCAGAGACAGAGCACGTCCAAAGCAAAACAAGCCCCCACGCAGCGGTGTTTTAGGATTAAAAGATAGAGATATCTATTACCAATATAGTCTAAAATAAAAGAAAAAAAAAATTGTGCATTTAAAATATATATAGTCTTTAGCAATCTTAGTGCATTAAGATAATACACCCAGACAATAAACCTGGGGGATAGTGTTAGAAATTTGTCCAAAATAAGCACAATAAGTCTTAATGCAATAATAGCAATAACCATAAACCAAGGGTTTGATGTTGAACAGTCTCGTTTAGGGTAGAGATAAAATAATTAGCTGAAAAACCGCAACATTTAATCCAACCAATAACAACTTATACAAAGAAAGTGAAAGAGAGGATATTGTAACTTTACCAGTATTGGGTTAATGAAGATACTGCTCATATAACATTTTTGAAACAAAATAAAACAAAATAAATAACACTGATTTGATTTGTTTTATGAGGTGCAAAACAGAGAATCATCTTATTATTGCAGCAAGAGGGAGACATAAGAAATAAAAGTAGCAAAATCTTATTAAATATTTTTGTCAAGTCCCAAGTCTAAAGAAGGTTGCTTCATCCATCTGACCATCTGTGGTCAGCATGAGTAATGCTTGTGGTAGTTAGACTGATAATAAGCAATAGAGGGTTATGGTGCCAGAACAGAGAACTATTTATAGTTTGCTCTATGTCTGTTTTAAGCTTTAAAATACAGTATGCAAAAGCATGTCATGTTAGGTGAACAAAGAAGCACTAAAACACGGACATTGTCCAATGGCTAGTGTTTATATTGAGGAAAATAACCACTGTGGTGTCATATGCTGGCTCAAATGGACATGTCTATTGTGTCACATGAGCCAGCTCCTATAATGCGACAACAACCCATCAATAAAATGCATAAAAGAGTCTATGGGGATGTGGGTGATGTACCATGCATAGATAGCTTTTGCATATGCCCACTGTTGCCATGAAATGTACGAGTGGATTTGAAAAAGGATAGATGGACGGACTTGATGGTGCAACTATCATTATTTTGAGAGTAATTGGAGCTAATAATACTTTAGTTATTTTAGAGAATGAAAAGAATAAAGATAATCTTTTGTGTATACTAAGAAAAACCAAGGAAAAAATTAGTGTTTAGCAGAAAATGGAACCAAATAACATTTACAGTTAATAGAAAAGATCACAAAGTAAAACTTTAATGTTTTAGTAGACACTGTCATACATATGAGGCAGAGTCATATAAAGGTTGGGGGCAGCCACCCGTATAATCTGGTATCCTGGCTGCAAAAGTAATGTTTTAGCAAATACAGCACTGATGTGCACAAAACCGAGTCCAAAACAGAACTGAGGGACTAGGAAAAAGGTGCAGGTTTTTAAAGGGGAAAACAGGAAGTGAGATCATATGGATCGGGCTCATGGTCTTCAGCCATTGGTTCAAGTCCGGACGTGACATCACAGGGGCCGGGGACGGCAAGGTCTTCTTTCATTCGCTTGGTCCCGGAAGTGATGTCAAAAGAGCCAGGTGGGATCTCCCGTGAATGGTCTACAGGAAAGGGAGAAAAAGAATCAGTGCACTCTGCCACATCCCGGCATGCTTCGGAACTGCCCTTACTCAAGCCCTTTAGCTGCCTCCCATGTGCACGTGTGTGACAACACAAAAATAAAATTGAGCATATGTGATTACTTGAAGAGCTCTTCACTGTTTGGGGAAAGAAAAAATTAAAAGGTCATGCTAGTGCTGAACACTGTAGAGCACTAAATGCATAGGTATTGAGCAGTAAAGATAATTAAATACAAGGGCTTTCTGAGGTATTGGGACAGAGAAATGAGAGAAGCAAACTTTGATTAAAGATTTGGAATGATTAATTTGTAAAACAATACATTTAATTTTTAAATGGCCAGGTTTGTTGTTAGCCTCTTTCACTTAGAGTTTTTAGTTTATTTTTATGCTGATTTATTTGTAAACACCAATCTCAAAAGTTAATATTAATATTAAAATTCATACAAATATTTGCTAAACTACAATAAAATGTTATGTTCTTAAAGTTACATAGTTAATGGAAGGTTCTTTTTATCCCATATCTAAAATGTAACGAAACATTATCTGTTATCTGTAAAGTGTCTATTGAAGAATACAGCTAGAAAAATGGACTGTTAAGATAGTGTCACACATACTGTATACAATTGGAAAAAACAACCTCAGGACTCATTTCACAGCAATTATCCTTCAAACCAGGCGTTGGCACTGTCATCTAATGCCTCTCTTCTACCTCCCTCTGCTCAAACAATGATTGACAGATTAGCCTCCGGTGATGTCACTTCTGGTATCCGGTCTGCCAAACACGCCTCTTCCTATGGCTGTCCTACTTAAACTGACGTCTTGGGAGAGTATGGATTGAATGAACCATCTGGAGAAGGCTTGTTTTGTTCTTTACTTCAAATTATTTCCCATCACAATATACCGAGAATTCACTTTAGTGCCCCAGATGTTTATGATCTCTGTTTTTATTCTTTCACAACAGATTATATTATTTGTTTGCAAAAAATAAGGGATCAGTGGAAAAGAGATTTCTGACTGCAAGAACTTATGTCCTAACATATAGAATCCTAAAGAAATGTAACCAAGAGATGTAAGCCTTAAACAGAAACATCAGAGACAAGAGGTTTTCCTTAATTTGCGTGTATTATCAGTTTTTCTCTTCATTTTGTGTTTTTCTCCAAGAACTTCACTAAAACTTTGAAATTTAGACACCTGGGCTGAGGATTTTTTTTCTATATGAATTACGTTCAATGCCTGAACCTTTCTATGAAGCCGAACCAGAAAAAAATTTGAAAACCCTAGACAAATGCAGTGCAAAAGTATTTATGAAAAGATTAACTTATTCTGCCCCTGGGTATGTTTCTACACTAAGTAAACATGTTTTAGGTTTAGTTTTGAAAAATATATTCTGTACTGCTCATATTTTATTTCCACTTCAGTTTTAGGTATAATCGCTAAGTTAGTAGTCTAAATATCAAATGATAATGTTAACAAAAAAAGATTTATATTTTACTGGCTAATTAGATAACCTAAAAGCACACATATTATAAAACATATACAGTATGTTACTTTAGTAATTTGCTGATGTTTTTATCAAAGACATAAAAACTCTATGCTCATTTCAGATGAAAGCTTCTTAAATGTGGTAAGCAAAGGAGAAGCACACTGCTGAAACTGTGAGTGTGGGTGTATTGAATGAAACACTGTGATAACTTTTAATAAAAGGTGTTTTTATATGTGTTCATGCAGGCTTATGGCCCCCTATTGTGCAATTTTTAATTTCACCTCTGAGGGTTCGTTTCTTTTTAAATAAAAAGTCTAAAAATCTAAAAATGTAGCAGTTTGCTGCAAAGGTATGGCCTATTATTTGTTTCAGAGATGGGTCTTCTGTAATTTGCAACATTTTCTTGGTTCGCAATTCAAAATAGTGATGCTAATGTACTTAAATGTTTTGCATGGGTGTGCTTTCTTTATCATATATAGAACAAATAAACTAATTTTGGGTTCAAAATCGTTCGTATTGGTTATAATGTTTATTTTAATGGCATAAAGCTGTCAACGCTGAGACAGATGCTAGCTATGTTGAGTATTTGTAATATGCCTGACCTTGTGGTGCTTGTAGTATTGACTGTATACTCTAGCATCCAGATTTAGAAATTTTCAAAACTGATTGTTCTGTGGTAACAAGCAAAAACTACAAGTCACTTTTTAAAGAATATTTTCCAGTTGTCAGCATTGCAATAATAGGTTGTATTATACTCAAATTGCTTTGACTTTTTCTAAAAGCAGGTTAATAAATTATTCAGGCACTGACAAGGATGTGGCATTTTGGATTATGAAATATTACACAAGACCACCAATATCACAACCAATGTAGAATTATGTTGTCACTTAAAATACAAAATTTATTTCTTATTAATTAATTAATTGTGCAAAACACTATACTGTACACAAACATATATTCAAAGCAAGTGGTTAAAGCACTTACATTCCTTTTCATTAATACTAACTGAGTTGCTTTGCATTGTCTGGGTGAGAAAGTGGAAAGTTAAAAAGAAATTACAAATTATTTATTAGCAATCCTTAATACCCTCAAATTCAGGACACAAATTGTGTTAGTATTAAAAAGTTGGTTTGCATTCAGTTTCTTTGTTTTTTCCTTTTGGTCCAAAAGAACCCTTAATTTCAATAAATAACTCCAAAGACAACATGGCTCCACTCAAGGAATCAACAACAATAGAGGGGTAAACCCTGATTAAATGTAAGGGAAACATGCTCCACATCACACTTCCTCACAAACGCTGATCAATGGTGAAAAGTACCCGTGAGCCTCATATCAGGCCTGTAGCTTAAAAAACTAAACTGTTCATAAAGGTAAATGTACTAACCATCATACCACCATCACAACCTGCATAATGCTGTTTTTCAGTTTTGGGGAATATAAGCATTTTACAATCAGTAAATGCATACTAATATACTATAAAGCATGTTAATGCATCTGTTACAGTGGTAAACATAAATTAAATGACAGTTCATGGTAAGAATTATAAGATTGTAAGCTGTCTTTCTCTATAGTATCTGCACATTAGGAACTATTCTTCAATACATAAAATAGGAACAGCTTTCATGGCTTTTGCTACTCAAGGCAGGCAAGCAACAGGATTATATTGCCTCCTAATTTAAGCATCGTATATGGTAAAATTATCATTTCTGAACTTTAGAGGACTTGAGGCATAATGATACATGTGCTTAAAAGTAAGTAAAGTCTATCAGCAGAGGGTAGGGCTAGGGGTGACCCCAAACATTAAAAGGTCAGCTACTTCAAGGGCAATGAGAATGAGGAAGAAAAAAGATCAAAATGCCCATTGTAATGAGTCACACGCAGCAGAAAGGCAAGAACTGAGAGCCACTTGAATGTCATCATACACAGTCCATTAAGTGTTCCCGGTAGAACTGTTTGTACTTATAAGTACGATTACCTCACTGTAAACTTGCATTACAGTTGTAATATTGCACAACCTGAGCCACTTATGTTTTCATATTGTATATTTTTCATTGTTTTTTATCGTAGTATTATTATTATTATTGTTTTTGTTCTTATTTTTCCATTTTACAGGAAAATAAGTTTATGGTGTATTTGTATATTGAATCTCATTTTACTATACAATAACAATAAAGAAATTCAATTCAATTCAATAGAAGAAAGCATGTATTTACAGATGATGAAGACTGGCTTCTAAGTCGATTTAGATTCCCAGGCACTATCTTCTTGGAGCTCTTGATATCATTTTTCAGATGAAATGCAGTAAAGTATATATATTACATTATACTGATAATTTATTTACTTAATTTAAATAATGTATACTGTTATTAAACGTGTGGACACTGTAGACAGTGGTAGCGATGAACTGGCGCCCCGTTTAGGGATTGTTCCTGCCTCACGCTGCATACTTTCTGGGATTGGCGTGACCTGGATGGATAGATGGATAGAATAATTAAACATGTACCATGAAGATATTTCAATGTTTCATAAAAGTTTTGAAGAATCTGCGTTCTAAGCTTACAGATGGCTTGGCATCTATTACAGAGCTGATCATGTGGCGATTGGGTACTTGGAGAAAGAATAGGAAGGACAGGAATAGTTAGTATGTTTGTGACAGTACTGCTGCAGTAAATTGTTTCATCGAAGGTCGTGCATGGTACAGCATGCATCTTGTGGGAGGCAGGAACAATCTCTAGACAGGGTGCCAGCTCATTGCTAATACTGCACCACTGTGTTCCCGTGTTTAATACATGCTTTAATTCCTATCATCATGAAAATGATATCAAGTATACATTATATCATGAGTGTAATGTATTCTGTGTCCTGTCAGCGGAAGAGAAAGCCGGTTTGAGAAGCACTTAGTGATTCACACATATAGAGCACATAAAAGAACACATAGAAAGAAGCATTTAACATGCTACTTTGTTTACGATGGGATCTGAGAAACTAGTAAATTAAACGATGAAGATGAAGTTTATGACATTTATGACATTCTACTTTGATGACAAAATAAAGTACATGATTAAAGTGGAAATTTCAAGATTAAAGTTGAAATTTAGACATTTTTTTCAACTGTGTCCCTATTGTGTTTTTCTTTTCTCTGTACCCTAACACGCTTCCATACAGTATGACACTCACACGGCGACTTCTTATTTATTTCGGACACTTTGCGTCTTTCTGAACTTGAACTTTTGAGTTTCTCCGCCACTCTGTCACTCGATCAACTTCCTTTTGTCGATTATATCACTGCTTAAACAAACAAATAATATACTTTTTCCCCCGTGCTTTTGCCATTGCCTTTTCACAGAACACTGAGCTTAAGGGCTATTTATATTGATTTGCATATTCAAAGAAGCGTAATTCTGGGAGGAGTTGGGGAGTGGCGGCAGGCACGTGCATGTGCGTTACTTTTCATGCTGACTGGGATTTATGGAGCGGAAATACGTGGAAGTTGGCGTTTGCATAGATTTATGCATCTGGATTTTTCTGCTTTTGTCCATACGTCATGTTTTAGTGTGAATTCTACGCACGGCGGTATGCATGAGGCCCCAGATAACTGACAACCTCGCTACCTCTGACATCACTTCTGTTGTCCGTCCACCTGGCCTTGCCTTTTCCTGCCTGGCCTACATTTAACCAGACGTGTCACCATCTTGGATAGTTTAACCTGAGTCTCACATCCTTAGAAATGTAATTTTTTGCTGAAAAGATTCATTATATTTTGCCTTTACAATGTATGGGGAGAGGTGTGACTTAAAATCTGTGTCTTATCCTCTTTTACAATGGTCATTGATATTTATATATAGCATGGCGATCAGTTAACACCTACGTGCCTATAAGTATAATATACATTTTATTACATTAAAACTTTTTCTTAATGTATATAGTATTCTTCTCCGGAGTACTCAGTGTTCTTATAGAAACTTACAAATATTAAAGAGTAACAGGAACATATAAAACCATGGAATTAAGACATACTTAACAGCACACTTAATATATCAGTCAGCTATACAATTTACATACAATGTACATAGTTACATGCGTTCCATTAAAAAAAAAATATATTTGCAATAAAAACATATATTGCAAATTAAGATCCTTCTGTTTTCACATGGACATTTTGTGCAAACAGTATATAAATGCTTATTTGAAAACAAAGGTGTCCTTTTTGTTTATTTTTTGCCATGAACAAAATTAGAAATAAAACATCTAATTTTACATGAATGACATTCACCAATTGTAATTTATCTATGAGTTTACTTCAGTGTACACAAAGCATTTGTGGGCACATCCTTAGTTCAAAAATCTGAAATTTCAAAAGCAAATTTCAAGAGGAAGGAAAACGTCTCTTTAAAGCTACTCCCACATGAACTAAGCCTTTTACATTTTGAATTTGGCCTCCTTTAATGTGCTACTTTTTAGATCTTTCTCTTGTTCTTTCTTTAGTCTCTCCTTCCGTCTCCTTCTGTTAAAACCTCAAGGTTAAAAAAAGATTATTTTCCAACTTTGTCTATATCTATGCAATGTATTATCTATTTATAGAAAATGCTATTTCTACCATGGATGCCCGGGAGTTTCAAATCACCTACAATTTCAAATTTCTTTCTCAGAGCAAGAAAATTCTATAAACTGCAGATCAAGATACAGTACTTACTGAGTCATTAAAGGTATTTTTTAAAGTTACATTATACAGTGTGGTAAGTGATGCACTTGCTTTTCTTTGTTTTATCTTTTATTGAATTTATTAAAAGCATGTAACACTCTATACAATCAAGTCAAACAAACTTGAATTCAATTCAGCCCCCACCCTTGAGAGACAGAAGAAGGCAAACAGCCAGAGTAAAACTTTGAGAGTAGTAAAGAGGGAAAGAAGTCCTTCTCTCCAGTATAAATGTGTATACTAAAATGTTATTGATTATATCCAGTCAGGTTTTAAAAATGTTTTGTATAGATCCTCTAAGTGAGAATTTGACTTTTTCCAATTTCAAATTGTATATAACATCAGTTACCTACTGCCTTAAAAGATGTGGGCTACGATTCTACCAGCTGAGCAAGATAAGTCTACATGCTAGTAGTGAAGTAAAGGCAATTTGTCCTTTTCCACTTTAAGCCCATCTGGGAGTACAACAAACACAGCAGCTAATTGATTAGGAGTGATTGTGACATCAAGGCTCTCTGGCAGATATTTAAAGATTTTGGTCCAGAATGATATTAATTTAGTGCATCCTCAAACAATGTGGCCCAGTGAGGCTGGAGCTCGATTGCAACATTCACAGGTTGGAAAACATTTTGAACAATTTTAAACAAGATAGATATTCTTGATAAAAGATTTTAAGTTGAGTAATTGAATGCTTTGTGCATATGGAGCTAGAGTGAATTCTGTATATGGCTGTTTTCCACTCCTTTTCTGAAATGTTGAGTGAGAGATCCTTTTCTCTGGGATCTTTAAAAGGAAGGGACTTTGAAATGATTCTATATATTCTAGAAATGCAGTACGGTGGCGCAGTGGTAGCACTGCTGCCTCGCAGTAAGGAGACCTGGGTTTGCTTCCCGGATCCTCCCTGCGTGGAATTTGCATGTTCTCCCCGTGTCTGCGTGGGTTTCCTAAATTTTTCCTGCCTTGCACCCTGTGTTGGCTGGGATTAGCTCCAGCAGACCCCCGTGACCCTGTGTTAAGATATAGCGGGTTGGATGATGGACGGATGGATGGATAGAAATGCTGTATGAGTCTCCAAGACTGACTAATATTTCTTCTTGAATAGAAATAAGAGGGCGGGGAGGAAAATTGGGGGGATTTTGTTTAGTAAAGTTTCTAATTTGGAGATAGTGGAAAAAATTGTGTTGATGGGAAGCTAAATTTGGAGTGTAATTGTTATTATTTATATACAAATCTTTAAATGATTTAATCCCACACGTTTTCTAAACACTAAAATATGTAAATTTGAGAGAAAAAGGCGGTTTTCATGTAGAGGTGTCACAGTTAAAATATTTTCTAACTTGAAGTGCTTCCTACATTGCTTCCATATTCTGAATGAATTGAAGGACAATTGGGTTGTTAGTATGTTGACGATACATTGTATTTACTGGTGTACAAAGCAAGGAATATAAAGAAGTACTGCAGGATTTCATTTCTATCGCTGACCAAGCCTGTGTATGTTCATCTATTTGTGTCAATGCCCAGGTTTTTATAACTTGTGTATTTGCCCCCCAGTAATAAAATTAAAAATTAGGTAGGGCCATGCCACCTTCTGATTCAGGTCGTTGTACGGTCACCCTTTGGATATGTGGATATTTCAAATTCCAAATAAATGAAGTTATGATTGAATGCAATTACTTAAAAAATGATTTGTTAATGTATATAAGGATGTTTTGAAATAGACACAGAAGCTAACGGAGGATATTCATCTTGATAGTGTTAATTCTCCCTGCTAAAGTTAGATCATGTTAAAAAAGAGGTTTATATTTACTTGTGTTTACCCCTAGTTATTTACACTGAGCTGCAGTTATAAAAGGGAAGAATTCACTGAAAAAGCACACTTTTGTTCAAATTAATTTTGAGTCCAGATATCTTTTGAAATTCTGCAGTTAGGGCAGCAGGCACAGTATTTTGTGGGTCTGATATATACAGTACCATATTATCTGCATATAGTGATATTTTCTGGTCAAGTCCTTCTCTGAAAATCCTCTTTATCACTGATGCATTTTGACAGTGAGCTCTCAATGGCGATGGCAAATACCAGTGGTGACAAGGGGCATCCTTATCTGGTACCACATTCTAGTTTGAAGTAGTCTGAAATAAAGTTATTAATACAAACTGAAGCTTCTGGATTGGTATACAGTAGTTTGATCCATTCACATATGTTTGGGCTAAACCCAAATTTTTGCAATGTGGTAAATAGGTAGTTCATTTCAACCATATCAAATGCTTTTTCTGCATCCAAAGATAATAAGATCTCTGGAGTGTTAGACTTATTTTTCTATCTTGCAATTTGGTTTTCTGTGAAATATGTTAGCTCCTTTAGCTATTACAAAATGTTTTCTCAATCCTGAACATTCAGTACGATTCATTATTTTTGATATATAGGCACAAAAGAGTTTACATGCATTTCCAATGATAGTATCAGGTCAGTAAAGTAAAACATTTTACAACATTTAGAAATATATAACAAGTCTTTCCTTTAACCCATTTTTAAAACATTTCTCGCTAGCATTAATAATTAATGAAGGTGGACACAGCCAACGACCAGATGAAAGGTAATATTTTCTGCCCTTTATGTTGGACATTCTTATTTGCAGTTTGCAAAACTTGCCTACCTCTAATGCATATGGTGTCACCATTCAAATAGATAATAGTGTCTGAATTCTGTGTGAAAATTACATTTTTCAACTGTAAACAACAGTCATTTTCTCCCAGACCCCAACTGTGGCAGTAACCCCTTACCTCAGATAACCCATTTTTCTCATGAAATTTGAAAATCATGAAAGAGCTATTCAGTTCAAAGAAAAAAGTGGATATTGACTTGTTAAGTTATTCAATATCTACATGTGGCTTTCTAGCTGAATAGCTGAGAATTTTCAACATACACAGTAGCAAGTCTGCATTGATATTTTGAGCAGAAGTCAAAACTTTTCAGCTTCTAAAATTCTGATCCCCCATGCAGTGGTTAACTTTTCCAGTATATTTAATACTTAAAGGATTCCTTTTCCTTAATTTGGGATAAAGAATATTTTACAATATATTTCAAACAGCAAACATAGTAATTCAATGAAAATACCCTTTCATTCACTGGTTCTACTATTTGTCAGTAACTCATATGGTACTTTATTGAATGAAATGAAGCTGATTTTGAGGTTCATAATATTTTTGTTACTTAGATTATAAGATGTCCATATTTTCAGGGTAACATTTTAATTTACAAGTGAATGTCTATATTTGTGTTGATCTGTGAAAATAGAGAATAAAAGTGCAATATAGTCTAAACATCATCCCATATATTCAAAACTCAGACATACAATATAGTCAAATGTTTTTCATTAGTCTGGTGTTTACACTTATCGGCTAGAAAAATACAGTTTGTGTCTGTGTTAGCCTACACTTCATGAAAAGATGCTGGTACTGCTTCAAGATCATGTTGAATATTATGTGTCACTATAGATAAATTGTTCTTGTGAGGCTTAATCTCTGGCTCATATTTATATAACACTTTGAAAAGTCTGTGTAAATTGACATTATTTTGACTATCATCATCATTCTTTCTCTGTCCCTAGAGAGCATTGGGAAGATTTGCACATAACTAAGATATATCTAACATGATTTTCATTTCCTGTTTGCTGTTTTTAGTCATTTGGATGTTAAAAGCCTGATTGCTAACATGATTAGTTATGTTCAGATATGTGTCAAGTTACTAAATCACACATGCATTGCTAGATTCATATTTTGTTGAACCTTCTCCAATGTGTTTTTGATCATTAACATGTCCTCTTCCATAGAACAGCTATTTTAATATCTACATAAATAAAGAATAAAGTCTTTTAAAACTCTGTATCCTAAACTATTTGTATTTAGTGCCTCACAAATCCACACAACCTACTATCAATAATGAAAAATCATTACTGATTCCACAGCTTGCTCCAGATGCATCATAAAGTGTTACCTCCTTTCTTCTGGCATGTTGCAGCAGAATGGACACATGCAGGAGACTCAAGGAAATGTTCAAACTCTAGGGGCATGATCAAAGTCACACAATCTAAGAGTCCTTTCTTTTATTTTTTTTTTATTTGTAGAAAATAACATTTTGATGTAAACAAGTCTAACTTGTACAAAGAAGAAAATACCATTACATACAAGCAAATTGAACTTAATAAAATATTATATAACCCCCACCCAACAGCAAGGGAAAAAAATTATGAACAAAAAAGAAGGGAAAATGTCTTTTTCCATGATATAAATGCTTATTCTAAAGTTTTAGAATTAGATCTTGCCATATTTTTAAAAAGTATTGAACAGATCCTCTCAGCGCAAATTAGATTCTTTCTAACTTCAAATAGTATAGAACATCAGTTACCCACTGACTTATAAAAGGTCTGTTGGGGTTCTTCCAGTTGAGCAAGATAAGTTTATGTACTCGTAGTCCAAGGTTATTTAAAAGGAGAAAACAGAAGGGGCATATATGAACCTGATACATGTGGCATGAGGAATTTATATCTGCATCACTAATAAACTGTTGTTTGTCTCCAAGAAAGAGTGAGTTTCTTTTATTTCACTTCAGAATAAGATGGGTTCTCTTCCCAAGAGTGCAGCTTGTCGCTACCCGATCTGCGTGCCTACCTGATTTGCGCGCGCAGGCGTATTGAAAGCCTAGCATGCCGTAAAGTGTTCACGCATGCGTTAAACAGATTTGGCAGAACCGTAAACTGAGCCATAACGTATTCGTTCAATACGTATGTATTAAACACACTCCGCATGCGCTTAATAAAAAACAATTAAATATACTAAACATTTCGCTTTACGGCACGGTTTGGTCTCAACTGCACATGTTGATACACAACTGGTAGTACAGTATATTCGTTTCAATACCGTAGTAGTTGACCATAATGATATTATTAAATATTCATTGTACGTTCTGTTTTCAGGGCTGAATTAAGCTTGTCATACTCCTCGTTATAAACGTTAATTGTTTATCACTGAGATCGCTTCGTTTAGTTTACAAAGCACTTCTTTTTTCAGTTCCCATTGTACAAAGAAGTATTTAACCATTGCATACTGTATGTTATTATAGTCTACATATAAAAAATAAATGTCGGTTTTAAAAATAGATGTATTCAAGTACTTTATTGTCGTTGAGTAACACAACAAAAATACTCGTGTCAACCTCACGTTGTATTTAAATTCCAATGCCAAATAGTTCAGATATATAACAATACAATAAATAAATAAAGTGTGAACTAAAAACCGAGTAATCATATAAAATATGTTCAAAATATTGGCAAGATGCCATATATGTTAAAGTAACCAGGATGATTATTGCATAAATGCACAGCAGTATAGATTATTATCTACATTACAGACTTTAGCAGGGAGAATTAACACTATCAAGATGAATATCCTCCGTTAGCTTCTGTGTCTATTTCAAAACATCCTTATATACATTAACAAATCATTTTTTAAGTCATTACACACTACCTACATTAATTGTACATGATCAATGAAAACGATTTCAGATTGAGGAGATATGAGTTCAATAAGTTTATAGCAGTTTGAAAAAAGTTTTTTCTTTTTTTTTGTCTATTTGTAGCATACAGATTGATCTGAAATGCCTGCCTGATGGGAGAAGCTCAAACAAGGTCTGTCCAAGATGAGTGTTCTCCTTGATGATGTTTTTAGCCCTTCTTACACAGGGAATCTTGTATAGATGATCAAGTGATGGCAGTTCAGTTCCATTAAACGTCCTGTGATGTTTTTATGATCCATTACAGGGCTTTTTTGGCAGGTTTGGTGCAGTTGTTGTACCAGGCTGTCATGCAGTTAGTCAAAATAAGTGTGTATATATGTAAAAATGAACTGTTGATGCACTTTTCATCCCTGGAAAAACTTTCTTTAAAAATAACTTTACATATTATTACTATTAGTGAAATACACATTTGTCATAGGGCATCATGGTTTACAAAACTTTGTTTCGGTGATACTAGTGGATTGCATAAAGATTCTTTCAAGAAAAAGAAATCTTCATTTCATGTCTAATCCACAAAGCACAACCCCAGCACCATCTTCTGTGATACTATTGCTGGTCTTGTACTCAGATTTAAATAGCTTTTATTCAACCATATAGTGTCTTAAATGCAAGTTAATAACTGAATAATGAAAAAGGAAATACACTTTTCATGCAAATATTATTGAATAAATGTTATGAGAACAACAAAAGTGAACAATGTGAGAACAATGCTCCTAAAAAAAAATTTGTCAAATGTACAAAAGAAAAAAGTAAAAAAAAAAATCACCACAGATTTAACATTTTACCCAGAGCACAGAAAATTTAAAGTTACATATTTTGCTATTTTGATCATTAAAATTATTCCACAAATAACTTCTGTAACATATTTTAATACTAATAAAGCCCAAACTGCTAAACTGCTTAACAAATACATATAACTTTATGAAACCGAGAAAATATATATACACAAAAAGTACACAAGAGGAAAATTATATATATCTGATGGTCAGATGGCCCTGTTGAAGAACACAAAAAGGTCTAGTTGGTCAGGATGCTTGACAAAACAACTTCTCAGGGTCACAAGGTCACAGACTCCCCAGGCCCCTGTGGACATTCTTAGCAAGCATATTGTTGTAGCGTTAATCCAAATGCAACTCCATTTCAAGAGGGTCTTCAGAAATCTTCTCTCTTCAGCACCACAGACAGTTGCACAAGACTTGACCAGGGTGCATGGCAAAGGGCATCACCGGACAAAAAAAAGAAAACAGCAAAAAAAACAATGGTTATTATTTGGTGTAAATCTTTCAAATTGTATGCAGTTCAATTCATAAACCATTACAACTGATAGAAGTGGGAATTAAACAGAGGTGAAGTTTAAAAATGGTGTTTTAAAAGTATTTTGAAAGGTTTTTCATTTATAGCTGGCATTCTATATTTTTGGTATACATGTGCAAGCTGCTTCACCAGTTCTTTCATAAGCAAATTAGTTGGCAATATTGGTTGTGGATTAAAGATTAAAATGAGGAGTGTTGGGGGAGAGACAGTACCAAATACAGGAAGGGACTAAATTGTTCAGAGCTTTTTATGTAATGAATAGTATAGTACTTTAAAATCAATTGTGAAGGAGACAGCCATCCAGTTTATTAAAGCTAAGGTCAAGTAAATGAGCTTGGAATATGGAGAAAAACAAAACGTAAACAAAACAAGATACATTACCCCAGAATACTTGGCAATGACGCAGTAGATTCAGACCCAAGACTGAAATGAAGGATTCTGGAAGCACTGGACAGTAGCATCATCTTCTATTCCAACAGATATCACAGCATTCCTTCCTTCTTTAATTGCTGCGCTATCTTTCAATTAAATTCTTCCGCTTCACTAAGGCAAGTAAAATATACAAATAATAAACAAGAAATGTTCAAACACTTTAAACATTCATAGACTTGACTTTTACCTGATACTGTATTCTGGGCCACCAAGAAATAAATCTTCTGCCTACTGTCCTGATACACCTTGTAGAACATCCAGGGTATGGATAATGGACTATCCAAAAGTAAGAAAAAACAGAATACAAAAGTTGCTTGCATGTAACTGAAATATGACCACATCACATTATAAGTGAAGGCATACACCAATTACCCAGTAACAAAGCATAATACCCCTAAGAATGTGTTCTTTATTTTGCAAATGAAACAGCCTTGTTTTGTTTCTATTGAAACTCATACAATGAGAAAAACAACAGTTACTGTGATTGTAAGGATTCACACACAGACTAAGATATTGTGATCTAATGTTGGGGGGAAAAAAATGCATAGTCTATTGCATAAAAAAAAAAACACATTGCTATATTGAAGTGGGCAGAAGTCTACAGATCATCTGGTGCATAAATTTACATAACAGGCCACCTCAGCAGTCTTACCTCAGGGAATAAGACATCCAGAATGAATTGCACACGATCTCTAATAGGGAATGCTGTTTGTACAGTTCTCAGAAATCTCTCAATATATGAGAAAAGGGCATCCTGTTGTTCGTCAGACTCCAGGTACACAGGCACTTGGAAAGATGACTTTTCCTGGAATCTATCCAACCATTTGGAAGGCTCATTACCACGGAGTATCCTCTGTGTTCAAGAAACAAAAAAAAAAGGCCAATGTTGCTTGTAAATGCAGTAAGCGATAGGGCTCTTTAATAATAACCTCTTTCTCCCCTTATATTTAAGTTAACTTTATCTACCCTTAAATGGTCTCACACCAATCACTTAAGTAAAAAGTGAATGAAATATTACAAGACTAAGTACCAAGTTGTCCCTGTACTACATGAGTAGCACACCTCACCTTTACTGATAGCTATGGGCAATGGCAGTCCAACGTGAGGTGTCCACTTCCAACAGAATCCTTAGATTACAGTTTGCCATATTTATTGACATGTAGTAACTCTATAAAATCTGATCCATGGACTTTGCTAATAATTCAGTAACATACCGACAAATGCTGCTGGGAGCCTTGTGCTTCTACAATGAAGTCTACCAGCTTCTTCTCATCTGTCAGCCGGTCACTCACAGCTTGCATGTGAGATGGGACAGTTGAAGAGATTCACCCAGACACTCTAAAAAGAGGCTGAAGAGTGCCTTGCAACAACTCAACAGCTTCATCGCTCCAGTAAGCAAACCATTGGCCATGTCTTGTAAACAATGAAGATAAGTATTTTTTTTGTGTGTTTGAGATAATACAATGAGACACTACAACATTGCAGAAATGTCATACCCCTCTATCTGGAACCTCTCCATCAGTAGGATACACCACCAATGGCGGATCAACGTTATGTCACTCTGGAAAAGGAAAAGAAAATATATAGTGCAATAATTAGACAAATGGGATAAATACTTGAGCTTTTCTTTATAAGAAATAATTTACCTCAGTAAACGTAAATCTAGTACGTGTGCAGAGGCAAAGGGCATACTGTAAAATACAAACAGTCTAAATCATCTTCTCAAACTTTGAAAGAGATTTTGAAAGATGAAAATGTTTGAGAAAAGCAGACACTTACCATTAGCATGAGGATGCCACAACAGTTTCCAGAGGTCTGCTGAGGAAAGTCCTGGAAAATACACAATATTGAATATCTGTAGAGGTCATAAGTGAATGTTGTGAAGAATGCCAATCAATGTGACAGATGATGTATAATGTTAAGTAATCAACAGACAACACTCTTAAAGAATAAAAGCATTTACTTCTAAATGTCTGCCCATCTTCTCAGTCCAAGTTCCTGGGTCAATGCGGCGTGCAATTTGTCTGAAATATTAAATTAAAACACAATATTACAATCCTGCTGTTGATTAAACAACTGTCTCTAGGTCAAACCTTAAAAGACACTTGTACCCATAGAAGGCGGCCGAAACTGGAACCTCTGGCCAAAGAAGAAGGCCACAATTGTAACCTGAAACCATAGGACAAGGGTGCAACCCGAACCTGTAACTACAGAACAAAACTGTAACCAGAACCTGTAACCACAGAACAAATCAGCAATATAACCTGCAGCCTTAGAATAAGACAGCAAGTAAAACCACTGACCAAAGAACAAGGCCAAAATGGGAACCTGTGATTATGATAAGAGGTCAGAACTGGAACCTCAGACCATAAAACAAGACCACAACCATAATCTGTAACCACAGAACAAAATCACAACCAAAACCTACAGTCATAGAACAAGATTGCAACTAGAACATCTGGCCATAGAACAAGGCCATGACTGGAACTTGTACCCATTGAACAAGGGCCATCATTAAACAAGAACGGCAATTATTTCCAAACCTAAATATGGTTCTGTAGGTCTCATCTTCAAAACCATCAGGGCGAAGAGAATCTAAAAAAAATATCTCCCTTTCAGCTACCAGTAAAACCTGAAATGTTTCCATATGAATACATGGTTAACAGTGCTATGATTTGTCAAAATGATATAAACAAAAATATTGTAGTCGTATGTAAGGAATTGAAACTCAACACATAGCAAATAGTGATCCACTTGATCTTGTTGCCTGCTCCAAGCAGGAAACAATATGGCATCTTTCGAACCCAGGTTGTCCTGTAATTATTGAGATTTAAATATTAACACACAATAATGAATATAAATGAACAAATAAATACTGAACTAGAAACTTACTGGCACACCAACAAGTGGGTCCACATTCTTGGTTTTCCACATGGGCACCACATACATATCCACAATATGAATATGTTTCCCATGTTAAAAACAGAATTAAAGAATTATAAAGAAATAAACCAATTTAGAAACAATATTTAATCCAACAAAAGGTCAGTGAATGAGACACAAAAACAAAGTACATGTCTTTGGGCTGCTTCTTGTACTATCTTGAAGCAGGCATTTCCAATCTAGAACAAATTAAGAGATTAAATAAATCAATTATGCAAGTAAGTAATCTTTAATTCAAGTTTTCTTAGAGGGTTCTATTAATGAGTAAAAATACCAAAAAGTTAATACACTTACATTGGAATCCATGCACTGGTTTAACCCAAGACTCCAGAAATCCTCACGTGTAAGACAGATATTTCCCTCCTTGACAATCAGTTCTGCTGAGGGACAATGTGGGTCCAGGACATACTTCAGCTAAACACAAGTAATTATTGTAGAAGTTAATAAAAGATGTTCGTAAAAACACTCTGCAAGCTGGCTGTAAAACCACAATTACATTTCCGTTAAACAAGCAATAATGCAAAGGTGACAGACAGGTCACTTGCCAGTTCATCCTGAAAAGGCCCCAAATCCTCCTCCCACTTATCTCCTAAGCAAGCATAGGGATGATCATTCACTTGAGAAGATATCCAATATCGATGGTCTTGAAGACAGCAATCCTTAGTTGGTCCACAATCTGATATAATAGATTATAAAACAAACTTTTAAATTTCATTCTGTCTGTTACAAATAGCAGGAATTTAAAATTTCTGTTCTTCTGGACCAGTTTCTACAGCAACATTCTTTGAGGTTAAAACATTTATCCAGATCAGAAACTCAGGTAACACCCTTACTTTCCAAACTGTAGTACGGCCTCTGACGTGAGACATTGAGCTGATGGTGCTTTCCGTCGTCTTTCAGGACTGTAGCGACACCTTTTGAAGAGATGCTGGATACAGTAAAAGGCCCTTGGTGATGGCTAGCAAGGCTCGGTTTCAGACATTGCTTTTTTGGGTTTTCAGAAACAAGGACAGAATCCCCAACATTGACTGAACACGTTTTCACCAACTTCCTTTTACAGTTTCCATAAGACCTCTGTTGTCTTGTCTGCGCCTTCTCAATATTCTTGAGAATCTGCAAAAGCAGGCATTAAACTTTAAATTCTGTAATATTTCATAGGCTATATCGATTAAGTCTTTTGTAGGACACGGACCTTTTAATTTAAAGCTTTCATTTCTTTAACTCTGTTGTCAATATCTTCTTCTGGATCTCCAATGTCAATAGTTTCTCCCATTGGACAGGCGTTTGAAACTTCTGGTAAGCGCGGATGTCGGTGAAAAAGCAAGAAATATGGAGTGTACCTTGTTGAAGACTGGTTATAAAAAGTTCACTATTAGCACACTGCATTAGGACTAATGAAAGGTCAAACACATTAGAAGATTGTCAACCGGGGCATGTGTACCCACCTGCCTAGCTGTATTGATGCCATATACAACTGCAGGAAGATGGAGAACCCAATCATTGTGGCTCTCATTAACATATTTTCTCAGTGCACGTTTGATATTTTGATTTGTTATTCATCCTGTTTATTTCAAAAGGATTTACAAACATTTAACAAATAATCTTTTTTCAGTTACCAACAACATCCAATATGAATTAAAGAATTAAACACACACAATTACCTGCCCATTTGTCTGAGGATGGTAAGCACTAGAGACAGCATGCTTTATTTTTAGGAGTTCACACAAGGGATAATAAATGGGTTTATAAATAATGGACTTTCAAGAAATGTTTCCATTTAAAAATGAAAAGCATTTTTTTTTTCCCCAACAGTACCTCGTTGACAAACTCTTTGCCTTGGTCAGTAATGATCTTCCTAACCATGCCAAATGTGTACAGCTTCCCTATGATGGCTGCAGACACTTCACTCGCTGACTTAGACTGTAGAGGCTCAGCAACGATCCACTTTGTGTAGAGGTCAGTCACGGTCAACACATACTTGTTACTTCTGGCAGTTTCACACATTGGGCCAAAGAGATCCAGACCTACCACCTCCCAAGCTTCTTTCACCTGATAAAATATTTGCCTTTAAATCATTACCCTCATTTGATTTTATTTCACAAACCTGGAGCCAGCCATTACCTTGATAGAATGCAAGAATGGTGCCATTGTCTTGATGGGATCATTCAGCTGACAGCGGTGACATCATCTCACCTAAAACAAGAGATACAATCTGAATGAAATTTTGCATCATACGCTTACTTTGTAGATAAGAAGAAAATTAACACTTAAAGCTACAATAGATTTGGAAATAACTTTAGTAACGCACAAAGAAATTAGGGACAGCAGCAAGGATAACAAGAATACTACAAAAAAAACAAGCATTTTATGAAGGAAAATTATCCTAAACAACTAGCTACCTGAGGATGATAAAACAGGGCTACAGACGACTAAGTCTTGCTATGGTGCAAAACCAACTTTGTGAGGGTGACATCATAATTATTACTCAATTGGTCTCTTGGCAAGGAAGGAACAGAGGACCACCTAGTCTACTCTTTGCATTACTAGAAAAAATTTCACACACACAGTTACCTGCCCACTTGATTCTTTTTGAAGCACTAAGGGTTTATGAGAGAACTGTAAAATTGGGCATCATTTTGAAAAGACAGAACAAACTGCACCAGTACTCAAAAGAAGAATTGAAGTACAGAAACAGATACTTTAAGGAAACTGTATGACTGCCTGGTAATTGCATCTCAGCTGTAGGGGTCTTGCAAAAACATATGACCAACATTTTAATATGAGCCAATTACTCTGTTTCTTAGTACAAGTCATGATAATCTACAACCTGAGGCAGAATCGTTAAATGTATCTCAAGATTCACACTGGAGTATTTGCAAAACTTACCCAATTAGCTACATCGTTTGTAAGAGTTGGCCAGAAATAGCCAGCAATAGCTCTGTTTCTGGTTCCTCTCACACCGTTATGGTTGCCAGTTCCAGGATTATCATGACACTCCATTAGGACAGCTCTCTTTTGTTCTTCACTCATAACAACCAGACGAAAGTATTGTCGGTTTGGCCCGGTGTAAAAAAGTTGGTGGTCTGTTAGAGAACATAATGATATATTCAGTCATTACTCTTAACACTGATGAATACTGTAATATATACTTGAGGTCACTGGACTTAGAAGGTTAAATTTAATCTATGAATTAATTTTTCTGCTCCGTTTACCTTTATTAACACTCTGTGGAGGGTTGCGGCACGGAGAGGGGTTTAATGAAGAAAAAAAAAAATAAAACCACAACTATAGGTCACAAACGAATTAATTAGCTACACAAAATATTGCACTAACACTGCAATAAAAAGTAAATATAAGGCTTCTTAGCAATTTACTTCTCTGTTTAAAAGAACTGTAAAATTTAGACACCTGATTTCAGAGGCATCTAGGCAGTTCAGATTTTCATATTCCCAAAAAGAAAAAACCTACTAATCCATTAATCAAGTATATATCGGTAAATAACAGGAAAGTCCACCCGAGCAGTTTTTTCAATAACACAATTTATTAAAAGTTTTGCATATTTCAAAATATTCATGCGTGTTCATTGAAATTACCAGCCTATTTAAAACGGTACATTTGGTAATATTCCAATTATTAAACAAAACGTCAGACAATCCTAAATATATTCTAAACTGAAAAGCATTCAATAAACATTACACACAATACCTTTAATCATAAAATTCACGGACGCGCGTCGTATTTCACTTCGTTCTCTGACCGTTAAATTGTTGCTAAATTCTTCCCTTAAAAGATATTCTTTCAAGTTGTTGTAAAATTGAAAAGTCTTCATTTTTTCAAGAAGTGAAAAATATTCTTCTTCCCGAAGAAAAATTCAATATGTTTCTATACTTCTTTATGGCGTTCTTCTTTCTCCTTCTCTCTCGAATGGCGGAAGTTATATTTGTTAATGCAGACCGAGAAATTTAGAACCCGCAGTAAATTTTTTTCTCATGTGTCGTAAAACATTAGAAATGCGCAGAACAAATTGGGCAGCGTCGTGAAATGAATTTTAATTAAGCAGAGAGCGCATGCGCGAGACAAATCGGATGGGGACTCGTGTTGCAAAGTAAAAAAACGCAGATCGGACAGGGTCATAATAGTAAAGCTCTGCGCATGCGTGCGCATGTGCGCGCAAATCGGGTAGGCACCGCAGATCAGGTAGCGACACAGCTGTTAAAAGTATTACAGCAGTGAGCCAAATGGACATTTATTTTATATCATGTCATCCATTTTATATCATGTCATATTCATAATTCAATGGAATTCATTTTAGAATTTCTATGACGTGTAATATCTTCATAGTCATGCTAATGCTAATGTCATGGTGAATCTTTTGGGGTTATTTCCAGAAAGGTATTTTTCAGTCATAATATCTCTGAAAATGTCATATTAATGAAGAAACCCCAGGTATGGTTTGTCAGAGTTACAACTGGGTTTTATTACATTTCAAGGGCCAGCCTGTTTCTCCCTCTGTTTGTATTTCTTAACAGAAAATGGAACAGGTATTAACTCTTTTGAAAGTTTCATAGGCACACATTGTCCCTTCGGCTGAGCTTTCATATTCAGGTAACTTTAGCTTCTTAGGGTTTAAAAAGATATGTTTTAAATATACAAAGGGAAGATAAGTATTTATGCCTTCTATAATTCATGGCTGTGCATTTCTAGTATTCTTTATTTTGCAGTGTTTGTAAATGTATTACATTTTCTTACTGTATATAATTTTGAATTTGCCATTAATATGTTGTCCATTATTGTATTTGTTATCAGCCTGCTATTATTGTAATTAATGATGAACAGTTATAGTATACACATACTGAAACTCAGCAGCTGAGGTTTGCAAACTGAATATTCATATTTGGTGAGTATTCTTTAATAGGTTTTAAATTAAATATAACAAATGTTAAGTCACCTAGTCTCGGGTTTTATTTTGAAACACACATTAAGAAATGTCTGTTAGCCTCTGAGGTTGCATATGAAATAATATTCATGTAACACACCAAGAGAGCTACTTAGCCTCTGAGGTTTTATTATAGGGCACACGCTAGTTAAACAGCACTTAACCCCTGGGGTTACGTATAAAAAGCAACTATTAGCCATAGTTGTATTGCTTTCTAGGGGCATAATAACCTAAAGCGTTAAAAGCGATAGTATGTTTGATAAACTTATAAAGGTAACTCTCTGAGTCTCTTTGGTTGGAATGAAATGCTAGAAGCAAATGTAAAATTCTACTTGACATGCAGTGGTTTCATTTTTGTTTGTGTGTATTTCTTTTTTTTTAATCCGTCATTCCATCCAGTCATCCTTTGTATGCGACACTTTCTTCTTCTGCATGAAGAGCAAAATAGAAACCTGCTGAGGATGGGATGCAAGTCCTTTTAGAGCATACTTCCTCCAGCACACCATCACTGTTACTTATACCAGGAAATTATCAAAGTATTTTTTTTTTTAATTATTTGTTAATTATTACAGTATTCATTTTAAATGGAAGACATCCAAGTGCGCATGTAAAACTAATGTTAAAATGAGAAGATTAAGCAGATGAGTTGATGGGAGAATATAAATTTATAGTTTTTGAAGGAATATCTTGACGTCAATAGTGATTAAGCTAAAGGAGTAGGTGCCTTGGACTATATTAGCATCGCCACCTTATTCATAGCCTTCAATGGCCTCCATAGCTCAGACATTTTACTTGATAAACTTGTGGAATGAGAGCCATTAACACTAGAATTCCTGAAGCCTAAGAAAAAAGTCGTAATCCCGGCCCACCTTAAATTCTAGTGTTAAAAGGTTTTTTGATAAGCCAAGTCTATAGACACTTTAAAAGTAGTAGTTATTATATCTATTTGAATTTTATCATGGCTTTTGGCACTGAAGCAAGTGACAATGCGTTGTTGAGGAAATGGCACCTCAATATTTGGTGCCCTATTCAAGTCATCCACTGTCTCAAAGGCCTGCGAATCTGAGGGCTTCTCTGGGTTTGAACCGGCACTACACTAAGGAGCGTGTCCAATGCTGCTACGTTACACACAGGTGTAAAGTAGACCCCCGCAAAGTCGCGGCTCAGGGTTCACGGACTCAGTCTTTTGCAAAGTTTTCCTTAGAGCCTATTAATTGTTAGAGGAAAGTGCAAATATCCTCTGCAATTTTTTATGGCTTTTTTCCAGGCAATACTGTGCTATAGAGAGAACAGGAAGCAACTGCTGAGGGAAATGCGGTTTGGGATGGTGAAAGTAGCCAATCCAAGAGCATTATTCATTTCTCCTTGCTGCTGATTGATTGCTGCCCTGTGACACGTCTCCAGGTGAGTGGGTTTACTACCGCTGAGGGAAACGCGGTTTGGGATGGTGAAAGTAGCCAATCCAAGACCATTATTCATTTCTCCTTGCTGCTGATTGATTGCTGCCCTGTGACGCATCTCCAGGTGATTGGGTTTACCACTGCTAAGGGAAACGCAGTTTGGGATAGTGAAAATAGCCAATCCGAGAGTGTTATTCATTTCTCCTGCTGCTGATTGATTGCTGCCCTGTGACACGACTCCAGCTGAGTGTCCTTTTGTTTTCCATTTTGTTACTGTATTCATTTTGTTATTCTTAAACGCACAAGATGTCGCCAAATCGCCCTGCACCTTCTAAGGCTTCTGGCACTGAGCCTAAGCACCAGAAGAAGTTTAAAACACTCTAGGAGAAGGCTGAAATACTGGATTTGCTCCGGGAACTAAAAATTTATGCTGCAGTAGTGCACCACTACGGCATTAATGAAAGCACCGAACGCTATATAAAGAAGAATGAAGCAACGATCTGGAGTACTGTATCTGTAAGTTTCTGTGATAGTGCCAAAAAGGTTCACAGGTGCTCTAGGATCGTAACCCCCGCAAATATTATGGGTGTACTGTACTTTCAAACTGAAGCAATCCAATCGCAAAGTATGTTCCCAAGCCACTGCAGGAAGGAAGGAGCAGAGTGCTGAGGTAAGAGGTTTCTGGCATAGAGAATACACTTGCAGAGAAAGTAGGTGAAAGTTATCCTGAGCAACTTACTTGTAAATGTGAACAGGCAAACGGCGTAATGTGGTTGCAAATACACCTAAGTGCCTGGGAAAGGAAGGTTTAAAACAGTGATACTGCACCTGATCATGGGAGGTTGTGTGGTACTTGACTTGACTTGTTTACTATTGGGGTACCCCAGAAGACGTAAATAGTAATTGACTAGGCAGAAGCGCTAACAAGTATAAAATCAAAGTCCAAACCACCAGGGTCATCTTTTGACAGGTCTTTGGTCTTGCAGACACTTCTTAACTACTGAGCAGGTAGAACAGAGAGGAGACTGTTTAAGTTGTTAAGTTTAAGAAGGAGGAAAAAAAGGCCTTTTGCTTATTTTTGTTAGATTTTTTTTTTCTCATCACATTTTGCTTTGGGCTCACTCAAAATATTGTATATAGCACTTAGACATATTTCTCTCTTTTTTAGTGTTCTCGCATTGAACTGTATATATTTGCAAGAAATTACTGTAAATAGTTATTGGCACATCTGGAATAAACCAGAACAGTCATCACTGTGCCTCTGCTCCCCCATCCCCTGGTCATTCAGTTATGGATTCAGTGCCCACAGTCTGAAACTGTACAACAGTGCCACTGCATGGGGCACCACAAATGCATACATAAAAATATTGATTTCAGTATAACTGGCATTCCATGCAGTCTATTATGGAAATCATAAGAAGATGGAGACAATGTACATTTAACACATCATCCAACCTACTTAGTTCAGGGTTTCATGGAAACAGTGCCTGTCATGATATAATTTAACATAACAAAATTGTTGCCCTTAGTGCAGAACACAAAAGCCACACATATGGTGTATAAGGTTAACTGTCTTGTATGTTCTTCCTGCACCTTTGAAAAAAAGAAACCTCCATTTCCAAATGAGGAAAATACTGTAGTCAAAATGTCCCCTGGCTACTCTTGCATGTCCAGAACAAAACAACAAGAATACAGAATTGTGGTTAGGCATCCAGGCTGGCACAGTTTTTTTCTTATTGTGTATGTTTTTATTTCTTATCAGTGTAATCACTGTCCATAAATATGTTATACATGCTGTCTTCTGCTAAGATCACCAGGTAAAACTCTCATTATAGACAGAGTTAAGCTAATAAATGTGATTTTTATACAAGCAGTGATCTAGAATGCTAATGCAGATGCAATAACATCTATTTGTATTTTTTTCTTGGGGTAGTACTTCAGTAGGCACTGTACAATAAACTGATAATTGATTACTAACTTAATTGAGAAAGATTACAGTTTGCTTATTTTTGGCAGCATAAAAAAACAATACATTTAATAATAGCAGAGTGTACAGCACCATGCACAGTGTGTCCTTTAACATGTATGTTTCATTCTACTAGGCAGCTAAGAAATATTGAAAAACCTGCAGAGAATTAATAATAACTACAGCTGCAGGGTATAAAAGAAAAAAAATATTTATTGTTAGGTTACCATTCAAAAAAAATAATGCCACCACTCGGCATGCTGTACAGGGACTATTATCGGGCAAGAGCTTACATTCTTTAGAAATTCGATATGGTATGTATTTTAGAAGTGTGCTTTCTTACTCAGTTTGATTATATATTCACTCACTTAATGTTTAACTAATGCACTAGTAAAAGGAATGTCTGCTTGCATTTGCAAAATCTAATTGATTACTTTCTCAAAATGAAATTCCAAACTCAAAATGAAAATTAAAACCATGCCATGTTCTGACAAATGATACACAGTGTTCAAGGTTGGCTTAACAGTGCCCATCAATATAGACATCCTAAACAAAAACACCAAATGCAATCTCGCTGCTGACCCTCTGTCAGAATGACATTTGCCAGTCATTGTGTAGGAGAGCAAGTTAAAGGGATATACAGTACATGATATTGATGTTATTTTGGAATTCTAAACTGACTTCCCATTGGAAAATGGATCAAGGGTAATTTGTTTATATATTGTTAGTGAATGCAGACTATCAGGAACACCAGGAGTTGGCCAGTCTACTTGCTACCAACCTGCTATATATACGCTGCCATCCTGAGGGCTATTGCATCCTCTGATCTTTCAATGTGACACTTGTCATATGGATAGCATATGACGTTCACCTAAAAGGGGAATAAAAGAGTCACACACTATTAGTTCAGCTGACTTTAGCCAGGAGGAATCTGAAGATGACAGCTTCTTAGCAAGTAGGCCATATGACTGAAATTTTAAGAAACCATGAACTATGATAGTTTCTAAGCAAGTACTTCATAGGAGTGAAATTTTAGGAAACCATGAAGAAGGGAAAATAAGTCTGTCAATAAGTTTACTTTGGTCAAAATGACTTATTGAACTCAGTCATGTTAAAAAAAATATATCTTTTTGTCTTATTCGTATATGTTTGTTATATTCTTCATTCACCCCAGTGAGGCACACCTTCATAAATTAATAGTTGATCTTTTTTATCTATTGTATGTGTCAGACATAAGTTAATGTGTCACTGCTGCTACTTAGTTAAGTGTGATTTTCTTTATATTGTAAATATTGAAAACTGTGCTTATGGTGCAATTTCTGAAGCTAGTTAAAAATTACTGCAGATTTTCAAACCTGTTTAAAACTTTGAGCAAACTTTTGGTCTGTTTCAGTGTGTTCATAATCATAATAATATTATTTTTTGTGTCTTTTCTATGCCCACTGTTTGAAGCCAAGCTTATACTGTAGGTCTATGAGACAGCAGCAATCCTCTTCAACTGTATGGATGACAAAATGCCTTCTTTTGGATAAGGAATGCAACGGATACAACTGTGTTTGTTGATTGTGTGACAATGGTCGAATTACATTATAAACATCCGATAAGAATGAATATCAGACCAAACAATTATGCCAACAGCCACTCGAAAAACCACTTCAAATGCAGTTTAATTTTACCTTTAAAAGTAATGTTGCAAACACAAATCATATTAAAAGGGTAAATAAAAAATATATAAATTAGGATGTAAATGATTTTAGACTCTTTAATATAAGATGTTCTATAAATATTTTTCAACATGAAGTTCTCTCTTTTGATAAAAAATAAATCAGGACATATCAGTACTTTTTATACTATGCTAATCTCTGTCATTTGAAACACACTAAACATTACTATCATCAAATACCTAGGGATGTAAATATTGCACTTTAATAATTTGTATTTAATGCTTTTACACTCTAAAAAAAAATCACATTTTCACATCACCCTTGGGATTAACTTTCCTCGCATTTCATGATGATCTGTCAGTGAGTGGTCATCCTAGTAATTTCTTGAATAAACAGTATATTTGCATTACCTTACTCACCTCCCTGGATGACACATCTTAACCTATATGGCACTGTATGTTCCTTAAATGGGAAACTGAAGGAATATGCATTTAAAATTAAGCTGTACATTGATGAAGAATTGTTCATTTATTCCCTTTCCTTTCTTAGATTCAATAGTTGTATAGTTTTTGCTCCATTAGAATTAGGGAGGATGCTATAATATGATTAAGTAATGCATTCATACACAGGGACCAGTCAAGGACCAGAGCAAAGTAAGAGCATACCCACCCAAAATCATTTAAACACTGCTGTCACCAAATAACACCAAGCGCACTGCAATTCTACAAAAATCTAAAGTAATTGTGCATGGTCCTACTATGGGAATACTTTCGGAAAGTCACTATGCTAAGTAAATATTTACAGTAATTTAAAAATCATAGTATTTAGAAATCTATAAGTAAAATAAAAAGAACAATTGAGAATATTCAAAATAAATCCTAAGCAAAGAATTTTTCAGACTTTTCATCATGACACAAGGTAGTAAACAGCCCCAGACAGATGTCAGATTGCACCCAGAGGGTGACTTGTCCAAGATCGTTTCCTGCTTTTCAACCAGTACTGGATTCTTGCTCCCATGACCCTGAGTTGGCAATTTTCTTAAGTTCACTAATTAAAATAAATATAAAACAGACAAAAATTTACTAAAGCTGTGCAAAGGAATTCCCTTTCAGTGTGTTATATGCAGAGTGCTACAGTAAAGCTGTATATATTATGACAGGAGAAGGTGCTTACACCCAGCCACACATCAGTGAATCCAAAGGCTGGCATAAATAAGCAAAAGTAACCATAGAGAGGGGTAAACACTCTGGAAAAAACAACTTATGAAAAAGAAAGTATACTATATCCTGCTGACCTAATCATGTTTTCAGGTCTTAAAAACCTGTGCTTTTGACTTTAAGACATGGGTTTAACACCTTTTGAGCATGCAACCTGATAACAGACATGGGCTTTATGTGACACAAGCAATGTGAATTTTTTTTCATTATCCATTTTACTATCCATACATTTTTTATATTGTTTGCAATTGTACATCATGAATCCTACCATTAGGATTCATTATATCATAATTTTTTTCTCATTCTGCAAGAACACATGAGAATAATTTTTTTTTCAGTTATCACTGCAAACTACATGGGTTAAGTAACATATAAAAATATAATTTTTGTGTGGAGTATTTGTTTCACAAATTATAATTACATATGAAAAAAATATAATTCAAACTTAGAACTTAAAGATCAACAGCATCACCATATTTTTTAATGGGATGATCCCAGTCACAGTCAAAAAAATATAATCTTTTGTAGAAGCGGACTGTGACTTAGAATTCTAGATTTTCTGAATAAGATAAAGTCAGACAAATGGATAACATTTGCCAAGTTATAGAGGCCAAGAGGTACAGAGCAATTGGAGATCACGTAGGTGGTATAGACCCTGAAGCAACTTTTGTAATACTCGTGTAATCAGAGAAACTAAGGTGCAAAGAGCAGGAGAATTGGCAGTCATAGACATTCTATCATGATCAGTCAAATGAAACAGCACGGACAGTGTGCTTGATAAAAAGAGAAACCTCAGGGCGCCAATGAAAAAGATAGCTAAACAAGTGCTTAGAAAATTGAAACTATATTGCTATAGTCTAAATCAATTTGTAAAAAAATACTTGGAGACTACTTCAAAAAAGTAGAGAGTCTTTTCAAAAGAAGTACATTTACTGTAAATATACAGTACAAAAACTATTCTGATATTACTAATACCCCTCAGCTTTAATGCACCGATTCCAGCATTTCATAAGTTATTAAATTCCGCGAGAAGAAAGATTTTGGTGGATATTTAACCAATTTTGCCATGAAAATACAGAAGAAAAACATAAAACATGTTAGAAATCTACATATAAACGTTACAAAGATTAGATTCAACAAATAATTTTCATTTTTAACAAAACATAATTGAATACTTACCTGTAATTCTTTTTTTATGTAACAGCAGAGTCTCCACTGTAAATATTTGACAATAATTAAACAAACACTAAACACCAATAAGTAATTGTTGCCATCTTTCCAAAAAAAAAGTAAAAATATATTAACCTAAATTTTTGAACCACTGGATTTTTGTCACACAGTTTATTGACAGTGGTGCTCTTGCAAAACTGCAGGGTCTGCAGAAGTGCCCAGTTTGTAAATTCTGACCACAGACTTGTTGTTGCTACTCTTAGGATCCAGCTTAGGTCCAGTAGGTTACCGCCTACTAGGAAAATGAGCCTGGACTTGGCCAGACTCCAAGACCAGGCTGTTTCTAATGAGTTTGCACGCAGTTTGTGTGAGGAACTTTCAGATTTGGATACGACTGCCGATCCTAATGTGATGTGGGAGACCTTCCGTGACAAGACCCTGAAGGTTGCTGAGGGCTGTGTTGGTGTTACCGGTGTTCCCAGAAGGAGGTGTTTCATCTCACATGGCACCCTGGATATTATTGAGAGGAGTCGCAGCTCAATGGCAACTCTGGTCTTTACCAGGAACTGAGAAGGACGGCTGTGAGGGCTCTGAGGGAAGATAAAGAGGCATTTGTTAGAGGAATCTGTGAGCAAGTGACACACCATCTGTGGTCTAGCAACCCACGTCCTGCTTACAGAGGAATTAAAGCATTACGCAAATCTGAATCTGTTCCTCGGTGAGTCGCAGTCAGGGCGGCTGATGGAGCGGTCCTTACGGATGACACGGCAGTTGTGACCTGCTGAGCTGGCTACTTTGAGCAGTTGTTTAAAGCTGAACTTCCAGCTAGGATGTTGGATATCTCTGGGTCTACGGTTCTTGAGGTTGATTCTCCGATTAGCTGTGAATCACCCAATCTCACTGAGATTGCACAGGTGGTGAACCAGCTGAGTGGGGGAAGGGCTGAATGGATCTCTGGTATCTGGGGTGAACTCCAGGATGTTGGTAAAGCTGTCCTCCTGGCATTGTAAGCAATCTTTGCTTCAATTTGGGAGATTGGCATCATCCCAACTGACTGGAAAACGGGACTTGTTGTCCCTATCTGGAAAGGGAAGGGTGATCGCCTGGATTTCAGCAACTACAGGGGCATAACATTGCTCTCGGTGCCGGGTAATGTCCTTGCTAGGGTCGTCCTCAATAGGATCTGTGATCACTTGCTCACCTGCCAGTGACTGGAACAGTCTGGTTTTATGCCTAAGAAGTCTACCATCGACCACATCCTGGCACTGAGGGTTCTCATGGAGCGCAAACGTGAATATCGGCAGAGATTCTTTGCAGCCTTTGTTGATTTTTGCAAAGCGTTCAACTCAGTTGATCGAGCTGCCCTGTGGGGCATGCTGAGGGTTTGCGGGATCCCCTCAAGGTTCCTGGATATCATGGCCAGCCTGTACACTGGTACTGTGAGTGCTGTGCAGAGTGGAGGCAGGACCTCTGCGTTTTTCCCAGTTGATTCTGGGGTTTGTCAGGGTTGTGTTCTTGCTCCTACTCTGTTCAATGCTTGTATGGACTGGGTGTTGGGCAAGGTCGTGGGGTCCAGCAGCTGTGGGACATCGACGATGCTGTGATCTTCGCGGAGTCAATGGAGGCTTTGATCGGTGGCGTTCGAGAGACTGAGTGTGGAGTCTGAGTGTCTGAGCTTGCGAGTGTCCTGGATAAAAACCAAGATCCAGGCCTTTAATGACCTCTTGGGCCCAGCCATCAGCAGTGTGTCTGTTTGCGGAGAGAATGTTGTCCTTGTTGAGAGGTTTATTTACCTTGGCAATGACATTCATGTCTCTGGTGACTCTTCCTATGAAGTCAGTAGACGGATTGGGAAAGCATGGGGGGTCATGAGGTCAGTGGAAAGGGTGTGTGGCGCTCCCGATATCTATTCAAAAGGACGAAGGTCCAAGTCTTTAGAGTCTTGGTGCTTCCTGTCTTGCTGCATGGTTGCGAGACATGGACACTATCCAGTGACCTGAGATGAAGACTGGACTCCTTTGGTACTGTGTCTTTCCGGAAAATCCTTGTGTACCGTTGGTTTGACTTTGTGTAAAATGAGCAGTTGCTCATGGAGTCCTGAATGAGGCACATTACCTGCATTGTGAGGGAGTGTCAGTTACGGCACAACGGCCAGTGGCGCGTTTCCCCAAGGGAGATCTTGCTGAGGACTGTTGTTGAGGACTCGAGTGGCTGGACCAGGCCAAGGGGTCGACCACGTAACACCTGGCTGCGGCAGATACAGGGTCATTTCCGGAGGGTGGGACTGGACCGTGTGTCTGCCTGGGTGTTTGCAAACCACGATCCCGAGTTGTTTCATCGTGTAGTGGGTGCGGCAATGCACTGTACCAGTGCATGCTCCCCAACTTGACTTGACTTGAGTGCACAATTAATATACTATATAGAGAAAGTAGCACTAGATTCACATTCATATTAATTCTTATTGGTGCTGACTGAGAAATTACAGTTCTGTACAAAAGTCTTTGGCCACCCAAGAAAATAAAGTTAGTTTTTGGGGAAATATGTGATGTTTCCTTACAAAAACACCTTTTAAACTTAGGCTAATGTTAAACACCAATACGATAAAAAATGTGTTTTCCAAAGTTTGAAGTAGCTTGAGCAGCTCATCAAAGCACTGGAGCAATTTGCTGTAACTCTCAAATTTCACAGACAGCAGACTTGATTCAAATTAATGAAAAAGTGATTAGCGTGCTGGTGTGCAATTTAACAAAAAATCGATTTACTTGATGGTAACCCAAAGTGCTGGCGTGCCTCGAGGAAAGGTTTGTCAATGCCTAAGCTAATATTTCTGATAAACAGTACTTCAATATCGCTTTTTTAAGGGACAGATTAAAGTCCAGTGAAGTCCTTGCACAGAAACTGGAAAAGCCATTTGGCATTAAAGTCTTAAAAGAAATAGTTTTGTAGAGTGTGTTGCAGCTAGGAAACCAATTTTGCAGTAAGTCAGAAGGGAGAAGAGATTGCAGAATACAACAGACCATAAAGCATGGAGCGACAACCAATACCAGGAAGTCATATGGTGCGATGAGTCCAAATTTGAGATTAGAATGATACCAATGAGAAGATAATTTGACACGATCAACATTGAGGTCCACCTGCAACCTTTTGTGAAGGACAACGGTGAATCATGGTCAGAGAGTTTAGAATTGATGGAAAATATCATTCTGTACTTTCTGGATAACAACTAATTGGCAAAAATGTAATCTTTTGGGATGATAAAGAATCCAAATACTGTTTCTGTTTTTTCCTTTGTAACAGTCATATTGCTAAAGCATAATGATTGCAAGCATTGAAAATAATTTCAAAGTCCTTGGGTTTTAATGCACAAAAAGTACCTAAATAAGTTAGGCTGGGCAAAGAGAAGCAATTATATCTGGAAAGCCTTATTACAGTTTTTCTCAAATGCTAAAACACATTTCCCTTTTCTAAAGCTACATAAACACAACCACACCTTCTCACTTCAAAACTCAAACTTTCACACCAAAAGAGCAGCTCGAAGCTTTCAAAAATGTAAACACTATACACATCATTACACACTACAGCAAAACAATTGAAAACACAATGCTCAATTTGTGAGAAGGTTCTTTGTTTCATAACTGCCAATGCATATTTTTAGAAACTTTACAGTAACGGATCTTCTTAGATCTCTGCAGAGGATTAGGCATTTAGATTTGAGAGTTTCATATGAAGAGTATAAATCTATAGAAAATTCTGCATGTACACTAATGTAACACAACTCAATGCAAAAACAGAATCTATTGCACACAACAGTACTCTTGAAAACATGATCAGGGTGTGAAGTTTTTTTATTTACTTTATTCACACCACAATCACTGTGCAGCATCATGTCGCTGAGCTGCATCGGGCCACATCACCTCATCCACATCGCAGGCTATATTGTCTCTTGCCAGGCACCGCGGGAAAAACGCCCTGGAATGGCGAATCCATCCTTGGAAGGCCTCCACTGGGATGTCAACACAGGCCAGCTCCATTGCTCTTAGGAGGTTCTCTCTAGTGTATGGTTGTCTGTCATAAACCTTCCATCTCCACGATGAGAAGAACTCCTCTATAGGGTTCAGGAAAGGGGAGTAGGGTGGCAGACAGACGTTTACAGTTTTTTCCAATTGCTAAAGCACAATTTTGACAACAAGGCTCATTTTTGCAAATCATTTAGCACAATTCACAAAACACCTCACCCAAAGAGCAAAACACCTCACATATCCTGCAAAATGAAGCTCTGCAGTCAAAACTATATAAACACTTATCAAAACCAAACTTTTGCCCCAAATTGTAAACATTTTTGTCCCATGCCTAAATTTTTCCTCCAACCAACCAAACACCACTCTGTAAAATCCAAAACACTTTTATCTCTTTAGGGACTGTCAGAACTGCAAATACTGAGAATTGGACACAGAGACATATGTGCAGAAATAAATTAGGTTCAAAGAAATAATTTATTTAGCTACAATTTGCAACAGAAAAACCCAAACATGCACAAGTGAAAAAACAAATGAACAACAAAACAAGATTTATGCAGGGTCATGTCGTCTCAGTGGATCTGGCCACAGCACCTCATCCACTTCACATGCAATGTTTTCCCTTGCTAGACAGCGAGGAAAGAAGCGTCGGGAGTGTCTTATCCATCCCTGGATAGCTCCTACGTCAATTTCCTCACATGCCTCCTCCATTGCTTGTAGAAGCCCCTCACGCACATGGGGTTGACGATCATAGACCTTCCACCGCCATGCTGAAAGGAACTCTTCTATGGGGTTCAGAAATGGAGAATAAGGGGGAAGGTAAGCCACTATAAAATGTGGGTTGTTGGCAAACCAATTTTGCACCATGGCTGCACGATGAAAAGCCACATTGTCCCACACTACAACATATCTGTGCTCCTGCCCTTCATCGTCCGTATGGTTTGCCTGTTGTAAGATGTCTCGCATTCTGTCCAGAAATGTCAGGATCAACTCTGTGTTATATGGACCAAGAATGGCATGGTGGTATAGAACTCCATGTCCTGTGATGGCAGCACACATTGTGATGTTTCCCCCACGTACACCAGGAACATTCACAATAGCTCTGTGACCTATTCTGTTTCTTCCCCTTCTTCTGGTTCTGGTAAGGTTGAAGCCAGCCTCATCAATAAAAATGAACTCATGTGGGATCACATTTGAATCCATTTCCAGCACTGTCTGAGAACAAAAAAAGATTACATAAGCAGTGGTTTAGGTTTATGTTTAGTACTGGAAAAACGCAGCATTATATGTAACATCCTGTAGTCTAATAGTTACCTGCACATAATTGTGCCTCAGTTCTTTGACTCTTTCGGAGTTCCTCTCAAAAGGAACCCGGTATATCTGTTTCATTCGTACTTGGTGTCGCTGGAGAACACGAGCAAGGGTAGACAAGGCAACTTGCCTAATGTTGCCAAAAACTGTGTCGTCCCTCATGATGTGGCTTTGAATTTCCCTAAGTCTTATGGCATTATTTGCCAAAACCATGTTTATGATTTCTACCTCCTGTGCCTCTGTGAACATCCGACCTCTTCCACCACGTCCTACTTGTCTCTCAGTCCTTGGAGAAGACAACAATGTATATATTGGTATGTAGCCTTTCTTGTTTCTAATGAGGATTATGCAGTAGTATTGTACAAGTAAAGAATACTTTGAATTGCTGTAGATATACAGTACAGAGTGGGTGTTACAGAACATACCTGTTCTCAAGCCGAAATGTCCGGATGACAGAGGCAACAGTAAATCGACTCAGGTTGGGTTGGACCCTCTGTCCAGCCTCTCTCATTGTCAATCCATGATTTATAACATGGTCGACTAATGTTGCCCGAATTTCATTTGAAAGTGCTTGTCTTCTTTGTCTTTGTCCTCTTTCACCTCTCTGTGCACCCCTACCTCTTCCTCTACCATCTCTTCCTCTCCCTCCAGCTTCCATTGTTCTTTAGTGTTGGTAAATCTGTGGAGTTTTATAGTTCTCACATTCTGATTGCTGAGTTAACTAATAAGCAGTCAGGTGCTTGACTGGGTGACACTTGTTTTAGCCTAATTGGTACATGGGTGTGGCTTTTTGAATGGGTGTGTTTAGAAATGGCTAAAAGTTTATTGCTGTCAGATTCCTGTGTTTTCTGTAGGAAAGTGTGCACACTCTAATGCAAAAGAAGTCAAGTTAATTGCTTTTTGTGTTCAAAGGTGTGATTTGTGTTTTGAATATAACAAATGTGAGGAGAGATTTTGCTCTCTGAGTGTCAGTTTTTGCAGTTGAGCTTTACATTAGATTTTAGTGTGTTAGCAATTGGAAAAAACTGTAAAAAGTGGTTACTGTTGGTGGTGAACCACTCTCTGATTTGGTTTGTTCTGTGGAAGCGGACATTGTCCCAAATGATTGCATAAATGTGATGTGCGGGCCCAGGATGGTGTTGTTGGCGGTCCAGGAGGATGTCTTTTAGCTCCTCTAGGAAGGTGAGGAGACGTTGGGTGTTGTAAGACCCAAGGACAGCATGCCGGTGGACAAGCCCCTCCGAACCCATGGCCGCACAAAGAGTAATATTACCCCTCCGTTGGCCAGGAACCTCAGTGATAGCTCTTTGGCCAATGATGTTACAGCCCCTTTGCCTTCGTTTCTGCAGGTTGAAGCCAGCCTCATCCAGGAAGAGGTACTCATAAGGTCTGGCCATCACGTCCAACTGTAATATCCTCTGTGAAAATGTGAAAGTGCACAGGTGTTCAGAACAACAGTCAATCAGGTAGCACAGTATTGTCCAGAAGTAATGTAGGCCACTGAGCAACACAGTATGTCCACTAACTGTACTGTGAACATGGATGTATACTTACTTGCACATACTTGTAACGCAGGTCTTTGTGTCACGCAGAGTTGCACTCAAAGGGAACCCTATAGACCTGTTTCATCCCCATCTTTTGGCGCCGGAGAACTCGGTCTATTGTGGCCAAGCTGACATCATCAATGCTCTCAAAATTGACATTATCGGCAATGACTTTGTCTCTGATCTCCCGGAGTCTGATGAGGTTGTTCTCATGAACCATATCCACAATGAGGGTTTCTTGTGCCGCTGTAAATATGGCAACCCTCCCACCTCTATGTGGCATTCTTTGAACTCTAAAGAAAGAAACATGTGTTGTCAATTGACATGTTTTACAATAACAACTGATTTGAAACCAATAGACTACTTTCACAGGCGTGTAAAACTGTATTGTGACAAAGAAAGCAATAGAGTACAATACCTGTTGTGTTGTCTGAATGCCCTGATAATGGTGGCCACGGTGAACCTACTCAGGTTTGGACGGACTCTTAGACCTGCTTCAGCCATTGTCATGCAATGGACAATGACATGGTCAATGACTGTTGCTCGCATCTCGTCTGTAATGATGGTGCGAGGTTGTCTTGCTGTCCCTCCTGGACCTTCTCCTCTCCCTTGTTGGCCTCCTCCTCTTCCTCGTTGGCCTGCTTCTCTTCCTCCTCTGATTTGAACTCCTTTTCCTCGTTGGCCTGCTCCTCTTCCTCCTCTGATTTGAACTCCTCTTCCTCGTTGGCCTGCTCCTCTTCTTCCATGGCCAGCTCTTCTCCCTACTCTGACTCGAATTCCTCTTCCCCTGACTCTGCCTTCATCCATTGTGTTTGTTTGGAATCTTTAGCAAACTGTGCACTCTGAACTTGCTTTTATACATGTGGTCACAGCATTAGCAACAAGTGCCTTCAATTTTGAGTCGTTGTGTGTAATGAATGACGCCAGGTGTGTTCATTGTGTTCAAATATTGTTGACTGTGGCAAGCATTTTGCATCACATGAGCTTTCATTTGAGAATATGAGCAGAGTTCTTTTGCAACTTGTGTTTTAGCAAGGAAAAATGTGTTTAGATTTATGAGAACGGAGGATTGTGTTTTGTGAATTGTGTCTTCATGTGAAATGTGTTTATGATATTGGAAAATGATGACTAGATTTAGTAAATTTGTTTAGACAACTGGTCATTTGGTTTAGAGGATTGGCTTTTGTGTTTTAGCATTTGAGAAAAAGTGTAAAATAGTAAAAATATTTAAAAATAATTTTATTGTGAATAAAACAATTAGCTGTCAAATAATTTTTCATTACACAAAAAATTAAAATACTGTAGTATTTTAAAATTTGAAATATAATGACCAGTTGTTTGAGTATGCCTGGCAATGAACACTTACAGTAACTACTGTATATTAGCAGTACCAGTAGCATTAGAGAGGTCCTGTACATCACTAATCTAAGTATGCACCATGTAATCAACAATTTTTGGAAACCTTTTAAATCCTTTACCACCTTCTTTATTTTTAATATATACTACATTCATAGACAAACAAGTGGGGTTATTAGGATCATGTACATAAATCATTTAGCTGTAGGTGACATAGTTTTATCTAACCATCAATTACTTATAGGATACAAGGAGCTGTAAACATTAGTAGCAACCAAAAAAAAATATGATTTCATAATACAGTATATTCTTTTACGGTTCCTGAAGTGACTATTGATGTTTCTTGGCTCACTTGGTTCCTGCTTTGTATTGGCAACCCTCAGCAAACTGAAAACTTGCTGGAATGAGATTGTAGTAACTGGCTCGATAGTTTCTGGCCAGCATAGGCCTATTTCATCAAACAGGTGAGAAGAATGTAAACAAAGCATTTTTGATTCCTGCAGTTTTAAAACTTGCTTCAGCTTCATGGACCTGCTTTGTCTGAGGAAATGCTTCCGTTTTATGCAAAATAAAGTAAAAGAGTTTGTGGCCCAAAATGAAGTACACAACAGTGTTCAAAAAGATATTGAAATTTCAATCAGTAAAAGTGCTGCATGCAGATGAATATCATGGAGGTTGTCTTGTGCAGTATTAAACAGTTCTAAGAGAAAATGGAAAAGTAAGTCAAAAATGTAAAAAAGCAGCATGAAGAATGGTTAGCAACATAATAGCTTCCTTTATATGCACTATGTGGGTAAGTATGTTGTTATTCATATTTTGCATTTGATGAAGTCAAAATAAGCTACCACCAGTCATACTCATATCCTCACCCACACTCATTCACACCTATGATCAATGTGTATGTTCCTTCAGAACAGTATGGTAGAATAAACTAAACTAAATTTAAAGGTGCTCTGTATATGTTTCTAGCAAAAAGAAGCTATTACAAATGTATCAACAGAGTGTTACATGTGTTTGAATAGGGGACCACTTATGGGCTCTGATGATCATCATTTCCTGCCACTCCAGGGGTTGGTGCTGTATCCTAATGCCTTTTCACTTCCTCCCACCCTCTGCAGATGGCTATTACAGAACAAACATCACTTCTGATGTTGATCAACCTGTTCATGCTGGTAGGACTTAAGACTGGAAGATCTCCCATCTTGAGTCAGTTTAACTGAGAACTTGTGTCTGGTTATTGCTTGTTTTTCTTTGTTTTTTCAACTCCAATTATATGGGTTTTTCAAGGTGGTGCCCCAGCTCTTTATTGTAGTCTGTCAGTTCTCTTACAAAAGGCAATCCTTCACTATACTACTACCAATTATAGCTACAGTAGTAGTAGTAAAGTATTTTTTTTTGTTTTGTTTCCATTCCCTTTCTTTAATAGCAATGCATGGCTGTACAACATGTTCTGAAGAGAGGAGCAGAATGCAGAATACCCAGAGGAGCAAGTGGGAGCAGTTCAGTTGTGGGCAGCACGAGGGAAGGTGTCAGCCTAGCAGACTAGAAGAAAAAACAGGAAGACAGCAGCTTAAGCATTATCAAACTTCATCTTTCCCCCCACCACTACATCGCTTAACACACACATAAACACAAAGTGACCCAGGAACTTACAACCCCAAATCAGAAAAACTTGGGACGATATGGAAAATGCAAATAAAAAAAAAATGCAAGTGACTCTTAAATTTACTTTGACTTTTAGTTCATTGCAGACAGTATGAACCCCATATATTTCATGTTTTGTCTGGTCAACTCCATTTCATTTCTTAATATACATACATTTCTTCATTTCAGGCCTGCAACACATTTCAAAACAAGTTGTGATGAAAGCAAATTAGAGCCAGTAATGAGGTAAAACAATTAAATAATGATGTGTTTTCAAACAGCTCATGTCAGTAGGTGATTGTAATCGTGATCTGGTACAAAAGCATTATCCACAAATGGCTGAGTTTTCAAGGAGCAAAGATGGGAGGAGGATCTCCAGTTGTCAACAAATGCATGTGATAAATTATTGAAATGATTAAAAACAATGTTTACTTTTCACATTATGTTTTTTTTTTTAAGTTTATGGCCCTACCAATGACTTATGTGGATTTTTTTATAAATTGATAATATTTAACTGTTTTGATTGGTTTTGTTTTTCATTTTTAAAGAATAACCAGATTATTAGTATGCTCAATGGATTGTTCCTAGCAATCTCTGAATATCTTTACCCCACCCAGATAAAAGATGTCAATGTAGTATGCTATACTTACAGATTATTCTAAAATGTTTGACTGCCAAGAAGCTGACTTGCTGTTTAACACAAAAAATGTAGTGGAACAATGTGTTCTCTAAAGCAAAATTAGATGTACTAAACTAATCTATTTACACATTGATACTATTTGTAATTGCTAAAGTAGTCATTTATCTCAGCTGTCCACTGTTCATTTTACAAAAGGAGCTGCTCTGTTTAGCTGTTTAGTATCACAGACAGAACAAGGCGTCTAGGCTCAGGACAGTAGGAGCCACACATACTAAATATATCTGAGCACTAACTAAAATAGTATTGGTGCATAACATATTAAATTTTAAATATTTTCTTTTATAAAAATGCTATTGATTCATTATATAATTATATTGTATATTTTACTAATACACTGTTAAATATTTAAAATTGTTCTTGAAAGCGGAAATTGATTTTCAGTACAAATTAATTGAATAATGTCTTTCTGCAAAAGGGCGGCATGGTAGCACAGTGGTAGCACTGCTGCCTCACAGTAAGGAGACTGCATCCCAGGTCCTCCCTGTGTGGAGTTTGCATGTTCTCCCAGTGTCTGCATGGGTTTCCTCTGGGTGCTCTGGTTTCCTCCCACGGTCCAAAGACATGCAGGTTAGGTGCATTGGTGATCCTAAATTGTCCCTAGTGTGTGCTTGGTGTGTGGGTGTGTGTGTGCACCCTGCGGTGGGCTGGCACCCTGCCCGGGATTTGTTCCTGCCTTGCGCCCTGTGTTGGCTGGGATTGGCTCCAGCATACCCCTGTGATGCTGTGTTAGGATACAGCGGGTTGGATTATGACTGTGTGACCTTCTGCAAAATCAAATTCAGGCAGCCGAAGAACTTTCTGATTTCTGATTGGTGCTTTGTGGAAGAAATCCAAATGAAAATCAGAAAATGTTATTATTAATCACAATATTTTATTATTATTGAAATATTTATCTGTTACGTTAAACATTTACCTAATCAATCAACTTATACTATTAGGGGATGTAATAGGAATACTCCAAATTAAGAATAATTAGCTACAATGGTACAATTGTTGAAATATAAATAGTGTAACTTGTTTTGAAGTCTTCTTCTTTTTCTTTCGGCTGCTCCCGTTAGGGGTTGCCAAAGTGGATCATCTTTTTTCATATCTTCCTTTCTTTTGCATCTTGCTTTGTTACACCCATCACCTGCGTGTCCTCTCTTACCACATCCATAAACCTTCTCTTAGACCTTCCTCTTTTCCTCTTGCTTGGAAGTTGTGTATACTCAACAGCTCTCCTCTGCACATGTCCAAACCAATGCAATCTCACTTCTCTGAATTTGTCTCCAAACCTGAGCTGACCCTCTAATGTACTTGTTTCTAATCCTTGTCACACCCAGTGCAAATCTTAGCATCTTTAATTCTGCCACCTCCAGCTCTGTCTCCTTCTTTCTGGTCAGTGCCACCGTCTCCAGCCCATAAAACATAGCTGGTCTCACTACCATCCTGTAGACCTTCCCTTTCACTCTTGCTGATACTAGTCTGTTACAAATTACACCTGACACTCTTCTCCACCCGTTCCACCCTGCCTGCACTCTCTTTTTCACCTCTCTTCCACAATCCCCATTACTCTGTACTGTTGATTCCAAGTATTTAAACTCATCCACCTTCGCCAACTCTACTCCCTGCATCCTCACTATTCCTCTGACCTCCCTCTCATTTACACACATGTATTTTGTTTTGTTCCTACTGACCTTCATTCCTCTCCTCTCCAGAGCATATCTCCGCCTCTCCAGGGTCTCTTCAACCTGCTCCCTCACTGTTGAGTATGTTTCTATCTTTAGCATTTATCACCCTAACCTGCTGCACATCTTTCCCAGCTCGGCCCCTCTGTCCTGCCAATCAGTACGGGTCATTTTCTCCCTCCTTAGTGTCCATCCTCTGATACAACTCATACACTTTTTCTTTAGCCTTCGCCACCTCTCTCTTCACCTTGCATCTTATCTCCTTGTATTCTTTTCTACTTTCTGCATCTCTCTGACTGTCCCACTTCTTCTTCACCATCCTTTTCTTCTACATACTCTCCTGTACTTCCCCATTCTATAATCTACCTGTGTGCATCTTCTTCCACTCTTGTGCGTCACCCTATGTTTCTCCCTCATCTTAAAATACATATTCACAACAGCCATGTCTATCCTTTTCGCCAAATCCACTATCAACTTCATTCTTCTCCTTGACACCATACCTACCCATCACCTCCTCATCTCCTCTGTTCCCTTCACCAACATGTCCATTTAAATCTGCTCCAATCTTCACTTTCTGTCCATTGATTACACTGTCCATCACTTCATCCAACTCACTCTAGAAATCTTCTTTCTTATCCACCGCACACCCAACTTGTGGGGTATATGCACTAACAACATTCATCATCGCACCTCCAATTTCCAGCTTCATAATCATTACTCTGTCTGACACTCGTTTCACTTCCAAAACACTCTTGACATACTGTTACTTCAGAATAACCCCTACCCAATTTCTCCTCCCGTCCACACCATGATAGAACAGTTTGAATCCACCTTCAATCTAACTGGTCTTACTCCCTCCATTTAGTCTCTTGCACACACAATATATTAACCTTCCTTCTCTCCATCATATCTGCTAACTCCCCTTACCAGTCACATTGCCAACATTCAAAGTTCCTACCCTCAGTTCCACTGTCTTTACCTTCATCCTTTCCTCCTGCCTTCGGACATGTCTCCCCCTCTTCTTCTGCTGCTTTGGCCAACAGTAACCCGATTTCTGCCAGCACCCTGGCTAACAGTACTGGTGGTGGCCATTGTTAATCCGAGCCTCAACTGATATGGTATGTAAATTTGTATTGTTGGCCACATATTGATCTGGAAAAATTTCACACCAGATGCCCTTCCTGACGTAACCCTTCCCATTTATCTTAGCTAGGGACCAGCACAAAGAAAAACACTGGTTTGTGCATGCACTGTGGATGGGTGGCATCTTGTTTTGAAGTGATTTAGATCAATTGAATTTACAGAGCCTCTGTGATTCCTCTCTCTCGCCCCATTTTTGTGTTTTGTTAGGATGCTTGGATTAGATGAGATCTGGCATGTCACTGAAAGTAGCCAAAGGAAATCATATTAAAGGATTTTAAATTTACAAGTAATATGCTACTGTCATCACAAGCCCAGCACTAGTTTGTGTCAACAAATCAAGCTGCAAACTTTGACAAAGTTACAGGAAGAGCAAAGAAGATATGAAGGCTGCCTTACATCTTCAACACCTGGAAGCTTTTTCCAGCATTATCTCCTACTGATCTTGAGAGAGTTACTCATGTTTTTAGCTTTTCTCTGCTTGATTACGTAAGTCATTTTATTCTGGAATTAATAAACCCCTGATACACAGGCTGCAGTTGCTGCTGCTCATTTTTTGGTTGGGCCAAAACAGTTTGCCTCTGTATCTCCAATTTTAGCCTTGTTACACTGGCTGCCAGCTAGCTTTAAAATTGATTTTAAAATATTGCTGCTGGTTTTTAAATCTCTACATAGGTAGGCTCCTTCCTATTTATCTTGCTAAGAAGGGGCTGAACACACCCCTATGAGACATGGTCACTCCTCCGAAAACCCCTCTTAAACAGTGATATATTAGGAAACAAATGCAGTTTTTTACCTCCTCTTTGCTCAACTAGCTGCTGGATTGCTGCTGCTGCCACGCCACATGATCTGTATCTCGTGCGGTGCTTCAAACATTTAAAAGCCTGTACAGCAGCTGTCCTTTTATCTCACTGCCTTGTCTCTCTTCTCCCCAAGACATCCTCTGCTCCTGTTGGGGGTCCCGCTCCCGAGGTGTGCCCTTATGAAGAGGAAGATTTTCTGTTCTTTTAATTGAAAGCTGGAACTGTCCCCTCTGACTACACATGGAGCTTGATTTACTTCTGAAAGAGACTTATTTTTGTTTAAAGTGTCTGAATAAAGTTTCTGTCACTATAATCTCCTGTGTGTTTCTGTGCAACTCCGTGACTCAAGTGCGATAATCTGAATTGTGTGTTATAACCCAGCCATCCAGAGAGCTTAGATCTTCTTGTCCACTGTCTCTTGTTGTCCCTTGTACTAAGTGCAAAACTAAGGAGAACAGGGCATTTGCCACTGCTGCACCTCACCTGTGGAATTCTTTACCTAATTTATAATAAGGAGCCACCTTCAATCGAACTTTTTAAAACTAATTGAAATTTTTATTCTCTATACTTGGGGGTTCACATCAATGACAGGTTGGACTAGTCTAGTAACAGAGATGAGCTATATGGGAAAGGGCAGAGCAGACTTCTTTTTCTTTGGCAATCATTTTTCTTTATTGTCGGTTGTGACTTTCTTTACATGTTCTTAAATTCTCTGATAGCCAGGATGATTTAATGTACTGTATTGGGCTTTGCCAGTAACATAATTTCAAGTGGCACCCACAAAATCATAAAGCTAATTATAAAGGCAGTCTTAGTTATGGGGTGCACTCACACCCCACTGATGAATAGAACAAATCCATAAGTACGTTTACAGCCAAAAAATTATTCAGCAGAAATGCTACTGTGGCTCCTACATACCTACAGCAATTTGCCTTGCTGTGACTGCTCTCTTATCATTGGCCAAGTCAGTTTTTATTTTCTTTTTTGTTATTTTTATGTGTGTCAAAGGGGGGTTGTTGTTGTTGTTTGTTACAATGTGTCTACATTTCTTGAGCTTCTATAAAAGCTAAATTTCCCCTTGGACAAATCACATATGAACTAACTAAAAAAGGATCATTTAAAATAAAAAATGAGTACCTTTATAATCAAAAAGTTAACATGCTTATTATATAATTGATGGCAGAGCTATTATTTGGAATGAAAATATAACATTGTAACAAATGGATACACAATTTAGACAATGCATAGATAGATGACTGATCTCAAAGTAATTTTTCTATGATTTTTTTTTTTCAGACACAGGATGCACAAGACCTTCATTATTAAAATATATGAAATACAAAACTACTTTAATCTTATTTCAGTTACTTTATGGTCTTATTTCATCATGCTATGGCTTAACATCAAGATTAGGGACAAGTAGGCTGTGTTTAAGACACAGGATTTTATACCATAAAGTTACTGGGAAAGTTCCAGCCTACGGCTATGTCAGACCATGCAAACATTATTTAATATTTATTAATCTGAATTAAATATCAATATACTTACCCCCAAAATAAATAAAATGTCATATAACCTTTATATGCAAACTATAATAAAATGTCATTTTTACTGCTGTACCACAAATCTCTTAAATGAATTACTCAATTCACATACACATTACTCAAAGGGACACATTTCTTGCAAGACAATATATTCCTCAGTAAAGTTTCAATACATTTTGAGGGATTCCCATGCCAAGAAAGCAATATATTTCAATAATGTACTGGATGAGTGCTATAGACTTTGTCCACTAGACCATGGCTGTGTAATGCCGTGGTTGTCATTCATGTGAATTCCAAGTACTATAACAATTCTAAAATGGAATCATACAGATGTGTTGCTGTGTTTTCCTTCTAAAGTGTCCTTTGGTGTATAGTACCAAGAAAATAAATTGCAATGTACACATACCCCATTTCAGTGCTGAAGGAGAAAAACACTTTGCATGTATCACAGAGAAGTATTCTTGGGTTGGTGTTTACTTGTTAGAGCCTGGTCAGGCAGCTGCATATTTACTTCAATATGTCTTGGGCCAGAATTGCAACATGAAATGACCTTGTGGGTTCACTACCCTCATTGTAAAGGATAGTGACTTTATATTATGAATTGGTTCAATAACTTTATTCATTAATGATTTTGTTTCTGTTAAATAAAAACTGCCCAACAAGAGTCTAAAATAATCGATAAATGCTTAAGCTGCTAAAAAGCATGACCGTATTTGTAATTACAATGATTAGTGAATGTGAAATCAAATTTTGCAATGTCTATAAAAATATTCACCCCTTGGAAGTTTTTATATTTTTCTAATCACAATGAATTTCATTTTCCTTTTATGGTGCTAACCAACAGAAAAAGAATACTATCTAAGTGAAAACATATCTTGCCAAAGTGGTCTACATAATTACAAATATAAAACAGAACACAATTGCTTGCATAAGCATTCAGCCCCTGAAAGTGAATATTTAGTAGATGAATGTTTGGCATCAATGACAGCCCTTCTTTAATCAGCTAGGTTTATTTACATATAATGATTATGAAGCATTTCAAACACACCAATCAGCATACAGATACGAGGTATAGTCCAAAAAACTCACCTCTGTTATTAAGTACTTTACATTTACTTATTTGGCTGTTACCTTTATCCAAGGCAGCTTACAACATTTATGATACAATTTGTTACATTTCATTTGGTTTTTCCAATTGGAGCACAGGCAGGTCAGATTTGAACCCAAAACCTCAGGGGGTGAAGTCCAAAGCCTTAACCACTGCACCACACTGCCTGCATTCTGTAGTGTTTCAATATAGTTAAGAATTAGGAGTCATGGGTGAATTTCTGGTTAAAAGTAATAAGACTTCTTATTTGTACACTGTTATCAGAGAGCAAAATATTAAGTTAAATGTGATCTTCTTCTTCTTCTTCTTTCGGCTGCTCCCATTAGGGGTTGCCATTTAATTTCTAATTTAGACATACTGGTACAAATGTCAGGATGTCCAGTCAATTGTGGCACAGCCACAAGTAACAGACTCATGATGTATGGAGTATGACAGACTTGGTTTATCCGGAATAACCAGCAGGCTACTGTGGACTAATAGCTGAGGTGTCAAAAGAGGGATATCAGACACACAATTTGCTGTAACTTATTGTGGGTACGGAAGCCAAGTATTCAAATGAGTTCTATTACTGTCACCAAAAATGTAAAAATAAAATTGCATAATGTAGAACCAATAAAGCACTGCCTGGTCTAACAAACCCCAGTTCCCGCTGATTCATACTCATGGCAGGACCAGGATATGGAGAGATTCTGCAGAGTGTCTTCAATGTATTCTGATGGTGGCGGTGTAATGAAGACAAATGAGTTTTTGAGGCACATACTATTCTGCATCTTTCAACAGAATTAATTTTTGATTACCAAGCAAAATCTGAATATTGATGCCAATCAGATGAATCGTTTTAGGATAGAAACATGCTCATTATAGGGAAAGTTGCAAGAGCATACCGGTAAAATCAAATTTACTCAGTCATGAAATCTGAGCATCTCCGTGATGGACAAACTAGTCTACAGCAACAGGTGACACATATTTTTGTCACCTTATTATGTCCATGTCCGAACAAAGTCAGGCTCTTCTGAGAGGAAACAGTGGACCAGCTTGCTATTAGGTAGGTTTACCCAATGAAGTGATAACTAATTGTATGTAAAACGAATATGTTTACTTTGTACCCAGTTTATAGATTAAGTAATACATATTTTTAAATACCTGTTTCCACTACTCAGACATTACACATATTAGTACAGAATGTTTTTAAATGAATAGAAGGCATACAGTATGACCTTCCTTGTAGTTTTTCAGATTTTATTTTCAAACAATACAGAACCTTAAAGTGCCAAATCATAAAAAATGAAGGCCCGAATTAAAAAAAATATATTTGTAAATCTGAGATATGTTTAGAATATTTAGCATTTTTGTATCTGCAAAAACCCAATTATTTTCATTAGCCAAATTAGTTAATGTGCATTATTATTTGTGTGGCACTATCCACGTTATGTGCGTAGTTAGTGTGATGGGGTGGGGAAGATTTATGGACGAAAACAAATGCAAATAATATAAAGTGAAGGCAAATTGAAAATGTGAACAAAGTAACACCTGAAATGCAAGTCTAGCAAAACTTTGAGAATAAATTGACCCTAGAGTTATTTGAAAGAAGTATATTTTGAGACCTCTGCCATTTTTTTATCCTAATGACTGCACTGGGCAAGATCAGAAAAAGGGTGTGTGTTTATGTACTACTAGCAAAATACCCGCTCTTCGCAGCGGAGAAGTAGTGTGTTAAAGAAGTAATGAAAAAGAAAAGGAAACATTTTAATAATAACGTAACATGATTGACATTGGCATTGTCATGAGTGTTGCTGTCATATATATATATATATATATATATATATATATATATACACACACATAAACATATATACACATATACACACATATATACAGTATACATACATAAACATCCACATATATATATATATATATATATATATATATATATATATATATATATGTGTGTGCACAAAACCACGCTTTTATCAAGGCTTCCGTCAGGTAGTCTTTTGAAATGAAATTTTCCTCCAATCAGTTGTAGCAACGCGCTTTCTTCCGACTGTTACATTTTTGTAGCTCTGATGTGTGCATCAATGTAATCGGTGTACCAGGAAATCATGCATTGACAGAAGTTCCCCTTTGCTTGGAATGCAAAGTGTGATTAAATGCGTTATTTTTTAACGTGTTATGGAGCACATGCATCGAGGCTTCTCAGCTGTGCTTGTGCTAAGAAAAGGAAACATTTTAAAAATAACGCAACACGATTGTCAATGTAACCTTTTGTAAGTAGTGCCTGGAGGATTCAGAGTGTGGAGAAACTCTAGAGACAGCATGTGTATTACTTTGTGGATTTTTCTGTGAGTATGTGGTGGCAGCGTCACAAAGTTGGTTCCGCAAGACTGCATTAGCTGCGGAGCTCAGCTCAGAGCGAAATGAGGTGAATGGGAGGGGAGATGATGACGTGACTCCCCCACCCGCCTTAACTGTCAATCCCCCCACAAAGACAGTCTCTCGTAATTTGCATAAGCACAGCCCCTCACCATCAATGTTAACTTAGTTACAAAGTGATCAAAACTCTCGTTTATATCCTGCGTCCTCTCATTAAACTTGTACCCCGCATTAGCCGTGGGCATGACAAACGCCAGCGGCAGCCTGTCTATGATCTTAATTTAAAGTTTAGGTTTACAACGTGTTTTGTTTTTGACTCTAACATTTTTGTAGCTCTGATGTGTGCATCAATGTAATCGGTGTACCAGGAAATCATGCATTGACAAAAGTTCCCCTTTGCTTGGAATGCAAAGTGTGATTAAATGCGTTATTTTTTAACGCGTTATGGAGCACATGCATCGAAGCTTCTCAGCTGTGCTTGTACTAAGAAAAGGAAACATTTTAAAAATAACGTAACACGATTGTCAAGGTAACCTTTTGTAAGTAGTGCCTGGAGGATTCAGAGTGTGGAGAAACTCTAGAGACAGCGTGTGTATTAACTTGTGGATTTTTCTGTGAGTATTTAGTGGCAGCGTCACAAAGTCGCTTCCGCAAGACTGCGTTAGCTGCGGAGCTCAGCTCAGAGCGAAATGAGGTGAATGGTAGGGGAGATGATGACGTGACTCCCCTACCCGCCTTAACTGTCAATCCCCCCACAAACACAGTCTCTCGGAATTTGCATAAGCACAGCCCTTCACCTGCAATTTTAACTTAGTTACAAAGTGATCAAAACTCTCGTTTATATAATGCGTCCTCTCATTAAACTTGTATCCCGCATTAGCCGTGGGCATGACAAACGCCAGCGGCAGCCTGTCTATGAACTTAATTTAAACTTTAGGTTTACACCGTGCTTTGTTTCCGAAGTAGCAGCACTCATGAATATGGTTGTATGTGTCACTCGCTCACTTCTTATTGTTTCACTGCCTTCTCAATTATATAATGCATGTTTTCTTCAGCGCTTTTTGGAGCTCTTCCTTGTTTTCTACGTACTGCGTTGACAGTCAGTTCACGTGATTACGTGGGAGGCGTGATGATGTCACACGAAACTCCGCCCCCCACAGCCATCGAGCTCAACTCCATTACAGTATATGGAGAAAAATAGCTTCCAGTTATGACCATTACGCATAGAATTTCGAAATGAAACCTGACCAACTTTTGTAAGGAAGCTGTAAGGAATGAGCCTGCCAAATTTCAGCCTTCCACCCACACGGGAAGTTGGAGAATTAGTGATGAGTCAGTGAGTCAGTGAGTGAGTGAGTGAGTGAGTCAGTGAGGGCTTTGTCTTTTATTAGTATAGATAATGAACTAGCTTCTGTCCAAGGTTGGCACCCAAAGCTAGTGGCATAGGCATTGGGGAGATAGATATTTATTAGTAGTTAGGAATAAAATGGAAAAAAGACCTAAGTAAGCACATGGTTATTGAAGTGTCAAACAAGATTTTGAACATAGCAGGCTTTGTAATTGTTTGCCAGCCACTGAGATTTTTGGAATGTAAATTTTATAAAGCAATTTGCAAAAAAAAAAAAAAAAAGAAAGAAAGAAAAAAATCAAGCTTGTCTAGAAGTGATTTTGACAAAAGAAGGATTACAATTATAAATGAAGTACTACTTAAAAGAGTGCACTTTTTATTTTTATAATTTCATTTTAATATGAAGCCGCTTTTGATTTACATGGGAACAATTTATTTGAAAGCATGCAGTCTCAGTAGGGCATTTTTTATTTTCTGTGATAAAGAGTTGGTGGCTAAATGTTGCTTTTTTCCGACTTTTTTCACCTACGCTAAAATATTTTAAAATAACAGCTCCATTTATTGCTCCCAATCAAAACCTTACTAAAAGCTCTGTGCTTGTTGTTTTTTTTTCCCTTTTGCATATTTCATCCTGCAGTATTCTTTTCAACTTCATATCGCAGTCAACATTTAATGATTTGTTTTCCATTAGATTGTCATATTCATTACTACCATTGTTATGTCTTCTAGAAGGAATAATTTACTATCTGTTCTTAGATCTGTAGATTTTCTAGGCTGCAAAGAATTTGTTTGACACTCATGAAATGCAATGTATTTATACAAATGTAGGAAAATGTGAGCTTTGCTACATACATTTTACAGTAGCTGGCAAAAGGATTACAGTCTAGACATATATTTTTACTCTTCAATTTAAATTCACTGCACAAAGCAAATAGTCTTTTTCCTGACATTTGGAAATTTATTTCAAGAATACCTTTTTTTGACCTTGGATGCTCTCCATTTGTGTCTTAAAGTGAATTTACTTTACCTATTAAATAGCTGTGTAATTTTTGTCTGTGATGTGGAAGATTTATTTTTCTATCAGTACATATGTGTTCATAAGTTGGTAATATAATTTTGTTCTTGTTTAGATTGAAACAATATATTTTTATGAAATTATTTATTTGTAAAATTTACAATTCATTTCAAATCGTGCTAATCCTGTTACTGTTTTAACTTTTTGGAGCTGATTTTAATTTGATTGTTAAGGCTTCAGAAAAGCTTACTTTCACTTACTATGAAAACATGAAAATCTTTTGTTATTACTGAAGTTATCGAAGGCATACAAGTAAGAGCTGTATGAACAATACGTTACTATTTTAAAGCTTATAGTATACCTTTCAAGGCAACCAACTGCCTTTAAACACTATGCCCAGTAATTTTGCTAGGACTGCAGGATTGTTTATCTGTCATTTAAAGGTGCCAAATGGTGTATATTCCAAGCAACAGCTGTTCTAATTATTCAGATTGGCACTTTGAAAATCCATGAAATTATATAACTTACCTTAAGATCAACTAATTTATCTTTGTTCTGATTTTTACACAACCATTGCATACGAATGCAAATTAATGAATCCACTCCTGAAAAAGCCTGAGCGCTATTTATCTGCAGCCATTCTTCCTTTATCCAGCACGTTTAACACTCTTTCATATCTTTGAAAAAATACCCTTTGATGACCCCAATCAACTGATAACTTTTTACCCACAACTGTATTCCCACTATAATGGCAAACCTATGTTTCTGTACTCTCAATATATATTTGTATGACTACAAGGGGGAAGACACAATCAACCCAGACATAGTTCCAGGTTCAAATAAAAGTTATTTTATTAATCACAATACCTTCTTTTTGTTGTACGCAGTCCAAACACCACAATCACAAATAAGGTGTGCTGAGTGTTGCCCTCTGCTTTTTGACTCTGACTCACCGATAAAGACATGGTGGATTCTTTAATGCTGGAATCGGGGAGTACTTCCAGTGCCATAACACTGCACTTTAGAAACACTACCTGGTCATTTGGAAGCCCCACAAAGTGGGGACATCGCTCCCCTGCAGCTCCCCCAGGTGGCACTCAAGTACTCCAACAAGGCTTACCATTTCAACTACAATTCCCAACATGCCTGGCAGGTGTACCAATGGGAGCTCCACCAGGGGAATGCTGCTGGGGAAATATATAACCCCGGGAACCAGACATCTTCTGTCCTTCTGCTATTGCCTTCCAATCAGGAAAGGTTTCAAAATCCATCCCTGCCGGAATGCCCCTCTATCCATTTTCTTTCTTTATGGCATTCCGGCCAGGCAAAGAATCGAGTCGGGACACCAATCCATCCATTATGATACTCACAATTTGACTTCACTGCCACTGACTTCTGTGTATTCACAGGTTTGTAAGTTTACTTGATAATGTAATTATTTTAACTAGGTTTTGGTTTATTTCCAGAGCTTGGTTGTTGTGATTAATTTATCATTTATTCTTCTCTACATTAACTTGGGAAGTTTTTCATACTGGATTTTTTTGTTTTCATGACTGATCTATTATGATTTACTTCTGTTACTTTTTACCAGTCCTGAATATTAAAATTCCATGCAGTTTTTAGTCTCATGGACTACACTGCCCACGATGCTGTACAAAGTCATTTTCACATTGTGGAGCCAGACGTGGGTGGGGATGGGTTTCGTGTCTATGATCACTGAGGGCTAAAGCGTATTTGTTCATTGCACAATCTCTGCTGCCATTTTTGGCAATATTTAATATGACCATTTTTCGTGGAATGTTCAGGTCCCTGAAGGAAACACCAAAAGACAAAGCATTCTTGATTTTCTGTGGTACACACACAAAAATCTAAACATTTAAAAATAGATTCCCTCACTTTGCTCATAAAGGCTACCTCGTTGTTGCATCATACTCAGCCTGCTTGCATAAATGTGGAGTGCTCATAGCAGTAAGATAGAATTCAACCTTATAATCTTTGATATACTGTATGATATATATATATAGAGAGAGAGGCTTCAGTTGTCTGGCTAGCCATTAAGGGTGCTATTTGTGACTTTTCCATTTTATTTACTAACAAGAAATTACTGAGTTTGAGTTGCATCTTACATCTATGGAATTGGCTCACCCCCATTTGATAATAATGAAACTGTAATTACCCAAGTAGACTTGAGTGAAACTTCCTCCTGCAAGAAAATCTTAAATTTCAGATTCACCGTACTCAGTAACTTTATTTAATCAATGTAATAGATTTATAACACCTATTATTGATCTAACTTTTAAAGCTAGGTGCATACATATTACATATTGAGGTGCATACATATTACAGCTCATTTTTCCACAATGTTCAACAACATATCTTACAGTATATAAGATGATCTAACAAGAATTAATGAATCAGTTTCTTCACTCGGTATTAGACATACAAAGAACAATGTTTCTGGAAGAAGTACCTTTATCTGACTTCAAATATTCTTTAAATCTATGTCAGTGAAACACTATAGACCTTTCTTTTCTAGGTATTCTTCTTGTGTCAGACCCAATGATACTCTGTTTCAAAATGAAATTGACTCTCTTGTAACTTTTGTATTAAACATTTTCATTCCATTGCCTAAAATTCACTTTATTTTTTGATCTGGTTTCAAGTACATCTTTGTGTATATAAAATCTTTAAAAAAATCCTTCTAAATGTAATTCTAAAATGCATGATAAAACAGACACTGCACATAGAATGCATACTATTTAAATAACAAAGATATGTTACAATATCTACAAAAAAATACCAGATTCAAATTATAGCAATATCTGTCAAAATATTCAAGGTTATTATTTACATTTCCATGCACATTGAAGATCAGGTTACACTTTTTTCAATTCTTATAACAACAACTACATTTACTCCTAGACATACTTGTGTAGTTTTTAAAGTAATTTTTAAAGCTTGTGTAGTTCCGTCAGATTTCTGATAATGTATAATCCAAATACAAACAAAATTGATGATCAGGTTACCCTTTTTTTCAATTCTTATAACAACAACAACATTTACTCCTATAGCACATTTTTATATAAAGGATGGAGCTCGAAGTGCTTTACAACATTATATTAGATTGCATAAACTTTATTTATCCCAAGGGGAAATTGTGATGATCTTGGTTGGCAGCACAATTCCTGGTTGCTTCTGGGGGCCTCTTGAACCCATAACTGTCGATAGTCATGAATTGAGATAAGGTGGGCAAATGAGGACACACATATTCAGCAAGAGGTTGGTGCAAATTGTCAAGTGGTTTTATTAAAATCCAAAGAATGTGTTCTAAAAGAACATTTTTAAAACCTTCACAATAAATCCAATAAAATCAGTGACGTTCATGAGTTAAAATCCAGAGATTAAAATCTGTGTAAAGCAAACAGTAATTGGGTCCTTAATGTTCCTCTTCTATTTTGCGATGAGCCCAGCGCAACTCCCTCTCCGTCTCCTCCCATCACCCAAGTCTTGCAGGCAGCAGAGACACCTGCAGCAGCGATCCTCTTCACCAACTCCTGTCTTGGCTGCTCGGGGTTGGTTGTTCTCCCATCTTCCTTCTGCCATCATACCCATGCTGCCTCTCACTCCCTCTCGTGCTGGCTTGTTCCGCTTAGCCACCTGATACTGCTCTTTCACGGTTCTCTGCCTTGATTTGCTCTCTTTTTTCCCCCTTCTCTGCGGTGCAGGCCCCCGTTATCCTGCATGATTAGGTGCAGGTGTGGTCCTCTGCCTGCTTAGAGCTGAGAATGAGGCACCTGACTGATCCAGTTGCATTTGCATGTGAATGCGCGATGAGCCAAGCACCTGTAACAAACCTAGAGCAAGCGCCAGCCTACACACACCCACATTCGTATTTATTTGAAACTGCACTTCGCCGTGAACCTCTTATCACAGAAATACAGCCAATCAATAAATCATATGATAAATAAATAAACTATTGTGCAGAAATTTCAAAATAAACTTGAAGAGTATTTCGGGAGGAAGCATTGAATTGCCTGATAGCAGTGGACAGAAAAGATCCCCAGAGGTGCTTCTTAGCACACCACGATGAAATCAGCTTATGGCAAAAAGTGCTCCAAGAAAGAGCCTCCTGGAGGGGTTGGAGAGGACTTTTCATGACGACATCTAATTTTGCCACCATTCTCTTTTCCACAACAGCTTCCAATGTGTCTTGGGTTCGCTCTGTGTTGGAGCAGATGTTCCTGACAAGTTTGTTCAGGCATTGTAGATCTTTTGAGCTCAGAAGACTGCAACGTAGATCATCATGATGGCTACTATGGACAGATAGAACATTTAAGCAGCTTGCTGCCTATGTCGGAAGACGCAAGTCTCCTTAGGAAGTACAGTGTAATCTGGCCTTTCTTGTACAGAGCCACGGTGTTTTCAGGCCAGTCCAGTTTATTGTTTACATGAACCCCCAGGTACCTGTAGCTTTGCACCACTTCCACATCAATGGTGACTGGTCTTAGAGGCTTATTGACATGCCAGAAGTCAATAACCACCTTTTTTTTCTTGCTGATGTAGAGCAGCAGGTGGTTTTCCCTGGAACACAAGACAAAGTCCTCCAAACCTTCCTGTACCAAGGGTCATTTCCATTATTAATGCAGTCTATTATGGAGGAGTTATCTGAAAGTTTCTGTCGGTTGCAAGCAGTAGTATCATACTAGAAGTTGTGTAGAGGGTAAACAGGAAAGGAGACAGGACAGTTCCCTAAGGTGCTCTAGTATGACACACCACTATAGTCCTAAAGCCTTACAAACTGCTGTCTATTGGTCAGGTAGTCCATGATCCAGGAGACTGTGGGGGCATCAAGATTCAAAGACTTGAGCTTTTTCCCGAGTTGATGAGGCAGAATGGTGTTAAAGACATTGGAAAAAATCAAAGAACATTATCCTGACCGTGGTGCCAGCTTTGTTGAAAAGGCAGACGGCTCCAAGGAGCTTGTAGATCAGAGCATCCTCCACACCTACAGTATATGTGTCTGATAGGCAAAATGCAGAGGATCCATATGTTCTGAAGCAGGGATCATAGTTGTTTTAGGACCAGGCTCTAAAAGGTCTTCATGGTGTATGAAGTAAAATCAACTGGTCTGAATCACTGGGATGCCTTTAGTTGTGATCCTGGGACCACACAGGGTGTTTTCCACTGCTGGGGAACCTTCTGCAAATTCAGGGTAAGGGCAAACTTGTGCTGAAGGATCCTTCAGAGTTTGCTGGCACATATTTTCAGCACCCTGGGGATGATTCCATCAGGCCCTAAAGCCTTATGCAGAGTCTTCCCATATGATATCATTGTAGAGGAAGGATATGCAGATGGCAGTTGACATCCTGGAACTTCCTCAGCTTGCACATATAGTCTAGCAGTATGGGGGGAGTGTACTGACAAGAATGAGTCAAACCTGTTGAAGAACTAGTTCAGTTCATCAACTCAAAAGCCTGTTTACATCCATCAATAGTCCTCATCCTGTCTACCCCTTTCATTTCTGCCTGCACCTGTTTGATTTCATCTTTATCTTCAGACATGCAGGTTTAGTTCTTTTTATTCAGTAAGGCTTTCAGGTCTTCTGTGATCCATGGAAAACAGTGCACTGTCTTTGTGGGGACTGCTTTATCCACACAAAACCTGATGTAGCCTGTGATACAATGGTTGAGTCCTTCAGTATCTTCACCTTTTGACTCACAAAGCATATTCCAGTCAGTGTTCTCAAAGGCCTCCTTCAGAGCCTCCTCATCTTTCGTTGTCCATTGGTGGTACCTCAGTTCTCACTACGAAAGGTGTGTGTGTGTGTGTATTTGGCAGTCTGCTCTGCTCACACTCAATCACAGCCATGGGAGTTTGTGGGAATTCTATGGAAGATGTAGAAGCTTATACAATTGTGACTTGAACTTGGTAAGAAGGTACACGCATGCACCTCACTTCTCATTCATCCCAAGCAGACAAACTCAGCTGGTACTCAGTGGTACATGCACACGATACATTAACACAACAAGCTACCATATGTTTGCTTGAGACAGGTTCCAGCCTGTCCCACTCAATTTGTGCCACAGCTGCACAAGATATGACCTGTCCCGACCTACTTAGCTGACACCTCTGCAAGTTCACCAATATAGTAAACTGCTAGGGAGTCTTTGGGTTGCTTTTTGTCCCAAAGACCACACACAGCTAGTATTATATATTTTAGTGACAAACAACTTATTAAACAGTTTGATCATCGCACTACATCAATCAATTAATTACTCATTTAAACAAATTGCTTTTAACATTAGTGGAACCTCTTGTAAAATGTTTTTGGTTTATATCTGAAAAAAAAAAATTCTTTACCCTCATCATCATATCTGCGGCAATATTTTTGATTAGGCTGTGCCATTTTACACTTTGGTCATTTAAAAGTGAAATTCATATCTTTCTTTACTCCATAATCTATTTTAGGAACATGGCAATTCATTCAGTGTAATTTTGACTCATTATATGATTTTGAGCAAGTCACTTGGCCTCCTTTGTGTTATATTTGCCCCCAGAAAAACAAGCCAAAAGTGTTGATTGCTTTTAACAACAATATTATTATTTGTAACAGAATCATGTACTGTAAATACATCAACATAACCACAGTAGGAAAGGTGTGTCTAGGGTCCTCTGTAATAATGTAGATTTAGTATACAAACTTCATATCATGTTTTGAAACAGTCACAAATGCACTTTTTGAGCAGATGTCAAAATATCTGAATGCCCCTGACTTTCATTGAAATCAAATTTCTTGATTTATTTATTTATTCAACATTATCATCTCTTGTGAAATCCTTACCCTCCTAAACCCTACATTAGGCTTAGCCTACATATCCACTATTATGGGAGTAATAAACATCTAATAAATCAATAACAAATCACCTTCTTTATCGCTTTAAATTAGAATATGCAATGGTAAACAGCATTAACATAAAACACAAACATGTTTCTCCCTACAAATGTCAATTATCACAGTGCCATTAAATTTGTGACATACAATTTAAATTAAATGGTTTTAATATCTATCAATAAAAAATATAACAATTACAATTATGGGTGAATATTTTTAATTTGCCCATTTTTATCTTAAGTTGTTTAGTTTATTATTCATATAATGATTCTAGCTTGAAAATGATTTTTGAGATCCTTACAAAAAGCTTTCTTTTTGCTACTCTAATTTTTAAAGCTTGTGTAGTTCCGTCAGATTTCTGATAATGTATAATCCAAATACAAACAAAAAATCCTTAATCGTAATTCTTTTGATTTTTTTCCTTCAAATATGACATTTGTTCCTTTCCAATAAGCTTGGATGTGTCTGGTGAAACATAACTAATATAGAGTAAATCCTCCTCCTTCATTGGATCAATATTCCCTTCAATGAACACAGCTGAACACTAGTTGTGAATTATATTTTCCACATTCTCTGATGGCCATGTATGTATCAACAGTATCAAGGCCTTTGTGAAATAGATACAAATATCTCTTGTCTCTGTATCTTTTCAATTGCCCTAGCATTTAGCTATTAGAAGCTCAACCATTTTGCCCTTGTAGAGTCTGGTTTTAGCTTTGCAATCTTCAGGGATTGTTCAAAATATTGCTTGCAGCTTCCCCTTAATCCCCTCTTCAGTTATGATCACAAATTTTGGAAAATGGGATGTAAGTTCTGTTATCTTTCTAAACAGGGATCAACTGAACACAACAGCAATCTCTCTGTGGTCAGAAAAATCTAAACATCTATATCTATGACAACAATGCACACGGCTAATGGGTTTGTTCACCAATTATAAAGACAAATTGCGTGAAGTTTACAAAAAGAGATGAAAGAGGCTTGGTGCTTTCAGAGGCCAAATCTCCATTATAATGGTATTAAAGTATACCTTATAGATTCATAGTGATCTGATTCCTTTTCCCTGGTGGCAGTTGTTCTCTTTCCCTGTTTCATAGAAAGAAGATTTCTTCTTAAATGTTAAAAATCCATCCATCCATCCAAATGACCGGCTCATGAAAAAGGACATTTATTAAAAATCTCAGTTTCTTTTATAAATAAAAAACACAAATCTTTCTGCCTTGCTACTATTATTTCAGGCCTTTATTTAATAGAAATATTTAGTGTAGTTACATTTTAAATGTTCACTTCATAGGAATAAAATACATAAAAACCTAAAATATATACTGATAGTCAAAATTCTCTTTAAATATGTGTACATATATAACAACGATCTGTTAAATCTTTTAAGATTTATGGATGCAGTAATATAACAGATGTCTAAATATATGTACACATATTTAAAGAGAATTTGGACTATCACTATAAGAAAAGCCATGTTACCACACACATTACTAAAAATAATAGATGACGGGATAATTTTTTTCAATTAAATAACTATTTTAATGAAACTAAAATGCATAACAACAGTATAAAAAAGTGCAGGTTAGAAGCTGAATTGCAAAAACAATAAATATATATAGATAAGATCAGTAGTAATACAGGATAAATAGCCACTCTGACCTTTAAAAAAAATTAATAACAGAATTTTGCGGTTCAGATGGTGGCAAAGCACAGAGCTGTGTCTGTGGCATCTGCAAAGGATAAACAAATAGAAACAAAATTACAGTTTTTCTCAAATGCTAAAACACATTTCACAAACGTTTCCTCCATGTTCCCCAATGTCTAAACACAACACCCTTTTCTAAAGCTACATAAACACAACCACACCTTCTCACTTCAAAACTCAAACTTTCACACCAAAAGAGCAGCTCGAGGCTTTCAAAAATGTAAACACTATACACATCATTACACACTACAGCAAAACAATTGAAAACACAATGCTCAATTTGTGAGAAGGTTCTTTGTTTCATAACTGCCAATGCATATTTTTAGAAACTTTACAGTAATGGATCTTCTTAGATCTCTGCAGAGGATTAGGCATTTAGATTTGTGAGTTTCATATGAAGAGTATAAATCTATAGAAAATTCTACTATAATATACTACTGTAACACAACTCAATGCAAAAACAGAATCTATTGCACACAACAGTATTCTTGAAAACATGATCAGGGTGTGGAGTTTTTTTATTTACTTTATTCACTGTAACTGCGTTTTCCCAAAATTACCAAAGTTCTGCAGCTTCAACTCAAAAAAATGGGATTCAACAAAAGCCTGACGCGCAGAAATGATTCCACAGACAATATTTCTTGGTTTTGAAGGTTTAGTTAAGTTTTGAAGTAAAAACAATTCACACAAAAAAGGAAAATTAAAATAACAAAAAAAAAAGAAAAATTAATGTTAAGAAAAGTTCAGTTCTAAGCTTAATCTTGTTACATCTCAAATCGTTACTTCTTATTTAACATTTCTGAACCATTTCAAAACGGTCAGAAAACTGTATGCTTATCCCATTTTTACTGGGACCTATTCTAAACAAACTGAACTTATTATGACACTGTTACTCAGTTATAATAAAAAGGTTCTGTCTCTTGCTAACTTATAGGGGGAAAAGACTATACCATAAGTTATAACTATGAAAGGAATTTATATTCTATTCAAGTTAAGCAAACATTAATATGAGTTTAACTCAAAACTTTAACTTTTTAAGATTGGCTCCTACATTTCTGGCCCCTAATTGGCTATGCAGGAGCGGAGACAATTACTATACTTTACTTCAATACTCCAATTACTTTTATATTAACTATTCTCTTCAGATCATTATCAATAACACTGCAAACATACATTTTAAAAATTTCATATTTCAAACATTGGCTGTTTCTTGAAGCAGGCACAGTTTATTCACGGGTCTGTCCAGTGTGCTGGTTTTGGTTTGCACACAAACTCTTCTGACTGCACCTTTGGCATCTGACATTGTCTTGATGACTCGACCCATTACCCAGGAATTGCGAGGTGTAGCTTTATCTACAATTAAAACAACGTCCCCGGGTTCAAAATTTCTTCTTGGTGCAAGCCATTTTTGACGTTTTTGAAGTATTGGCAAATACTCTTTTGTCCATCTTTTCCAAAACAAATCGGCCATGTATTGAATTTGTTTCCAGCGTCTTCTTGGGTATGGTTCATTTTCTGAAATGAGTTTAGGTGGTATTTCAGGTTTTGTCTTCAATAATAACAAGTGATTGGGTGTGAGTGGTTCCAAATCATTTGGATCATCTGATGTCTTCGTAAGGGGTCTGTTATTGAGTATTGATTCCACTCTACACATCATTGTAGGAAGGTTTTCATCATCAAGTGTTTGTTGGTTTAGTGTTGAATTTAAAATCTTTCTTATGCTTCTGATTTGTCTTTCCCACACTCCACCTTGGTGAGAGGCTGATGGTGGATTAAAAATCCATTTGATTTGTTCTTGCATCATGGTGTCACTGATTTTTTTGTGTTCCAGTTTTTTAATAGGTTCTCGTAGCTCTCTTTCTGCTCCAACGAAATTTGTTCCATTGTCTGAGCGCATGATTTTAACTCTTCTATCCATAAATCGGAGTATGCCTTGAATACAAGAATCAGTGTCTAAGCTATGTGCAATCTCTATGTGCGCAGCTCTAGTTGTTAGACATGTGAAGATTACTCCGTACCTCTTGACCAAACTTCTTCCTCTTTTGACTAGGAAGGGGCCAAAATAATCAACTCCAACATTAGTGAACGGTGGTTGGTTTGATGCTAGGCGATCTTCTGGCAAATCTGCCATTTTTTGCTCACCTGTTTTCGCATTGTGTCTTCTGCATGTTGTGCACTTTGAAATTATTTTTCTGATTGCTGAATTTGTTTGAGGTATCCAGTATTTCTGGCGTAATTGTGCGAGCACGTAGTTGCGCCCACAATGTCCAAAGCATTTATGAATGTGCTGCAATATGAGAGAAGCAACATGTGAATACTTGTGTAGAAGTGCAGGATGTTTAGCTTCTTCGGGCATTGCAGCTTTACAGAGTCTTCCTCCAACTCTTAATATTCCATCTTGTATGATCGGGTCGAGTTTATAGATTTTACTGTTCTTTTTAACACAAGTCTTTTTCTTTAGAGCTTTTAATTCTTCGGGAAATTCTTGCTGTTGACTTAGACGGATAAGCTCTGTTTCAGCTTTAACTAAATCATCTAGAGAAATTGTACATGGTTTTAAAGTCAGTTTATATTTTTTCATGTGTTTTGTGATGAGTGATTCTTGTTCTTTTGGATTACCTTTAGTCTGACTGGTTTCTAGTTGAAATGTTTTTCTTTCATTTCTTAAGTGCAATAGTATGTCTTTAAACTTGAGAAACCAAGCTATTGCTTTCTTCAAGCGATGCCAATCTGAAAAGTAAGTGATTAGTTTGTTGATGGGTTCGGTCGCCTCCTCTACTCTTGTCATGTTTACTGCACAAATTTTAATTTCTGGATCATCTTCAAAGAGTGAATCATTCAGTTGATCTGGTCTTTTTGGCCACTCACGTTCTGACTTCAATAAGAAATTTGGACCATGTGACCATGTGGTGTTCTTGAGAAAGTTTTCTATGCTCAGCCCTCTGGAAGCTTGATCAGCCGGATTAAGGACAGATGTGACATACCTCCACTGTGAAGGTTGTGAATGATCTCTGATCACGGAGATTCTGTTTGCAACAAAGGTCTTGAATCTAGTGCTTTCATTTGAGATGTATTTTAGCACCGTGGTGCTGTCAGTCCAAAATGTAGATTCTTGTAAGGGCATTTGAAGCTCACCTTTAAGCATTTTGTCCATTTTAACTGCCACGACGGCTGCTGTCAGCTCCATTCTTGGAATTGTGACCTGTTTCAATGGTGCAACTCTTGACTTGCCCATCAGGAATGAACAATGCCTTTTGCCCTCTTCATTTGTTAAAACAAGGTAAGTGACGGTGCCATATCCATCTTCACTAGCATCTGCAAAATGATGCATTTGTGCTGTCTTTATGGTACCAAACCCAGTAGGTTTGAAGCATCTGTTCACTTTATAGTCTGTAAGTATCTTTAAATCATCCATCCATTTTTTCCATTTCTGAATGTGTTTGACTTCTACTACTTCATCCCACCCACATTTCTCTTTACATAAGTCTCTTAGAATTAGCTTTGCTGGCAGTAACGCAGGTGCTAGAAAACCAAGTGGATCATAAACTGAGCTAACAACAGACAGGATACCACGCCTTGTAGCGGGCTTGTTTTGCAACTTAATCTGAAATTTGAAACTGTCAGTTTCTGTGCACCACTGGATGCCCAGGGCACGCTCTGTGGGAAGGAGACTGTGGCTCAAATCTAAGTTCTTTTGTTCATGAGCTCTGTCTTCTTCAGGTATGGACAATAAAACTGCTCTGTTGTTACTCACCCACTTAGTCAAATGGAATCCCCCTTTGAGGCATAGAGCTTGGAGGTCCCTTGCCAGATTTATTGCTTCTTCTTCCGTCGTCCTGGAACGCAACCCCCGCGATCGAGGAGGGATTACTGTATAGTTTTGTGAAATGGCACTATGTACAGGGTCTAAAAGCATTTCAGCTTCATTACGCAAAAAAACAATTAGTTCAGGTATGCCAGGTCTTTTTTTATTTTCTCGAAGCCTGAAAGCATATCTCATCCATTCGTTTCTCAGAGAAAATGGAAGTTTCCCAAGTACTGCACGCACATTATGACTGTTATTGAATTCTCCACCGTTCCCTGAATCATTCATAGTATTCATGCAGATTGAGAGGAAGTTAGAATAATCTCTCAGAGCCTCTCCATCGTTTTGCTTAATCTGAGGCCATTTTAATGCTTTATTGAGATATGCGTCTGCTACGAATAACTCATTGCCATAATATCTTTCAAGCAACCTTCTGGCTTCTAAATACCCTGCATCTGGTAACATTCGTGAACAGCCTTTAATCATTTCTTGAGGAGAACCTCTGGTATACTGGATCAGATAATCTAATTTATCTTGAGGGTTTTGTAGCACATCCCCAACTGCATTATCAAAGGCCCTAATAAAATCTGCATAAGCCAATGGGTCTCCTGAGAATAAAGGGACCTGCCTAAGAGGTACTTCACCACGCGGAGCTGGGGGTGCTGGAGCGGGTGTTAAATTTTGATCAGTTAACGATTTAGCCATTTCGGTGATTGCCTTACTACATTCGAGTTGGCCCCTTTGACATTCAGCTTGATTCTGCGCTAAGAAATCCATAAGACCGTGTCCGTACAATTGTGGCTGTGCCGAGGTAGTTAGTGACCGTATTTGCCTTTCAGACTCTAGTTCATCTAACCTTTGTAGGATTCTATCAAGTGTTGATTGTTCAACCAGCACTGCTGTAGAAGGTGATGATGTGGCTGCGGTTTTCTGCAGCTAAAGAATCAAGTTTAACATCAAGAGTATGTTTTAATTGAGGTGACGTCTTTCGTTTTTTTGACTTTGAACGAACCCGTTCTTGAAATTGCATCTCTTCGAACTGATTAACTAGCTGTTCATCAGCTTTATGTGCTAACAGTCTATTTGCGTCTTCCAGCCACGGCGTCGTAGCGACAGTGAATTCATTCCATTTCTTAAAGCTTTCGGCGAATGTCGTTTTCTGTTTCTGAATCGCTCCCTCCTTATTTAACATACAAAGTAGCTTTTCATGTAGTTCTTCTAGCTCTCTGTGCGTCGCACGAAAATCTTCAAATCTTTTAGCCACTATTAAGCGGTTTCCTGGAATGTTTTTAAGACTTTCGATCTCAGCTATGAACATGGGAAGCTTATCTTCCCTCTGACTTATGTGATCTTTAAGATCTCTAATTATATTTTCTGACTTCGAGTCTGAACTCAGATCACTGCCGATCTCACTTGAGCTCTGTTTAGACATTGCCATGACAACAATTAGAGCAAATGACAGGACGTTTCCTGACAGCAATTTCGTCACAATCGGGATATTCCAACAAAGCAATTACTTCCTTGAAATAAAGCTTCAATGACTCAGACCAAAGTACATCCGATCATCCAAAAATGTCTTTTTTCAAGACGTCTTTCTATATAACATCACAGTCTCTCAAATCTTCTCAAGGTGCGGCGACCTTGCTTTCATTTATAATCATGCGAAGATAGTAGACAAGAGCACAGTACCTTCTGAATGATTCAGTTCTTTTTCTTCGTTGACGAGTTCTTGAGCAGAGATATCCTCTGTTCTCAGATGGTAGATTCCAGTTCTGGCCTTAGCTTGTTTTCTGACGAAAATGTAACTGCGTTTTCCCAAAATTACCAAAGTTCTGCAGCTTCAACTCAAAAAAATGGGATTCAACAAAAGCCTGATGCGCAGAAATGATTCCACAGACAAAATTTCTTGGTTTTGAAGGTTTAGTTAAGTTTTGAAGTAAAGTATAGTAATTGTCTCCACTCCTGCATAGCCAATTAGGGGCCGGAAATGTAAGAGCCAATCTTAGAAAGTTAAAGTTTTGAGTTAAACTCAT
>JANRMT010062808.1:13525646-13583753 GCA_026402145.1 Polypterus bichir lapradei
GAACCATATCCACAATGAGGGTTTCTTGTGCCGCTGTAAATATGGCAACCCTCCCACCTCTATGTGGCATTCTTTGAACTCTAAAGAAAGAAACATGTGTTGTCAATTGACATGTTTTACAATAACAACTGATTTGAAACCAATAGACTACTTTCACAGGCGTGTAAAACTGTATTGTGACAAAGAAAGCAATAGAGTACAATACCTGTTGTGTTGTCTGAATGCCCTGATAATGGTGGCCACGGTGAACCTACTCAGGTTTGGACGGACTCTTAGACCTGCTTCAGCCATTGTCATGCAATGGACAATGACATGGTCAATGACTGTTGCTCGCATCTCGTCTGTAATGATGGTGCGAGGTTGTCTTGCTGTCCCTCCTGGACCTTCTCCTCTCCCTTGTTGGCCTCCTCCTCTTCCTCGTTGGCCTGCTTCTCTTCCTCCTCTGATTTGAACTCCTTTTCCTCGTTGGCCTGCTCCTCTTCCTCCTCTGATTTGAACTCCTCTTCCTCGTTGGCCTGCTCCTCTTCTTCCATGGCCAGCTCTTCTCCCTACTCTGACTCGAATTCCTCTTCCCCTGACTCTGCCTTCATCCATTGTGTTTGTTTGGAATCTTTAGCAAACTGTGCACTCTGAACTTGCTTTTATACATGTGGTCACAGCATTAGCAACAAGTGCCTTCAATTTTGAGTCGTTGTGTGTAATGAATGACGCCAGGTGTGTTCATTGTGTTCAAATATTGTTGACTGTGGCAAGCATTTTGCATCACATGAGAATATGAGCAGAGTTCTTTTGCAACTTGTGTTTTAGCAAGGAAAAATGTGTTTAGATTTATGAGAACGGAGGATTGTGTTTTGTGAATTGTGTCTTCATGTGAAATGTGTTTATGATATTGGAAAATGATGGCTAGATTTAGTAAATGTGTTTAGACAACTGGTCATTTGGTTTAGAGGATTGGCTTTTGTGTTTTAGCATTTGAGAAAAACTGTAATATAGTATTGAAAGTCCTTAGATTTTAATAGGCACTGAACATAAATATCTTGTGCATATTATAAATAGACTATCTCTAGTATACATATTAATTATAAAACTAAGTACAGATAATGCATTATATATTAGTCATTTCCATAGACTCCAATGCTTACATAAAGTGTGTGTCACAAGGAAAGGTTCTGTCACTGAAACTCACCAGTAGCATTATCATTTGTTTGCACATTTGATCCCACATATTCAGCCTTATGAAGATTCATTAACACTAGAATCCCTGAAGCCTATGAAAAAACTTGTAATCCTAGCCCACTTTAAATCCCTTTCTGGTTATATTCTTGAAATAACAACAGAGTTATATGTGCATATGTTTATTTGATATTTGGACTAAAGTCTTCACTTCTCATCATTATTAGTATAACATGGAAAAAGTTTCTGTTTAAGGTATGTATTCAGCATTTCTTGCCTCACATTTCCTTTCATCCTACATTTACCCAGATCCTTGTAGACACAGAACACACATGAAATGCATGTATTTCAAATAACAATATACTGTATTAATTACCCTATACAACTACAGGCACATCACATGCAGATAAGGAGCCTTGGCTTGAGGTGGGAGAAATTTTTGCCAGAGTTGAGCTCTGTCAAGGGGATGGGATAGCATGCTGCTTGCTGCTTGTGCTGATTGACACATTTACAAAACAAAAAACGCTGATGGAGAGGTGTGAAGGGATTTAAGGTGGGCCAGAATTATGTGTTTTTTCGTACGCTTCAGGGATTCTAGTGTTAAAACAGTTACAGATTCACCATATTAAAAAAAGTTCAGTTTTTAGACCACAACTGTCTTTTGTAATTATGTATTGACAAACTGCCATGTCATGTTTGGTGTAGGTGGCTGTTGAAACATCTTTTGTTTCTTATTATGCAGCTCACTGCACTTCAGACTGACCTTGATAAATGTTACCAACTTAGTACCATTGTTACTATGGACATGCAATATCTTTACAGTGTACTGTACAGTTAGAAAATAAGATCACAAAGTAACTACTACTCCTATTATTATTATTAATAATAATAATAATAATAATAATTGTAATAATAATACATTTTATTTATATAGCACATTTTCCATGCTCAAAGCTGTGTAAGTAACACTTCTGTAAATTAGAGAGATCATTAGCTGCATGCTATAATGTAATGTCTAATAATTTAAAATGCTGTTAATGTCTTCTACAGATCCAGATTAATTTATAATTTAACAGCCACTATATAAACAGAAAATTAAAGCCCTATCCAGAGAGACTTAGACATGGTCACTTTTCGTTTTGCCTTCATTTTCCTGCTACAAGATAAACCAATGACATAATGTTATTAAAATTAGAGCAAAACTTAAAAAAAATTAATTACTCTTCATTTTCTATTCCTCTTTCGTTCTTCTTTAGGATACACTTTTTAGGTATAAATGTTGACATTTCATGAAACTGCAATGAAATTTTCATGACTGTAGCTCTCTTATGCACAAGCTCTATCACATAACTCATTTTCCAGAGGTCTCACAAGTCAAGTCAATTTTATTTATAAAGTACATTTGAAACAACAGACGTTGACCAAAGTGCTGTACAGTTTGCATAAATACACCAATAAATATATAGATACAGTAAATACACCAAATTATATAAATAAATTAAAAAACAGTACTCTCAAGAAAGTTTTCAAAGCTAAGGCAAAATGATAACTTTTAAGACTGGCATTAAAAGTGCCCAAAGTTCTGACCTAATATAAAAAGACTGACTATTCCAAAGCTTAGGGGCATTTACTGCAAAGGCACAGTTCCCACTGAGCTTAAGTTGAGATGTCAGCAGGTGCAGCAACTTCTGGATCAGAGGATCTAAGTGATTGTGAGGTAGAGTAAAGATGTAAGAGGTCAGTAAGATAAGAGGGGGCGAAATCATTCAGAGAATTAAAAACAAACAATACAATTTTAAACTCAATCCTGCAGCAGGAAGTCAGTGAAGTGAAGCTAAAATTGGTGTTATGTGATTCTGTTTCATGTGCCTGTTAGGAGTCTGGCTGCAGCATTCTGGACCATTTGAAAATGAGTAAGAGATGACTGGTTAACTCCAGTGTATAATGAGTTATAATGATCAAGCCAAGAAGAGACAAAGCATGAGTTTGCTTTTGAAAATCATCTGCAGAAAGAAAAGGCTTGGCAAGCAGCTACTTGTGTCACTTAACAGGTAGGTAGACCTCTGCAGCTGACAACATTAAGTTTAAACATATGTTCATATTTATTCAGAAACATTCAAGCCAAAATTCTAACTCAAAGTATAACAATGCAACAATTGAGTACATTTTAGATAAAACTTAGTAAGTGTGAATTATTGTATGGTTAAAAGGATTCAAAGCAAATATGAATTATCACTGGGAAATTTACAAGTCAGTCTGCAATCTGAAAACAGTGTCAGATAAATGTTTAAATGTATAGTGACATCTAACTGGCACCCAGTGGAAGGACCATTAAAAAAAACACAAGTCGACTCTGGATTCAAACCACTCTACTGACGAACTGAGATGCAGACATTTTGCAAACAATGAAAAAGTCGACAGAAAGTACCATATTGTTTAAGTGTTGCTGGCAACTGAATAAAGTGTTGCCCACAACTGAATAACATTGTGACAAGTTACTCAACCTGGCAGTGCTTCTGTTTTATAAAAATTTTGAACCAGTTTATTTTACTTGTCAGTCTCTTCAGTTCAAAAATCTCATAGGAATAGTAAAGGCGAATTTTATAATATGGAATTGAATACAAATACAAGCTTTGATTTTCATTTTTTTAGCTTGTCAAAATCATTACAGGTAAACCATATTGTCTGTTTAAATAAATTGTTGTATAGTCCAACAGCTTTTTGTCTTTCACAAATCAAGATTTACATGTTGCCTGTTAAACAATGAGTGCAATTATGGATACCAATATGCAGAATTTGAGTAGATGATAGTAACCATTAAGCCTCTGAAACTGATCTGCACAGTAATGTGACAGGTGTTCCATATGTACTCTAACAAATATTGATGGAAATTAAATGTTGCAGTTCTGACATTGAGGGAACAGGCTTTCCTTCAAATTAATCAAATTAGATGCACTCACTTGCACGTTAACTGTCTTTCTCATAAACTCATTATTAGGTTATTCTTTCCTTCTCTTTTCTAGTCTTACTTGTTTCAATTTTTCCCTGCCTGTAAAAATACTGATACATAGTCTTCTTCCTTTTGATCCTAATATTTTATATTATATCTATATGACTTCACAAAGCCAATTATATCATCTTATTTTGTAAAAATCAAGAGGCATAGCATTGTACAATAAAATACCAATTACAGCAGCTACATGAATAAACACTTCACTTGTGTTATGTGGAACAAGAAAGTTAATATAGAGCAAACGTACTATAATGTAACAGGCCTTGGCTAATCGTGGCAAATATAGTAAAATCTGAAAACATATCGAAGGATGGTTTACTTTACTTTTATATATAAAGATCTATTACTTCACTACCCAAATGAAACATTGAGAAGGGAATGATCCAATTTGCAATTCCTGATTCAGGCAGATATACACAGGAACAAAGACAACATTGTTTTATTTACAGTATAGATATACTTTTTAAATTTTTTAACAGAGTATCTAGGGCAGGTTTCAAGAAAAATTATCTTATATGCATTTTATAATCAACAAAAAAGTTATTTTTGTGAAAAGCCAAATGGCAAAGATAAAAATTTTGATGATAGAGAAGGATTTAGTAATAATGTTAAGAACAACTGCATAATCAGTTTCCCTTTGTATATGTGGGATTCAGAATAAACAAATACTAGATTATGCAAAAACAAAAAGTCAAAAAAAGAAAGAAAACTTATTAAAACATAAGCGTTACAAACATACAAAGACAATTTAGTTTAGGAAGCCACTTACTAGCATTTTCTAAAGACGGTAGGGTATAGAGTATGTAATAATTCTGAGATAATGGATTAGTTAGAATTCATAACTTTTAAAATTTTAGTTTTAAAATATTGTTGTGGCAATGATATTGCTGCAGCTGTACTTTGTAATGTTTTATACCGTAACGCCACCATTTTGTGGTATTTTTGCTTAACTGTGGCCATGTTGTTTGTAGTGATGCTGTCTATTGCTAGTCATTATTTGTTATCCCAATAGCTGTTTTGTTAAAAAAATAAATTTAAACCTGTCTTAATGTTAGTTGGGGATTATCTATACTAATAAAAGGCAAAGCCCTCACTCACTCACTCACTCACTCACTCACTCACTCACTCACTGACTGACTCATCACTAATTCTCCAACTTCCCGTGTGGGTAGAAGGCTGAAATTTGGCAGGCTCATTCCTTACAGCTTACTTACAAAAGTTGGGCAGGTTTCATTTCGAAATTCTACGCATAATGGTCATAACTAGAAGCTATTTTTCTCCATTTACTGTAATGGCGTTCAGCTGGAGGGGCGGAGTTTCGTATGACATCATCACGCCTCTCACGTAATCACGCATTACGTAGAAAGCCAGGAAGAGCTACAAAACGCGCTTTAGAAAACATGCATTATATAATTAAGAAGGCAGCGAAACAATTAGAAGCGAGCGAGTGACATATAAAACCATATTCAGCGGCTCACGTGAACTGACGCAGTGCGCAGACAAAGAGTAGCAGTTCCAAAGAGTGCTGAACAAAAACCGAATTACACTGCTACACTCAAATAGATAAACCACACGCCGTGGCGCGATAGTAAAGCATTCGCCTGTAGCGCCCACGTCCGAGGTTCGATTCCCGAGAGGGGATGCACTAAGTATGTACACGCGCTTCTTGATTTATTTTAACCTCGCATCCCCTTAGTTTGAGACGTATGAAAACGCATGCGGTTAACGCAGAAAGACAGATCACCTATTCACCTATTGAAGCTTCATGAATAATGGATACTTTATTCGCGATCAATGATTGTTTTGGTAAAGCCATACTAAGTGTATTCATTAGATGAACGGTAAAAAAGTAAGAGCGAGGGGACGGTAACTTACTGAAGCACACAAGCAAAACCACAATAGCACGCGGGCTTGATGTACTGACTTGCGCGATCACATTCCAAAAAATATTTCTTTTCAAGTTCTATTTAGTCCATATGAGTCAAACTCAAGGCCCACGGGCCACATCCGGCCCAGCGTGTAATTATATCTGGCCCGCGAGATCATTTTATATACTGTATTATTGTTATTAATGGCCCGGGTATATGAAGCGCTGGTAACACAATAAACTACAGATCCCATAACGCAGCGCTTCAGCTGTCTTGCCGAACACTTACCGCGTTAATCAAGTCTAGCTTATGATGCTGCAAGTTATTGCGAAGCTAGCCCACACGAAGCCGAAGAGAAAAGTTGATTTTGAAAATAGAGCCTTTAAAAACCGATGGGAGGCTGAGTATATGTTTACTGACATTGCCGGTAAACCCGTGTGTCTCATTTGTGGAGCTAATGTTGCTGTAATTACAGAATTTAATCTTTACAACGACTGACAAACACAGAATGTAACTTGAACACAACACATCATAGAAATACGACCCTGATTGAAACAAATAATGATAATCGAATCCTTGATCACAGCAACACTCACAAAACAATTACTGTATATTGACAATCATGTTACGTTATTTTTAAAATGTTCCCTTTTCTTTTTCATAGCTTCTTTAACACACTACATCTCCGCTGCGAATATATATATATATATATATATATACCCCGATCTACATACTCTCAAATAAATAAGCCACACACCGTGGCGCAATTGTAGAGGCTTCGCCTCTATCGCCTACATCTGAGGTTCGATTCCCGAGAGTGGATGTACTGAGTATGTACGTGTGCTTCTCGGTTCATTTTAACCTCGCATTTTCTTGGTTTGAGACGTATGAAAAAATATCCGTTTAACGCAGAATCATGTTACGTTATTTTTAAAATCTTTCCTATTCTTAGCACAAGCACAGCTGAGAAGCTTCGATGCATGTACTCCATAACAAAAAATAACGCATTTAATCACACTTTCAATTCCAAGCAAAGGGGAACTTTTGTCAATGCATGATTTCCTGGTACATTGATTACACTGATGCACACATCACAGCTACAAAAATGTTACACTCGGAATGAAGCGCGTTCCTACGACTGATCGGAGGAAAATTTAATTTCAAAAAACTACCCGAGCAAAGCCTTGATAAAAGCATGGTTTTGTGCACAGTGAAAAGCAAGCAAAATTAGATGCATTACAGAAAGCGGACTTTGTGGCTCTTACTGGGGATCATTGGACTTCCGTGACCGTTAGTAATTCTAATTACATCTAATTACAAAATGTTCAATGATCACACTGTTTTAGCCTAATGTACAAAATAATTGTGGCTAAGGTTACTCAGAGTTTAAAGATTAAGTTGGTCGAATTACCTTTTATGTTTCTGACTTATTTTTTTAAGAAGAAAAACTGCACTTTCTGTTGAAATTTTGGTTATTATTATTTAAAGACAATACCATTCTGAAAATGTACTTAAACTACTTAAACTACCACTTTATTTTTAAGTCTGCCCAATTTTAACCAGGGATGATATTTTTGTTTCTGTTTTGAATTCAAATGCAGTTTAAAAGCATTTTTTTTTTCAGAAATTAAAAGAGCTTGAGTTTACAATATTCATGTCCATGTCTATTATTTGATTCTGTCGCCCACTAAAACCCTTTTAAATTAAAAAAACACATTTGCGATTTGGGGCAAATTTACGTGTGCGATTACATATGATTAATCAAGATTAATTATTACACAGCCTCTAATTAATTGGATTAATTTTTTTAATCGAGTCCCACCCCTAATATATATATGTAGATATATATGTAGATTTGTATATATATATATATGTGTATATACAGTATATATGTAGATATGTATATGTGTATATCTATACTAATAAAAGGCAAAGCCCTCACTCACTCACTCACTCACTCACTGACTCATCACTAATTCTCCAACTTCCCGTGTAGATAGAAGGCTGAAATTTGGCAGGCTTATTCCTTACAGCTCACTTACAAAAGTTAAGCAGGTTTCATTTCGAAATTCTACACGTAACGGTCATAACGGTCGATAACGTTCGACAAAGTCCGCCATGTTGAACTTTCTTATTTATGGCACCATCTTCACGAAATTTGGTAGGCGGCTTCCCTGCGCTAACCGAAACCGATGTATGTACTTATTTCGATGGTATGACGCCACTGTCGGCCGCCATATTGAACTTTCCAACATCACTAATTTTCCAACTTCCCGTGTAGGTAGAAGGCTGACCCCATCTTCACGAAATTTGGTAGGTGGCTTCCCTGCGCTAACCAAAAGTGATATACGTACTTATTTCGGTGGTATGACGCCACTGTCGGCCGCCATATTGAATTTTCCAAACATCACTAATTCTCCAACTTCCCGTGTAGGTAGAACGCTGAAATTTGGCAGGCTCATTCCTTACAGCTTACTTGCAAAAGTTAAGCAGGTTTCATTTTGAAATTCTACACATAACGGTCATAACGGTCGATAACGGTCAACAACGTCCGCCATGTTAAACTTTCATATTTATGGCCCCATCTTCACGAAATTTGGTAGGCGGCTTCCCTGCGCTAACCAAAACCGATGTACGTACTTATTTCGGTGGTATGACGCCACTGTCGGCCGCCATATTGAATTTTCCAAACATCACTAATTCTCCAACTTCCCGTGTAGGTTGAAGGCTGAAATTTGGCAGGGTCATTCCTTCCAGCTTACTTACAAAAGTTAAGCAGGTTTCATTTCGAAATTCTACGCGTAACGGTCATAACAATCAACAGCGTTCGCCATCTTGAACTTTCTTATTCATGGCCCCATCTTAACGAAATTTGGTAGGTGGCTTCCCTGCGTTAACCGAAACCAATGTACGTACTTATTTCGGTAGTGTGATGCCATTGTCAGCTGCCATATTGAACTTTCCAACGTCACTAATTCTCCAACTTCCCGTGTAGGTAGAAGGCTGAAATTTGGTACTTATTTCAGTGATATGATGCCACTGTCGGCCGTCATATTGAACTTTTCAACGGTTTTTGTTACTTATGGGCCCATCTTCAAGAAATTTGGTACACGGGTTCCCAACGCTAACTGAATCCTACTTAAGTACATATATATGTCCATAGCCTGCAGCTCGGTCACCGTGTGAGGCGGCGTTGGGTCCCCCATCCCAACGCCTCCCACGTTGTTGGCTGCCTGCCTATATAAGGCCATCTGTCGCTCCAGTCTCTACATTCCCTTCCTTGCTTCGCCACGGTATTCACGTCTCCCTACTGATAACTAAAGCCTTTTTATTTAATCCACGGCTTCTCCGCTGTTTTATTGTTCATTTATTACGATTATAGTTATTGTGTAGGTATTTTAGACTTACTTTACATTGTTCAGGTACCCATTTCCTTTATCATTCCAACCGTGCCCCCATTAACATATCTATCGAGGTGATCACCATCGATCAAAGAACTGTCACTTACCAAGTGGTTTCCATGCCCGGAGATGTCACCTGCCTTTTCCATTCTCTTTGTTACATATTGCACGGCCATATCAGGCTCACTCTTGATATCCGGAGGAACATTGTGTCTTATGTATTGAATGACTGGGACAGGTTCAAGGTGTGGACTGATGACGGTACAGGAGATAATTATACCACACAGGAGCACTATAAGAGTGAAATGCTTAAGTGTACCGAAATGGCCAAATATTTTAAACCTTTGGACAACCGCCAATGCCTCTTAAACATCTTAGATTCACAGGTGACGATTTCAGTAGTGGACACTTTGATGTTTAGAAATGTTTAAACTCTCAAAAGCTGGATGTGAAGTTATCAATCAAACTGGTTGTATGCTTACAACGCTTGACAGATGCCGAATGTCTCTTCAACACAAGTCCTACAAATACTGTCGTAATTGAAACAAACCATGAAACTCAAACCGATTATGACAGCAGCAATCCAAGCTGTGAGATTTGAGACAAGATTACTGTTCACATGGCCAACTGTACGTTGTATGCTCAAGAGTAAGCTCAGCGCACAGCTACAGCTTGGTCATATTACAACTGAAGGGCCGAACTGACAACGTGGCATACAAAGAGATCCTTAACAAATAATTATTGGTATATTTTCCCTCAGTTTTAAAAAGGTTTAATTGTCTTCTTAATAAAAATTTTAAGGCAGTACTTTGCCGCTGCGAAGCGCGGGTATTTTGCTAGTATGTATATATGTGTTTGTGTGTATATATATGTGTGTGTGTGTATATATATATATATATATGTGTATATATGTATATATATTTATATGTATATGTATATATGATGTGTATATATATGTTGTAATAAAATAAAGAGTCCTTCAAAATAGAAAAAGATTTGGGGTTTTATCCCCGTATATTGTCGTCCAGACAGCAATGAAAAGAATGATTCAATAATGACTTTTCAGTCCACAATGAATGAAATACTGTTACAAAATGGCGTTTATATAGCAGATGGGATGATGGGAGGAAGTGGTTGGCAGGAAGTGACGATTGGAGGCGGGACCATGGAACCAACGTCACCAGGAGTAGACTGGAGTAATCGAGTGGGAACCGGAAGTGACGTCATCAGATGGGAACCGGAAGTGACGTCATCGCGGCCATTTTGGAATTGTGAGTTTGGAAATGTTTTATTTGTCTTCCGGTTTTCTGTAGATAGAAAGAGATTCAGGTAAGTACCACGTGATAAACCCTTGTCTTGCGAGATTTCACTCACCTTTAGGCTCTTTGACTGCCTCCAACTCGCACGTGTGTGACAATGTTTATATATATGTGTGTGTGTGTGAGTGTATATATATACTCAGCAAAAAAAGAAACGTCCTCTGACTTTCAACTGTTTTTACTTTCAGTAGACTTAATGTGTAAATATTTGTATGAACACTAAAAGAGTCAACACCATAAGACATAAACTAAAAATGTTTCACAATGTGTCCCTGAATGAAGGGAGGCTCAAAATCAAAAGTACCAGTCAGTATCTGGTGTGGCCACCAGCTGCTTGAAGTACTGCAGTGCATCTCCTCCTCATGGACTGGACCAGATTTGTCAGTTCTTGCTGTGAGATGTTACCCCACTCTTCTACCAATGCACCTGCAAGTTCCTGGACATTTCTGGGGGGAATGGCCCTAGCCCTCACCCTGCGATCCAACAGGTCCCAGACGTGCTCAATGGGATTGAGATGTGGGCTCTTCGCTGGCCATGGCAGAACACTGACATTGCTGTCATGCAGAAACTCACGCACTTTTTGCCACTCCTGTCTGGTCCAGCGAAGGTGGGTTTGTGCCCATAGGCGGCGTTGTTGCTGGTGATGTCTGGTAAGGACCTGCCTTACAACAGGCCTGCAAGCCCTCAGTCCAGCCTCTCTCAGCCTATTGCGGACAGTCTGAGCACTGATGGAGGAATTGTGTGTTCCTGGTGTGACTCGGGCAGTTGTTGTGGCCATCCTGTACCTGTCACGCAGGTGTGATATTCGGATGTACCGATCCTGTGCAGGTGTTGTTACACGTGGTCTTCCACTGCGAGGATGATCAGCTGTCCTTCCTGTCTCCCTGTAGCGCTGTCTTAGGCGTCTCACAGTGTGGACATGGCAATTTATTGCCCTAGCCACATCAGCAGTCCTCATGCCTCCCTGCAGCATGCCTAATGCACGTTCATGCAGATGAGCAGGGACCCTGGGCATCTTTCTTTGGGTGTTTTTCACAGTCGGTAGACAAGTCTCTTTAGTGTCCTGCGTTTTTAGAACTGTGACCTTAAATGCTTACTTTCTTTAAGCTGTTAAGGTCTTAACGACCATTCCACAGGTGCATGTTAATTAATTGATTATGGTTAATTGAACATGCATGGAAAACATTGTTTAAACAATTTACAATGAAGATCTGTAAAGTTATTTGGATTTTTAAAACATTATTGTCGAAATACACAGTCCTGAAAAAGGGACGTTTCTTTTTTTGCTGAGTTTATATGCCAGCAACACTCATGACAATGACAAAACAATTATATTGTCAATCATGTTACGTTATTATTAAAATGTTTCCTTTTCTTTTTACTTCTCTGCTGCCAAACACGGGTATTTTGCTGTGTATATATATATATATATATATATATATATATAGAGAGAGAGAGAGAGAGAGATGACAACAACACTCATATCAATGACAAAACAATTACGTTACGTTATTTTTAAAATATTTCCTTTTCTTTTTCATAACTTCTTTAACACACTACTTCTCCGCTGCGAAGCGCGGGTATTCTGCTAGTAACCAAATATTTCTCATAGGATGCTCTTTTGATTGTTTTAGTAAACTCTGATGAAATCATTTGCAGCAGCACACTGGGAGTTGTAATTCAAAATTTAATTTCTGCATAAGGTTGAAGATAAAATAGGGGGGGGGGGGGTAATATATATTAAATACCATTCTTACTGGATCAGTTGTATGAAATTGGCTGTGCTCACAGCCATAGCACCTGGCAAGCACTTGCTAAACATGTCTTCTTCGAGCTTTGCTAAACTTTGCTTTATTTTGCATCTCTTCAGCAGGCAGACTTCAGGTGCCTAAACAGGCACACCTCATTTCACCATGAAATCTTGGTCAGAGCCATATCAAGACGTTTGATGCTGTGTGTTAGAATGTCCCACTCACTCAAACATCATAAGAACAAACATTAACAACAAAAAACAAAACCACACATCGACTAATTTCCATTTTTCTGCAGTGTTGCCCAATTTCGGTCAAATATGTTAAGGCATTTTTGACATTTCGGGGAATTAAATTTTTCTGATGTGGGTTTGTTTTTACCCCTAAATATTAATATATCAAAATGTCCTTTCTTAATGGATACCTACTGCCCTAAATGTACTATTCTGCTAAATTTCAGCTTTTTAGTTAAACAGGAAATGATGTTTTTGTTGATGAGTAAATGAGTGTGAGTTAACTTTGCATTACATATTTAGAGATTAATGCTGTTTATTTGATTTTTTTTTCCTCTCTTGTCAACTGTATAAGTTTTCTGTTATCTGGCTCCTCTATTAGCATGATTTCAATTACACTTGAGCCAGAGTTTATAATGTCTGTATTACTACTTGTTTAAATAGATGTTCTTATATATGTAAATGTGACATTATGATTCTGTGGATTTATGATTCTGTTACTGTTTTGTATTACTAAATTACTGTCAGTGTGTTGTACCTGCTTTCAGTAAAGAGTGCTATAAAAGAATTGAGTTAATAAAACTGAATTCCATTGATGGATTATCATTTGAACTCTCAAGTAGTCTCTGGTTGTTAAAAATAGTACAGGTATATCCTACATTTAAAAATGAAGTTATGTCACAGCACTTCACTAGTGTGTGTGGGAAGCCATTCAGTTTAAAGTGGACCCTAATGTGAATCAAAGATAATAAAAGATAATAAGCGTAAAAATGTATTGGCTATAGTTAAATTATTCCAGATTCTCACAAATAAGAATAGCATAAGCGTAGGTGTAGAGGAAATTTTGCAACTTGTAACAGAAAATAAAAACAAAAGCTTCTTTTTGTTCAAAAAAATATTCACTAGAAGTAAATTCTCTAGTGAAACTGAAATAAATTATTCCAAAGTTACATTTTACATGATTGTAAACTGAGTAATCAAATTCCAGATTTCATTACATTTTGGTTATTCCTAAACAAAATAGTAACTGAATTTATAAAAGACAAAATCAAAAATAACCTTAAGAGACAATGTACTTTTGTTTGATTCTTGTGTACATTTATAAAATTAACACATGTGGATATAAGATGGCTTCTTCAGAAGAGTTATATTCTAACATTTGTGTTGAGCACCATAAGGTCCAGTGTTTCTTAATGTGAACAGAGCTTAAGTTCTTGTTTAGAAAATGGGAAAATATAAAAAAACAGGCATCCAAGGTCAAGTTTGCATTTAGGCATTATGTCTGAAAAATATGATTTGCTAAAAAAATATATTGTCCATCAAAATTGACCAAATGCTCAGACATTTAAAAACTTGGGTTTAAAAAACAGCATTTTTTCCAGATGTTCTCTGCTACTGAATAAAAAAACAAAAACAGATCAACAGGTGAATATTTGACAAGTTTAAATAAGCGGTATCAACAACACAGAGAAATGATGCAGGGAATGATCTGATTCAACTGGAATGTTCCATTGTTAAAAAGTTTGCTTCTTTATATTCTGTAGCTATTTATTGCTTGATTACGTTTACAATCTCTGAGCAATATTTCATAAGTGGTATTTTTGCAGATACACAGTACGGACCTGATATGTTTGACTAAAATGCCTGTTAAATTACTATTAAAAATATTGTAGGGTCAGTTAGGCATAATTTGCATCTATCAGTCTTTTAAAGGCCATATTTAATCATGTTAGGCATGTGACAACAGGTCAATTGCTCCTGCAATCAGATGTTTTTAGAAAAAGATTTGACTGTTTGAATTAGAAATTTCAATATCCCACATTTAGGATTTGTTCAAAGGTTTATCAGTACATTTAGGCTTAGCTGAAATGTCATATACTGCTATAGCAGTGCAAAAGCCGGTTGCCATGATGTGCAGTGGCTGCAGCTAAATACTCAAATCTATATATATTGTGGAAGGTAGCCCGGACACAGACAGGTGGACACCAATGGTTCAAGCACCAACACACGTTTACTAAGCATTTCTATTTACAAGTGCACACGCACAACCCAGTGCTCCCGCACCAATCACCCTCAGTCCAGGCCTTTTCCTCAATGCCTTTCTCCTGACCACCTCCACTCCTCTCCTGCAGGCTTCGTCCTCTTTCACCTGACTCCAGCTATCGAATGGAGGGAGGCAGCCCCTTTTATATCCACCTGGACGTGCTCCAGGTGCCTCCTGATGAACTTCTGCCAGCACTCCCTGGTGTGGCAGAAGTGCCGGCTGTGCACCAGGAAGCACTCCGGGTGTCCCTAGTCTTCCCTCCAGCACTTCCAAGTGTGGTGTAAGTGCTGATAACCAGGGCTCTCCAGGCATGCAGGTGCCCCCTGGCAGTGGCCACGGGCCCCTATAGGGTTGAGCTTCCATGCTGCTTTCCCGTGGTCCCCATAGCCACCAGGGCAGTCCCCCCCTTGTGGTCCAAAGGAGGCATAATCCCTCCTTCAGTCCTTCTGGGCATCCCGGCTGGGTACCACCCCCAGCTGCTTGCCACTAGATATATATTGTCACACACGTGCGAGTTGGAGGCAGTCAAAGAGCCTAAAGGTGAGTGAAATCTCGCGAGACAAGGGAATATCACGTGGTACTTACCTGAATCTCTTTCTACCTGCAGAAAACTGGAAGAAAAATAAAACCTCTCCATTTCCGGCTTCAAAATGGCCGCAATGATGTCACTTCCGGTCCACCCCAATGATATCACTTCCGGTTCCACAATCCATTACTTCTGTCTACTCCTGATGACGCTGGTTCCGTGTTCCCGCCTCCAATCGTCACTTCCTGCCAACCATTTCCTCTCCCATCATACATTCTGTTACATAAACGCCATCTTGTCTACAGTAATTCATTCATTTTGTACTGCAAAGTCATTCTGAATTGCTTCTTTATTTCAATTGTCTGGACGACAATATATGAGGACGATCCCCAAACCTTTTTCTATTTTGTGAAGACTCTTCTTTATCACTATATATATATATATATATATATATATATATATACACATACACATACACAGTGGTACCGCGGTATACATCCTTAATCTGTTCTAGATTCTTTGACTTATACCAAACAGGATGTATACCAAACAAATTTTTCCTATAAGAAATAAAGGGAAAATGATTAATCAGTTCCCATGAAAAAAAATCCTACTGTTATTGGCATATTATACATTGATGGGGTTGTATAAAATAATTTAAACTGCTTAATACTAAAATACATAAATACAAAAGCAATTAGATGAAATAAAAAAAAATTTAACCTCACTTTACTTTTTAATAACATCTTTGTTTTTCACAATCATAGATACTGTCGTTCTCGGCATACTGTATGCAGTAGTCATGTTCCAGATACGCAGGCCACTTTCATACTTTTCAACAATCAATTCAAATTTAGGCGAAAAAACTCAAAATCACAAGAAAATTCACATAGAGTTATAGTGCGGGTTGTTCACTGAATGCTAGCAACTGGCGTACTGACGATCGTGGGCAGTCGTGGCTTTATCTCAAGAGAGGTAAACATGGGTAGCATGCAGATTGTTCACTGAATGCTAGCAACTGATGTACTGTCGCTCATGGGCAGTCGTGGCTTTATCTCGAGAGAGGTAAACAAGGGTAGTGCGCTGTGTTCTAGCACGCGAGTTGTATTCCAAACAAAAGTCGTATACCAAGCTAAATTTTTCGAGTTGGACTTATTTCGTTGGACAACGTATACCGAGGTACCACTGTATATATATATATATACAGCCCTGTAGGGACCCGTGGCCACCGCCAGACGGCGCCCCGGTGCCTGAACAACCCTGGAGCCCAGCACACCAGGAAGTGCTGGGGGGAAGACGACTGGGGACACCCGGACGGCTTCCGGGTGCGCAGCCAGCACTTCCGCCACACTGGGGCGTGTCTGCGGAGGAGTGCCGGGGAGCAGCTGGAGCCCATCCGGGTTCCTATTTAAGGGGCCGCCTCCCTTCAGTCGAGAGCGGAAGTCGGGTGGAAGAGAGACGGAGCTGGAGAGAGGACTGGAGGCGGCCAGGAGAAGGAAAGGCACAAAGGACTGTGAGGCCTGGACATTGGGGGAACAGTGCAAGAGGCACTGGGGAGTGCACTGTAAATATTATAAAATAAACGTGTGTGTGGTGAACTTAAGATGTCCGTCTGTCTGTGTCCGGGTTCAAGTCCACAGTGGTGTAGTCGGCAGGATGCTCCACCTGGGTCGAGGTGGGGACCTGTTCTTAAAACAAATTGTTCTGTGGACGGCCCGGCGCAGCAGCGGACCCCACACACTCGCCGCGGGAGCGGCATGTGCACAACCCCGCGGGAGCGGTTTACCCCACGGGCCGCCGCCGGACCGCAGTATGGCCATGCTCCCTGGGTGCGGAGGAAGGAGAACGGGCGTCGCCAGAGTGCAGCGGGCTCCGAGAGTCGCGCTGTCGCGAAGGACGGCCCAGCCGGCATGGCGACACAGAAGGCCACACCGAGGCAGGGGCCTCGGAGTGACGGGATCCGGGAGGTGAGTGCCCTGCCCTGCAGTAATCGGCCCTTCGGGGTTGCACTTACCTTGTTTCCCACAGGGAGGGACAATCCGGATCCGCGTCCGTGGCAGGAGCACGCCGGGCCATGGGCTGTCGACAGCACGAGGGCGGCAGCGGAAGAGGCTGCGAAATCGGAGCCGCTGCAGCTTGAAGAATCGCAGCAGCTACGAGGCTGCCAGGAGGCACGCCACTGCACCCAGAGAGGGGGAGACAAGATGGCCGCGGGCCGGATGTCCCGCCCGCTGACAAGCACAGGATTGGCTGGTGTGTCTTGTGTGTCCGCCAATGACGGTACAGAGGCGGGACCAAGGAATGCCAGTCTCGTGCCGAGAAGAGACCCGATTGGGCCAGAGGGAGTGGCCCACAGGAGGCAGACGACGAGTGTGGCTGATGGATAGGTAAGCCCATCGACTTCTGTCTCCCAGTTTTCGCCGGTGGCTCTGCGCGAGCCGGAGGAGTCCCTTCGGCCCGCAGAGTCGCCTTTATTGCAGATGCTGAGTGCTCTCGCCGTCCAGCTGGAGAAGCTGAAGGGGAAGGTGGTTGCGTCGGGGGAGACGCCGTGTGACACGGAGGATCGGCGCGACGCTGGAGCCTTTGGCCTTCAGAGTACTGCGGAGAAGGTAGGTCTTGCCGTCCCCGTAAAGCATAATGGGGGATTCGCTGAAAACGGCCGTGACTTTACTAAGGAGGACCGGCAACAAGTAGGCAATTCCCCAACAGCGGGTGCGGCGGTGCAGACTGCCTGCGGAGCAAGGAGAGCAAGTCCGCATGGGCTGGCAGGACAGGGGCTGATGAGTGCCCTGGGTCCTAGCGCCCTGCGCTCCAAGTCCGCGGCAGTCTCCTGTCGCTCTGCAGGGACGCAGACGGGGCTGGATTTGAGCTGTAACCATGCTCAGACCCAGACCGTCAGGGCGTCCAAGAGGAGAAGGAGGAACCGAGGGGTGAATGCCGGTTCCTCCGATAGGACGGGACGTGTCGCTGGGTGCTCGCGTCCGGTGAAGGGCCGTCCTCTGCGGAGGCAGAGGGAAACCCCTGGGCGGGTGGATGAGCCGTCTGCAAGAGCGGTCCCGCTAGCAACGAACGGACGGGCGTGGAACCTGCGGCGGAGGAGCCAGACAGGCAAGTCGTGGGCTGTCAGTAGGGGGGGAGAGCGCTGCCGGTACAAAAACCGGTGGGACGCTCGGTGCGAGTGTCCCGGCAGTACTTCTAGCCCTCCCTTTTGTCTTTCCACAGGACCGAAGCCCCGACGAGCGCTGGGACCGACGCCATTTGGAACCTGCCCTCCTGGAACGGGCCGCTCCGCGGGAGGACTCCCCACCGGGAAGCGAATGGTGCCCCAGCTGGCGGGGACGGTGGAGGCGAGAGCGGCACAGACCAAAGGGGCGCATTGGCGTCGGAGGGGGTGCCGAAATAAGATGTCCCAGGGTGCCGTGTTCGACCCTGGGGACATAGTAGGATCCACTCTGGGGACGTGCTGCCCTCTCGGGAAGTGCAACTCGGACCAACATGTCTTCACTGGCGGTGGGGCACTATGGCATCGATGCCCAGGAGGACCGGAGGAGGGCTTGTACCTCCTCCTGACAGCGAGGGGGCGTCTGCCCTGGTTATGTTGGGGGCCACGGGTAAAGGGCTTGGAAGCCCAGCCCTGTAGGGACCCGTGGCCACCGCCAGGCAGCGCCCCGGTGCCTGAACAACCCTGGAGCCCAGCACTTCCACCACACCAGGAAGTGCTGGGGGGAAGACGACAGGGGACACCCGGACGGCTTCCGGGTGCACAGCTGGCACTTCCGCCACACTGGGGCGTGTCTGCGGAGGAGTGCCGGGGAGCAGCTGGAGCCCATCTGGGTTCCTATTTAAGGGGCCGCCTTCCTTCAGTCAAGAGCGGAAGTCGGGTGGAAGAGAGACGGAACTGGAGAGAGGACTGGAGGCGGCCAGGAGAAGGAAAGGCACAAAGGACTGTGAGGCCTGGACATTGGGGGAACGGTGCAAGAGGCACTGGGGAGTGCACTGTAAATATTATAAAATAAACGTGTGTGTGGTGAACTTAAGATATCCGTCTGTCTGTGTCCGGGTTCAAGTCCACAATATATCTATATCTATATATATATATATATATATATATATATATATATATATATATATATACCTGTGTATATATATATATATATATATATATAATCTTTTTTTTTTGTCAGGATGGCATGATAGGTAGGTTCCATCAATCTAAGCCCCCTCAGTATCTGCATATGTTTTTTATTTTGGTATTTAGGATTACTAACTACATTTAAAAAATAATGATTGTTCTTAAAAATCACTTGATTGGATTGGACTGCTATCAAGTGGTTTTGCACTTTATGATGAAGGAATAGCTCCAGCTCTCTGTAAACTATAACTGGACTAAGTGGGTTTGGACAGTGAATGGATGGCTGAATATAACAGTTAATTCCTGCTTTCATTTCTTGCCTGCATTCAACTTTACTGTGCAACAGTATATCATTTAATAGTGCAACATCACTGAAAATATAGTGCCATTACACATGTGTTCAAATAAGAAATAAAAGCATTTTACATTCCACAATCTGGACCACAATTTTTTTTTATTTTGAGAGGTTTTTCCCGAACTCTAGAGTGGTTTCCTCCATAGTCTGATTCATTTGAGTAGACCTGAATACACTAATCACACTCAAAATAACTAGACTGAGAGAATTTAGAAACAACAACAACAATATGTATTTATATAGCACATTTTCATAAAAATTATGTAGCTGAAGATGCTTTACAGGAAAGAGGAAAAAAAAGACAAAATATAAAAATAAAATTAGGCAATACTAATTAACATAGAATAAAAGTAAGGTCCGATGGCCAGGGAGGACAAAAAAAAAAAAACTCCAGATGGCTGGAGAAAAAAAAAAAAACAAAATCTGCAGGGGTTCTGAGGCCACGGAGCCACCATGAATGATAATGATAATTAAATGCATATACAGAATATCAGGGTTAAGCTAAAATGAATCTATGAGAAAGCCAGGTTAAAATAATGAGTTTTTAGCAGTTTTTTAAAGTGCTCCACTCATTTGAAGATCTAAGGTTATGATTTGGGGTGTAAGGTGAAAAGCATGCTGAAAGATATGGTGGAGCGAGATAAAACAATGATCTCAGCATGGAGACAAGCAAACCTCTAAGAAGTTTTCATGAGATAGAGTATGAATCTGACTTGGAACTAATCTAACTACAGAAAATACCATGCAATATGAATAAAATGTGTGCACTTTGTGGTAATAAAACAGTATATCAATCAATGATAATTGTTACCAAACTAGGAATTCAACAACTGGACAATGTCTAGATTCATAGAAAGCAATATACGTTTTGTCCTCTGAAAAAAGGACTTTGGTAACAGGGGGCAAAAACTTAAATATACAGGTTGAATCCTGTTCTAATGAAACTTACGGGACCATAAAAAATACTATGTTATAACAGAAATTTCATTATAAAAAATATGGGGACAATTCGTAAAGTATTGTGACCAGAGCTGCCAGTGATTCGCCATGTCTAATGGCAGCTGTGTAAGAAGAGGTCCGTAGCTGCTCTGCTGCATCAGGTAAACAGTAAACCAAGGGCAAAGCAATTGGTTGTCCTCTGCAGGATCAGGGTTCCTGTGTGCCATGCTTGTCACACAATTTTTAAACATTTAACACTGGGCTTTGATCTGCTCCTTCTCACACTCTCCTGATCTGTCTTCTCCAGACTGTGTCTGCCATAGTGGTGATTCCGAGCTGCTGGTGTTCTTCTAATCTGATGATGGGAAGTAAAGGAGGATGATTACCTGTGCCGCCGCGGTTCCTAACAGCTCCTACTTTGAATGAAGTCTTGAGACTGTACGTGCCTTCTCTATACAGTAATAAAGAACCTGTATTTTCCTTGAAAACCTAGACTCATCCTCTTGTCTCCCATGCAACTCTGTGACCCAAGCTTGACACAATGCCTGTATAAAAAAAACAGCGCTTCTTAAACTGCAAAAAATATTTTATTTGAAAATGAGACATTAGGTGTAACTTTTTGTTTTTATAGAAGTACAGGTATGAAAATCCACAATGAAAACAAGATGTTAGATGTAACTTTTTTAAATAGAAATCAATGTGTGAATACAGAATGAAAATGGGACATTGGATGAAAATGAAGGTGCAATTCCATAATGCTTTTGCCACATCATTTTCTTCATTCCGGAATCAACCTTTTCCAGGATTGTTAATTTTTCTTTCAGCCTACACTGACTGTTTCTCACTTGTTTTTTTTTGTTGTTAACCCAAAGAAAACCTTGAGAAGTGCTAACAGTATGGTATCTGCACACAGCACAACTACCCACGCAGACGCTCGGTGTAACACTGACTCAGGATTCGTCTATGTGTATGATGTCGCGCCTACACATTCACTGAGCCTGCCTGAGACTGGAATTTCACAACAGACTGCCTTTCTCTTTGAGACAAACTGTTGCAGGGGTTCCGATACTCGGCACAGAAAGTATACGAGTAGCATTAATTATTTTTTGCTTCGCTTTATTATATTCATTGGCTATTTTTGGTCAAAAAAAACATTTGTTATACTGAGATTTACATTTTGTTAAAACAAAATAAATTTAACATGATGTTCGTTCGTTTGTCTAAGCCTACAAAAAGTATTCGTTACTCTGAAAATTTCATTACATTGTATGTATGACCTACCAGTAGGTGTATTCAGCCTATGCTCAAGCCCACTCCTTGAACTTTTTCCTTCCAAATACCTCAAAAATAAGGGTTCACCAGGACATCATAAATACCGAGGAGGTTATCAAGTTTATGATCTTTATTTCTGGCTCTATTTCCTGTAATTTACCCCACACCCTTTCATTGTTCCTCTCATTTTTCATGTGAGTTTCCCAGGTAGGCTCGATCCCTTCCTATTCTTGACCATTTCCATTGGACTCTTTCAAACTCTGTACCCTGGCATGTTTTTTGCCACACCCGCTCGATAGTGTCATAGAAACAGATAAAAAAGGATGCTCCTGACTCATTACAAGCTAATTTCTTCTATGTATTCACCAGGATTTTTGCTGAATAAAAAATAAAAAACAGTTAAAGATATTTTAACAATACAGTAGAACCGCCGTTCACCGATTTGGTCATGAACCGAAACAATTTCCCCCATAGGATTGTATGTAAATACAATGAATCCATTCCAGACTGTACAAACTGTATGTAAATATATTTTTTAAAGATTTTTAAGCACAAATATAGTTAATTATACCATATATATATTACGATATACCATCGTAATAGTAACCTAAATGTAAAAACATTGAATAACACTGAGAAAACCTTGAACAACAGACAAAACTAACATTGCAAGAGTTTGCGCTATAGCCTTACAACCCGATCGCTGTAAGCACTTTTTTTTTAAATGAGTTTTAAGCACAGGGGAAAAAAATGAACATTTGAAAAAAGAGAAAAGTAACATTGCAACAATTCACGCTACGAACTGAAAAATGAACATTTGAAAAATTCGTAATACAAAAACTAACAATAAACCACCAAGAAAACTAACCTTGCATGAGTTGAGTTCTGGCATGAAATTAGGAGGAACTGGGTGGAGGGGAGGTTACATTTTTGAGGGAGAGTCTGGCTCCGCGATGGAGGGATGTTTTCCTTCAGGTGTTTTCTCTGATATGATTTCTTGGGTTTCTGGTTTTTTTAGCTGTTTAGCTGGGGGATCAGACTTGGATCAGACTTAGAGGGTGTAATGGTGCATTGTCCATTAGAAGAAGGCATTTTTTGGGCAGGTTATTCACTTCGAGATATTGCTTCACAGCGGGAGCGAAAGCCTTGTGCAGCCATTCCAAAAACAAGGTCCTTGTGACCCAACCCTTCGTGTTTGCCCTCCACATCACGGGCAGACTGGCTTTGTTTACATTGTGCTGCTTGAAAGCACGAAGGTTCTCAAATTAGTAAACGAGTAGCAGCTTGATTTTTACGTTGCCACTAGCATTAGCACACAGCAAAATGGTTAAGCTGTCCTTCATTGGCTTATGGCCGAGCATAGCCTTCTCTTCCTGGGTAATGTAGGTCCTCTTCGGCATCCTATTCCAGAACAATCTGGTCTCGTGGCAGTTGAAGACTTGTTGTGGGATGTAGCCTTCGTCCTCCACTAATTTTGTGAAATTTTTCACGAATTCTTTCGCAGCTTCAGTGTCAGAACTAGCAGCCTCTCCATGCCTTACCACACTATGAATGCCACTTCTCTTGTGAAACTTTTTCAAACCATCCTCTACTGGCTTTAAATTCCTCACTTTCGCCACTTGTAGAAGGATAGTTTTGCAGCAAATCGCCATGAATCTTCCTGGCTTTCTTGCATAACATCACCTCGCTTACGCTATCCTCTGCAAGTTGCTTCTTGTTCAGCCACACTAGCAACAGTTTTTCCACCTCTTCCAGCACTTGAGGCCTCTGACTGGTTAATGCTGTAACTCCTTTTGCAACATCAGCTGCTTTAATAGATTCTTTCTGCTATAGAATAGTCGAAATCGTAGATTTTGACTTCTTGTACTCGGCAGCAAGATCAGTAACATGAACGCCACGCTCATCCTTTTCAATAATTTCTTTCTTTACTTCCATTTCAATTTTCTTCAAAACTTTCTTCTCACCACTCTTCACTTGCTAAGAAGCCATGGTTAACTGCAAAAGCACACAAAATACTGTAGCGCACAAAGAGTTCACAAGTAAAGCACGCACGTCTGACTGAGAACAATGAACAGGGAAAGGCTGAACACATGCTTAAATACAGTAATGGCGCGTACAAACCGGAAGGGAAATGAAATAGAGCACAAAGAGTTCACAGCGAAAGCACGCACAAGCCAAAAGGGAAGCTGGCTTGTTCGTATACCGAGTTGTTGTTGTTGTTGTTGTGTGTGATCGTGAACCGAGGCAAACGTTTGGCGAACTTTTTGATCGTAAACCAAGTTGTACATGTACCGATACGTTCGTGAACCGAGGTTCCACTCTATGTATTTTTAAAGCTTTGATGTTATAAACATATCTTCTTCATGAAGCAACAATAGTTGAGGGGAGTAACTGTCAGTGGTAGTTTGTAATGTGGGGCACTGCCCCTCCAAATATTTTAAAAACTCTTCTCAAATTAATTAAGTATTGCAAAATAATCATTAAATAAATTTGATAATTTGCAGAATGTGCCTGGTGGCAGCACATGTCAACATCCATTAAAAATTGGTTCTGACTTGTACTCGTTTAAGTTCTGTTTGAATAATTATATTTCTTGAGTGAAGGACACTGCCCAATGAGAGCATACATAAGTCTCTTTTGTAATGCTGGTGACTTGAGGCTGCCCTTTAATTGGTTTCTTTCAGATTTAACCAGAGTTACAGCTCTCCATGTCCCATACACTCCCACATTTAATGGCAGTGAATTAGTATTGTTTTAGTTTTTTTTAATCTAAAGTGATTGGACAATCGTCAGTGCACTATTTCATGTTCACATCAATGGTTCACAGTTTACAGAACTTCAGAAATCAAAGAAAATTCAATTATTTCTTCAATGAAACACCCTTTCATAAATCGTTCACTTGGAAAAGACCAGCCTGGCTTAAGAATTCAGCATTAGGCAAGTGATTATGGATGAGTTTACACATGGACTATTTCTCGCACAAGCTCCATAGGTGGTCAAGACCTGTCTGAGGAGGATAGGTATACCTGGAGAAGCTGACATAAAAGCAGCTCCGCGATTGGCATATTAGAGCACTTTGGACATGTCTACAGGCTGCTAAAATCCATCTGCCCTTGGTGTGTGGTCACCTGCGAGCCTCACAGGGCTGATGGATATTGGGCATATAAGTTGCCTCTGAGGCAGAGGGGGAAGGCAAAGGGACAAAGTAGCTTGAAGATGCCACCAAAGTACTCATTAAGTGCCGTATCTGTGAACGCTAATATCAGTGCTGCTTTTTACTTTATTCTCCGATGATCCTTTGGGCAGTTGAACAAGTGTATGATACAGTATATACTGTATATTTGTTTGTGGTTAGTAAAATAGTGATGTGCCTTGGGATGATTTTTGGCTACAAAAAGTGTGCTACTGCAGAAAAATGGTTAGGAAGCACTGATCTAGACAATAGTAGGCTTAGTTAAATAACTTTTCAGGCCTGAAGGAAATGAAGGCAAAATTTATTTTCAATGAATAATAGGTACCCTGATTGTATAGGCAGAATAAGACTTAGGTTGAACTTGTACTACACCCACAGGACAAGACAGGTTGGGAGCAAGTTATGTTTTAAGATGTGGGGGTCTGTGGATCTTACAATGTGAATTTGTGTCCAGGTGAGGTAAGCCTGGCAAACTTGCATAGGACTGGGCAGACTGGTAGCAAGTGAATAAATTAGGTTGGGAATGACTCTTTGCATGTGGTAAATGATAAACTGGGATGCAGGACTTGAGATAAATCAGAACTTTGAATAGGTGGTGGTGGCCATGGAAAAACCATAAAAGAATACAGAGAAAAGTAAAGATTAATAATGACTGCAGATTCACCGATGAGAATAATATGTCATTTAATGCCTATCTAGAGAATAGAATTAGACTGAAGCTATGAAAAAGAAAAATTAAAAAACTGTGATTTTAGGAGTTTTCTTAAAATGTTTCACTCTGACATATCTCTGTTGGTAAAGTATTCCAGATTTTTGGTGCATAACAGCACCTCACCACTTTTTTATACTTGGCTCTTGGAATTAGAAGCAGACTGCTATTAGAAGATCTAAGTTTACATGTTGGAATTTAGTTGGACAGTCACTTCAAGATATAGGAAGGAGCAAGATTATTGAACACTTTAAACACCATTAATAATATTTTAAAGTCAATTCTAAAGGACACTGAATAACATCTATAAAGTATCATATAGGGAATTTATTTTGGATAAATTCATCATTTTGAAACAGTGAAAAGTAAAAAGAATGTTTTTAACTACCTGATATCTCAAGAATGAAAATGACATCTAATAAATCTACTGTAAATATGACCATATATACAGAATTGGTGAATTTAGCTTTACTTTACATTAGTTGCACACAATAAGGCAAAGAGATTTGCTTCTAGTCACAGAGTGAGCTATGGAGACTGTAGCACAGTGGTTTTATACCACACACATAAATCAAATAATCTCACTGCTTGTTCTAAGCTGAATTAGAACCCAGGTCATCAGTCAGAGACAAAAAAATTCAATTGTCTAAAAGGATGTCCCAGCCATTGTGCAATGAGCTTTAACACAAGGCCATTGAAATCATATGTTAAAGTTATACGTTCATCACTCCATTAATTTCCAGAACCTACTAAATTTAATATTAGGGGCAAACCTACTCTGCAAGCACAGGGCACAAAGCAAAAGCAAACTACAAATAGGGTACCAGGATAGCTAGATATAAATGTTTTGTTATTGAAGTAAGGGAACAATGAGGATTTTAGAAAATCAGAATCATTTCAGAAACTGCACCGTGAGATGTTTCATTTGTGTGTGAAGGTTCAGCTTGTCCTCTGTAACTAATGGATCAATGCAAGCAATTTTGCATGGCCTTCTTTCGATACACTACTAGCTACAAATCACATTTGCAGAGACATCAATACAAATTATGCAACATTAAAACTTTGACAGATAAGCTGAATTTGTTTTTTGAAAGCTAATTTGCTATTCCCTCACTGCATATGCATGGCTTAGCACTTTATTTATTTATTTTACTACAAGCACACATTTCACTGCTGGAATATGCTCCAGGGCAGAAGTCCATGCAATAATCATCAACTAAATCTGGCTTTAATTCAAACCTGTATCACAGCTGCTTTTGGAGTCTGTCTTTAATGTTGGGTTAATTTACATTCTGTTCTGATTCATTGCTTTATATTTCTTTCTGCCTTCTTATAAAATATTTAAATTAAAAAAGGATAAAATATGTTTAGTAACACATGTTGAAAATAAACACTCTTTTAGGGAACTGTACATTTGGTTTATTTAGCATTTCTGTTTGAATACAAGAAACTTAATTACTTTTTTACTGTATTGCATGTAAATATCTAAAATATAAGAAGATATATCGAAGATGCACTTGAATGTTTCTTTTGCAGTTTTTCCTGTGTAATAATTTATAAGTTAAATGTTTTTAAAATATCTGGTTTAAGTTAAAAGGTCTCCAATGTGTGACACTCCTTTCAATTTATGAACCCCTGTTACTCAGAGTCATGGTGTATTAAAGCTAATCCTTCCAAAAACCAAAATTAGGAAATGTGCTGCAAGGTACAATTCATGATCATGCTTTCACCATTTTAGTGACATGCACATTTTTAGGATGTGGGATGAATCCATACAACCCAGAAAATGCTCATACAGAAATAGGATGATTGTTAAATTCATTGTAAAGGCAGAGCACTCCTTCTTGGTGTATTTGCACACAGGGCATAAATAATAAGGTGTCCATGATCCAGAATAATAATATTGCCTTAACAGCTGTTCATCTAGTGAGGTTGGCTCACTGACTTGCCTGCCACAAGTGCTAATGTGTAGTCAATCATAAAATCTTTTGCTGGAATCTGAGCATATCGTCAAATTATATATATTTAGTCAGACACGCAAGCTTAGGGAGTGTCTCATGAGTACTGGTTTCAGGAAACACCGGGTAAAGAGAGAGGGGGAAGCACTCCACTAACATGGTTTCAGTTTCCCATAGAATGAAGAAGAAGACACCAGAAGATGAATTGCATCACTTCTGACCATGACACCGTGTCGATTCTACTGGTCACCACAGAACTTAAACTGCTGCTTCACCAGATGTACTCATTCACTTTAAGACTTTCTGATGAAAAAAATGGCACTTCATCTCTAACATGCACTTTTTTGATGTATACTGCTCAGAGAAGTTGTGATAATGACAGAGGGTGTTTTTTATTTTTGTTTTTAGTTCATTTTGCACATTTCTTATCCATAAGACATTTAACCCTTTTTCTTTCTCCTTTTGTATTACTTTATAGTGGCATAGTTGGCAGGATTTGATGAGAAGATGATCAAACAACTGAACCTTCTGACATTAATACAGTAATTGGCAGGCAATGATTGCAAGATCAACTTGCCAACTTTGCAGAAGAAGAGGTGGCACACAAATAATACTTCTTGGTCCAGGCCCATGCTCAGTTCCTTCCTGTTTGCGTCCCAGAAGTAAACCTTCTCTCTTTCCTATGGTGTCACAGAGAGTTTACACAGAGAGTTAAAAAAAGTTGTGGAATAAGGTGTGCTAATTGAAGACAGACACTTCATTAAATGAAGACATGCTTGGGTTGTAAGCAGCAGGCACACTTCAGTGATATTGCAGGGTAAGAGCAAAGAAAATTATAAAACTACTGTTCAGGTGAGAATTTATTTCAGCAGAAAGTAAATGGTGAAACAGAGAGAGATTTAGAGGTAAATATGTATCTAGGCAGAATTTTTATTTTTAATTGGATGGACACTTTGAAAGCACAGATATGAATTATGAGGAAAGACAGAAGGCAAGACTAGGAGCAAATATACTTCTAGAAGGCAGGCAACCCAGCAGATGCCAGGAATGTCTGAATCTTCTCATAGAGAGAGAGTTGGAAAAATGGCTATATTGGTTCTGGTTGGGGTTAAAAGCCTCCAAACAAATAAAGGGCAGAACAATGTCCCAGGATGGAATTGTAGGAATGTAAGAATTTCTAGCTGTTAAAATGTATTCTGGTGTATTTACATTTTTTGTTGTTTTCTTGAAATCCATTTTTATTTTTTTCACATTTTTTCATTGAACCCATGGAGATGTGATTTAATACTAGCATTGCCTTGGATACTAAGAGCCCTTTCTTTCCTGTTTTGAGGGTCCCTGTTGTATGTGCATTAATTAGAGACATACTGTAGCAAACATCTTATTATTTAAATACAAGAGGCTGCCTTCAGACCTCTTTTGAACTAAACTACCAAAGGAGAAACATTATTCACATTCTCTGATAGAAAAATCTGACTTTGGTTACAGACTTTCTGATTTTCCTCAGCAAAAAGGCTACTTTATTATTTTGACCCTTGCCTTTTCACCGTTTTTGATTTCTGGATAGCAAAAATTTCTGCCATTCACAATTAGCAAATATTGATTATTTTTAGATCACATATTCCTTCATCACAAAATACCAACATATGCTGAAGAGAAGGGGTCATGTTAGGGGACCATGAATTTAGGGCCAGTTAGAAGAAGTTGTAGCCATGTGTTCTTGTTACACAAGTTTGACCCCAATCCTAGAAGTGATTCTAGGGTTTGGGTGGGAGGGCCAATAGTTTAGAATTGTCTTAAAGTATCACCGAGTTTACAGTCAGAAGATAGGTGGGGTGATGCTCATTTAACTGGTGAAAGAAATAGGAAGAAATGTGATTACACATAGAGAGGAAGAAAGGAAGCAGGACTTGAGTTATGGGAATGTTTCGTGGCACTTGCAGGTGGGTCCAGAGAGACTACAGGTACAGTGTTTATGTTTACTTGCTGTGTACATATTTACAGCTATTTACAGCTATACACATGGCGGCTGTTTACATCCCCCCGAAAGCAAACACCAGCACCACATTTAAGGAACTGTACGTACTGTACTCATTATGGACTGTGAAAACACTTTAACTAAGCAAGCTTCAGGTCTGTTTACCCCAAATACTACCAACACGTCTCCTGTCCCACCAGGGGTGCTAAAATGTTGGACCACTGCTACACCGCGCACATATCGCTTGTTACCACGGCTGAACCTCGGGCAGTCAGACCACCACTTTCTGCTGCTCCTCCCTGTTTACAAGCAGCAGTTGAAGCACGCAGAGCCGGTCTTGCGAGAAGTGCACTGTTGGACCCCGGAAGCGGAGTAGAAACTTATGGACTGCTTTGAATCTATGGATTGGGATGTTTTCGAAGAGTCCACTGTTTATCTGGACGAGTATGCCGCAGTTGGCACAGGCTTCATCGGGAAATGTGTGGATGACTGCGTACCCACAAAGTCTGTACACGTATTTCCCAACCAGAAGCCCTGGATGTGTGCTGAAGTACACCCGCGGATCAGTGAGTGCAGCAGCAGGCATACAAAACAAGCAGGTATGATCTCCGAAAAGCCATTAAATACGCAAAGCGCCAGTACGCCCACAAACTGGACTCTCAGTTTAACAGCACAGCAGATGCTCATCGGATGTGACAGGGTATTCAGCTGATAACAAACTGCAAACCCCGGACACATGTAGCCACAGCTACCACCGCTTCACTCCCGGATGAGTTGAACGTGTTTTTCGCTCACTTCGAGCTCGTTAACACGGACAGGCCCATGTGACCCCACGCATCGCCGCAAGACTCCAGCCTAAGGCTCTTTGAGGATGATGTGAGGAAGACTTTTTCCCGACTCAGCATCTGCAAAGCACCTGGCCCACACAGAGTCTCAGGTCGCGTTTTAAAAACGTTGCGACCAGCTAGCTGCTGTCTTTACGGATATTTTTAACACATCTCTGAGAGTTTCATCTGTCCCCACCTGCTTCAAACCCACAGCCATCATCCCTGTTCCAAAGAAAAATAAAGTAGACTGCCCTAATGATTACCACCCAGTACAACTTACTCCCATAGCCATGAAGTACTATGAGAGGTTGGTGCTAGAACACATCAAGGACATCATCATCCCTGACAGTCTGGACCCCCTCCAGTTTGCCTACCGTTGCAACAGGTCCACTGAGGATGCCATCTCCATAACACTTCACACCACCCTGTCTCATCTGGAGAACAAGAACTGTTATGCCAGGCTGCTGTTTGTGGACTATAGCTCTGCATTTAATACCATCATTCCATCCCAGCTCATTGCCAAACTCATGGATCTTTGGTTTAACTTTTCATTGTGCAACTGGGTACTGGACTTCCTCACTGGTAGATCTCAGCAAGTGCATATTGGTGGAAAAACCTCCTCCATTATCACCATCAACACTGGCACCCCGCAGGGCAGCGAGCTGATCCCCCTGCTTTACTCTCTCTACACCCATGACTGCGTAGCTAAGTACAGCTCTAATACCATCCTCAAGTTTGCTGATGATACCACTGTAATAGGCCTGATCAGCGAGGACGATGAGACGGCCTACAGGGAGGAGGTCATACTCCTGTCAGAATGGTGTCAGGACAACAACCTCACTCTCAAAGTTAGCAAACCTAAGGAGATGATTGTGGATTTCTACAAACAGGCAACAGAGCACAGCCCCATCTACATTGGAGGTTAGGCTGTGGAGCAGGTCAGCAGCTTTAGGTTACACCCTCATTGATGGCCTTAAATGGTCAAGTCACACTGCGGCAGTAGTCAAGAAAGCCCAACAATGCCTCTACTTCCTAGGAGACTGAGTAAAGCCCGAATGTCCCCCACAACGCTGTGCAGATTCTACAAGTGTACTGTGGAATCCATCCTGACAGAAGGCATCACATCCTGGTACAGCAAATGCTCAGTTCAAGACTGCAGAGCTCTGCAGCGTGTGGTGAACACAGCACAACAGATCACGGGCACACAGCTCCCTGCTATCTATGACATACACACTACACGCTGTCTCAGGAAAGTGAACCATATCAGGCGGGACCCCAGCCACCCTGCACTGTCACTTTTCACCCTCCTCCCATCTGGGGAGCGACTAAAGTCCATTCGGACGCACATCTCCAGTTTCAGGAGCAGTTTCTACCCAACTGCAATCAGACTCATGGACAATCGGTAACCTTGTGTCACCTCCACTGCTACCTGCACATATACTTCTGCCACTGTCTCTATTTATTCCTAGGATTCTGGTTTTATTTATTTACTTATTTATATTAAATTATTTGTTGTGTGTGGGGTTTTTTTTGTCTATGTTCACTGTCTGCAGGGGCACATGCAAGCAATCATTTCATTGTACATGGTACTTGTACACATGACAATAAAGAATTGAAATTGAAATGTTGTGTCATTCAATGTGTTCATTCCTCCTCATGTTTATTGCATTAATCAATTTTGTAATTTTGAACATCATTTTATTATTGTTATTAATCTTAATAGGAGGGTCAGTAGGCAGAATCTTACATTAGGATAACTACTTATATTTTTCTACTTTGATTTTTTATCCAGATTTCACTATCTTCATTTTGGTGGTCTCCGTGAAAATGTAATCTATTTTAATTTTTCATTGTAATCTCATCATTGTAGATCAGCTTGTGATGATTTAAGTTATGAAGGTGCTATAAGCAAGTGGATCTCAAGTTCAGTCCCATAGGCCCTCTGTGGGACTCGTTCCAACCAATTTCTTCTTTTAGTTTGACTCCTACTTTAATTAAGCATTCTGTTACTGCCTAGTTTGTATTTTTGTTTTGTATCAGTTCAGAAATTATAACCTGGCTGTTTCTGGAAATTTAGTATGTTGCTCTTGTTCAATTTATGGTTATTTATGGAATTTGTGCTAATAATAACACTAAAACAGCTCCCCTGAATTCAGTGGTGTCTGTTATATTTGTCATTAATTGTCAGAATTCCGAAATAATTAAGAGAGAAAACTCCACAGAAAAAGTTAATTAATAAGAAAATGACAAAACTAAGCATCTATGACAAAAAACAAAAATATTTTTTAAATTTCTTCTAAATGTAAATTTAACACAATTGCACATATCTGAATTCAAAATAAGAGAAGAAACAAAAAGAAACACCTAATTAAATAATAAGATCAATTAAAAATAAAAATAACTGGCTGGTTGTAAAACTGGTTGGAACAAAAACCTGCAGCCACAGAGGGTCCGCAGGACTGAACTGGAACCTTTTTGTTTCTGAGACAAAAAGCATATCCATTTTTCTTCCCATTCAATTGCGCACTTTAGCATATATTTCCTCCATGAAAAAAATGTGTGTTTGCTGATGCTTAAGAAGTGAGTGTATGCTAAAACACATTCTTTCCATTATTATATATTAGGCACCAAAGGTTATGCTTTTTTTTAATAACCAATCTCAATGCACGTAGAAAATCTAGGCAATACGGCATAAACACCAATATAAAGTATCTATCTACCTATCTAACTATCTATCTATCTAATCTAATTAAAATTACTATTTTTGAGGAACAATGTATTAAAACTATAAAAACAGATTACAGATTAAACAAAAAATACACACAGAGCGGCGCTAATAAAAATAACTTAGTTCCTGTTCCAAATATCAATAACGCATATAGTATTCATCTCTGCCCCTCCAAAACATTAAATATGGCACTATTAAATGTTAGAGCTCTAACTAATAAGATGTTTTTTTATCAACGATCTTATTAGAGATAAAAAATAGATTTTATTGCACTAAGTGAAACATGGCTTAGCTCAGACGGCGCGGCTGTTTTAATCGAATCTGCGCCTCTGGATTACAGTTTTACTCATGCAGATCCCCAAGGAAAAAGAGGCATGGGCTTGGCAAACATTTACTCGAGCCGATTAAAATGTAAAGATGTCAGTTTTGGTAAGTTCAAGTCCTTTGAGTATCTCGCCGTTGTTATCCATCGAGATTCTCACGTTCTAGTATTATCTGTGTATAGACCTCCAAAATTCAACGCATCTTTTTTTGAGGAATTCTCTGACTTAATGTCAATTTTAATTACGAACTATGACACACTCCTAATAGTTGGCGACTTTAATTTTCATATAGATAATCAGTGTGACCTAAAAGTAAAAGAATTTATGAACCTCCTGGACTCTTTTGATTTGAGACAGCTTGTTAATCAGCCTACACATAAAGCAGGTCATACGTTAGACATAGTGATTACTAAAGGACTAAAAGTTGATATAAAGCAGATTATTGATATTGGTCTATCAGACCATTCTCTTCTACTTTTTAATATAGAAATAATGATAGAAAACACCCATGGGAATCATATTGTTAAAAAACGCTTCTTTGACTCAGCAGCAGCTTTAAAACTTACAAACATTCTAAGCAATCAGTCCGTTTATAGTGCCAACTATAATAGCGAGGATAATGTAAATAATAAGGTGGAAAGATTTAATACTAAAGTGAGAGCTGCTGTTGACATAGTTGCACCTGAAAAGACAGTTAAAAAATCTTCTAGCATTGTTATTCCATGGAAGACCCAAAGAGTGTATGATTTAAAGAGAACATGCCGTAGAGCTGAGCGTAAATGGAGGAAGACTAAACTAACTATCCACTATGAAATTTTAAAAGTTAAAATAACAGAATACAATAACATTGTCCATCTTGAGAGGCGCAGCTATTTCTCTAAGATTATAAATAACAATGCTAGTAATCCCAGAGTCTTATTCTCGACATTGATCATCTGCTAAACCCAGGTAACTCAAAGGAATGCCTCCTAAGTACTTCCAGTAAAACCTGTGAGGCTATTGCTGTATTTTTTCAACCAAAAAATTAATGATATTAGAAATAACATAGTATATCTCCCCAACACTAAGGATCCTCCTAAACCCCAGCATTCCGTTATAAACAAATTAAACTCTTTCACTAGGATAGATTTACCTGATTTACAAAAAATAATATCTCAATTAAGACCCTCCACCTGCGTCCTTGACCCAATACCAACAAATTATTTCAAAGAAGTATCGGCGTGCTAATTGTTAATGTTCTTGACATAGTAAATTTGTCATTAGATACGGGGGTCTTCCCAGACTGTCTTAAGACTACTGTAGTTAAACCCCTACTTAAGAAACATAATCTCGACCCCTCAGCTCTTGAAAATTTTAGACCCATCTCTAACTTACCTTTCTTAAGTAAAATTCTGGAGAAGGCAGTCATTATGCAGTTAAATGACCACCTCAATAAACATGCTATTCTTGATAAATTTCAGTCAGGTTTTAGAACAAATCACAGCACAGAAACTGCACTCTTTAAAGTAGTAAATGATTTGCGGGTAAATGCAGACAGAGGCCATTTATCTGTTCTCATCCTCTTAGATCTGAGTGCCGCATTTGACACCATTGATCATAATATTCTTAGAAATCGCCTTAGTCAATGGGTGGGCCTCTCTGGCAGTGTCTTAAATTGGTTTGAATCCTACCTGGCAGGTAGAAAATTCTTTGTTAGTTGTGGTAATTACAACTCAAAGACACATGATATCCAATATGGTGTTCCACAAGGCTCTATCCTGGGTCTGCTGTTATTCTCAATCTACATGCTTCCGTTAGGTCAGATTATCTCAGGGCACAACGTGAGCTACCACAGCTATGCTGATGACACACAGCTGTATTTATCAATAGCACCTGATGACCCCGATTCTCTTGATTCACTAACACAATGTCTGGCTTGTATCTCAGAATGGATGAATAGTAACTTTCTCAAGTTAAACTGAAATCTTAGTGATTGGCAATAATGGATACAATGAGGCTATTAGAAATAAACTGGATAAATTAGGATTAAAAGTCAAGACGGAGGTAAAAAGCTTAGGTGTAATTGTTGACTGTAATCTGAATTTTAAATCGCATATTAATCAGATCACTAGGACAGCATTTTTTCACTTAAGAAACATAGCTAAAGTTAGACCTCTTATATCACTGAAAGATGCTGAGAAATTAGTTCACGCGTTTGTTTTAAGTCGACTAGATTACTGTAACGCACTCCTCTCAGGACTACCCAAAAAAAGACATCAATCGTTTGCAACTAGTGCAGAATGCAGCTGCTAGAATCTTAACTAGGAAAAGAAAATCCGAGCACATTTCTCCAGTTTTGATGTCGCTACACTGGTTACCTGTGTCTTTCAGGATTGACTTTAAAATTCTGCTTATGGTTTATAAAGCCTTAAATAATCTCGCCCCATCTTATATATCGGAATGTCTGACACCTTATATTCCAAATCGTAACCTCAGATCCTCAAATGAGTATCTCCTTAGAATTCCAAGAACAAAACTTAAAAGTGGTGAGACGGCCTTCTGCTATTATGTACCTAAAATCTGGAATAGCCTGCCAATAGGAATTCGCCGGGGTTATACGGTGGAGCCCTTTAAAAAACCGCTGAAAACACTATTTTAACATGGCTTTCTCATAATTTCACTGTAATCAAAATCCTGATACTCTGTATCTCCAACTCATTATAATAACTGTTCATGGTGGCTCTAAAATCTGTACTAACCCCTACCCTCTCTTCTGTTTCCTTTTTCCGGTATCCTTCTATTCTATTCAAAGAGGACTATTTCATTTATGTTAGGTAGAATACCCAGAGGGGACTGGGCGGTCCCGTGGCCTGGAACCCCTGCAGATTTTGTTTTTTTTCTCCAGCCGTCTGGAGTTTTTTTTTCTGTTTTTTCTGTCCACCCTGGCCATCGGACCTTACTCCTTTTCTATGTTAACTAATGTTGTCTTATTTTAATTTCTTATTTTGTCTTTTATTTTTATTTTTCTTCAGCATGTAAAGCACTTTGAGCTACTTTTTGTGTGAAAGTGTGCTATATAAATAAATGTTGTTGTTGTTGTTGTTTTAGTTTAAGTAGAACTATGTAAGGTTTTTGACAATGAATTATTACCTCAAAGCAAGAACAACACCATTAAAAACTACATTTACATCAAAGTACAATAAAGTAATAAATGAAGATGTAAGGTCCAAAAGAATGGTAGCCACACAGTCTCCTCTTCTCTGAGGATATTTGGCCTTTTGTTTCTTTCTTCTGAACCGCCTTAAGTAATTTTATACTTGAACTATGCTTCAGCACTGGCTGACCTTGTTAATATTATGCTTCATCAAAAACAAAGTAGTAAAGTTTTAAATTCGAATATTGGATTAGAAGTCAAATGCATCAGAACTCATTGATAATAGACTGTAATGATTGCTAACTTTTGACGATGATTTAAGAAGTTCTTCTTTTTATATGCTTATTTTAAATAAAGGAATGGTATAGGCTGAACAATAAAGTCTGATATTAGAATGCTGCAGGTAAAGCAAGGAAATTAATTTGACTATTTTAAATGAGCTAATGTTACCTCTTATGCAGATATATTGAAACTTGGACAGCCCCCTGAAAAAAATCACCCTGTAGAAAAAGTATCCTCATAGTTGTGCTGGTTTTGTACATTTACAATAAATTGGAAGCTCTTCATTCTATTTTTCCATGTTCAGCAATCCTCCTAGCATTGGTTCTGTGTTAATCTCAGCATTTGCACAGAATTATTATCATATATTTGACTGACACCTTTATCCATAGTGACTTACAACAGAATGATACGGTACATTACAACTATCTACAGATATTTTTTTTTTTTCATTTTAACATAGTCGGGTTAAATGACTTGCTGAGGATGACACAGTGAGTCAAAAGTGAAGACTGAACCAGCTGTTTTGCATATGAGGCATTGCAGACCACATTACATTAAACATATTTTTTTTATTTAACGTGTATATTTGTTTATGTTATATACACAAGAATAAATTGGTAATATTATGGTATTTGCTACATATGCTGGAGTTGTAACATATTCTTTCTAGAATGTATTGTATAAAGTCTTTGTATTTATCAAATGTTACAAAATAATAAATTAAACATATAAAAAGGAGAAGAGATTCTGAAACCTGCCTAAATTTTTAGTGTGATTCTTCATTTTCTCAGATGGCCGAATTTTGCTCTTCCTCAAGTCTTCTACGATATTCATCTTCAGATGCTTTGTTTCTTTACAATTTTCTCCTCCTCATAAACTGGACAAACAAAAGGGTACCACCTATTGATTCTTTATGCCTATGGAGAGATTTCAGTGCTCATATATAGAGTAATAAAGTCACCTTAAAGGTCTGGCAGGGAGTAATGGCTTGCTTAGTTTGAACTTGACTGGAGAACTTTTATTGGATTTCTGTGCTAGTCATTTATTATCCATAACAAGCACAAGGTTCAAATTAAAGGACAGCTAAAAGAGTGCAAAGCAGCAAAGGTCACCATTGAGTAAAACAGGATGTATTGTAGACTGACCATACTTTGGTAGTGCATTGACTTGGTTAGTTGAAGTGTCTGTTGGAAAGACCCTTGTAGCAGCGTTACAAATTAAAGGACTCCATTTCCCAGCTGCCCCAATGGAATTGCCCTGATTGGACATCTGAGGATAACACAGGGACTGCTGGGAACAAGAGGGGCCAGCGGGAATCTTAAAAGGGAGCCGCCTAAGTAGTAAAGGAAGTCCATTGTTTTTGTGGCTGTGTTCACCTGTCTGTCTTGCCATCTGTATCATCTGCCTTAGACTATCACTTTTTCCTTCATCACTGCCTGTATGGATGTATGGACTGTCTTGTGCCTGCCTGTCAAGTGAGTAGTGTGTCGGATTTACCATCGCCATCGTTAGATGGAGTGCTCCTTGATCACACCACCCCTCGCCGCATCAGGAATACTGGTAGAACTGTTTGTACATTTCTTACAGCAAGCTGATCCCTAGATGATCATTTTTCCTCCATTTCATTTCATCCATTACCACTGCATTTGGACTGTGCTAAGGAATTTGTTGCGAGTGTTTATTGTTGTGTTGGTATTTGATATCGTCGTAGGGGAAAGGGAGGGTTATTTGTCTATTTGTTGCTTGTATTTTTGTTTCATTTAATATACAGCTTTATTATATAAAGTTACTGTTATTTCATGTCTCTCTGTGTGGATGGTGCAAATCAGGCCAAGGCTGGGTGCATTCCAAACAAATAAACAAATTTTTGTCCCTATGATGGTGTGAATCTGGGTGGCTCCAGACCGCTACACCCTGGAGACCCAAAAGGATAATGAGATTGTGTCCTGAAAATTCATGAACCATGAAGACAGAACAATCCCTACTGAAGATCTCACTAGTGCAAAGGCTAGCAGGTGGTTTTGCTTGGCAAACCAGAATCATTAAGACCTACTGGTGAACATTAGTGGTGACACCAAACTTCTGTAGTAATTTTCTGATGGAGTGGTTCCCCACTTTGCCAGAACACTACAAACACATGTCTCTCACTTCCCATATATCTTTGTTTCAGTAAATTCTGGCTTATCTCCCTACTCATAATCTAATCTCCAGAGTATACATGTCATTTATAATTTCCTCCATCCTGTCTTCATTTTCTGGAATGATATCTAAGTGATGTTCCTTCTAAGCTAAGCACATGAGAGATCACTCCCAAGTTTTAGGAGTATCGCTCACAGACTTCTACATCATCACTCACAAAAAGACTTGACTTTTAAACAAAATTAGTCAATGAAAATGTTGTATCAACATATACTCCTAAGTCCTTTTTAGAGGCTGCTTCTTGCATGACAGTGTCTTCCATCTTGTATTTATAACTGATGTTCCTTTTGTCTACATGTCCTTTTCTACATTAAACTGCATTTTCTAGGTCTTTGACCATTTCTGAGGCATGTGTTTGTGAATTCTTTTTGCTGCATCCTCAGTGTCTGCCATCTCTCTAAAATCTGTGAATTTGAGAAATGTACTAACTATAGCAGAATCAATGTCATTAATATAAATCAGAAGAAATAATCGTGTAAGGACAGACCCCTGAGGAACTCCACTGATGAAGCCACTTGTGCGACTTTCCAGTCTTCAGGTACTTTCTTCTTTCTGAAGTGTCTGCTGAAATATGACTAATAAGGGTTTTAGAAGATGTCTTTTGTTTCTTTCAATACAATTGGTAAGATCCCATCAGCTCCCAGGGTTTTATTAGTCTTCATCATATTGAAGACTTGAAGTACATCTGAATCTTCTATTTTAAAAACTATGAACTCAGAGTGTTTTACTTCTGCATGAGGCATTCCATTTCTTTTTTCCTTTATAAATAATGGGATGACATATTTGTTCAGTTTATTTGCTATCTCACCATGTTGCTCAATCAGTACTGACATTCTAGCTGAACTCTGCAAAGAAGTGAACTTTCAACTGTTGAAGCTTTTCAGTTTGCCAAAACAAAAATAAGGAACATAGGTCACAGTACCTGAAAGACGAGCCACATTTCCAGGAAGAGACATGAAATCTGCTCTCTTCATTTCAGTTTTCAGTTAAAACAAAGTCAACGGTCAATTTTATGCAGCAGACATGTGGTTTCCAGATAAGGAATTGAAGGATTGGTGTGTCTTGGATAAGGAATATTTCTCTACATCTGCAAATCTGGATTTTTTTTTCATTAGTATTATAGTGGATTCATAGGCTTTCCATCAAGTACTGTACTATGTTGAAGACAAACTATAATTCCTTTCAAAGGGATATTTGTAGCCAGTATCCTGAGTTTAAGAAACTACTTAAGCTGGAACTGTAAAAAAATTTTCACTCATGGTTATATTTACTAAAAAACAGCATCACTTCAAGGAGTTATTTTTACTTTTATACATTTGTGGCACATTCCAAGCCTCAAGTGCTGGCTGTGAAAGAGGATTTAATCTAATGAACAATATAAAAACAAAATCTATAACTCTTTGGATGCCAAACATTTGTAAAACTCAATGAGAATTATCCACTTTTTAAATTCTAGACAGACTGTTAATGTTGATAGACTTTATAGACTAATGGAAGACAGAAAAGGTAAGAAGAGAAACTGAATATTCAGTAAAATAGAAATAAACATTTTTGTTATAGCTGAACTGTTTTATATTAGTTAATTTAATATTTTGCTATTCAACATTAAATATATAATACAGTAAATAAGTATATGTGTAATGGTTTTTGTGCTATTAACAAAAACGCATTGCTATTACTGGAGCTCAAAATTTTTGTTTTTCAGAACTTGTTGCTTAAACGAAAAAAAAAAATTGCATGTATAAAGCCAACCCTTAGAGGTAACATGGCATATGAGGTCAAAGTTATGTTTGTGAAGTATAGAGGACCTGTCAGGCAATAATGCCCTCTAAACTTTAAAGGGAAATGCATCTATGGCCAATTTTGGGCTACCCTCTTGTTCTGATCAGTTACTAGAGCTTCATCTGTTTTAGTGAGGCACATGGAAGGTCTGGCCTGGAGGGATTTACCTGGGTTTCTACCATTTTTCCATATTCTATGTTTTTCTGAACCATTCTTAGGGCATGCCCTGCGCAGACAGATGTTTCCAAAGACTAGAAGTCCTTAACTGTACACAGTAGTGCAGTTTTTAAATCTGTCTCTTTCTTTCTGTCTCTTTATAGTGCTTTATGGGTAGTTCTTTGCAGTGTGTCACTGTAATACAAATTCTATCCTTGGCAATGGTTAACCACCTTGGCAAATATATACGTTAGAAATATTGACAGGTAGTGGGAGGAGCAATGTGAGGAATTCTTGTACTAAGTGGTAACTCTGCTTTCTAAAAGGCCAGTGACAGAAGATTCTGGTGAGGTTGGATTCAGTTTTTGATTGAAGTCACTGCAGTGGATTAGAAACCTAGGATGTGAGTGCAGATGATATTTAGCTAGAGATACTAAATAATGTTTGGGCCTTGGCTAATATACCTGTTCAGTGTAAATGCTGGTTTATTTTAGAGTGATGGGCTCATTTCTCATTTATTTAGAGTTAAAACACCTATGTTTTCACAGTAAATCACATGCCTGGGTTCTGTAAAAGAGGCCATAACCATTAGTTTTTAGAAGAATAAATGTAGACTCCATACTGTCTTGTGGAATATTTGATTAAATCTTAATTATACTTACCCAGATACTTGAGGGAATCTTGAGAGTGTACAAGTCCTGTCTGCAGGTGTATTTGTAGATACCAGGGTATCTTCTTAAAAATGCTGCATAGATTACATGAATATGAAGTGTGATTAATGCTATTACAGTATATATAATTTAGTCTATTTCTTTTGATTTGATTATTGTGTCCAGAACTTATATTAAGTTAAAAACATTCAAGGTTAGTATAGGAGTCTACCAAGTGTGTGTCACATGTCTGCTCCTGTTCTTCTTTTCAGGTGGGGCTTACAAAGTATCTGAATTGGGGACACACAATTGCACATATAAAATTATTCTTTTGTCCTGTTTTGACTGTAGTCACTAATGTGAGAAGCACAAAAACCAGAAACAGCATCTCACATGTTAAAGTCATGATTCTCACTTTGAGTAGCGACACTTGTTTAAACAGATGAGGGACCAGCGTGTTCCTCTGAATCAACAATTTGAAAACTTAAGGACTGGTCGGAGAGGACTGGATATTGACCAATACAGTGTTGCAGCTAAAAGTGGTGCTTAATTAAAAACAGGTCCCTTGTCAGTTTCCATACGTTCCTCACTTGTATTCGCAAGCTCTGTGTAGGAAGAAAAAGAATGAGCACACCGATTCACGTAACTGATATAAGGGCCCATTTCATTGCTGCATGCCCTGCTCTCTGTGACATGCTGAGGAACCTGGCAGTCCAGTAAGTAAAAGAGCCTCTGTCTGTGATTAAGAAAAGATAACTGAAGTGGTTTAGGAAAGTAGTAATTACATCCTCTAGGTTTCTCAGTTTAGAGATATAACATACATGACCCACAAGGACAGACCTAAAGCACAATGATTTCATTAAATATTTTGGTTAATCTGGAAGTGCTTGGTAGTCACCTAGATGATTCTGTAGACAATTCCTTGGGATACAGAAGACTAGTCAGCTCTGTATAGCTTTATTCCACCATGATAAAGTTGAATTTTTCAATTAAAACACAGTTCTTTAGCATAATAATTTCTTATTAGCTATAGATGATGCTGCTTTATCAGGTCTAAAAAGAAATAAAATTACAGTCTCATAGGTCCAGAATATAATAGCAGGTTATTGAACACACGGTACAAGTGTTGTTTCAGTTATTCTTATATTAATGAGAGTAATCATAAAATAGTAATTGGTACATCTTAAGAAGTCTTAAATTTGTTTTTCTTATAAGTATGAAGTGCTCAGGTTTTGCCACATGAGAATTCTTTCAATGTAATAAAGAAAAAGCAATCAGGCACGTAGAACACTTTTACTAATTTTCTTCGTAGCTCTGCATCTAAACAAGAACTTAGTTAACAACTTGTAGCCTCTTTTTTATACAGTATGTAGCATGTACAGCAAATAGATATCAAGTAGTATGGCTAAAAATGATAGAACAGCAAGCTAAAAAATAGGTCTAAAACATTCAATTAAAATTGTAATTTTCTAAATCCATACAAATGGAATCAGAACATAATTTATTCCTGGTATTAAGCATTTAAAGTGCTGTCTGCAGAAGACAGTGTATTCAGGAAGAGAGAAACCATCTTTTACAGCCTTGACTTTTAAAGAATACAGCAGATTGATTTTAGCAGATTGTGTCTAGCAGTGCAAAGTGTTGGAAAATAAAAGCTGAAAAGCTGTAATCACTTTCCAACAAGCACATTTATCTTACTTATATCCTTAAAACTATTCAAGTCAGTTGTTTCATGTTTTACAGTCTCAAGTCCTGAATTGTGATCAGAACAATGACAGAGGCAGTGCATTTTCTTCATTTTTCCCCTTTTGCTCAATGTGCAGTAATTATCCTCTACAAATTTTTACTTGGATATTCAAGTCCTTTCTTTACCTAGAATCATAACTGAACTTGGGTTTTATTAGCTATGTACTGCTTTCTACCCAGGATCTTTCTTTTTGATTAATGTTCCTTAAATCAGAGGTTTAAAATATATTGTACTCGTCTCAGCATTCCACAGTCTAACAGCTCCTACTTTAGTTGTTTGTCAAGCTGCTTCCGCAGAAATCATCCTTTACTAAAGGCAATATGTCAGAGGGACTTGTACTAGGCAGAGAACTGTCTCCAGTCCATCTAGCTCAGTATTGACTCGGTAACATGCCACCTTCTGAGTGATGCTCAAAGAGACCTACATAACTGTCCTCTTCTAATACTAATGGATTTGAAAATAAATACTGGCTACATTGATTTTAGTTTTACAGTCTGACAACATTATGTCTTGCTATTAGGAAATCAGCAGGAATGCCTCAGCCCAGATCCTAAGGTCTCACAGCATGACAGTTTGAGGCTGAATGCTGTAAGTGATAAATGAGTTTGGTCTATGTGATTAAATATGGTTACACTGTTTATAGCATCAGTAATGGCTCAACAGGTAAGCTGCTATAAATAAAATCATTTGAGCAGTAATTTTGTAGGTCTTAGAAGGAAATACAGTTTGGAAAAAAACAAACATAACAGCAACATGGCACATACAAGTTTACTAAAAATAACTTTGATTCCTTTAACCTCCTAAATTTTGACAATGAAATCTCTATCATAATTTTAAATAAAAGCATCACTTCATGGCCATGACAAAAAATTGTGTTCAATGTAATGCCACCCTCAAAAATATCAGAGTAGACTTCGGCATTAAAAAAATCATGCTGTAAAAATAAAAATCTCTTGCTGCTTTGTTTCTATAAAAAGGAGAGTAGGATCAGCCAACAATATCACACAGTATTTTTAATACAGTTTGCTGTGTATTAATGATTAATGATAAACGATTGTATTAAAAGTGGTGGTATTTGCCACATAATTATATGAAATTGTTCATTTTGGTCTGGTTGTTTAATTGCCAACAAGAAATTGTTCCTTTCAGTCTGGTTATTTTATTGCTATATGTCACAAGGACAATTAAATTCTTATTCACAATTTCCATTAGTAAATCAAGCATGCAATCCCGTTTAAAAGTTTTGAACACCTCAGCTTTTCCAGTTTTTTTTTCAGATTGAATCTGTTGAAATGTAATTAATGACCTTAAATGGTGAAAAGGTAAGCAGTAAACTGACAGAGTTTTAATTTTAAAGTTTAGGTTAGCAAAAACTGAAAAAAGGAAATTTCAGAATATTATAAAGTGGCTTTCTACTGCGAACAACTAACAGGTAACAACTTACAGATGTTCTTCAGCAATTAAAGTAAATTAAGCCTTATAAGTTGAAGCAAACAATTTTCATGTGTCCCAACTTCTGTTGAATACTTAAACACCCTCTGTCTGTGTTAAAGCAGAGTTGGATGAGACTACACACTATCTTCTGAAGTACAACTTGAACAACATTAAACTGTAGAAAGTTGCAAATTCCACTGATATTGGCAAGAAAATGGCAATTAACAAATACAAATTAGTCAGAGCATTATTACCCTTAGAGGTTTAGGCCTTCATTTACAGAAATTGCAACAAGAGTCAAAGTGTCAGTGAGTATGGTGTCCTACACAGTCCAATGGCAATTGGAAACTGGAAGAAACTCTAATAGGAAAAGATCTGGCAGACCCAAAGTCACAACCCAATCATAAGACACGTTTGTGAGGTCACCAGCTTTTGTGATGGGCACCTCACAGCACAACAGCTTCAAGCACAGCTTAACAGTGGTAGAAAAAAGCAAGTCTCGGTTTCTACTGTGAGGAGAAGACTTTGTGTGGCAGGTTTGACAGGGCAAGTGGCAGTAAGAAAGATATAAAGGACAAAATAGGACCTTGAAATACCAGCTTTGGATTTCTGCAGACTGGAAGAATCAGAATTTGAAACCTTCGGTTCATCACGCAGGGCATTTGTACTCAGTTGAGTTGTGAAAGGAAGGGTTCCTCAGTATGTGACACCAGCTGTCATAAATGGAAGAGGAAGTTTGATGGTCTATGATTCTTTTGTTGGCAGAGTTGAAGACTTGCACAGAGTGACCAGCATTCTGTATCAAAAGGGTTACCACAGTTTGGCTGTTTTATCAGCAAAAGGTGGTTACTTTGATGAATTATATATGTGAATAAAATTTTGTACAATTAATGATACCTTGACTTATTTTTTATTTGCTATTGTTTATTTGTTCTTTGTATTGATTCTGTGAAACATTAAGACATTAAACTGTGTGCATTTCCATAAAAACTGAAAGAACTTAGGTGTCCTAAAACTTTTGACCAGTACCCCTTGTCACACATGTGCGAGTAGGAGGCAGCTAAAGGGCTCGAGTAATTGTAATAAAACATCCGACCGGGGGCGGCAGAGTGCACTGACTGTCTTTCTCAGTTCCCTACAGACCTTTCCCGGGAAATCCTGCAAAGTTCCGGCGCCTCTGAAGACATCACTTCTGAAGCCGGCCCCTTTGATGATGTCACTTCCGAAGCCGGCCCCTTTGATGACGTCACTTCCGAAGCCGGCCCCTTTGATGACGTCACTTCTGGTTCCGGTCCCTTTGACGTCACTTCCTCTCAAGACCTTTAAAGCCTCCATCTTGGGCTACTATAGTCAGTTCTGTTTTGGACTCTGTGAGATGCACATCGTTTCTTTGATAAGAAAAACCATTTGCAGCTGGGAAAAAACAATATACGGGTGGCTGCCCCAAACCTTTATAATGTCTTGGACTCGTTTATATGACACCCTATAATAGCTTCTACAACATATGCATTTCAGTATAAAAATATAATAATATAAATACTTCAGTACATTAAGGATTAAAATGTATATTATTGAGTGGTTCTTTAGTACTGACTTAAATATTATTGTTGGGTAAGCTCATTAGCAGAGCACAAGTGGCAGCTCCTCTCTTGCCCATTCAGTTATCATTTAATTAATTATGTGTTTTCAGTTCATTTTTTGCTATTTAGTTATGTAGTTCCTGTGTGTGATTCTCTATTCTCTCGTGTTCCTTGTGTTTTGTGGATGTCCATCACCATTAAGGGACCTCCCCCAGCCCCATAAAGGAAATCTGGCAGTGGAAGTCTAGTGCAGTTCACTTTGACAATCTGATGGATTTTGGTGAGTTTTGTAAGTATTGTTTCTTCATGAATATTTACTCTGTTCCTTAACATATTATGATCAGTTTCTTTGATTATTCTAGTAGATTTCAGTTTGGTACTTGTTTGTTTTGGATTGCCTTTTTGGCAAATCTGTTTTTCTTATTTATTTATTTTTTGCTGTTGTAAACTATTTTCTCTTGTATTTTTTACTATTTAAATAAATCCTCCTTTTGTAAAGATATTTCTTTGCCTTGCTTTATACAAGCCAGGGGTTGACAGTGTTGCCTTCCCTAGTGGGGCACAATGAATGTATTTTGGGACATTTTTGAACTTTGACTTTGAAGCAAATTTCGGCCTGGTGTGCGCTTAAGTCAGCCACTTTAGTGAAAGGTAGGCTGCCTTCCGAAGTGCCTCCTCTGGGTAGGGTGATGGGATTCTGGCCTTCTTCGCCAACTGTTTTTGAAGGCCTCACACCACTCTGACCACTTTGGGAAATTAATCATAACAGTATGTCTCTCTGGCTCTTCATTTCTCTTCCAATATCCAATACAAGCCATTTATTTAAAGGTGATCCAGGTGAGGTGTAATGACTCTGAGTGAGATCAAAGCAGATTGAAGTATTCTTTAGCCATAATAATAATCACGAATAGGTAGTCATAGCAATTGCTTCAGAACTGCAAAGGAACACCAACATTTTAGTCGCTAAAAAATGTGATCTGTCATACCAAGCAAAACAAAAACAAATAACACTAAAAATTTAGGAAACACATATTTCACAAAATATTTTCTTAATCTGTAGTGGAATTACCAATTATAAATCTTATTTACCAAATGGATAAATAACCAAATAACCAAATGAGGTTTTAGATATTGACAGAAGCCTAGTTTGTTTGAGAAAGTTAAATTTCATGGCCATCAGACTGTGTGTGTCTGTGTTCCACAAAAAAACAATGTTTACTATCTATAACTGGTTTCCCTCTTCCTTTCTCTTTATAGTGTTCAGATAACTGTGTGCAAGGGAGTAAATAAGAAGCTGAATTAAAACATAGCATTCTCAGATGCACCAAATCTAATTCATGTTTGCAGAAAGACACTGTGTGAGAAGTGGTCTGTGTCGCTGTGCTGATGTTAAATAAATAATCTGCATAAAGTGCAGGCTTTAATCGGGCACGGGTGGGTGAGTGATTGCAAATTCCCTCTAGCGAATTAGGAGTGGCCGGATAGAAAATGAACCTGCACATGTAGAAGCGGAGACAAAACAAGATAAAGAACGACGAAAGAACGGAGATGCCGTGAGAACACCATCAGGAGGAGAAGCCAGCCAGCCGCTTATGCATGTAACACAGTGTGGTTGAAGGTCCCACAACGGCATGAGGACCAGCATTCTAAGGGTGGATTGTCCCAACTGATTGTCCAGAGGATTGGGTGTGATCGAGGTGGCATCTCCTCCAAGGAAGATGAGTGGACAACCAACACCAAGCGGTTGGGTCGACGCTACTCGTGGTAGCCAAGATGGGGGTCAGGTTGGTGAGAACTGTGGCTGCTAGTGTCTCTGCCAGCTAAGCAAGTAATGGGGGAGCCATCAAGATTAAGAGGGAGTTGTGCTGGGCTTGTCTAAGAGTGAAAGTAGCATTGATCTGAGACTGTGATGGTTTTTATTGTCATTTTAAGTCTTGCCTTTTAACTCATGGATTGTCACTTTTTTTAATAGATTCTTTATTCATGATTGAATTGTTGCACTGCATTGCTTTTTGACACTTGATTTGTTTATTTTTTTGATTGTTTTAATAAAAGCACTACTTACTTCTGCAGCTACCCATTCCTATGAGTGAGTGTCTTCATTTTACGGGCTCATCCCTCGGGTATGTTATTGGTGGTAGCAGGTTCAAGAGGCTCTTGGAAGGAACTGGCATCATGGAGCCAACCCTCACCATCATACAGAGTCCCACCATAATAGATAGAAGTAACCACAGTTGGGTTGTGGGTCCAGGGATGTTTAATTACAGACACATCCTTTTTCTAAGTATTAGCCTAGTAAAATAAAATATGTGTGTATTTTTATAGAATATTAGCCGTCTATGATTCTTAGCATGATGAGAGAAGTAGCAAAATCAACCGGACTGTTCAAGCAAATTATAGAAAAAAAACCCAATCTAAATCTGTTAAGTAGTTCTCTCATTCGCTAGCTATTCAGAGGTAAGGAACTCCATGAGGCTGGTACGTGAGTGAGTAGGTCACCACACTCTGCTACGTGTCTCCCGGATTGAAGCAAATAATTTGGTACCACAAGTGAACTATGATACATAGCGCAATTAGAGAAGTTGTAAGATCAACCTGATTGTTCAAGAAAATTATAAAAAAAAAACCCAATCTAAATCCGTTAAGTAGTTCTTTCGTGAAAAGCGGACAGAAATACAGGCAGACGTTGGACTCTATATATACAGAGAGAGATAATTTGCCATACCTTTATAATAGACTGTAACACAATAATCAATAGTTAGTTAGCTACATTTATATAGCACTTTTCATAGACAATGGATAACCACTTCAGCCACCACCAATGTGAAGCATCCACCTAGATGATAAGACTGCAGCCATTTTTGCACCAGTATGCTCACCACACATCAACTATTACGTGGTGAAGTAGTGAGAGATAGTTAGCCAGTTGGAGACATGGGATGATTAGATGACCAGAATGGACAAAGTTGTGGTCGGAAATTTAGCCTGTGCATCAAAAAAACACCCTACTCTTCTCAAAAGATGCCCAGGGGCCTTTTATGACTCAATAAGTTCAGGACCTTAGTAAGCACCCCCAATGGCCTCACCAAAACCTCTTTAAGCAGCATCCTAAGCTCTTCCTAAATGGTCTCCCATCTAGATACTACCTGGGGCCAAACATTCTTAGTTTCTGGAAGATCACCTTTTCTGAAGTCCAGGTGGTATGGCTGCTTGAGGGTTTTTTATTTTATGTGATATTAATACTCTGAGGTGTAGTTTGGCAATGTCAGCAAAGCAGCTAATAGATGGCCACATACCTTGTATGTTTTGTTATCGAAGGAATTCATGGTAATGGCAAGGTGAGTAACTAGTCATTAAGAAGCTTTTTGTCAGAAAGGCTTGTGATATATTTCTACACTAAAGCTTGCATAGTTAACGAAGGCAAAATTTATGAAATACTGGACCAAGCTCATTGCTGCTTTTTTGTGTTTAACCTTGTTTTTATGATCTCATTTTGCATCTTTAGTAAAGAAGTTGTGTTAGCCATTTTTATATACTGTATATATTATTACTGTTTTCAAACATTTTGGGAAAGTTTAACAAGTAAGCAGTAACTTGAAAACATTTTTTTTCTTAAGCAACACATTACTGAGTAATAAAGGAATCAAGAGTTATCTTCATTAGGAAAATCTGCTAAATGTTATTTCTGTGTTAAATTCCTTTCATCATACAAATAAAATAATATTTTCAAACCTGCTTATTTCAATTGACTGTTGTAGAGTGCTGGAGCCTCTCAAAAAACAACACTAGGGAGGACACCAGCCCAACTACAGAGGCACTGAAATAATTTTTATTTAATTTTTACCATTGATATATACTGTAACTATTTTTTTTATTTTCATACATATGCATTTATGTCAGAAAGTAGGCTGTGGATATTTTCTAGTTTCTTTCAGCAGAGAGTTGGAGAAAAACTGAATAAATTCAGAGATTCAGGAAGCATCTGAAGTATAAAGTATATGAAGAAGAGAGCAGCCTGTGCTCTTTGGTGTTCATTTACTTATTCCTTTGCAAAAAAATCACAATATCAAGACTGCTACTTTATTTTTCTTTTATTAAAAGTAAACAGTCAGCAACCTTCTCAGGAATTATCTTAATTGCTTTTAGAAACTCTTCCAACAAACATGGTCTTCTGAAATTAATGTGGAAGACCGCTACCACCTGTGCTCTGTTTCTTCTACGATATGCCCTGACAAAACAAGTCTATTAAAATATTAATGTAAAAACAAAAACTCTGTCTGAGCTCCCAGCAGTTTACTCACACTCTAGTAGGTTGCATTTATTATTTAATTATGTATTTTAATTGGGTTAATTAACATTTTCCACAGTCTGGAAATTTTATCTGTAGTTACATGTATGGTAAAAATCTACATTTTTGTAAATAAAATGACACCACTTTTTCCAATACTTAATATCACATTATCATATTACATTGATTTTTATCAAGCAATAAAATGTTGCAAAAAACTATTTTAAAACATCTGCAAAGTTTAGAAGCTCCACAATTAATCTGTGTTTTTTATTTCTTGATGATTAGTATTGACTGTGGTTATTCAAAGCTGTCAGAAGAATGTTGTTAAGGGTAATAGAAAAAACGGGAGGCTTGGTGGTGCAGTGATTACCACTGCTGATTCATTACTCCAAAGTCCAGGGCCTTTTTTTCACGGTAGTCCTATGTTGCTCCAGTATTCAAAAAAACATACATGTTAGGTTAATTTCCAACTTTAAACTAACTCTGCAGTGCTAGCTGCTTTAGATCTGACTGGAACTATAATCATTGTTGCCTCTTTTCTTGTGCCCGATACCATTAGGATGGGCTGTGTCCCCTTTGGTCCTGAAGGAGACAACTTGGGTTTGAATATGCTTGGATTAAGAAAAAGACACTTGAGAAGCACTAATGCATATTTCATTGTTTTTATATAGCCAACTGACTTTTGAGATTAGGCTGCAGATAACAGTACTTTCTCCAACAACAAAGATAAAAATTACCATGACACGGAGCTTTAAGAAAAGTTACAACCATATGGTGCCTTGAATATATAATTTCTAAGCTAATGGCTAAGTGTTTTATACTTGAGCTAATTTTTTCACTTTGAAAGATTTCTTCGGATAATGATTGACTCAGATGTTACTGATGGTTTCCTTTATAATCATATTGTTATTTGTTCAAATTCAGAACTCTTTTTGTCTCAAAAATTTCATTATGCTCATTTATTTTGTGTTATAGATTTGTTACTTGAATAAATATGTTAGTGGTAAACAAATAAATATGGAATTCCAATCCTGTATTTCTGGACTATGGACACCTATGCAGCCACATACAGTTAGCTTTAATTTAGCATAAAGTATCTTTCTTTATTGGCCACAACATGTGGCACTTAAGAGTATTTGAGGTCTGCTCCAATTGTCATCAACACCAGACCTCTTCCTGTAGAGTGTCAGTATTTCATTATAACACAAATAATTCTGGATGAATTTACTGTTTTTTTCTTATTACTTTAATATGGCAAAATGTCTATGCCTCTGCCTTTTCTTAACCCTCCTATTATATTTAGGGTTAATTTAACCCCTTACAGTGTTTGAAACATCTGTATTACTCTTTTTTGTTTGTTTCTTTAACTTAATATGCACAGTTTTTACTAACTTATTAGACAAACTGTTTACTTATAGGACTTACAAAGGCATTGTTTGGGATCATTTGGACCCCAGTATGTGTGGGTATTTAAAACTGAGAAGATATCTCTTTTTTACATTTCCAATAAATTTTTAACATTTAAAAGAATTTTTCACACTTTTAGAATGAAAATGTTATTACAGCTGGGGAGGTAAACAGACCTGGCACTTCCTTACTTCCCGACATCTCTTAACACTTCATGTGAGAATTGTGATGATTACTGCATACTGGTGGAAGTAAAAACATATAAAAAGCCCTATGCTGGTGAAAAGCAAACACATTTCTTGTTTTGTGCTACTTAAACCGTATACATTCAAAATTAAGTTCTACCAAAGCTATTTTGGCAAGTGCTGTACAAGAGAATATTTCAGACTCAATATTTAGTTAGATCCTGATTATGCTACATCATCTTATGACAATGAGACATTTGAAGTGAAATTACTGCAAACTGCAATGTACTAATAAATGAGGATTTCTTTTTCAAACACAGGGGAAATATTTTGGTTCATCACTCCATATAAACTGCGGTGGGCTGGCGTCCTGCCCGAGGATTTGCTCCTGCCTTGTGCCCTGTGTTGGCTGGAATTGGCTCCAGCAGACCCTTGTGACCCCGTGTTAGGATATATCAGGTTGGAAAATGACTGACTGACTGACTGACTCCATATAAATGCCTGGATAAGCTTAGTGCTGCAAAAGAAATCAAGATGGTCCCAGGTCCTACCATATATGCTGTAGCTCATGTTCAGGACATTGCATTACAACCATTTATACTGATATCAATAGAGATGATCCACCATGAAAAGATCAAGCTGAAGGAAAATTAGTGTATAGTAACTGAAAGATCTTAATCAGGCCAAATTAGAAACCTGTATCTGGTTGCTGATTTTGGCTGAGGCTTTTCACAAAAGGTGAAGCAACAGCAAGCCTACACTATGCCGGCACAGGCCTTGCCATACCTCCAGCTACAGTGTCACTAGACACTGGGAAGTAACTTGCATTTCTGCAAAGCAATGTAAGAAAGTGCCTAAGAAAACTGCATATTGGCTTATCCTGTATTGTATTTGTGCACTGTTGAGGGAGTAAAAGATGAGAACTCAGAACACTCAAGTACAGTCAGAGACTTGTCCCGATGACACTCTAGCATTGTTTTGGATATATGCTTTGGGTCATTACTGTGCTGAAAGGTGAACTGTTGTCCCAGTGTGAGATTGTGTGCATTCTGGAGAAGGTCTTCTTCATGGATATTTTAGACCACTCCACAGCACAGTAAAAATGTTTTGTTTTTAAACATAGTATTGGAAAAACAGAAAACACATGCAATTCCATTAGTAATTGTAAACAAAATGTCATCCAAAATGGTAGCATCTGAGAGAAAACAAAATGGCAGCACACCAACATTATTAGGATAACTCCTAATACAAAAATCACAAACTAATTAACTAGCAAAAAGAATAGAAAAAAACACAAAGGTGTCCAAGATCATGGCACCAGGAAGCTGATGAACACAAAGAAGCCATTATCAGCATCAAAAATAGTATAAGCTGCTTTCAAAATGAATAAAAAATTAAACTTAGATGTCTCTCAAATACTGATAGAAAAAACATTCAAAAGATAAATATAATGCTTCCAGTATTATATGCACTGTGCATTCAAGTGCTCCCAGATCAGACATTAAAGGATGCCACCAATGACATTCTGTGCAGAGTGGCAATCCATACATTTTCATCTCCAAAGCAGTTATGGACTTGGTATGGAAGATCATTAACAACACTCAACCTGTTTTTGACAGTGAATGTAGAACTATAATTAATAAAATCATTTTGGCACAGTGTCTTGGGAGCATATACCATTTTTTGAAGCGAAGATGACTTAGCAGATTAGCAGTCTCTCATTTTTATTCCACCACAACTATCCAAGCAATCTAATTGATACATCTGTTAAATATTAATATTAGTTATATGTTAATTACATTCAGAATAAAAGTTTAGCTTCAAATGATTTTTTTTATCTATTTCTTTTTATAAGTAATTTTAAAGGGTATGTTTTGGTGAAATGATGAAATGGATGTTTTAAAACGTTTCATTTTTTCAAGCCTAATTGTTAAAATAATTTTACACAATACATATATCTGAGAATTTTAATTTAAATATATGTTAATTGCACCAAAATTCCTCAATTAAAAAATACAAATCTAATGTATAACATACATCTGTGTTTACTGAAGTATATACTGATTAAAAAAAAAAAACTGATGCTGCCTTTGGAAAGATTTTATTTTTCAAATGAGCTTATGGGTGTAAAATGGCCTAACAAGGTAATGGAAGTCATGATTAATTATAAACCATGCTTATATATTGTGGAATATGGCCGGAACATTCATCCCGGCCAATACCCCGAGGCCGCCAGATGGAGCCCTCCCTGCAGCATGGAATTGCCCCGAATGCCAGCAGGGAATTATGGACAATGGAGTTTTTATTCACAGCCCAGCGTCTGGGAGAGTGGAGGATTATTGTATTGGAGAATTGATTTATTATATGAGTATTGTGGTGAGGAGAGTGCTTTGTAGATGTATTTGTCCTAATAAAGAAAATATTTGAACTTTTACCTGGTGTCTGACGTATTGTCTAAGGGTTCAAGGGGATGACAGCGCCCCCTATCTGTCACTATATATATATATATATATATATATATATATATATATATATATATATCTATACTAATAAACGGCAAAGCCCTCACTGACTCACTGACTCACTCACTCACTCACTCACTCACTGACTCATCACTAATTCTCCAACTTCCCGTGTAGGTAGAAGTTTTATTTCGAAATTCTACGCGTAATGGTCATAACTGGAAGCTGTTTTTCTCCATTTACTGTAATGGAGATGAGCTTGAAACCCGTGGGGGCGGAGTTTCGTGTGACATCATCACGTCTCCCACGTAATCACGCAGTACGTAGAAAACCAGGAAGAGGCCCAAAAAGCGCTGAAGAAAACATGCATTATATAATTGAGAAGGCAGCGAAACAATAAGAAGCGAGCGAGTGACATATACAACCATATTCATGAGTTCTGCTACTTCGGAAACAAAGCACGATGTAAACCTAAACTTTAAATTAAGTTCATAGAAAGGCTGCCGCTGGTGTTTGTAATTTAGTGCCTGCCCATATAAGGCCGTCCGTCAGCGGCAATCCAATAGAAACACTGCTACTAAATATTCACGGGTAAAGGACTGTGCTTATGCAGAGGAAGATGAGATGGTCAGGGTGGTGTTTGGCACATACTCAGCGAAACTGCGAGAAAAAGTTTTAAGTGCCGGGACTTCGGCAACATTAGATACAGCCATGGACATAACACGACATGGCAGCAGCACAGCTGGGAAACTTTGATGCATGTACACCGAATGGCTCACGTGAACTGACGCAGTGCACAGACAAAAAGCAACAGTTCCAAAGAGCGCTGAACAAAAACCGAATTACACAATTGAAAAGGCAGCAAAAAAATATGAAGCGTCTGATACATACAAGCATATTCATAAATGCAGCTACTGCGGAAACAAAGCACATGGTGGAAAACGTCAATGTCCCGCTAAAGGAAGACAGTGTAAAAAAAAAACCTGTGCATGCAGTGTGTCAGGTCTCAGATAAAGAAGAAGACGAGCTGTTTACTGATGCAGTAAGAAACGAATTGATAAATGAAACCTGTCATCTTTACAACGATTGACAAACACGGAATGTAACTTGAACACAACACATCCTACAAATACGAACCTGATTGAAAGAAATAATGATAATCAAATCCTTGATGACAGCAACACTCAGTAACACTCACAAAACAATTACTGTATATTGACAGTCATGTTACGTTATTTTTAAAATGTTCCCTTTTCTTTTTCATAGCTTCTTTAACACACTACTTCTCCGCTGCGATACGCGGGTATATATATATGTATATATATACCCCGATCTACATACTCGAATAATGGATACTTTATTCGCCATCAATGATTGTTTTGGTAAAGCCATACTCAGTGTATTCATTAGATGAACGGTAAAAAAGTAAGAGCGAGGGGAGGATGACTTATTGAGGCACGCAGGCAAAACCACAATAGCACGCGGGCTCGATGTACTGTAGTGCGCGTCAACTCTATCTGAATTGCGCGATCACATTTGAAAAAATATATCTTTTTAAGTTCTATTTAGTCCATATGTGTCAAACTCAAGGCCCGCAGGCCACATCCGGCCTGGCGTGTAATTATATCCGGCCCGCGAGATCATTTTATATACTGTATTATTGTTATTAATGGCCCGGGGATATGAAGCGCTGGTAACACAATAAACTACAGATCCCATAATGCAGCGCTTCAGCTGCCTTGCCGAACACATACCGCGTTAATCAAGTCTAGCTTATGATGCTGCAAGTTATTGCGAAGCTAGCCCACACGATGCCGAAGAGAAAAGGTGATTCTGAACATAGAGCCTTTAAAAACCGATGGGAGGCTGAGTATATGTTTACTGACATTGCCGGTAAACCCGTGTGTCTCATTTCTGGAGCAAATGTGGGTGTAATTACAGAATTTAATCTAAGACGGCACTATGAGACAAAACATCAAGATAACCTGAAAGACCTGAATGCAATGCACAAGATACAGAAAGCAGAAGAGTTAAAGAAGAATCTGACATTTCAGCAGACGTTTTTACCCGTGCAAAATCACAAAGTGATTTCAAGTGAAGCTACTTTTATGGGAGACACAAATGCACCAGTGCAACTTGCCCCACTTTCCCTGTTGCCAAGTAATGTTGAACCAAGTCGACACTACGGTGTTCCCAAATACGCACTTTGTTCATAAACTGAGCGCAATGAGTTCGCACGGCGCTTTGGTGACTTTGAAGAAGAAAAAAAGAATTTTGAGTTGTTTCGCACCCCCCGTCGATGTGGAAACTGCACTTGTGCAGATTCAGATGGAGGTGATTGAGCTGCAGTGTAATGGCACACTGAAGGCAAAGTACGATACTGCACGGCCCGCATAGTTTATTCACTCCATTCCCGCACAAATGCTCCAGCTCCGTCTACATACGGCTCGAACCTTGTGCATGTTTGGTAGCACATATCTGTGTGAGAAGCTCTTCTCAGTCATGAAGACTAACAAAACAGTACACAGGAGTCGCCTCACTGATGAGCACCTGCGGTCCATCCTAAGAATCTCCACAACACAGAACCTCACACCAAACATAAATGAACTTGTTGCCAAAAAAAGATGCCAGGCTTCCAAATCTGATAAAATGACATAAGAGCAAAGACAACTGAATGATTTGATTTGTTATTGCTGAAAAGAACAAATTTTATTTATGTTTCCAGGTTTTGTTATGCACCATGTTCATATTTGAATTTGTATAATTTTGACAGGATATATTTTTATGGAGAGCAAAATCTTTTGGGATATTTAAAATTTAAGTTTATTTTTTATATAAAATTACATAAGAGTAAAGAAATTTGAATGTTTGTTCTTTTAACATTTACTTTATTTCTAACTTGTATGATTTAGACAGGATATATTTTTATGGAGAGCAAAATATTATAAGTTATTTAAGGCTTGAGTTGATTTATTCCGGAATAATATTCTGTCGACTAAATAAAAATTCCTTCTATTTAAAATTTAAATAGAACTTCAACATATACGATAGTTGTGT
>JANRMT010062808.1:13589491-13624687 GCA_026402145.1 Polypterus bichir lapradei
TATATATATATATATATATATATATATATATATATATACTAGCTGTTTGAGCCTGTGCTTTAAAAATCCCGGGCTCCTATAAACTATTGAAATCATCATCAATTTTGTTTTGCGGACTTGCTTGCCCCCCTGGCCTATCGGCAGCTAAGCAAATTTCTCTGTTGTTTGTCTTTCCTACCCGTTTCACTTTGGTGATGGAGTCGCTTTCTTTCAACTTCATGCTGTAGCCTTGTACTTCTTTCTTCTTCCGACTCGTTAACTTGGGGCCGCCTTGCCAGCTCTTTGAACTTCATGCTGTAGCCCTGCACTTCTGGGCCACCTCGCACTCCTGGGCCGCCTCGCACTTCCGGGTCAGACAGACAGACATATACACTTCCACGCGTAGATGTATAAATACAAGATATATACATACATATATATACGGGGTGAGTAAAAATTATGTTAACAGTAATGGATTATTTTTATCTCGACCACACCATTCAATGTTGATGGAGAGGTCGTGGTGGACCATCGCCATGGCCTCCAAATTCCCCTGATTTGAAAACCAGAAAATCACATCCAAATTCAAAATCAGTGAACAGAATGTTGTCTCAGAATGCACTGCTTATCAGACTTTGTCTCAAATGGGCTACAGCAGCCATATACCATGTCCTGTGTTGATGTTGTGAATGAAAATCAATCAAGTGCATCTCCAGTAGGCACAGAAACATCAAAACTAGACTGTTGAGAACTGGAAAAAAGTTGCATGGTCAGACAACACAAGTTCCTTTTACATCAGAATTTGGTGTGCACAACATGTGTTCATGGAGCCATCCTGTTTAATATAAACAAAACAGTGTAGTGAAGGCATTGTGATGGTATGGGGAATGTTTTCCTAGCCCACACTAGGCCCCTATTTCCAATGAAGAATGTCTGAACAGCAAGGCTTACCAGAACATCCTTAATGATATAGTTCACATCTTCATGGCTACAGTTTAAACACACTCAGATGGACACTTCCAGCATAATACATCATCTCACAAGGCACATATTATCACCGAGTGGCTCCTGGAATATGACAGAAACTTTTCATTGTTTCAGTGACCTGCACTAGAATCATGACACTATCAAGCATTTTTAGGATGTGGTGGATAGGACTGTTTGCAGGAAGGCTGTGCGGCTGTTCAATTTGCAGTAACTGTGGTATACTTTAATTCCCACATTTCACAACCTTCTGAACAATGCATAAAGAAGAAGATCCACAGCCAAACCGAATCAAGCTGTTCCGAAGACCAAAGGAGGTGCAATACAATTTAAAATATGCATCTACAAAGCTTGTACCTCAGTGTAAATGTCACCAATTGTTAAAGTCATTTATGCCCCTAATATTCCGACCAGGAAGATCCTTTACACTTTATACTTTTTCCGCAGATATTTTGAACTGATGGGGTATATATTTTAAACAAAAAAGAACTTTCACTGCAATGCTGATTCATATATTTCGTTGCTCATTGTACATAACAAATGCCCAATTACTCTTTGAAATATGCTCTATTGCAACTAAAAGCAATTTCTGTTCTAGTCCAGTTTAATTATCTTCTTTAAATTTAAATCGACTATATCTTTTTAAATCCTTTAAATTACTAAACAAAAAAAAAGTTTTACCATGAAGTGTAACCCATTATATTTTAGAAAATAATTTCCCAAACCATGGATCTGGATCCAGATTTTTATGTTAGTAAAGCATCACCAGCTGCATGTGTCAATTTATTTACAAAAAATAAATAAATAAATAAAGAACTCAGAATAAATTGGAGTTGATTCCAAAATGTGAATTTTTCACTCATAAATGAGAGCAATTAAAAAGTAGCAAGTTTGCTTCTGCATTTTAATTGGAAAGACAAGCATGCTTTTTTGTTTAAAACATCTGTGGTAATCACTGCTCCATCTATGTAAATCACTCAAGATTTAGAAAATGATCAATGTGCCACCTTCAACCAGTGCAGTTTTGGATCAGTTTTTTTAAGGTTATAGGGTTAGTTTAGAGTTTCAGGTAATTAACCGTATAGTAATGAGAAAGCTAAAGTTAGTATTTAGCAGTGTGCATCAGAACAAATACAAAATGGGAAAAAAACAAATCTTGTAACAGTAGATACTTATGAAATCTTTCTGTACCAGGAATAATGTCAAGGGAGCCACAGACAGCAAAACAGTTTTTAATAAAATAGGAATGTAACATAAAGAGAAGACACAAAAGAAACAAATAACCTGCAGCTTCCTGGGGGCTTCCTTAAAAGGGTGAAATTCTTGACAAACTGGTGTGATGGCCCATTTAATTACCAGCTGCAGTCTGCTAAGTTCTCCTTTCCTCACCTTTAATGGTCTCACAGCTACCTCACTAAGCTCCCTCTTCTTACATCTTTCTGCTGCTAGTGATGTCCAGTGACTTCCAAGCTTCACACTTAAATATCTTCCTGGCTCAAGGGGGCCTACTTGGGTCATTTATTTATAAGTCACAGTTAATCAGTTTTGGCAAGAGCCAAACCTGACTGCAACTTTTTGTAGGTTTATGGTTTTCACCCTGAACTTCTGATTTCTGTATCGTTCCTGAGGCATCTGGTCACCAGAGCAGTTCCCCAGCTGTTCACTCCCTTAAAGGAGTAACACTATCTAGTTTGTGCTGTTGTCTAATGGTTTGGCAAAACAAAACAGGACTCCTGTTAATCCTTTCTGTTCTCACCTTTTATTTAGGAATCACGAGTCAAAAATTAATGATTAATGTATTTTGCTCAATTAGTTCATTAAAATTCATTGATTCCTTTACTTTTGTCAGAAGGAAAAACTTAAATAGATAATTCAGAAAGACTTTCAATTTATTTTACACAGTTTTCTTTGAAAATGCAATATTATTATTTTCATATTAATATTAATAATAATAATAATAATACATTTTATTTATATACTGCCTTTCCAATTCAAATTCCTGGCCATTAAACTTTTATGTTAAAGTAACTAAACCTGCTTGTTTTAAGAAAGCAAAAAAAAAAAAATTATTGATAAGCATAAGCAATATAGAAATTTTGTAACTTTTTACATATTGACGTAAAAGAAGGAACAAAACCCATACAGACCGGAGATATACATGTATGTAACATACAAGAGAATGTTATTATAGACATTTTTTGGAATTCCTGTATTTTGAAAGATATTTATTTGAATATTTTCTCTTGTGGATGTGTAATGGGGAGGTCACATTCTTTAAACCCATTGTTGTTATAATACACAGCCATGGGTTTCAAGAGGCCTTTAGTATTATGCTGCAACTTGCAGCTCTTGTTTTCATTTAATGTGAAAACCTATAAAAGCCAGACGTTTGCCTTGCTGTTTACTAGTCTTCCAGAGTTCAAGATTATCTTGATACAGTTAAAGCAATTTGAACAATAGCAAGCTTTCAAGGAGATATCAGATATTGTGTGAACTAGTGATGTCTTAGCTCTGGGTCTGGCAGAGTGCTCTCATTGCCTTTACCATATCATTCATTGCCTGTCGTGTGTGGTGTGGTCTTTGTTATTTTGAAGGGTTTGCCATGTTCCCTGCAACTCTGAAGGGAAAAGCACATACTGTATATTATAGGCACATCACTAGCATGACAATTAATTTTCAAAGAGTTTAAAGAAGTATGACTTCTTCTAGACTGAGCTCAGTCACAGGCACACAGTCAGAGGCAGGAAGAGTTGATCATGAAGAAATTGATGTTATTATGGAAAAATTAAGTGGATAGTCCTAACAAGCTTTGTTGGGCTGAATGGCCTATTCTCGTCTATATTGTTCTAACATTTTAAATGTTCTAAAGACTAGCGATCCCCATGGAGTCTGGCTCCAAAAGCGTTCAAGGAAAAGACCACCAGGAGAGAGGCAGAGTGTTTTCAACCTCCATCCAAGAGACAGAGACAGAAAAGTAACATAAAACTATTTTTAACAGAGCAAACTATTTTCAACAGAAGGTGTAGCCTGTGCTATTTGAATCAGAGTTTGCATCCAGGATGAAGTCAATGCTTGCCCATAGGTGCTTGAGTTTGCCAGTCTGATTGGTAAGAGCTCAGCTTGATGTTACAAGCATGAGATTCAGTTCCTTCCAGATGCTTCTTCCTCTGGCAAAGTCAACTCATGTTTGATTAACAGTGCTGATACAGTTAAAATAAAGTCTAAATATAGCTTTAAATATGCTGGCTAATAGTAATACTTCCGAAGGATCGTGCCTGAGGACAGCAACTGCCATATTTGTCACTTTTGGAAAACAGACAAAGCAGTTGGAGTTTTGTATCACTGTCAAGTCTGGATTTTCAGCAGAGAACACCTTCTGTGCCTCTAAAATCTTAGCAGAAAAAGACAGCATCTACTTGTTCAATGCTGTACAACCATCTGTCAGTGAGAAGGTCTTGTATGTACTTACCACATTTTAATGGCCTATCTGTCTAAGCAAAGAGTCACTTACCCTATCATATGCTAAGCTGTCTATATTGCCTATATTGCTCTGGGAAATATTCTCCTCAGCTGCCACACTTTTACTATTCCTTGTAGATTATGTTCCTCAGTGATCTGTATGACAGGACCTACTGCCAGCTACCATTTGTTTTACCTCACACACAGGCACTCACAGTAGTTGTCTCCTTGCCATTGCAGGACTTTCCCCTTGACATTGTCTTGACATATGACATCATCACTATCTAATAAAATACAATGTAATCTCAGTGAAAACTTAAAGAGGGTGCTGAATAAAAAAAAAACTAAATTGTGCCAAGTTTAGAACAAGCCCATATCACCCAAAAACTGGCAGCTATAAACCAACAATTGCCCTAGGTTTTCATGGCAATACATTGGTCCATGAGTTTAGGGCTAGGAGTTTCATTGTGGAAAGGAGGTACTGTTTTTAGATCTTTCATAAGGGTATGTCATATAGATTTGAAGGCTAGTGAAATACTATTCTCGGAAAGTTAGGAAGGTCATGTTATCGTGTCATTTTCTAAATCTCTTAAGCCTGACCAGGGCAGCAGGGATGGTCTGGAGAATATTCCAGATAGTCTATGGCACAAGGCGGAAAAAAACCTTGGACAGGGCACCAGTCCATCGCAGGGTGAACCACTCACCACACACTAAACACACACTTGAGTTTCCAGTTCACCTAACCTGCATGTCTTTGGGTGGTAGGAGGAAACTGGAGCACCCATAGGAAACCCACATAGACACTGAAAGAGCATGCAGACTACATGGGGAGGATCCGGGATGTGAACCCTGGTCTCCTGGTTGTGAGACAGCCATGCTACCACAGTATTACCATGCCATCATCATCAACAATCCTTCAGTATAAAATAAAACAACCATCATTAAGAAAATAATGGAAAAACACAGGCTGTATTTGATCTAGTGCTCATTTAAAAAGTCTATAACAACACATGAAATTAAAGTGAATAAATACTGGCATGGTGCAGGATTAAAATAATGAAAAATATTAGCGGTACATCTTAACAAAACAAGGCTTTCAGAAAAAAAGAATATACATCTCTGGATTTCCAATACTGCAGACATGCTAGCAACCCTCCTAAAGGGAAACAAAAATTCAGACATACAATATATTTTCTTCTCACAAACATATGTAATTTACATTTTCTTATTTATTTCTGAATGAGAAAACCTTACAAGGAGCATAATAAAACATAAATTAATTGTCTAACACAGATTATGTTTTTTATGGAACAAAATATGCACATAGATCGAGTGACTTAGTTTAAACTGGTTTCAGATCTCAGGTTAATTTCATACTTCTGAAGAGTAAGGCTGCTATGGAACCTGCTTATGTCAGACATTTTATAGTATGAAACAACAAAATGTTAAAAAGTATTTAATTCTAGAATGCAAATCAAAGTGCATGGAGATGTTTAAGGGCCTCTGCTTTGGTAAATGTTTGTCCACTTTCATTGGTCATTTGAAAAAACATGTTTATTATGGTAGTGCTATCTGTATTCACCTCAGCTACAGCCAGTTATAGAAGTCAGATACTGAGATTTTAAGATCCCAGCACCACTGGAGAGGATCTCCAATGTCTCCATTTACATTCAGTCCTCCCAAATACAATAGGTGAGTCAAATCAGTTGCATAGTTGGGAAAGGGAAAATAATTAGAATTCTACAGCAGAGCCATTGAAAACTGCAGAAGGGCAGGACTATCAAAGAGACTATCACTTGTTCAGCACAAGAGAAGAGTTTAAAGCTTTCAGCAGGCACATTCCATTAACCTCCTTAATGTGCATTTTGAAATTACTAAACAAAAAACTGGTAATGGAAACACATGAATTTTGAAAAAAATCTTAAAATTTGCAAAAAATTTTATACACTCACTTGAGGTGGTTTTTCAGGAGATTTGATGAAGCAATAATTTGCAAAACTGCAATAGACACACTTTTTTCTCATGTAGGTTACATGACATGATGTAAATTTTCAAATACCTGTGCCAATGTGATATGGCGAATACAACTGCATCGTGAGCACTACCAGGTAACCTAAAACAAAAATCCCTGATCATTAAACTTTTGCCAACGACTGCCTGCAGAACAAGAGATATCCAGCCTTTCCTGTTAACATAATCTCAATTTCCATCTCGAATGGGGATATGTGAACCGACGATTGCAACATACTGTACACATGAGGTATTTTATGTACCTCATAATTGCACTGAGAAATCTTGCATGCCTCTTCCACATCAGATAAAGTGATGTATTGCCTTATTAGTTTGGAGCATATGGCCTGACACACTGCACATACACACCTGTGAATGGTGGTTTTGCTCACACCAAAAGTCTCGGCATCAACATTGTACTTTACACAGATAGCCAGTTAATAAAGCACAATGACTATATGCTTCTCGGACGGGACTAGCTCCCTCATGTATGCTAAAGCAGGGGCACATGATAGCCTATTGTGCTGCATAATTTCATGAATGTTGAGCTGCTCATCTTAAAATTTTTTACCCCCATCTTTTCAGTAAAATCACTGTAGATGATTTTTAAGTATAGAGACTTTGCCTTACCTTTGTTTTATTTACTCGCTTTTGACACCTCTGATTAAAAATGAACACGGCGATTGTAGACGCAATTGAAATAACAGAACCAACACCCATCATATCAGTCGCCATTTTTAATTTCAGGTGATAAAACAAACTTCATCCGCATAAAATCACTCAGTGAAAACACAGGCAATTTATATTTGTGCTTTGTCAATTTTTCAGAAGTGTCGCTTCTATTTTGTGCACACCTGCAATGGAAATGCAGCAATTGATAGGATGTATGACTAAGCTGGATAACATTTATTGTACCAGACTTTTCTAAACAGACAAGCATGGCTATGTCACTGCCAGTGTCATTCTGAACTAATGTCTTTTTTTCTAGTTTTTATTTAACTAAGGAGGGATTAACACCAACATGCAAATGTTATTCTGTGCAATTGAAGGACACCTGAGGTTGAGGGACATTAGAAGTTATGTGGCTTCTAAACAGCAATTTTATAATTATTCCTTAATTATGAATCAGCTTCTCACATGAAAAACTTGTTTCTTTTGTATGTTCAATAAATATGCACCACACGGTTATGCTGAAAATAAGCACACACAATACAATGTGTGCAAAAAAATAAAAAAAACTCTTAAATTTCACATGATTCTTCCCAGCTTTTTAGCCTGAGGACCTTTATTTACTTTATTCAATGGTCATGTCACCCTCATTCATTTTAGTCATGATGTATTTTTTACATTCCTGTTTTTTCTGGGTGCTTAAAGGTACCAATCTGTCCCCTAGCCAAGAGAATGTTTAAAAAAAAGGACAACAGTACTTGTTACTTGTATAACATCCAAATACATCACAACAGACATTTTTATTATTAAGACCTGAGAGGAAGGAAGCATTTACATACAAATTTTATTTGATAGAACTTAAGCAGAAGAGGATAAGGACTGTATAAAATAAAAGGTAAATTTGTAGCTTGTGGACAGACATGAAATTCGTAAAAACAAAATCATAGTCAAGAACAAACAGGATGAGCCACATGTCTTCATACTATTTTGAGTTTCTCTGCTCTAAATATAAAATTAAATCTACCACAAAGTTTGTTTACAGAAAAGATCCAACACTAAATACACAATGCTGTGCCCTTCTGTCTGTCTATCTATCTGTCAGTTAGATAGTTAGATAGACAGTTTTTGACTGTCATTTTGCTGTCTTCAAATTATATTACTGAATTACTCCCTATTATGGATACTTTAAACTCCACACAATCATTAGGCATATTTGTGATTTTTCTTATTTTTTAATCCAAAATATGTTTAGCTTGTTATAAAATGACACATCTTAATTGAAAATTACTTACAGGCTGGGGGCATTTTAAATATTTCCAGAAAAATCTGTGGCCCTTTAACAGACTGGAGAAGAGAAGAAAAGAGGTGAGAAAGTTCACATACTGGTACTAAAAATATGTCGCCTAATTGGTTGATTGTTGGACAAAGGACTGCAAAAACTATAAAATAAAAAATAAATTCTAAGAGGGTTAACAGCTTGCTAGAGGATGAGGAATGGAACACCTGAAGAAAAGACACTGACTTTTTTTTGCTATTAACTAAGAAATAAGTTCATGATTCAACAGTGTTTACTATTTTTTTTATCTTTTAAAGAGGTGCAGCAGGATGACATTACTATAAAAATGTATAAATACATGTGTGAGCATCCTGTGCTAGATACAATAAGAAATCTGTGTTTTTGAATTTTCACTGTCAGGTTTCAATTACATTTAAGTTGTGTGCTCAAAGATGTTCACATCGTGCTTTAGATAACAGAAGATGGACGAAGAGGCGATGTATGTGTTTTATTGTAGCATCATTTGAAACATCACAATTCTATAAAGAGTGTCACAATTAAGATGACTGTCATATTCTCTAGAACATACCTAGACAGATCTTCTTTAATGAGCTCTTATTTTTTAATGTCTGAACTTAACACCCACATTTCTCTGCATTTCAGAAGAAACAATAGGTCCAAGCTCAGATTTTACCACCAGTTGCATGGCAACAAATTAACAAAAAAACAATAGATGCAGAGTTTATTTTGGGGAAAAATGCAATCGCACCTTTGCAGCACAGCTCACAATGATTTCATAAAAGGTTGCTTTTCATTCTCAGATGGCCTCTTTCCCAGGGTGATCAGTCATGGCTATAAACACCGTAGTCTTTTTAATTTTGAAATTGTAAAAGGATTAAAAAGCTCAAGGTTAAAAGTTATACCAATCCCAAATTTGTACATACAGACTGTGGCTTAAAATACATATTCTGTGCATTAAAATTTGCAAACTTAAGATAGATTACTTAATAATACTCTGTTTTGTTACAGATCATATCTGCCAATAAGGAATAAGAAAGAAAAATAACAAAAATCTGCTTTGTGAACTTTGTTGCAATAGTGGCTAGTATAAAAGAATTATATGTGAAACAAAATCAGCAATTGGATTAACAATAAAGGAAGGCATGTCTCTGACTTCAAAATGTAATAAAAAGAACACATGTTATTTCATTATATTCCCATATGCTTCATGATATTGACTGTAGTGTGTGTGAAATCTACTGCAGTACCTGAGGCAGACCTACTATATATATAGTTTCACAGAAAAGAAATTGTCATTTGAGTTTTTAATCATACAACAAAATGACATGAGCCCCCAGATATGTATTTGTCAGAACAAATTAATTGCATTGCATTGTATTGACTGTTATGTGTAAAGAAAATAAGAAATAGTGTTTCCTTACATGCCTAAGCTTACTCTTTTTCTTTTTTATCACTAATGTGACCATTTTAAAACAAACACATTAATTAAATTAAATTCCCTTTATGAAGGGAATTAGTACAGTGGAACAAGACTTATTTTAAAATGAGTTTACCAAGAACACAGGGACACAGTTGGAAACTTGTTAAGGGTAAATTTCACACAAACATTAGGAAGTTTTTCTTTACATAAAGAACCATAGACAGTTGGAATGGTAGCGTGGTAGACAGTAAAACTTTAGAAACTTTCAAAACTAGACTTGAAGTTTTTTAGTAGAATTAAGTAGATAGAACTGGCGAGGCTTGTTGGGCTGAATGGCCTGTTCTTGTCTAGATTGCTCTAATATTCTAAAAATTAAATTGAATCTTAGTTTCAGGAATAAAATGCAGTAAATTATACAAAACCAAGGTTTGTTACAATATCATTTTCAGAAAGCCAAACAAATAGTCCTCTAACAGAGGTTCACTATGTATAGCTATACTCATAATATACGAGGGGGGACCCAAAAATAACTGGAAATATTTTTAAAACGTGTTTAATTTAATTTTCTCTACAAACTACAATTAGTCTCCTTCAAAGTACTCTCCATTGGCAGAAATACACTTATCTAACCGTTTGTTCCATTGTTCGAAACATTTTTTAAATTCGTCTGAAGTAATGCCCATTAATGCTCTAGTCGTTTCTTGTTTTACCTCTTTGACATCAGCAAAACGCTTTCCTTTCAAGTCTTTTTTCATCCGAGGGAACAAAAAGAAATCACACGGAGCTAAATCCGTTAAGTAGGGTGGGTGGTTCAGGGTTGTCACACTGTTTCAATAACAATAGTTTCTGCAACACTTTTTTCAAGAAGAAGACAAAATTTCACTGCCGCGCATTGCTCACGATAATCGGCCATCGTAAAAAAACAACGCACAAAACTACTTTTACAAAATTCACTGAACACTAGCACAACCTTCCAGACTGATGACACTTGGCAGACTGACTTGTGAGGAGTGTAACTAGATCACCCTAGCGGCCCAACCACGTACTACAAGTACCTACCTAACAACAACAAAATTCTGGTTATTTTTGGGTCCCCCCTAGTAGTTTGTAGTTTAAAAAAGGCTATGGGATGGGTGCCATAGCAGCATGTTGTGTGACTGTAAGAATCTCTTACATATAAGATTATCCATTATGGTACTGGAATAGGCTCTCTCCCTATTGTGGAATCAAATGTCAGTTTGTTATAACATCCCTATAATATATAGCTAAAGAGTAAAAAAAACTTTGAAACATTCTTTGAATGCATGCAAATTAACACCAAACAAAATACTTATAAGGTGTGGAAAGCAGATTTGCACTTGATGCTGTTGATATAGAAGGGGTCCAGTACATTCTTAGTACTTTAAGACAATTACTTGCATTTAAATTGTAAAAATTCAAACAAACTATGCAATGATTGAAGAATTTGAAATTTAAAGTAACTTTAAAGGACTTTAATGAACAAAGAGTTTAATTTAAATAAAACTGCATTTTATTGCACAAAAAGAGACATCAAACAAACCATTGACAGCAACTATTTTCTATTGCAAATATGAAATTTCCATCTCATTATCAGACCTACTTAATCCAATTCAGGGTCATGGCAGAACTTAGAGTATCCTAGCAGTGTTGGGCACAAGGAAGGAAAGAGCATATGGTGCCAGCCCATCACAGGCCTACGGATGCACACACCTTGAGAGGCCAATCTAGAATCGTCAATAAACCTAACATACATGCTTCTGGGAGTACTGGAGGAAAACAGAATACCAGGAGGAAAACCCACACATACATTGAGTGATCATGCAGGCTATTCGTTGACAACATCTGCCATTCAAACCCAGAAAGCTGGACCTATGAGGTGACATTGCTTCATGGTATCTGAATTTTTAAATATTTCTTTCAAATTACAGTTGCTGAAAGGAACTTTTTTGACAACAGAATAAATAATTAACCAATGACAAACTAATTTATATTATAACAAGTAATTACGAAAAACAAGCACGTAAAGAAAATTGTCTTAGAAACTGAGAGGTGATAAGCAAGAATGTTGTAGCATAATGAAAAGCAGATACAGTACATAAGGAGGGTCTCTGAGGCGCTGTATTCAGGGTATAATTAACAGCTTATCAGGTAGCTAGCACTTCAAGTTAGAGATTGTGATGGCAATGGGCACCAAACTATAACTCCAGTTTCCGCTTTTGTAAAAGTTAGTTGGTTAGTTGTATGAATGCCACTCTAAAGGGTTAGCTTGTCCAGTGATGAAGGGACTTGCTTTCTGTCTAGAAAAAACATCTCTGGAGTGCTGCAGTAATGGATGTGTTGAGAAATCAGAATACCTGAAAGAGCTGGTTGGCCACCATGGACATGATGTTGTTTTGTAAATTCATTCATTTTCTAAACTTACTTTCTTCAGTCCTGCCTCATTCAGGACCAGTATAGGAGATATGCCTTGTTAAGTCCATGTTTTTTTCATGAGTTCTCACACACACCACCAACCTTCTTAGTTCACAGTTTTTGCACTGTGTTAACTGCTGATGACCAGTTACAAACCCACAACCTTCCTGATTGTAACGGCCCATGAAAAAACCTCCTTGAGGTGGTAAACTAAAGGAATAACTCTGTTATCTCTACACATGAAAACAGGCTGTAAACAGAACAATGCCTGGTGATGTCAGACAGGCTATCTTTCTCAATTTGAGCTCACACGTCTTTAGTCATCTCCAAAACAACACCACATACCAATAAAGAGTTATTGATTAATCTTAGCTGCAGATCTCCTCACGTGGTGACCAGGCCCAGGAGCTGTAAGACTGTGAAGTAGAACAAAGGAGTACTTAGTATTGTTTTTCTGTTCCTTTCTTTGTAATTACGTTGTTGCATATTTAAAATTAAAATCTGCTTATTTTGTGTAGTCAGAATACTAGCAAATGCTTCCTCTAATTCATGGTTGGGGCTCAATATGATGTTGTCTCCAGTCCAACAAGCAATAAATTATAGGTTCCTTCTTTATTAATATTAAGGGTGATACTTTTCAAATGCAATTACAAAACAACAAAGAATAATAAATATCAGTTGCCACTTTTTCAAGTGCACTTATTCTATTTAAAGTAGGCAGATATGGCTGTATTTCAAAAGAAAATGTTAGGCTCTCAACAGTCAATAGTCACTTTTCTTCATTTCCCTGCATCTATATAGAGTACATATGAAATGCACTTCTGAATAGCAACCACATTTTTGTTGCTTAATGTAAACTGAGACGTGATTTGGAACAGTTTTCAGAGAACAAATGGCTTAGAGAGTGTGTGTGTAGAACTTTTGTTTTGAAGAACTTTTTTTTTTTTATTTCTGTTTGTATGTTGTCCACAGTTGCACACAATTACAAAAGAAATGTTCTATTTTAATTCTTAGTTGGGTTTGAATGTGTCAAACAGTGAGGAACAGTAAGGTTCAGATCCCAATAAATAAATATGTCATTAGCACACTAACACATGTAATTTGTTTATTTTTTGATAATCAAATAATGCATTGCACTTGTCCATCTAGTGTGGCATAATGGTTAAGGCTTTGGACTTCACTGAGTAAGCAAGTCACTTCATCTGCTTGTGTTCCAATTGGAAAACAAAAATAAAAAAATATGATCAATTGTATCTCTGATGTTACAAGTTGCCTTGGATAAAGATGTCAACCAAGTTTCCATAAATTGTAGGATTTTAAGCAGGACAGGTGACATTACATAAGGGCCCATAATTCCTTTTATCTGTGAACGTTTTCCAGTGGGTGCAGTGCTTTTATAAATTCAAAAACCTAAAATCCATATGTGTGGTAGGGCGTCACACATGGTGGTGTTTGTTGGACTCCTGCTTTATTCCTTCTAAGAATATTTTATGTAGAACCCTGTATGCCTTTTTACAGATCATAGGTCCTAGTTGGACTGCAGGCTGTTGTGCCTTTGGTGTGGAGTTTACATATCCTTCAGGCATCTGTGTTTCAGCAGCGAGACCCTGTATCCTCCCAAAAGTCCAAAACATTTACTAATAATTGGGGACACTTACACTGGGCAGATTTATTCTAGCACACTTTTAAGATGTATATGTTAATGAATGAAGAGAAACTGGGAAACAACCCAAATGGTGTATGGCAAGAAACTTCAAACTCCATAAAACCAATGATCCAGCTGGCAACTGGACCCTGGTCTGCTCTGAGGCAGCACCATGAATCATTGATTGAAGATGTAATGTGTCTATTTCATTTAGCTTAACTTTCTAATTATATTTTTTTGATAATTTTAAAAGGTTACACAATCTGTCTATCTATCTTGCAAAAAAATTACACGTAGTATAATATATACAGTGCGCCCTGTGTTGGCTGGGTTGTCTCCAGCAGACCCCCATGACTCTGTAGTTAGGTTATAGCGGGTTGGATAATGGATGGATGGATAATATATACAAACATTCTGTTGCAAAAAAAACTAAAATATTGTTACAGTGAATATATGCTGTATTTAATCACATTTTTTGCAAAGAAATTCTCAGACATCTCTAGTTTATTTACAGTATTATTTTCAATTGTTATTTCGTATTTTACAAGCAGGTGTATCTGCTCTGTACATTAAAAAAAAATATTTACTATACTAATAAAAATGCGTGTCAAGAGTAGTGTGAGACCATTTGAGACATTCCCCAACGCAATGACACGAAGAAGCACAATTGCCTCTTTTGAGACCTTCCCCAGCGGGACGACACACAGAAGCATGACTGCCACGTCTGTTGAGGGTTGCTTGTCTGTCGCAGTGCCATAGAACCAACTACAAGCTGACCACTGCCACATGCAAAGCACCAGTCGCCTGATGGGTGATGCAGGGAACATTTTAACATGGCCACTGACCTAGGCCTGACCCTGACTGTTTGCTGTGTCTGTGTATAGTAGAATGGTAGATCCCGCTACAATAAATAACCTTGCTGTTCTTGCTTCGCGTTGAATAAAGGTAGTTTTGCTAAAGTACTGAGACTCAGCCTCGTCTTTGGGGTGCAACACACTGACTCATGTGTCATAGTAGACTTTTCCTACTTGTATCACAGTCCTTGCTGTTTAAAAAGATAGTCTTGCCTTATAGGCTAAACATAATGCATTCAATAAAAGTTATTTTAAATTGTAGATGAAAGATTGAAAATATATGTAACACCAAGACACTTAACATTTCCAATCAGTTTACAAATTATGACATGAAATATTTTATTTAGGAAAAAAAATTCCAAATTGTAGGAATTATTCTTTATTTAAATTATTGCAGTTGCAGCTAAATGATTGCATGTATTCAGAGGCACATTTTGTGCCTGCACCTTAGTAATTTAAATTGTGTCCACTAAAGTTACTCATTAGCATACATATGTGTTGAAACCCATTTCTGTTACCCTTTGAGGTTGATTGGAATTTTTCAGTCGAGAATGTGATATAATTTTTTCTGCATTTAGATGGCTAAGACATTTGAATTACTGATTTCTTTAATAACAAAGTTTGACTTTCCGCTAATGGATACTTTGATTGTTTGGTATCACTATTTTATATTTTTGTTATTCACAAAGAATTGCAGGATCACCTTTGATCATAGAGTATTGCATACATATGAATGTATATTTTTCAAAAAAGACAGAGTGCTCTTATACTGACCTTCTGTTATCATAATAATAGTAAACATAAATAATAGTTCAAAAAGGGCATATTTATTTCCAAAATTAACAAAGAAGACTTTAAAATGAAGGAAGAACACATACACTACATAAAGAGTAAAACAATAAAACTGCAAGCTCTCTGAGCTTAATTTCAAAGCTCTCTACCTAGTAGGATGGCTAACTAAGTAGGTTGCTCAGACTCTAAACTGAAAGTGTGGTATGATTTGAGGAGGCTTTTAATGCAATATTTCAGATTATGTGTGATCAAACATAGAATTACTACAAAGGTAAGTGGTGTATGTATTAAAAACCAATGCCCTCTGGTGGCTGCTGAAAAAAACAAACAGAAAAAAAATATCATTGAACCCTCTTTAGCACTTGAAGGACCTTTGTATTTTAGGCAGCCTTTGGGCTCACAATTTCATGTCTTTGTCTTAGTGACTGTGGTATGCAGTCAATTAGGCAGGAGGGAGAAACTGGCCTACTCTTAGTCTTGACTTTTAACTTGGTAAACTGGCCTTGTTTTTCTGTGTCAGTTACCATTAGCTTCCCTCTTTTGGTTAGAAACATAATCATTCTATTGCAAAAACCAAAAATATGGCTACAGCGAATGTATAGTTAATCATATTTTTGCTAAGAAATTCTAAAACATCTCTTTTGGCCAGGGACCTTGCATCATTCTGCACATTCTTCTAGGCTTCTTTGTCATCTTTGGTGCACATTTAGCACACATTCAAGCATTCAGGTAGAATGTGGAATGCTGGCTCCTTCCTCTCAGGTAGTGGTGATCGTTCTCTCACCCTTACTCTCTTTTAGGGCCTCACCTGTTGTGTGATCCCCTTTTGCCTGGCAACCTCTTAGCTATCAATAAACACATCACAGTGTACTATATAATATTTTATTATCATGGTTGTTATGTTGGCTATCTATAAGATTTTTTAGCTGTTGATAAAATATCTCCAAACCCTACAAATCTATTTGGATCTTTTCTTTTTCTCTTGAACAGAGGAAAACATTTTGTTTTGTATATGCATTTTTTTTTTAATTTTATTGATTTTATTGTAATCATTCCATACAAATCAATCAATTTTAACAAAAATAGGACTGAAAAAAAGGATGTTCTTGAGAGTAACAATTTTATGGAGTACAACCTCAATAAGGTTGCACTATATCTCTTGTTTACTAAATGTTTTTAGTGTTATCTGTGTTTACAAAAATATAACGAAGTAATCCTTCTTTCACTAAACTTTATTGCCCTTTATAATTATCTGTACTGAGTTAATGTGTGCTTTAGAAACTACAGGGTTTAATTCTGGCCTTTGCCCTTAACAAATATTGTAAAATGTTACTGTATTACATATTAAGCATCCTGAGTTATTTTGAGGAGTGTTACAAGTGGGGGTGGGCATATTAAGGTCCTGTGTGCCACCAGTACACTTCTATCAAACTCTATTTTCTACAGAATAATTCTGTTTAATAAACCAGGTATTAGTGTTTTTAACATAGTTTGCAATTACAAACCTACTATTATTACTTTTAGACCAATCATATCTAATTAGAGTGGAGAAACACATGCTGAAAGGTTTGCTTTTGTGAAAAGCTACTATAGATTGTCTGAAATATGCAAATGTGAATTAAACTTACAATTCAGTGTGCTTTGATAGTTCATCCTGGTGACAACCTATGAACATGGTAGTATATAAGAATGGCAAACTCCTATGATCCAAGTACCTGTGCAAGGACAAAGAGTTGGCCAGAACAGAACCCATATTAATCCTATCAGGTATCAGTTGGGGTCTCTTCCTAGCTTGGGTTTTCACCAGGGAGGCTGAGGAGTGTGATCCCTTGGTAATACAGGGAGGGGCTTAAAGATCTCCCATATTTCAAGGGAGAACTGTGCGGGCTGTAGTTGGGGTAGAGAGGTGGGGTAGGTCTCAATCGGTAGGTTAGGCTCCACCGTCTTCAGTACCCATCATGAGTTGGACCAGTGAACATTGGGGCATTGTTGTTCAAACATATTATGAGAATAACTGTTCTGTGATAGCATTCCGTACACGCTTTGTGCTCGGTCGAAATGCATCTGTACCAGATCGGAAAATGATTTTGCTAAGGATTTCTAACCTTTGGGCAATTGGGTCCACACTGAAAAGAAAATCACATGCCAGACCTAGGTCAGAACATGTGTGGTTTCAATAGGATGCGGCCACATCTAACACAGCACGACATTCGCTCAGAGTGTTGAGGGAAATGTTCCCTGGGCATTTGATCTCTTTAAGGGGAGACGTGAGGTGGCTGGTACTCTCACCAAATTTAAGCCCATGTGACGTTTTTCTTTGGGGATACCTAAAGAAAAAGTTTTTCAAAAATCGTCCTCGATTTCTTGAGGATTTGAAGGAAAGGATTAGACAGGAAAGCTACGCCATACTGCCTGAGATGACCCAGAGAGTGATGGAGAACTTCCGGGAACATCTTCAGGAATGTATTGCCAACGACGGTCGCCATTTGTCTGATTTGATTTTTAAAACCCATTAAAGCTGTTTTTTATGTACTTTTCAGAAATATCTTGCCTGAAGAAGGGGCCTGAGTTGCCTCGAAAGCTTGCATATTGTAATCTTTTTAGTTAGCCAATAAAAGGTGTAATTTTGCTTGGCTTTTCTCTAAATTCATAATGGCTAACACGATACAACACCCTAGTACTACATTGTACAGAGAAAGAGAACCCAAACCTTTCCTTAATGAATGCCTTTGTCCAATTCTAGATTCAGTTTAAAAAAAAAACAATTAATAGGACTTTTTATGAACATAACAAAGCATAAAATGACATCCACAAACCTTCCTAATTAATTATTTAGACTAAGAATGTAAAAAGGACAAATTTCTGAATTCAATGTTCTTGTTACTAACTACTGTCCTTTTTTACTATCTTTTTGCCTCTTTTCTTTGGTGACTATCCCCAGCCTTTTTGTAGTAATAAACCAAGTCTGATTCTCATGATCTTTATATTTTGCTGTTCTTATTTTATATTGTAATAAGGAGTTACTCATCACTTTGAAAATGCAATAAAGGGAAACTAAAGCACAAAATGAATACAGGCAAGTGAAGGATATCAAAAAAATATTAAATCTGACATTCCAGAAGATAGTACTGGATTTGATTTTTGGTGTAAGCTTACTAGAGAGCACAGTTTTTTTCAATTTTCTTTAATCAAGGAAGCTTTATTTCAAATACACTTTTGAGAAGGCACCTTTTAGATCCACAATAGACCAAATCCAAAAAGTCATAGTGCTGCACAGAAACCAATTATTTTTTTTATAGCAACCTTCCAAAATCAAAAATAAGAATGACTTTTTTTTGAGTGTGTATTAAAAATATATCAGTATTCGTGGCAAATGTTTTGAAAAGGATTTTTTCCCCAAACACTGACCACTTCTGAACATAAAGCTTCGATGAAAAACTGCTTGGTCTTGTGTATTGTTTATACTTTAGGATGAACAGATATTTAAAATGTGTAATGCTATAGAAGAAGGATAATCAAATTAATACATTGCATATTTAACAAGGATCAAGTTGTCATGCATGGGTATTACTCAAATAATGGTTTAGCAGTGCGATGACATGAGGCGGCTTAAAACTGAATTTTTCCAGACTGGTATGTAAACCAGGGTAATGCAGAAAATGACTCTAATTGTTTAAATAGAAAAATAAAAAAAGAAAGCACTGGTTATTATTGGTTTATTTTATGTACACAACATATACTGTAGGTAATGATAACAGTATAAACATTTAAACAACTATACAGTTGCAGACTGCCAGAAAAATAAATCATTTGTGTGCGTATTTTGGTTTTACAACAGAGCTAATGATAATGAATTTAAAGAGTGCTTGGAGTATATATCGATAGTTTTTTCAGACTATTGATTTCTTGTTCTTTGTAGAATAATATTTGAAAATACTGTCAAATTTTTAATTTGTATTGACAAAGTTTTTATTAACATTCATCCATTATCCAACCCGCTATATCCTAACACAGGGTCGCGGGGGTTTGCTGGAGCCAATCCCAGCCTACACAGGCTGCAAGGCAGGAAACAAACCCTGGGAAGGCTGCCAGCCCACTGCAGGGCACGCACACACACACACCAAGCACACAGTCCACCTAACCTGCATGTCTTTGGACTGTGGAAGGAAACCAGAGTACCCGGAGGAAACCCGCACAGACACGGGGAGAACATGCAAACTCCTTTTATTAACATTTCTAGCTGAAAGTTTTAGAACACCTCAGTTTTTCCAGTTTTCTTCAAATTTAATCAGTTATAATGCAATGAATGACCAAAAATGGTGAAAACATAAGCAGTAAACTGCCAGAGGTTTAAAGTTAAAGTTTAGGTTAGCAAAAACTGAAAAAAAGGAAATGTCAAAATATTACAAATGGGTCTCCTTCAGGGACCAACTAATAAGTTACAACCTACAGATGTTCTGCGGCAATTAAAGTAGATTTGTCCAAGTTGAAGCAAACAGTTTGCACAGGTGTCTTAATTTCTGTTGACTACTTAAAAATCCTTGGTCTGTCTTAAGGCAGATTTAAAAAAGTCTGTGTTAATACACCCTCTGAAGTACTACTTAGACAATATTCCAGTGATAATGGCAAGAAATGAGCGATTAACAAATGAAATGAGACAGAGCATTATTACCCTTAGTAGTATAGGCCTTTCATTTAGAGAAATTGCAAAAACAATCAAAGTGTCAGGGAGGATGACAGTGTCTTACACAATGCAAAGACAACTGGGAACCAGAAGAAACTGTGATAGGAAGAGATCTGGCAGGCCAATCAAAAGTTAAGTTCCTGAGGGTCGCCAGCGTGTGTGATCAGCACCTCACAGCACAACAGTTTCAAGCACGATGTAACAGTGGTTGAAAAAAACAAGTTTCAGATTTTGCTTTGATGAGGAGACTTTGTGCTGCAGGTTTGACAGTAAGAAAGCCATTCCTTAAAGGACAAAATAGGGCTTTAAAATATATGGTTGTAGACTACTGCAGACTGGAAGAAAGTCTTATGAAATAAACTCTGAAATCTTCAGTTTGTCACGCAGTGTGTTTGTACACTGTTGAGTTGGTGACAGGATGGCTCCTCAGTGTGTGACACCAGCTGTCATACATGGAAGAGGAAGTGGGATGGGCTGGAGGCAGAGTTGGTGACTTGCCCAGAGTGACTGGCATTCTGAATTGAAAGGGTTAACACAGTTTGGCTGTTACATCAGCAAAAGATGGCTACTTTGATAAATCAAAAATTTGAATAAAAGTTTGTACACTAAATGATTCCTTGGAGTTATTTTTATTTGACATTGTTTATTTGTTCTATGCCTTGATTTCATGAAACATTAAGACAATAAACTGCAAGCATTTCTACAAAAACATTTGACTAGTACTGTAAATTGCCTAGGAGGGCTCAGCTGGGATTTTGTTGTATTGGAGCTCATTTTTGTTAATTACATTGACAACAGCAACCAGCCCAACCACTAGGTTAAGACACTCAATTTTTCTGCTAGGCAGTGTTGCTGGGAAATATTGATAAAGTCTTAAGAGAGACTGGCTTTAGGGAGGTAAGCAATTCTCCATTCCTCTAATACAATACAGTACAATTTATTTTTTGTATAGCCCAAAATCACACAAGAAGTGCAGCAATGGGCTTTAACAGGCCCTGCCTCTTGACAGCCCCCCAGCCTTGACTCTCTAAGAAGACAGGAAAAAAATCCCCCCAAAAAAAGCCTTGTAGGGAAAAAATGGAAAAAACCTTGGGAAAGGCAGTTCAAAGAGAGACCCCCTTCCAAGTAGGTTGGGCATGCAGTGGGTGTCAAAAAGAAGGGGGTCAATACAATACAGTACAATACACAGAGCAATGCAAATCCTCAATACAGTATACAAATAAAAATTTTAGTAGTACGGAGTAGAATTTAACAGTAAATGATATCACATAACATGCATTGGATTTGTTTAGAGTCCTGGAGACCTCATTCATCAAGCTTCTTCTCCCATTTGGCCATTCCACAGCTGAAATAGCGCTATATTATTTTTTACATAAGCCTAAATTCAAACCTCAAACTGTTTTTGTTTCAGAACTCAGCAAAGTAGCTCCAGCTGTTGTTCTCAGAAACACAGGCAGTACAGATGTCCTCAGTTAACCATTTCTTTTTGTACTTGGTGATTACTCTGAACAACATAGAAAATATATTAGGAAAGAGCAAAATACACTAGACCAGTCTATTATATCTCCAAGCTAACGAACAGTCTTCAACATAATGATATAAAGGAAAGACTAGACTCCACTTCCTCTTCTCTGTTTGCTTCTTTAACACTGCCACTGAATTTGATGGTTTAAATCAGGGTTCTGAAATCCAGATCTGAAAGGTTCTCTTAGAAAGAGTCTACTTGTACAATTTCATGAACTTTAGATTTAATTCACTTCTTGCTCTCTAGTGCAGTGGTTCTCAACCTTTTTGGCCTTGTGGCCCAGTTTTATTTATTGTTCAGTGACGACCCTTTATTAACAGTAATTTTAATTTATACTAACCAACATTCTCCCCTGAATGGCACACATGAACAAATAACAGTAAATACCTAGTTAATACTAAAATGCAGTGCACATAATAGATGAAATACACACGGTACTCCCGCAAAAATAACTCGACACTTGGGTGTTTAAAATTACTATTTGTTTTTTTAATATATAATCTTGGCTTGTCTGATTTTCACCGGTTTGTCGAAATCAGGGGTAAGTGAAGAAAGTGTAGAGGGGAATATATTTTAGTTTACTGGCCACTGAACTCGTCCAAAATTTCAGTGCACATATCTATTGCAAAAGGCAAGATGTGCTGTTCTGCAATTGCGTGAGCCTTCTTATAATTGAAATGCAATGAGACAGTGCCCCAAGTACCCGCTGGCTTGTTGTATAAAAAAGATTTTTATGGAGCCTCAAGATTTTCACTTTTTCACTTAAAAGAGCTGAGCAATTAACTTTTTTAAATAGCATGCTTCGTTTACAAACATCTTTACAGCTAAAGGCTTCATGGTTTTGTTTGGTACTACCACAACACAGATAACAGAAAATGGCTGCTGCTCACCAAGTTTCACATTAAAGGTAAATCTGTACATCAGAAAATCTGGGTTTATGTTCTTTTAACATTCCTGTTTGCTTCAGATTTTTGGGATGAATCTTGTGAGGTTCATACAGATTGGAAGAGTTTGGAAAAGGTGCCATGTACATTGGCTTTCTTAACAAAGCATGCAGTATATAACACTTTTTATTGGCTCGTAACTGGACTTATGTCAGTGTGCAAGAGCAAAATGTCCCATTAACTGGGTACAGATTTGAAATCTGCCATCAGTAGTTTCCAAACCATTAAAGAAATTGCTAGATTTTTTTTATAACTTAAGCTGATGACCTATCTTGGAGTCCAGTGACCCACATTTGGGTTGTGACACACTTCTCTAGTGCATGCGCTTGGTTGTCCAGTCTCACATATTCAGACCAGTCAATCTTTAATTCCTACTTTTGAATTAACTTTTTGCTTAAGTGGACTGCTTGCTGTCCTGTATTTGTACGCAGAGTATGGATTTAAAAATTAATCAAGGTTAACATTATATGAATTATTACTGTGAATTTCCATAGATCAGTTTGCTGTTTTTCCTGTTATGTTCTTGGTGTGTGTGTGTGTGTGTATGTGTGTGTGCGTGCCCTGCGGTGGGCTGGCACCCTGCCCGGGGTTTGTATCCTGCCTTGCGTCCTGTGTTGGCTGAGATTGGCTCCAGCAGACCCCTGTGACCCTATAGTTAGGATATAGCGGGTTGGATAATGGATGGATGGATGTTCTACTCTTTTTGACACTATGTTCATGAGATCATTTTTATATTAATGGCCACCTGGGTTTTTTGCTTGATCGGCAGTTTCGGATCTCTAGAAACTTCAGTTTCAGACAAATAAAAGAGATGATGCAACAATCTGGTTATCCTCATATTAAGATATTTGTGAAAGACTTATGATTGCTTCATGCTTGTTTGGCTACTTGGATTCCTTTTTTTTATTTTTGCCAGCTCTTCACAATACTTTTTCCATCTCTCCTTTTAAGGGCATGTTTTTGTTTAGGCCTAACATATGGTATAAAAAAGTAAATTTTGTCATCTGCTTTTTAAGAGTAATATTACATTATACTTATTTTACCAAAATAACTAGTAATTTGCATTCAACCAGTGCATCTGTAACTTACAATTACACTGTTTCTGTAAAACTGATCCACTTTTTCAAAACTATTTAAATGCATTGAATTTTCCTAAAATTCATTCTAAAAATCAAAGCTTCATTCAGTTTGTCAGTTTTTTTGTTTTTTGTAAAAGACATACTGCAAGGACATTTTAAATCCTCATTGAAAATACTGAAGCTACCCATCTAGAAGTTAACTAAAACCTGAAATCCAGTGGAAGAAAGTAAAAGCAGCCCTTGATTTACAGACTGGTTGCAGTCAAAACCTTGCAGAAATATATTTTAATATAAAGAAAGAACATGCTCACTAAGTTTGTATTTACTGGTCATGTCACTAACAAAGATAGTCCACTGCAGATGCAATTGCATTGCCCAAAAGTACACAACATCTCAGATGCAAGATATATTAATTTTATTGTTGCTGTTTGTTTACCCAATGCTTTTATCCAAAGCAACTTGAATAGATACAAATGGAATAAAAATTTTCAGGTGAAGAAAAACTATTGCTTGATCCAGTGACTAAAGTAGTGGGACTCAGTCATTATATCATTCTGTCCGATGTAAATTGAACTGTTCCTGCAGTATCTTCAGAAACAATGTATTTTTTCATAATGGTCTATTGAAACAAGGATCAGACCCAGCTCTGTATAGATTCTGATAAGTATTATCATAATGATAATAGCAACAATAATGAAATAAGTATGTCTATCCCAAACAATTTCAAGTTATTTGTTAATGAGACCTTAGTCTAAACAATTACAAAAACTAATTAATTTCCAGTTTTTAAAAATATAATTCTTTCAAAAATACTGCTGGGAATATCTTTTCATTTTGGCACCACAAACACTGTGAAGAAAAACTGCTTCTGCTATGACTGTAGTTGGCTGCTGATAAATGGGTAACAAGTAGAAAATGGGTGAAAAGAAATGCAGAAGAGTACAGAAACATAAAGTTGGATATTTTAATTTTAGATTTCCCATAATGTGTTATTTAGAAAACTGCTTCTTTTTCTCTATTCCTTAATTTCACATTCTTTTCCACTTAAATGTAATTTCATGAATGAATGACTTGTTGTCTTCCTCTGTTTTCAGCACCATTAAGTGTTTGCTTAGGCAGCCTTTTGCATGCCATTTCTACTACAGAATAAAACACAGTAATAGTTAGCCAGCATTGAAGATAGAAACACTTTAGTGACTGGAATTTCTTTATCCTGAATCTGACTCTGCATAGGCATTGTTGATGTGGCTATGACATTGGGACTACAGCAGTCAGATTATCCAAAAAATAAGATTTGACTAGTCATATTAAAAGAAAGTATATTAAAATATATGTGAGCAGAGATTAAAGATTTGAGGTGCTAGATAGCACATACAAATACAAAAAGAAGAAAAAAAAAACTTCTGACTTGGTAAATGATACGAGCGCAGAGCTAATTCCATTTACTAGATATAGGAATGTGACAACTTTTCCTGTCAATTTGATCCATGTACACAAGTTAGGCAAAACTCAACATAAATATAACTGTCTTGTCACAAAGCCATGAAGATGAGGGCTGCCCAACATCACCTAATGTTTTACTGTTCCCATTAAACATCAGAGTACACCTTACTCTTAAAAAATACATTCAGATTATATCTAAATAGTGGCATTTGACTTGAAAGCCCTAATAGAGATAAGGACTAGAATAGTAGTTTTCAAAGTAGTGGCCACATCCTCCCAGGTTCTATTAGGGGTCTGCAACATTCTTGGCCTTTCTTGGTTTTGAGGATTGACTTCAAATTTCCTCACATAGTTTTTAAATAAGCATATCTATATTTATTAAAAATAATTTGGTAAACACATGGAAAATTAAAAAACACAGACCCACACACATACAAAAATAACAGTAATCCTTTAAAAAAAAATCCAAAATACAATATTGACCAATGTTTTGTAAATAAATCTCACTTTTAGCTGTTAGCTAGTAAGAGCTCAGTCATTTAACAATTTAAGTTTTAAAAAATGATGGCACTTAAAAACATTTCTGTTCTATTTGAGCTTGCCACAATCTATCCATATTCAGGATAGATCTATTGCATGTAGCTACTTAAACTGTTGAGGGTCTGTTTTTGAGTGACATTATGAGCCTATATCCCTCCAACAACAGTGTTATATGATATTTTTCGTTATAATTAGTCAATTCTTTCACCTATGTTTGTCCACATTTCTTTCTGTAAGCTAGCTATTAAAATGTTTTGTTGCAGACAAGTAAAATGTCAAAACCTTCAGTGAATGTAATGGCAGATAATCACTGGGTGCACTTTCACAGTCCAGTGCTCACTTATGTAATATTAATTTACTAGACATTTGGTTTTTGGGAGATGGCAGCAAAGACAGAAGAACCAGAAAACCCAATACATCAACTAACATGGTTCTCTGGAAGGATGCAACCACCCATTTTACCTACTCTATTTAACTATATTTTTATGAAAATATTCAGATTTGATTAATATTTAAGTAATTTTGTCTATGCTGCTGTCATAATGTCCTTTAAAATCAATAACAAACCAGCCCTGTACATAACTTGTAAGTATGTAATCAATACTTTGCATGTTATCCTATTTTATGTCAGATTCACTTTAATGCTTTGATCAGTACAAAGACATATACAAATAAGTAGTTTCTTGCACTGTCATAGAATAGTGGCTTCTTTTACTGAAATTTAAAATTATAACCAGTTATGTTATTTATATAAAATATTGATGTTCTGTTTCAAATGTGGCCAAAGTTATTTCAAAGCAACAGTATGTGTGATCTTACATAGATGGAAGGAAAGTTCAGAATAAATGCTGTATTCATAAAATGAGAAATGCTTAAAATAAACCTCCTTATTTTCACTTACTTCATAACATCTTCTGTTAATATGATAATTCAAAACATGCTTGATCAATCTTAGTATTATCTTACATTTACCAGAGATTTGTGTGTAGATTATGAGAGCTCTGACTCTACTTAAGACTAATATTCTTCATTATTTATACACATTCACACTGCCCTGGAAGCATTTTTAGATCTTGTCCCATTTTTGTATAGCCTAATATTTAGTTTATTGGAATGGTAAATCTTATTGGATGAGTTACCTTTTCCATCATAAATGGCTTGACTCCAAAACAAAGACAATCATGGACAATAACAGGTAAGGTAAGGTCAGGTTGGGGAGCATGCACTGGTACAGCACGTTGCTGCACTCACCACATGATGAAACAGCTCAGGATCCTGGTTGGCAACACCCCAGGCAGACACGCGGTTCAGTTCCACCCTCCGGAAATTACCCTCTATCTGCCGCAGCCAGGTGTTACGTGGGCAACCCTTGGCCTGGTCCAGCCTCTCAGGTCCTCAACAATGAGGATCCTACACGCTGGATCACCCTTGTGGAATCGCACCACATGGCAATAGTGCCGTTACTGACTCTCCCTCACAAAGCAGGTAATGTGCCTCATTTGGATCTCCGTGAGCAATTGCACATTCAACACAAAGTCAAACCACCCAAGAATTCTCTGAAGAGACACAGTACCGAAGGAGTCAAGTCTTCGTGTCAGGTCACTGGATAGCATCCATGTCTCGCAACCATATAGCAAGACAAGAAGCACCTGGACTCTAAAGACTTGGACCTTCGTCATTTTGCAAAAAGATCGGGAGTGCCAGTCTAAAACCTGAAACCTCACAATTTTGTATTCATTCCCCTAGACCAGTAAATTGTTGAACATCTTCTAGCTGCTGTAGAAGCCGCAGATATTTTTGAAAAAGTTTCTATTAGCTCTGTACATATGGATAAAATCATGCTTTAGATATGTCAGGTGCACATTGACTTTGGTGTAAAATGTCAAAGTCCAGTTCAACTCAGATACTGTATGTGGATGGGAAGTTCAAGGACACCTACTTAGTTCATTTTGATTTGGTGCACTGTCATTGTGACAGTCTGTTTTGGATCACTGTCCTTATGAGACATAACATTAATCTGGCAGATTGACAGCTTTTTATTTGGTAAGTCTCTGCATTGTTTCCCATTTGCCTTATCTTTTTGATTGTCCCTACTGTAGAAAGGCATTCTGATAACACAAGGGTACCAGCAGCATATTTCACCATACGGTATGTGTGGTGTAACCAAGCTGGTCCGCAGTGTTTGATTTTCACCACACCTATCAGTTAGCACTAAGGACAAAAGTGCCACTGTAATGTATAACTCATGCCTTTTCACCACATCTTTGCATTATCCTTTTATGAACCTTTGCAAAAAAATATTGCAACCAGGAATATGTGTTTTTCAACCCACCCTTTCAGACATTCTTGTGGAAAAACTTGGCAATTGGTATTGGACCTGCTGGACCTTCCCTTAGAAGTGTCCCTTTTATCCAGCATGGTTAAAGGGATAGCAAGATCATGCTAGTTTTAAAATTATTATTTTCTCCACAATTAACATATGGAGAAGATAGTGTTTCCATGAAGAAACAAGTCAGTTGAATTTAGGTCTTCAACAGAAAAACATGTCTTGAGTGTGTTTGTTTTGTATGCCTGTGATAAAAATATTCTAGACACAGTAAGTTGAGAACAGTCAGGTTGATTTTTACAAATTTTGTGACTTATACTTAATAGTCTTGGAGCTGATTGGATTTGTTTGACTGAATTCCACATTTTCAGTTTTTAACTTTTACAGTTCAGTGTTTTAAAGCTAAAAATCTGTTTAAAGCTAATACAAAAAAAAATTCCAACCACTAATCACAAAATTTGGCCTATTTATTAAGGACTTGACAGTGAGATTTTTGTACTTAACTTCAAAGCAAAACATGAGCTTTTAAACTTTAGCATTTTCAAATACAGTAGTAACAGAAGATAAAATCTTCAGAATTTCAGTGAATTTGGTACACACTTTTGGACAAAATTCAAATTTGTTTTGACAGTAATGCATCTTGCATATATTTTGTACATTCCCACTATATAATATATTCATGTTGTAAATATGAATATTTAATAGGTTGGCCACAACAGAATATTCCCCAGTGCTTCACAACTAATAACCAGCTGTTTGAATTCCTAACTTTTTTGTCTTTGTTTTTGAAGTTTTGTTTTTTTTTGTTGAAACTCTGCACAGTACTGAGGGATCTCACAAACAGAAAACCGGTATGTGTTACCATAAAACAAGCACTTCTCTATTTTCCCACACAGAAACAAACTGTTTTTTTTTTTCAGAAAATTATTAGATCAAAGCAAAGTTTAGTTGGTTTAGTTTACTAGCAGTAAAATAAACAATTTTTAATTTAATTTTGTTTCTTCAGAGATGAATTTTGCAAAATATCTTGTATAAATTGTTTTATTTTGATGTGGTGTGCAACATTCTGAAGAGCACTGTGGAAAAAATTCGAATTTAATTAGTTTCATATAGTATATTCAAAATTTGAGACAAAAAGTCCTACCGTTATTTTCCAGGCGCTGTAGAAGAATTCCTCTAAGAAAGTTTTATTGAAAAGTATATAATAAATTGAATAATTAAAACTATGCTTTTTCACATTTTAAATAAAAGGTAATGTGTGGAACTTTTTGCAACATTGTAACTAGCAGACTTTAATACAGATCATGTTCATAGCATATACCATAAATTTTCTTATAAACTCACTTTAAATGGGTGTGGCACTATTGAGCAATTCCCATATTTCAAACAACAACCTGACCAGTTCAGAGTGGAATTAAAGTTAAGTATCAGAAAATCTAAGGCAGTACAACCAGGAACAATGAAGTTTATGTGCACAATAATGACAGGGTCAATAACAACATCTGTACACCTTCATGGGCCTACCTAAACACAATGGACTCTTCCCATTCTCCTTCAATCTTCAAGCTTGTTCTCATTACTATTGTTCTAATTTTATTTATTTTGGTACTTTTAGAATGTTAAAAGCCAGATAGTCTAGATATCCTAGAGTTTTAGAGTTTAGTTTTCTACTGCTTCCTCAATACAGAAAGAGGTGGTATTGATGTGGCAAGGAATTGTGTGTATGGCCAGGAACAATTGTGTGATGGTTGAGGCAAAAGTGTTTTTTTAAGTAATGATCAAGTGATACAGGGAGCTTTTCGTCTGTTACTACAACATATAAGAAATGACGAAAGCTTGATAACCACTTAGTACTAAAATGTGAAACAATGCGTAAAGAAGAAAACAAAACAAATATAATATTTGGCAAACACAGGATAACAGGCTGAGAAAAGTTATCATTACAAAACTTTACATTTTCTGGAATGCTTTTCTTAACCACCTTTGTATGTTATACACACAATCATTTGAGAGCTGGACAGATGGGGCTGGTGTTATTCCATAGAAATTGCAACTGGAAAAAAAAAGCCTGACTTCATATAATCAGCCTGGACTGAAGTCTTACATCGCCTAAATAGCACTGGCAGGTAGTTCCACTCACAGTGATAAATGCTCACTCTGTGAGCTGCAACTAATTACAAACATTGGCAGGCTGAAGAAATCTGTTAATGAATTGAGACGGCATGTTCAAGCATGTATAAAGATGCCAACACCAGTTGGTGAAGCTTATTATCAAGTTTCAGTTGCTGTACATATTTTTACTTAGACTAAAAGAAGAGAAATACATTAAACATTGTTAATATTTATTACTAGACAGGGTATTGCATGTTTAATTCTTTTTTATGAATATAGCTGTTTCTAAAGAAAAATATGTAAACATTCTTTACACTAAATATTAATATTAAAAAATGTATTATGAACATTTGTTTTAAAGTAAACAGTTGCATACATACAGTATGCGGCTTAACTTTGCTATTGTTCATTACATTGACAATTAGCTCTTGTTAACTCAAACTTTGTATTATTTTTTAATAATCTGCTTTATAATAGCACACAGCTCTGGTTCTATGCATTCAATGTGCAGCTTATTATTAATAGGTGACATCTTACTATCAAATTGTGTGACAGTTTTATTCTGAAATTGCATCTTCTACTACAACAACAAAGCCTGTCATCAATCAGGGACCAGACCTGCTAATTCAGACTAAAAATAATTAAAATTGTTGTGGGGCTTGCTCCAAACAAATCAAATTAATGTTTCCTTTTTTAAATTTATGCTATTATAGGTTTGCAAGGTTAGAGCTAAACTGTACATTTTTGGGAACCGGTATACCTTGAGAAAATCCACATAAATAGAGGGAAAAGAGAGTTAGTGAACTGGGGAAAACCCAAGTACTCTAACAGAGCAAATTTTGTAAAAATGCATAACATTCTTTAAACCTGCTTAATCCAATTCAGACTTGCAGGGAGGGCACCACTGCTGGTTTAACCGAATTATTACATTTAGTTTTTAAGTTATATTTCAGATTATATGGATTAGCACTAGAATCCCTGAAGCCTACAAAAAAAACTCATAATCCCAGACCACCTTAAATCCCTTGCACCTCCCCATTATCATTGTTTATTAAATGCATCGATCAGCACAAGCAGCAAGCAGCCTGCTGTTCCATCCCCCGCCTTGATGGAGCTCAACTCGGGCAAAACGTTCTCCCAGCTCAAGCCAAGGCTCCTTATCTGCATGTGAGGTTCCTGGAGTTGTATAGGTAAAATAATACAGTATATAGTTATTTGGAATACATGTATTTCATGTGTGTTCCATGCCTACAAAGATCTGGGTAAGTGTAGGATGAAAGGAAATGTGAGGCACGAAATGCTAAACACAGACCTAAAGCAGAAAATTTTTCCATTATACTAATAATGACATGCCTTGGAGTACAGGCAAGATCGAAAAAAAAAACATTGTTCAAATAACAACTCATGTTCAAATGGTATAGCGTTTTCAAATAGTGACGTTTTCATGTATGAATGTGTGCGTGTATGCATGAGAGATGCAGGGGAAGATTTGATCTCATTCAAGTGGTTACTGGAATATAAAATAAACACTTTTGCAAAGGTATAACGAAACAAGTGTGCTTTTATTCAAGAATAAAAAAGAATAACAAAGAATTCAAGTGACAACAAGATATCACGACATGATTCACCAGCATGTGTCTGTCTGCTTATACTCCTTCAACGATATCTTTTACAGGTAGAAACACTTTACACCGGCTGTTACAGGCTGAAATCAAAGGCTTCTACTTTTTGGGAGTGTACACCGTCAGCATGACACTGCCAGATCTAAACACTAGTGTGGCGAATTGCTCGCGTACTAAAATTACTATAGCTGCAGCTAGAAGTCCCATTTTACTTCAGGTGCCAAGCAGAGTTGCGTTGCAGTGCAACAGTCTATTAGCCAGCGAAAGCACGATGAAGAAGCTGTCTGATGTTACGGTATTGCCTTTGTCCAGTCTGATAACAGGCACGGGACATCGTATCTTTGATTGCTGGTACAACAAATGGTTCTGAGCAGGAATCAGCCACAGCACCCACTGTGGTCATTGCTGCTCTTGTGAAAAGAATGGAGATAAATGCTGTCAACTCAGAGAGGGAGAGGAGTTTGTTGTACCACGTGATCTTCACTGAGAGAATAAAACTGAAAAATAAAAAAACAAGTGCTAACTTTTACAAGTAGCCAAAATTTACACTGGGTGTTACAGACTCAAATCAAATGTATGTTTTTATTATATTATAATAATAATAATAATAATAATAATAATAATACCAGCTCACTACTTAAAACATGGAGTGCCCGATCTACAACCTGGAACCTTTTGGTTTGTAAGGCAATGGTTCCTACCTCTGCACCATTCAAGAATACGTATAAACATCCTGTCGATTGACATTTGAGCTTGGGTTTTTAACTCATTGACAGCAACATGTAAATCAAATGCTTTTTTTCTTTGGTTATATTCTTGAATAAAAGCACATTTGTTTATTTGATATTTGGACTAAAGTCTTCACACATTATGCACGCCAAGTCATTATTAGTATAACATGTAAAAAAGTTTCTGCTTTAGGTATGTGTTCAGCATTTCTTACCTGGCATTTCCTTTCATCCTACACTTACCCAGATCTTTGTAGACATGGAACACACATGAAATGCATGTATTCCAAATAACGATATACTGTATTATTTACCCTATACAACTCCAGGCATATCACATGCAGATAAGGAGCCTTGGCTTGAGCTGGGAGAACTTTTTGCCCGAACTGAGCCCCGTTAAGGCAGGGGATGGGAAAGCAGGCTGCTTGCTGCTTAGGCTGATCAACACATTTACAAAACAAAAGACGCTTATGGAGAGGTGGGATGGGATTTAAGGTGGGCCAGGATTACAATTTTTTTCATAGGCTTCAGGAAGTCTAGTGTCAAGTGGCAGTTCACCTTAAGGCCAGCAGCCTCTCTGATGAGGAAGACAAAAGACAGCAAAAGCAGGTTATGAGGAACAATCCAGGTTTATGGAAGCTGATATTAAATTGAACCTCTTGCATTCACCATTCCAAGATATGTGGCTCAAGGACTGGAGTTCTCAATCGCCTAAGTTTACATAAATAACTTTGATGGGTATCATACATATTTGGAATGACCACTGAACTGATTATGCTTGTCTCTGCCTAGGACCACAGAAGATTACAGCTTTTCTTTTACTTTGCCTGGTAGCCATCCTGTTATTACTTACATTATGCATTAACACAAAATTACTTAATGGTTACACGAATCCTTTTCTTTAAATCTGTATATGTAAACCTATTCCTAAATTTATTTGCAGAAATTTGACTTTCAGTGTAATAAAAAACAAAAAATGTTATTCAAAAAATTAATATCTAATCATCATTAATCATGAAAAACATCATTTCTAATTTAGTCTCCTCTATTCAGAGGGGTTAAATTTTTGTTTGACAGGAGCCACACTTATTCTATATCCATTTCAGGGCCCATTGCTAGTTAAAAACTTCTTCTTTTGGCTCCTCCCGTTAGGGGTTCCCACAGCGGAACATCGTCTTCAATATCTTTCTGTCCTCTGCATCTTGTTCAGTTACACCCATCACCTGCATGTCCTCTCTCACCACATACATAAACCTTCTCTTAGGCTTTCCTCTTTTTCTCTTACCTGGCAGCTCTATCCTTAGCATCCTTCTCCCAATATACTCAGCATCTCTCCTTTGCACATGCCCAAACCAATGCAATCTCGCCTCTCTGACTTTATCACCCAACCGTCCAACTTGAGCTGACCCTCTAATGTACTCATTTCTAATCCTGTCCATCCTTGTCACACCCAAGTTAAAAACTACTGTTATAATGCTTATATTACAAAATAGCTTTACTGAAGAATGTGTACTTGTATAATAATAATGTGTAAGAAACTAACTTCTGTAACAGAAAGTGTCAGGAAATAACATCTCACTTAGACTGTAAACTAACATAGCCTTAAAATTTTGTAAATATAATTTAGTCACATTCTGTACTGTGCATTAATCTGAACTGGAATTGAAGTCAGCTGGTGATAAAATGAGCCTTATAGGTAGATATTTTTATGAACTATAAATTGCAACTTTTTTCATTCTTCACCACAGGCAGCCTGTATCTATACACAGAAATCTACTGTTGAAAGGTCATATAAAATGTTTACAAGAAATCAGACAGCATTTACTGTAACACTCTCACCTACTGCTTCTAGAACACCGAAAAAAAAATATTTTTTACAAGTAAATAAATAACATACCTATTAGTAACACATATTGAAATAGTGATCTAATGATGACTACAATTATTATTTGTAATAGACAGCCTGCTTCTCTGATTACATTCTTAACAGTAATGACTTTTACTCTGTTCTATAGATACTCATGTGTTAGATGTATTTATTACAGAAAATGGAACAACAAATAATGTGAGCTGGTATTAAAGATATCTCTGGTTTCATACAAAAAGCCTTAGCTGTATTTATCAAGAAAAACACATTTGAAATCATAAAAATTTTATCACATGTTCAACAAAATCCAAGATAGAATAGGTACTATAATGTTATGTAACAAATTTGTTTGTTTCCCTTATTTTGTATTTATCGGTCTCTTATACTTTGGAGTGTATGTACAGTACAGTCAATCATGAGGGTCATCCAATTTTAATGAATAGACTGGAATTGCTTAAAGAAAGTGACAGCCCTTTTAATTAGTGTTACACTTTAAAAATGTAACAAAAAAGCGTAAGAATAAAAACAAGTTAACAAAAAATATAACACACGCTGAACATGTGAACTAGCAGGCTATGGAAACAGCAGACTCTTTCAATTTAACCTTTCCATCTAGTCTGGTCACTGCAGACTTAATGGGTAAAAGGCACTTATGTGTAAGTCTCCGGTTCCCATTGTTTACATTCTGTATGTTAATCCATTTAAATATTGGTCATATATACAAACTTTTGTTTTTTCACATTATTATATATATATATATATATATATATATATATATATATAT
>JANRMT010062808.1:13625087-13719716 GCA_026402145.1 Polypterus bichir lapradei
TCAGATATCTGAAATACATTTTCAGATATCTTAAAATAACTTCCTGCATATTTAAAGATATCTCAAATACATTTTCAGATATCTTAAAATAACTTCCTGCGCATTTCGAGATATCTTAAATAACCTTAGAGATATCTCAAAATCACTTCCTGTAAAATTTCTTATACTTTCAATGGAACTTCCTGCCTATTTTAAGATATCTTGAAATGTATTTGAGATATCTTGAAATGTGCAGGAAGTTATTTTAAGATATCTTGAAATGTATTTGAGATATCTTGAAATGCACAGAAAGTCATTTTAAGATATCTGAAAATGCATTTCAGGTATCTCAAAATGAATTTGGGATATCTTAAAATGAGAAGGAAGTTATTTTGAGATATCTCGAAATATAATTTAGATATCTTAAAAAGCATTTAAGATATCTTGAAATTCATTTTTTTTTCAGATATCTGAAATACATTTTTAGATATCTAAAATGAATTTTGTGATATCTTAAAATGGGTCTCTGCTCCATTTCAGATATCTAACAATGTATTTCAAGATATCTCAAATTGTATTTCAAGATATCTAAAATGCATTTTAAGATATCTTTTAAAGGACACTCAATTATTTCAAGATATCTCAATAGCATTTTCAGATATATACAATACAATTTAAGATATCTCAAATACATTTCCAGATATCTCAAAACAGCTTCCTGTCCATTTTCAGATATCTCAAATACATTTTAAGATATCTCAACATCACTTCCTGCTCATTTCAAGATATCTCAAATACATTTTAAGATATCTTATAATAAATAAGAAGTCCCATTGAAATAATAGGCAATTTTACAGGAAATGATTTTGAGATATCTTGAAATGCATTTAAGATATCTTAAAATGCATGAAAGGTCAATTTAAGATATCTGAAAATTCATTTGAGATATCTTGAAATGCAGAAACAATTATTTTGAGATATCTGAAACTGTATTTGAGATATCTTGAAATGCATTTGAGATATCTCAAAATGTATTGCAGATATCTTAAAATGTAAAGGAAATTATTTTAAGATATCTCAAAGCGAGTTTCAGATATCATAAAAAGTAAATTACATTTTAAGATATCCAAAATTCATTTTGAGATATCTCTAAATGTTAATTTGGCTTGCCATATATATATAATATATATATTGTTTCCTTATTCTGTCATTAGTTTTAGATTCATCCATTGCGTCTCCCTGAAGTTCACACACATATCATTAATTATTAAGACTAATTCAACTGCCTTTCCTTTGAACATCTTTCTTTAAGTTATAACTGACTCAAAAGATCTTTCCCCCATCTTTATTGCTTTTTGTCTAGACCATGCTGTTTAAAGCACATTGTGATGGTGTACTTTATGAACTGAGCTGTAATAAATAGTGTTTAAATGACTGATTAATATTTCCTCTCACCTTTAGTGTTTTCTTCTGTGGCCTGTTTAGGGAGCTTATCAATTTGCCTTGTCTAATTGAGGATGAGTTGTTCACCTAAAACGCTCTCACTATTGTTGAAAACTTGCACTATTGTTCTATTTTGCTAACACAGAAATCACATGTTGAAATAAGTGCTACACTGGTCCAGGTTAAAAAGAGTGCAGCAGGCAGTTAATAAAGTTAAAATAATCAATTACAATTTATCGCAACCTGTCAAAATCAAAATAATGTAACCAACTGATATTGACTCCATGCCTAAAGTTCATTCTTAACAACTTGATAGATACCTTGCTGATCCCAGGCTAACAATTGAAATATACAGTACACAAAAACTGTTCAAAATATATTTAATGTCTGTACAGCAACATAAAGAAAAATGCCCATGATCTAAATAAAATGAACATATTGGCCAAAAATATAGTCTTGATGACAGCTGATAAAAGAAACCTCCAGCAGTGCTCCCTGGAGTTCCTGGTAGAATTAGCTTTGTGCTGAAGGTACTCCCAAGTTAACCAAACTGTAATGTGAAGGATGTGAGAGCCAGCAGTTTAGCCAACATCCTTTGCCTCTAGAGAGTCCAAGCTAGTGCGGCGAACAGTAACAGCTTTCCTGATTAAGTTGTCAAGTTTGCTGGCATCTCTTATTTTCACGATACTGACCTAAAAAAACCTGCAGATTTCTGTCTAATTGCACCTCCAAGTTCTTAAATAAAGACCACTTTGGCGTATACTCCTTAGATGGACACCAGATTTAGGAAAACATTGCTAGTCCTGAGGCCCACCACAAAAAATCTTAGCATGTAGTACTTAACTATGTATCAACCAGGGCTCTGTATTCTTACACCTATCCATAATTTATATGTTCCATGATGGCGAAGTTGTCTGAACAAACCTTCAGTTAGCATTCTTTAAGATGAAGTTTTAAATTGGATGTGTATAGAGTTTGAAAAGAGAGATCTAGGACAATTCCATGGGGAGATCATGTTTGAAAATCTCTATTTTAAGCATATCAAAGTCTGAATGTTCCTCATTTTGAGAATGTAATCAAGTGGGGCATTGCACAGCCAGTGAAGTCCAACCATACCTACATAAACAAACTTTAATTGACCGCAAGTAAGCAAAAACAACTTGATGCACAGTGGTGTATTCCAACGTTTGGACATTGAGCAAAGTTAATCAACAGCAAGTAATTAAAACAAGTTAATGTTCCTGACCTAGGTCAAACAGAAGTGGCCTAAGATTCTTCTTCTTATTGTTCATCCTTTTCCACTTCTTTGTGGGTTAATGTGCTTGATCAATGTTCTCCTTACAGCTTGGTCCTACACCATTCTCCTTAGTCAAACCCTTTTCCATCATATCTTATTTTACTTCATCCATCCACCTCTACTTTGCCCCCCTCACTTTCTCTTCCACTGTACTTCCATTCCCATCACTCTTTTGCCCACAAATAGTTTCTCTTCATCACATGTCCATACCACTTCAACAAAATCTTTTCTATACTTTCTTAGATATCTCTCACACTTTTTTGTACCTCTGATCACCTCATTTCTTATTTTGACCTTTTTTGGAACTTCACACACCCATCTCAACATTCTCATTTCTGCCACATTCTCAACTTCTTCTCTTGCGCTCTCTTTACTGGCCATGTCTCAGCTCCATAAGTTATTGCTGGTCTTACCACTGTCTTAAAAAACTAATCTTTAGCCTTTGTCTCAATACTTCAATAACACAATACTCCTGATACCTTCTTCCCATTTTTCCATCCACACTGCACTCTATGGGTTATCTCTGCTTCTAACTCTCCATCTTGGACTACCACTTATCCTAAGATATTTAAATGTATTCACTCTTTCAATAGCTCTCCCTGCTGGCTAACCTCTCATATATTTTGTCTTCTTCTTGTTTATCTTCAACCCTCTATCTTCCAAAGCCCTTCTCCATTCTTCCAACTTCCTGTCCACTCCACCATTTTGGTAATACACAACACAATGTCATATGCAAAAAGTATGCACAGGGGGATTGACCTTTTATTCCATGACTAATGTGGAGAGGAAAGCAACCCAACCTGCTGCCAGTCCCAAGCTCAGATAAATAGAGAGGGTTAGTATCAGGAAGGGCATTCAGCTGAAAATCTTAGCCAAAACCTTAGAATGAATTTAATGAGCTTCAGAAATGGTCCCAGGTACACCCTATACCAATGAAAAACCTGTAAGATACTATATGATACCTGGTTATAATTTTTTTGTTAGCCTGCAAAACACAAATAGATAGGATTGGCAAATTTCCATAAATCCTCAAATACCTGTACAAGTATAAAGAGTGGGTCTACATTTCCATAGATGGGACAGAAACCATGTTGCTCCTCTTGGATTGCAGTATCAAGCAGAGCTTCTGAAGCATGTTTTTGTAATTTATTAAGAAATAAATTGTTCCTCTGGCACTTAATTTGACCAGATGTCAATTATGTATGCTTGCTGCATCACAAGCATTTAATATGTCCTTCTTATAGATATTCTTTTTTTGAGGAAAAAACTTGGCTCTGTAAAATTTACAGCAGTAAATTGCTGGCAATATTGTAAATTAATTTTCATTTCAAGCAAAGAAATTGAATAGGTGAGGAAATAAGATCTAGAAAACCAGTTACTGAACAATGAGAGAACTGGAATTTTAAAATATTGATTAAGAAGCTGGTAGTGTAGAATAGTGGTTAAGGCTTTGGACTTCAAACCCTAACATTGTGGGTTCAAATCCCACTACTTTCACTGTGTCATCAAGAACAAATCATTTCACCTGCTGGTTCTCCAATTTGAAACACAGAAGAAATGCAATCAATTGTATCTGAAATATTGTTAAATCATCTAAGGACATCAGCCAAATCATCATGTGTTTTAATGAAGGACAACTCAGACTTGTTCTGGCATAGGCCTGGAAAAACACAACTAAGAAGCACACTCAGAGATTCAGGTGGTTTTTCGAATTGGTGAGAAATGTTTGTCACTTTCTTTTAGAATTTCACAGAGTCATCTCCACTAAGGGGATAAAGGGAAAATGGAGGTAAAAGATGGAAAAGAGAAAAGTTTAAATTATCAGTGGCAAGAAGTTTTATTTGATGTTGACTACAGCTTGCTTTACACAAGCACAGAGGTGTAGTGTTTAGTGCTACTGTGTTATGGTTCCAATAACTTGGGTTGGAATTCCATGGCAAGTCACTGTCTAATTTGAGTTTGTATGTCTGTCTTGCATGTCTTGCATTTACAACCCATGTCCCCAAGCATATGCATGTTAATTGGTGACCCTAAATAGTCCCCATTATTTGTGTGCGTGTGTACCCTCTGATGGACTACTATTTTGTTAAGCATTGCTTCCCACCTAGCACTCAGTGCAGCTGCCATAAACTCTGGCAAATTGTAACAATATTTTGTATTTAGTTGATTTAAAGATATGTGTTACACAGTATGTAAAATATGGTTTAGTAGAACAAGTGGAATCTGAAAAAATATCAACAGGCTATAAAAAGTGGCCCTGACAATTGGTCAACAAAGGGAAGGAGAAATTACAATAAGTCTTTGCAGGCCTGCAAAAAAGGCCTGTATAGGTGTTAACTACAAACAAGAGAACAGGGAACAGAAGATAACAAAGAGATAAGATACAGGAGATTAGGAGCGAATGAGGAAGTGAGTTATAATAAAAGGAGAGAGAATACAGTGGTCAGAGAAGTAGCGAGGTGCATTAATGAGAGAGGCCATATATAATTAAAAAACAACTAAAAATTATTCTTTCCTTTTATGGAAAACCAAAGGATGGTTTAAGGATGGGTCTTAACCATTTAGGAGCCTGATTATGGATTTTTGAAGCTACCAAAGTTTCAGGGCTTTATTATGAGGCTTTTGGATTTGTGTTTGGCTTTTCATACTAGCATGCTTTGAACTTTGAGTATGTATGCCGGTTTTGAAATTCACCAATATTCATTTAGTAAACAGATTATTTTTTTTCTTTTCAATGACATTATGACAAATGCAAGTTTAGATTACTTTCTTGGTAGAAGATACTGCTTCATTAGGAAATCTTTTAATTTTTTTATGAAGGCATTCTCTCTTCTGTAGCAAATTTGCAACAATTTACAGATGCTGCTCCATCTGTAGACTTTGGGGGAAATTTCTGTTGAAAAATGGTTTTCTGGTACAAATATATTTTTAATTGCCTGGATTTAAACAATTTACACATGCTGCTGCATCTGTAGACTTTGAGGGACATTCCTTTTGAAAAATAGTGTACTTGTATAATAATATTTTTACAAGGCCTTGATCCAAATTATCACTTGCCATGTTTGGTTCTTGTTGAGTGCCTGCTATTCAGTTTACCTATTATCAATAATTTAAACAAAGCTTTAATTTGTAATCCTGGCAACTAACTCTGTGTAGCTTTTTTTCCCAAAACCTAAAGTAATTTTCACCTTCTGGAGACCCTCATCCTACACCAATGACCCTATTCAAAGATATTGTTAAAAAACTATTGTAAGTTTTTCTTTATAAATTTGTTTTCTGGTATTCTATGCATTGTCAAAAATTGGTTCAAATAGATATTTCTTTGAGGATCTGATGGCCTTAACCTTAATTAGGACCTTATGATCTCTAATTAAAAAATAGGCTACATATGCCTGAATATATATTTGAACTATTTAAACTTATCATGCAATATTCAACACTTGTCAAAAATTCTACTCATATCTCTTATTTCCTGAGTTTTATATGCAGTATAAAGATAAAGATCTTCTCTAGATAAATGAATCTATCTACACTCACCTAAAGGATTATTAGGAACACCTGTTCAATTTCTCATTAATGCAATTATCTAATCAACCAATCACATGGCAGTTGCTTCAATGCATTTAGGGGTGTGGTCCTGGTCAAGACAATCTCCTGAACTCCAAACTGAATGTCAGAATAGGAAAGAAAGGTGATTTAAGCAATTTTGAGCGTGGCATGGTTATTGGTGCCAGACGGGCCGGTCTGAGTATTTCACAATCTGTTCAGTTACTGGGATTTTCACGCACAACCATTTCTAGGGTTTACAAAGAATGGTGTGAAAAGGGAAAAACATCTAGTATGCGGCAGTCCTGTGGGCGAAAATGCCTTGTTGATGCTAGAGGTCAGAGGAGAATGGGCCGACTGATTAAAGCTGATAGAAGGGCAACTTTGACTGAAATAACCACTCGTTACAACCGAGGTATGCAGCAAAGCATTTGTGAAGCCACAACACACACAACCTTGAGGCGGATGGGCTACAACAGCAGAAGACCCCACCGGGTACCACTCATCTCCACTACAAATAGGAAAAACGGGCTACAATTTGCACGAGCTCACCAAAATTGGACAGTTGAAGACTGGAAAAATGTTGCCTGGTCTGATGAGTCTCGATTTCTGTTGAGACATTCAAATGGTAGAGTCAGAATTTGGCGTAAACAGAATGAGAACATGGATCCATCATGCCTTGTTACCACTGTGCAGGCTGGTGGTGGTGGTGTAATGGTGTGGGGGATGTTTTCTTGGCACACTTTAGGCCCTTTAGTGCCAATTGGGCATCGTTTAAATGCCACGGGCTACCTGAGCATTGTTTTTGACCATGTCCATCCCTTCATGACCACCACGTACCCATCCTCTGATGGCTACTTCCAGCAGGATAATGCACCATGTCACAAAGCTCGAATCATTTCAAATTGGTTTCTTGAACATGACAATGAGTTCACTGTACTAAATTGGCCCCCACAGTCACCAGATCTCAACCCAATAGAGCATCTTTGGGATGTGGTGGAACGGGAGCTTCGTGCCCTGGATGTGTATCCCACAAATCTCCATCAACTGCAAGATGCTATCCTATCAATATGGGCCAACATTTCTAAAGAATGCTTTCAGCACCTTGTTGAATCAATGCCACGTAGAATTAAGGCAGTTCTGAAGGCGAAAGGGGGTCAAACACAGTATTAGTATGGTGTTCCTAATAATCCTTTAGGTGAGTGTATATCTGTTTATGTATTTTATATATAGTGACCACCGGGGGTAAAAAAATGGATTTTACATCCTGAAATTTAAATTAGTATTAAAATATATTTACAAAAACAAACAGATGAAAACAACCAAACATTACAGGAAATTTGTCTTGCTAACATTTTCACAGTCTTAGCCTCTTAAAAATACATATTTTCACGCTCAATTTTAACATCTCTGGATTAGTTGAGTTTTAGCCTTTGCTAAGGGTTTTCAAAAACTCTATAAAAAGTCCTTTATATACTCTGTCTGTCATAGTAGTCATATTGCTCAAAGCAGTTACATCAACTGCTAGGTGAAGTTCCTCCTTCTTCACTTACTTTGGCATGAGAAAGTGATCTGCAGATTCTCCGCTCAGTCAGTGCATTTATTGTCGTCTGCTTCCCTTGCGGTTTTCCTTGGCTTTTTGTGATTGTATATAATTTTACACCATCTGAGTGGTGGAAGAAATCCAGTCTTTAAATATATTCATAACTAATGTTTACTGTAGGGTCCAAAAATTATAATCCAGCACCTCACCTTGCTGGATTGATTTTTTTTTTCACCATTTTAGATTTGTTTCAATAATGGAATTTTTATGTAAAATCAAATAAATCAGTTTATGATATGTATATTGTTTTAACAGGTTCTGTAAATATTTAATGTTTTCTAAGAAGTGATTAGAGGGAAGGGACCCTTTCAGAGTGTCCTCTTTTGTCCTGGTACTTCTCGTTTCTTGGTTTAATTTTCTTCTTCTTTTATCTTGTTTAATCACAACTCCTAACATGCGTGAACTGTTATTACCAACTTTAATACCATGCTGTCCACTTATTATTTTTTATCTGCTTTGCTGATGGCTTTATTCAAAATGATTTAAAGATCTAGACAATTGTTTACACGGTTTTTCAGGTTGAGTGGAAGGCAGAAACTGATTCAGCAGCCCTGTGGTTTGAAGTCTACCACCTTTCCCAAAACATTGGTATACTTTTAGAATCATTTATGTAGAACTTTAATTAGTTTATACTTTAAGTCTTTAAATGTCATTGGAGCCCATTGTCATACCTAAATAGCATAAGCTAAATTAATTTACTTTAATATCACCTGTTTACTTAAAACAGTTTTATTTGAATAGTTCATTTTTATTAAGGTTAAGTAAGTATTATTTGAGTTATTCACCTTATTTAGTGAATATAGGTTAGCCTTTTTATATTTTTCACAAACTTAAATGAATATTGTTTGCCGTCAGTTTCTTATTGACAGAAATTTCATAAAGAGGTAAAATATGGCACTACTTTGGATTTATGAGTAATATTGGACTAAAGAAAGGTGCTACTGAAGCATATGAGCACTTTGGAAACTGCATGGTTGCTGGTCTGTTTTATATGTATTGATTTTATCAGTTTATTTGGGTGTGTATACAGCACATTTTTTTTATAATTTGAGAAATTGAAATTGGATGAGTCTGGGTGGTAAAACCTTAAAATTTTAACATACTCTGATTTGAGAAAAAGAAATTTGGCAACACTTTAGGTACTGCAATAATGCATTTATTACTCATTTACTCTCATGTAAAAACTTAACAAAGGCTTCTTTGGATGTCAATGACACGTACAAAGCATCAGTAAAGTGTTTATTCCTCTCTCTGAAGTATGGTATTTGATATGCTGTTAAAATTACTTATGAATCACTTACTATTAGACATTTATTGCTTTATTTTGTACACCCAGAGAAACAATCTAAATAAATTAATGAGAAAAAACACACTCTGATTACCTTTTAAATAGCATTTAATATAGTCTTTTTTAAATTCTGCATACCCTTTTGTATTTTAATTGCATTTATGTTCCAAGTGTTTGCGCCACTCAATGCACCTGTGTTGGAAGTCTGTATCCTGCATGTCATGCATTCATTTACAGAAAATTGTAAAGTGTGTCCTTGACACAGTGAATAGCTATGGTTGTTAATTAGGTTAAGATTAAAACAATTAAAAAATCTGAAAAATGGAAAAAGAAACAACAAACAACCAAAGTCTTGTAGTTTAGATTTCTGAAGTTATGATGGCAGTTTGGATCATATACTATACCAATAGATCATTCTCCCTGCATCTAGCCTTTCCAATAACAAGTCAAAAGGGAGCTGGAGCATATCACTGTAGCAAAGGCCACATGACAAGGGCCAGCCCTGGCCAGGATGCAAGTTCATGCCTGTGCACACAGACATCCACTCATTCACTCTGAGGTCAGCTTAAAAGTCAGCAATTGATCTGACAGCAGGTCTTTAGAATTTGTGAAAAAGAAAAAAAAAATTCCCTGGTAGAAAAGGGAGAGGATTTAAATGCCATATAGAGGACAACTCTTGTCGTAAATCTGATCTGGGCGTCAAGGTCTTTGAAGCGTCATACCCATGTGTTTTGCCATCTAATCTAATATAATGTACAAATAGCATAGGCAAGAAATTATGGAATATCATTTGTACCAAAATGAAATACAATAAATAAAATGGCAATTGTGAAATAAATAAATTACGGGAAAAAAATAGTCATTAAATTGTGAAAAGTGAACAGAATTAAATAAAAGTAATATAATAAATACAATGTAATCACTTTATTCTGGTTCAATGAAGTAGTTACCTTATCTTCAATTGTTTCACTTTTTATTGCAAAATGTCCTTAGTTTTAAAGAACTCCTTTTATTTAACAATGGGACTTTTCCAAATGGCTGTTTCAATGATAGTAAAATTTCACAACAGCTTAATAAGTTTATAAGCACTAGATGCTAAATAATACAAAAAAAATTACATGTCTTTCTACTGAGATGAGGAGGTCATAAGGTTTAGATCTGCTTTCTATTTATTTTAAGCATGTGTGATTAATGTACATTGTATTACTTTTTTAGGGAAGCCAGTTAAAGAATAGCTAGATATACCATAAAATATAAGTAAATGAATTTAAATATATCTTGAAATATTTGTAGATACCTTAAAATTATTTAAAAATATAGGATATTTAAAAATGTACTGTGAGATATCTGTCCATCATTTTAAGATACTAGCCATGTTAGGTAGTAGAATATTTAAAAATATTTGATATATCTTGCCCAACATGTACTTTCATGGCCTTTTCTTAGTATTCTCATGTGTCTGAACCTCTCTTGCCTAGTGCATAGAAGGAGCCCATTCCCATAAAGCCTGCATCTCAAATTCTGTCATTTCGAAGAGTCTTGGTCACCTCCTGCTCACTTTTATACTTCCTATCTTTGAAGGCAACTCTCAGCATGCCTCCTATGCCTTCACTACTCTTTGTGTGTCTCACTCTGGCACATTCTCTTTCGATCGTAACACCAAAGCCAAAATGACCAATCAGATTGCTCACAGGGACCAGACACACACAAATTTTATTATATCGTAGATTTTCTCTCCATTAGGACATCTTTACATCTTTCACAGTTATCATTAAATTATTATAAATATTAAGTAAACTTGGCTGTTTTACTACAAACTTTGGTAGCACTTTAGCTTAGGTACTGTAAGAATGCAGCTATTGCTCATATACTCTTTTGTGACAAGACCTTAACAAAGGCTTCTTTTGCTTTTAATTACATTTACAAAGCCTCAGTAAAAAAGGGTATTCATCTCTGCAATGCAGCCCGCCAAAATACCTTCACTTTGCAATGGTCAGAGGTGGCTTAAATGAGACATGCTTCTCTTCATATTGCATACTTCAGTATAACACATGTGAATCTTTCATAATCAGAAGTAAATTTACCAATGCATCAAAGGCTTATTATGCTATACTGCACAGAGTGGAATAAGCACTTTATAACTGTATTGTCAGTGTTGCTAAGACTAAAAGAATCTTTTCTTAAGGTCTCATTGTTCAGCTGTACATGAGTAATAAATGTATTTTTGCAGTACCTAAATTAAAGTGTTACCCAATCAATTAAAACTATATCTACCTGATTTTTTGATATAGGGAAATGATTTCCAGATTTTTTAAAATAACACTTAAAAAATAATTGAAGCTCGGCAGCAGTTGACTATCCACTGTTAAAGGTTCTGTGTAAAATAAATTTGTTTTGCAATTACTTAATGACTTCACAAATAATGTAATTCTCTTTAAGATTTTAAATAATAATCAAATTCATGTATTTTATGGAAAGTCTTGGCGCAAGGTAAACTCATTTCTTGACTAATGATTCTGCCAAATCACAAATGCTTAACATAGATTTTTTTCCATTTCTCAAAGAATTAATTTTATTAGTTTACCTTTGGGTTGCACACTGGCTCAATGAGTAATGTTTTTGCCACGTGGCACTTCTAGCCTAAACTGAACCTTTCTGACTGGGTTATTTATTGGAGTGCACTCAGCAGTGGACTGGCATTTTGTCCAGTGCTTTTTCCTCTCTTGTGGCCAATTCTGCCAGCAGAGTTTCTGGCTTACCCTAACCCCTATATTGCTATTGCTGTTTCAAAAAAAAGGTTTTGTGATTTGGTTTCTTTATAAATAATACATATAGTGAATTAATCACACATATACTGTATAATGTATAAAACCACATGTAAATTAGTTTAACACAGCAATAAGCCTTGTTGAAAGTTTTTCTGACATAGATACTGAGAACAAAGTCCTGACTTATTCTCCATTTAAAATGTTTTGGAATGCAAACAAGTTTCTATTGAGGTATTCACAAGTTCTTGTAGTTGCCTATTTAAGTGCCACTTAGTTTAAAAAGAAAAAAGCTTTACAATAAAATACACAGTAGTTCTTTAATTCTATGTTAATTAAATTGCAGTCCAGATGTAATTACAACTATTTCATTATAATATGTCTCCCTTATTTTATTTTGACATTAGACTCCTCCAAAGCTAAACTTTCCCTTCAGAATCTCTTTTGATCTTCCAAGGTCTCATTCCAACTCAATCTCTTAGTCCTGAACAATAAGATTTAATATTAGTAAATCAAGATGGCTTCTGTCATGAGACTTACTGTACAAGTAAGGATTTATTTTTAAGCAAAAACTGGTTGTATAAAACTAGTGGAAAGTGAAAAACGAAAATCCAGAAGGAACTACCTTTGACTTTAATGCAATGTGGTATATTGAGATACAAGGCACATGATGCTGTGATTAAAGTCCCAACATCAGTGGAGTACCCCATAGCAATACATATACTATAGTGAAGGTTATATCACTTCCATTAATAGATGACACTCACAGTGTTATAAAAACAGTTGTTTGTGTTTCTATGTGTCATACAGTAGTCTGTAAAGTGTTCTTCATGCATGATAGATGTTATCATGCAAAGTTTGTGCAATTACAAGAGTTTAAGCAGGGTCATATATTGGGTCTTCACAAAGCAGAATGGCCCTTCCATCAAATTGCAACAATTTGGATGGATGGTGTCCACAGCGCATCATTTTTTGCAGCAGATGGGGATGTGGTTCTTAACAGCCCAGATGTATGGAAGCACATCATAAGGGAGACTGTGACTTACCAAATGGTCAAAGTTGCACACATCAAAGCCACTGTCACTCCAGAAATCTCCACTTGGACCAAATGTAATGTTCTTTTTGAAGCAGTGCTGCAGTCATTTCCTTTTCCTGGCACAACTGTCTCTCACTTATGGGCACTGCTATGCATTCTTTGCAACTATGTTGTCTGGCAATAAAGTTCAAAGCTTGAGTTCAAATTCAAGATCATGCCTGTAGTGGTGGCTCAAATGGGCTGATTGCATGTAGGAGTGTCAGTCTGTAGTGATGAAGGCTGATTCAGCCCGGTAATGACTATGTTGTGATGCCAGACACTCTGTGTACTAAATGAATCTCATTGTATCACCTTGTGTGTGTGATTTATATTCTTAACACACTTAGATAATTATCCTACCTCAATTACAAATTGCAGAAAATGTAATCTAAGCCAAGTGAAAAGTATATCATGATATTAAATCTATTTTTCCTTATTAAAGAAATTATTAACTTATCCAAAAATTAGTATTTTTGATTATTTAGGTCATGTTGGGGAGTATGCACTGGTACAGTGCGTTGCCACACCCATCATATGACGAAGCAGCTCAGGATCCTGGTTGGCAACCACTAGGCAGACATGCGATCCAGTCCCACCCCCCCCAGAAATTACCATCTTTCTGCCGCAGCCAGCCATTTGGATCCTCAACAATGAGGAGCCTGTGAGCAGAATCAACCTTGCTGAATCGCGCCACATGACCATAGTACTGTAACGGATGCTTCCTCACAATACAGGTAATGTGCCTCATTTGGGACTCCAAGAGCCACCTCTCGTTCAAAACAAAGTCAAACCATTGGTACCCAAAGATTCTCCAAAGAGACACAGTACCAAAAGAGTCCAGTCTTCATTTCAGGTCACTGGAGAGCGTCCATGTCTCACAATCATATAGAAAAATAGGGAGCACCAGGACTCTGAAGACTTGGACCTTCATCCTTTAGCAAAGATATCGGGAGCGCCACACACCACTTTCCATGTCCCCATGCTTTCCCAATCCGACTACTAACTTCATAGGAATTTTGTGTACACCTTTGGCAGATTGTTTTGCTCAATACAAGTAAAAACTTTAATTCAAAGTTTTTTTGTCTAGTTTTTGCATAAGCATTTTTCTGGTGTGACACCTGCAAGGTGCTATTTTTTCACTTTCCACTGTAACTTCTACAGTGTAATATTGAAAATTAGTTTCGAAAATATAAATTCAAGCATGGGGAGTACGAGAAAACTCCACTCAGACCACAATTAGGTTCAAGATTCTATATCCATGAATCAACAGCATTAACCACTACACTATCATGATGCCCAACATTGTGCTTCTCATACCTAAATAAGAATGAATGTTCCTTCATTAAAGAAATTGATGTACTGTGCAGGATAAACCAACTAATGCAATGACACTGTAGAAACCAACAAAGTCATTCCACCACATGTATTATTCTACAATAATGTAAAGATGTCTTCCACCACCAATTTAAAAAAGGCTTGTAAAATTCCAGAACTGAGTTTGGGAAATTGACAAGTACAACAGACCATTCAATGTAATGTCAAGTAATAAATTTTAATAAATATGGACCGTCATGTCTTTTACTTTTCTATATGTCTATTACCATTTGTTGTGAAACTCTTAGGTTCAAACATATCCAAAAGTGGCACACATGACCAATTTTAGCTAAAACTGTAGTTCCCTGAAAGGTCAAAAAATGTGTAAAATCTTCTGAGACTCTAGGAGCAGCATTTCAGCTCAGGCAGACAGAGCTGTCAACTACTTATCTTTCAGGTCAAATGAATGTGCAAGAATTCCATCAAAAACTGCTTTTTGACATCAATTCGGAACAAAGGGCAGGCGCTACTAAAGCAATATCTTGCCAGTAAAAGTGAACTTAGCCAGACAGCTATTTGGGTCAAATGGCATAAATGTTAAATGACTTTTTACCTTTTGATAATAGATGAATAAAAGAAGCTGAAAAAAATCACAGAATAATATTTGACAAATACATTACTTTGTCTCAGGAACATGTTCAAGAAAAGCTAGTCTTATGACATTAATAGACTTATTTTTAATATTTTTATCTTTTACTGAGTTTGAACAAGGAGCTACTTTATAAAATATTTATGAGATTGATTGAAAAAAGTTTTTATTTCACATGACACTGCAAAAGCCTGTCTTGTGTCTGATACTACCAGAGCATACCTTGACCTTGAATTGAATTAAGTCGTTTGAAAATGTTATGGTATGATAATCAGTACTATTTAGGAAGAAAGCTGCAGCTCACAATTCCATGTTTTACAGCACCCTATAAAGAAATGGGAGACTGATTAAAGCAACACAAATGGTTGTTTGGTGCTGTTAGCATTAACCCTATGCCTGGGTATGACCTCTCCTCTGAACTCTGAATTCAACCTTACATCACAGATATTCTGTTTGTTAGGGTGATATTTTAAATAATAAATATATCATACACACAGACCTATTTTAATAAATCTTTTTCTTATGTACTGCACTTCTAGTAATAACACTATTGTGCTAAACATTAACACAAATAGAGTCTGTTGAATTTAAAATAAAAAATTCTTAAATATTGAATATCTACTCCTCTCCAGTGTTGAAAGCAGATGCTTAAACAGTAAAGGCATCTTTTTGTTCCTGTTCTATGCTCACTTTGTAATTTATTATAATGTTTGCTCTAGGGGAGTCAATATGGACCCTTTATCAAATGTAAGTAAAGAATCTGTCTCATGGGGATGTAGTAAATCAATCAAGAGTTGCATTTGGGAGTGGCAAGTGGGGCGACCGCCCCAGTACCCGCACCTAAGTGGACCCTGTTTTTGAGGTCCACGTGTCTCATTCAAGTGGATTTGTCAAGTTATATTCTCCAGTGTACATACATATGTTTAAGATGCTTCTAAGGGGAACCCTTATTGCATATCGAGACTTTTCTAGAAGAGGCCCTGCTAATTTCCGCATGACACAGCATCGCATTTCGCACTCGTCGTGGTATTGTCATGAATTATGAATTGCACATTTTTTAATAGATTATATTGTTATATTTTGATAAAGTCCGTGTGTTATCTTGCAAAAATTTAGCGGAATACTGTAAAGAAAAATCCAGTGTATGTTAACATTATTTTTATAAAATCCGCGCGCATGTTTATACAGTCCACACATACTGGTAACAGTGTTTGACGTAACCGGCCCCACGTGGGGTTGGTCAGTCCTAGACTCTGCACACCCCAATGCCGCTTCTGAGATCAATAAACATAAATCAAAGAAATATGTATTCCATTTGTAAACTATTTAAAACATTTTAATTTATCGTTTTTAATCTCTATTCTGACTCTAAATTGTTGGTTTGTCTACAAGGAAAAACTGACAGTAATACATAGTTACAGTAACATTCTGCATACTTTTAAGGGTTTTAATAGTTATTTTAAATAGCTACATTAGCATCAGCTACAATATCATTAATCCATTGTGTAATATTCATTTGAACTTGGCAAATACATGTCATCATCTTGCCTCTAAGGGCCTTTGGGCAGAATATTCTCAATGCCCATGCCAATCATTGCAAACAGTTGCCAAATGGTGTCTTGTTTTTTTTCAGTGAGTGGAAACTTTTTGCATTTGCTCAAAACAAAAATGTTTAAATACTCTTTTACTCCACGGCCAAAAGGCTTTCCAAAGCAGACACTACTGATGATTATGGTTGGAGCTCCCATGATTCCTCAAACTATGAACCAAGAGTTCTGTATGCATCCAGTCTTGAATATTTAAATTGAAATAGTGAAATGTTAAATACATAATGTATTCAACATGAGCTTACATGGGTAGAGGCAGTTAAATATAAAAAGAAAATGTAGAGCAACATTGAATACAATTAAACATTAATGTTTATTGATGTTTCACCAGTATAAAAAAAAGCAGATTACGAATAGCCAAATATTAAAATCTGAAGAGTTTAAAGTTTAAACATCTTGGTGAATGTGATAATAAAGACTGTAAAGCAGAAAAAGTTCTAAGCTATTTCCACAAATTTCTCTACAAGCTTTTTAAATTCAATTATTACTGAATGGGATGCCAATTAATCTTAGAACATAGCTATTCACAGCAGTTTCTTGACATCATATCCTTGGTTTGTTTAAATAAGTTAGGAATACAAGAAAACCAAGATGAAAGTTAAGATAAATTAACCATTGTGAGAAAGAAAAAAAATAAATTAAAACTTCACAATTTTATGGTTTCCTGCATGGATGCCACCAAAAGTGTGATTTGATTTTCATTGAAGTAATAACAGATAAAGATCTTTTGATTAATCAGATAGCACACATGACCGTAAACTGTCATATATTACTTATACACATTTGTACATATTGTTTAAGTATGAAAGTATGCAAAAATAATGTGAATTACTTGGAAAGAAGGCATTTGAAATCAGATGTGTCAGTCACTTTAGAAGACATTCAGATGTGAGCTTGAGGTTCCCTTTCCTAATAAAAAAAAATCCCAAAATGTAAGTTTTATGTTCTTCACAACAGATATCTCATGAGCAGAAAACATTAAAATAGCTCAACCAAAAAAGATTTTCAAAGAACCGCTGAAACAATTCATATATTTCCAAAAATCGTGAGTCTCTGTTGGTTAACAGTCAGGCAGATTTTGCCATATGGAATGAGTTCCTTTTTTGTTACTTTTCCTTAGGAGTGGATGCGCTCCAAAGATCAGTGCTGGAGCCTGTCATGCTGTGCTCAACTAAGTAACAAAGATCCTAGAATGACAGTTCAAGAACTAAAGGAATCTATAACACTTGATAGGATCTCTGTTTTTGAGTCTACATTCACAAAAAAATAACAACAGTGGTGTTCATAGTGTTATTAAGTAAAATGCACAATATGTTCTAGAAAGCTAGTACGTCATTTTTGGAAAAGACCGATTGGATGTTCTCCAACACTGCTGGAAGATGAGACAAGTGTTAAATGTTATGGTAAAACTGTGCATACAAACACTAATACCAAGAGTAAAAATATGGTGACGGGCACGTCATGGAGTACGCCTATGAATAGTGGGGCATCTGCCAATACCCTATATTCAATATAGGGTCACACAGCAGGAGTAAAGAGGCTGATATGGAGGAAATTCAGCATTTTAGAAAGGCCTAGATGGACATGGAATGGTCAAGTCCCAACCGTAGTTCTATTGAAATACTGTGACATGATCTGAAACTAGCTTTCAAACAAGACATTCATAAAATATAAATGAAGTGTAACAATTTTGTAAATGCCAGTGAACCAAAATACCACCTAAATGCTGCATAGATCCGATCAGCAGCTACAGGAATCATTTGATTGGTGTTATTCTTCTTAAGGAAGTTTTGCCACATATACTAAATTTAATGGCTCACATATTTTTACCATTACTCATCATAATTAAAATATATGTCCAACAGAGATTTACAGTGTACAATGTAGTGTGTCAATTGTGTGTAATCTATCTGACATGATCATGTTTTAAAACAGTTACACTTAAAATAAAAAAAAAAACATTGTTCCAGTATGTATTTTGAAGATTAATGAAAAAGTATTTTTTTGTTTATTTTTTCATCTACAAATGAAATATCATTCATTAGTATTCTAATGTATACTTATTTTGAAAATTTCATGGCAGCTTGAAACAAAATTACTCTGTATAAATACAAATAGTCTTTAATATTGCATTATACATCTAGCTTGTTGCATTCTCCAGAGCAGAGATTTTCTGAAATGCCAGTGAACAAAAACATGTTCACTGCCAAGCCAGTCCACTCTGGGAATTCTACACAAATAAATTGTTAATTTGTGCACTCAGATCCTATACATCAAATTAACAAAGCATAACAATCTTGGATAAAAATAAAAAAAAATGGAACAAAATGCTGTTGGTTCAGTTCTTCTGCATGTTATATGTGTAGTGGACATTTTTACATAAACTCATTCCATTGGTTAACTATTTTGTGATATGATATTCTATGAAGGGCTACTAATTTATTGTGAAGAGTATTCTATAAATATACACAGTAAAGGGAATGTAACATGTTAAAAAGAATGTCAAAAATTGTAATATCTTTGAATTGTTTGTGAGTATATGCGCTTCTATAGAATGGAAACTGTTTCTGATTAATGTTAACTTGGAAGGGAAACTGTGTTTTTAAGATATTCCTTGGATTGTTTGTTTTTGTAATTTTTAAAAATCTTGAGAGATGTGAACAATAAAGTAAATAATAGGAAATTCGGAGATCAGACCAGCTGCTGGTAAACAAACTTACAAATTCATGCATTATAATGCAGTACTTGCAGATTTATTAGAAAGGGGTTCTACTTAGAATTTTATTGATTAAAAACTTGACCAGTTAACAGTGTCTCATAAAAAAATTGCTGGTAACAAACATCACATTAGAGCACTATTTCACACTGTTTTATAACAGCCATGGTCAAACACAACCTGTTCACCATCTAGTGTATATGATGTTGTGCATCCTCCCTGCATTCAATTGGATTTTCTATATGTTTTCGGGTTTCCTCTCACATTCTTACCTCTCTGTGTGTTAGGTTAGCTGACCGTCTAAATTGATCCATTACTTTTGGAGGATCTGTGTAACTGAGAGACTGAGTGTGCCCTGCAATCGATTGGGTTTGCAATGCAGGGCTGGTTTCTGACTTGACCAAGGTGCTGCTACAATAGGCTATTCCTCTCCATGACCCTGCAGCAATAAGCAATGGGTTCAGAAGATTGGTGGATGGACATTTCTGCAGATTGCATAATCTAATACTTGCAAATTTTAATAAAATCACTCATTAAAATTCCTTGGCAACTTTTATAAGAAGAACATCAGCTACATTATTGGACTGGAAAACATAAGAATGACAAGTCATTTCCATCCACTGATTTACTTAAGAATGTCAGTGAAATGTGAATATGCTAAATATGCTCAGCTAAATTTTTCTCATTTAGAATTAGTTATATATAACTGGCTTTTTTCTAGTTATAGCTTTAAAAAAACCCTTATAATGCTCCACCAAACTTAATAATTAGGGATCCTAAAACCAAAATATTTTTGACAAACACAGTATAAAATGTAGAATGCAGAAAGTCTCTCAGTAGTAACAATAGGTAAGAAGGACCTAGAAAATTCTGCTATATTTCAGCAGAATACAAAGTATTGAGACCCCTGTAATTTGTAATGTTACAGGCTTGTGCTGAAATAATTCATATGTATTTTTTTTTGTCACATTAAGCAGCACTATAATTAACAAAGTGAAAACGGGATTTCATAACTTTTTGCAATGAATACTTTATGTATAAAAATGCATTCAATGCAAATGGCCAAAATGCTGTGTGAACAGAATAATAGCTGCTACAATAAAGTAGGGATGGTGCCAGTCCTGTGCTGAGCCGAATATTGTCAAAAACAGTAAATGCAACATAATACTAATAAAAATACTATATGTGTTTTAAGGTTTGTGTGAAGAACTAGAGAGTAAAGGATTAATAATAAAATAGTTCCATGTGTAAAGATAGGAAACTAGGCTAATCAAAATAAAGTTTTAATGATGTTAAAGGAAAAGACAAAAGGAAAACATCTTTTGTTTAATCAATGATTTCTCCACCTTCTCAGTGGGCCTGCTCATATTCCTTTTTTCACTTGAATATTTTTGCCAAATAACAATATATTAATTTTGATCTTACACCTTTTCACCTTTTTTTCCTGTTACATAAGGCAAAACTGAGCCTAAAATAGCAACAATTTAGTGACATTCAAACTTTTCAACAAAACATGAATTTGCAAAAGCGAATGATGAAGAGAGTGATACATTAAAGGCTGAAAATCTATTTTTGTAATTAAACTGTTTTTGAGATCTCACATATTAATAATACATTGGGAAAGCATTTCCAAATCACTGTATAACTCAGTGTCCCTTTTATTCACCCCATTTAAAAATAATACGCTTACATGTCCACTGCTGTATTATTTTCTACTTTATTGATTGTGCTGTGCGATTTGCCCTTCGTCGTTCTTCATGCTTTAATACCATCACATCCAAAGAGGTCTCTTTGCCTTTCTTAATCTATATTCAGGTAAACGACTCAATTAGCTTCCAATTAACAGAGCAATATTCACTAGAGCACAGAGGCTATTTAATGAAAATTTTTGGTAACAACAAACATGATTACCGGATTTTTTACAATAAAAAAATCAAAGTGCTGCCTTTAACATATGAAAAAAATAAATAAAATGGAATTAAAAGTAAATTCATGACCCTCTTTCAAATGGTTACAAAGATGTAAAGTAATTATTGCCTTACTAACCTTGTGGGGAGTCTGACCTAATTTAATAATGTTACCCCTGAAGCCTTTTTACCTCATTGTTTAATGTAATTAACAAGCCGCTTGTTTTCATAATTGCACCAAATTAATTGCTACTGTGCACATTTGTTTGAGGTCTTACAGAATATAATGCTATTTTACCTTAAAGCCTAAACATTTGATCAATAAGCCAATTAGAGGACTTGTCAGAAAATGTGGTTTAACTGGTCTTTTAAAATCAAGACAGTCAAGTCAATATTGAAAACATGCACCACTAAATAGAAAGAAATGCTGTGTGTTTTCTATATATATAAACTATACTGTGTATACATACTTTATTACAATGAATGACAACCTGGTTAGTAATATATACTGTAATGCACTGTTGGTAAAACTGTGGTACTTTCCTAGCATACACTTAATAATGATTGAAGCAAATTTATATTTAAAATCTTTGAGCTTTCAGAGAAAAACTCCAAAAGCTAGTTTATAAAACTAATGGGTAGACTGATTTGTAACAAAAACATACAATCATTATATTTTCACTCTGTATATTCATCTGATAATTTTAAAGAACAAAACAATTTGCTCTTAACCTCCTTTTGATAAGCTTGATATCCTGATTATTTTGGAAACTAATCTGAATGTGTCTCATCACATTTTATGGTCATATTTGGATTGCTAGCCTACCATCTGCTTTATCTTATAACTGGGATAAATAAATGACCAAAAAACAACTAACAAGGGCACTACGGTCAATAAATAGAACCATTGCAGATTTGTTGTGTTTTACAAAAGTAGGTTAGCTGAGCACTGTTCCACAGGAAAAAAATACAAAAAGATGTATATTAAAGTTGTAAGTTACCTTATATTTAAGGTACCTTTAATTATATTGTTATAAAAATACTGGATGATGCATGGGACCCATTCCTGGTGCAAAGGAACTGAATTTTCAAAGTTCAAAAACAAGAGGGAAAATATACATTATTTGTATAGTCAAAGAACTTTCTCCTATTCATTCGATTCGATTCAAAGTCACAGACCATTAGTTGCAAAGTGGAAAACAACACTAGACAGGGCACCAGGACTAATCATGCACACCTCAACAAAGGTCCAATTTGGAACCACCGAATAACCTAGCATGGAAATATTCTTAACTATGGCAGAAAAATAGGTATGCCTGAGGAAAAACTCCACAAAAAGACAGAGATTTGTGATTAAGCAGTGCTAAATCCTTTACCATGCCACCCTGGAAAACAAATAACTTTAGGGAATAATCGATTTCAAAGAGATAGCCACATACAGTACTCAAGCAAACTGGTAATATTTACATGGGTAAAGGTTACAGTTCCCATAATTACCCAAAATTCTTTTCATTGTAAATTAAAGGTGTCAAAATTTAAAAATAAATTTACAAAGGTTTCTGGGAATGTTATGGTTTTTTATGGCTTTAACCTGAAAAGGAATAATTTAACAACATTTATGTTTGGTAGAATGCCCAGTTGCAGCTATCCGGTCTTTTGGCCATGGAACCCCTGCAGATTTTGGTTTTGTCTCCTGCTTAACTGGACTTTTTCTTTTGTTGTCAGTGGCTTTATCACTGGACTAATTTTTTGAGACTTACAATTTGATATTTTATATAAGGACGCTATCCTTCTACTAATTATATAGATATGTTTCATAAAATTGTATGGATTTATTTAATATCCTTACCTAATTTTGTTTTTTTCTTTTCTTGTGACTTTCTCTTTGACACCTTGTAAAGCACTTTGAGCTATATTTTTTTAAGGAAAGTATGCTATATATATAAATGTTGTTGTTGTTGTTGTAGTCACAGTTTGAGCAAGTGTAACAAAACTTGGCAAAATGTTGGCAATTCAGTAGAATTTCACAAAAAAACAACCAGTGTTTTCTGACCAGGAGGACATAAATGTGCTTCTTTAAATACAATGCAGCTTTACCTATAGTCCAAGGCATCCTTTATTTGGAAGCATTAGCTTTTTTCCTCTGGTACTTTCAGCCTCTGAGCAATACTTATACTTATGCTTTTATATTTTCTCGCCTTGATTACTGCAACTCACTGTATTCTGGGATTAGCAAATCCCTGATACACAGGTTACAGTTGGTCCAGAATGCTGCCGCTTGTTTTCTGGTTGGGGCAAGAAAGTATGACTCTGTTTCTCCAATTTTAGCTTCTTTACACTGGCTGCCTGTCAGTTGTCGAATTGATTTTAAAATCTTGTTGCTAGTTTTTAAATCTTTACATGGGCTTGCACCTGCCTGTTTATCCGAATTGTGTGCTTTACACCAGCCATCTAGAGTGCTTAGATATTCTGGTCAGTTGTCTCTTGTTGTCCCTCATATCAAATTTAAAACCAAGGGGGACAGGGCTTTTGCAGCTGCTGATCCTCGCCTGTGGAACTCTTTACCTCATCACATAAAGGAATTGTCTACAATTGAACCGTTCAAAACAAGATTAAAGACTCATTTCTATTCACTTGCATTCCGTGACCTTCAGTAATACTGATGGTTTTCCTCATTGTGATTATATAACATTACTTTTATTTATTATTTATTTTATGTTCATATATTTTATTTCTATTTATGTTATTTGTATGTTCTCTTTTATTCTATTATTGTAAAGCACTTTGGCCACAGCATTCCTATGTTGTTTAAATGTGCTATATAAATAAATTGACGTTGACATTGACATTGACATACTTATAGGGAGTTGGGGGAGAACTGTGGAAAAATGCAAACACAAATTAAATTTTGTTTTGTACAAGATCACGGACCATAATTTTTTTCAAAAACATCCCGTCTTCTCTGACCTAGAGCCCTCAACAGGATTTTGAGTATGAAATATGTCATTTGATTTAATGCAGTCACCCTGTATTTATGCTTAACCCTCTCAGGAATGCCCAGACATTAAATCTCTTCTGCTCAAACTGGCGTTATAACCAGATGCTTCCAATATCCTACTTAAGATACTTTGGTTATAGACAGCTGAATGTATGTACTGTGAAAGTTCTTTTTTCTGTGTTTTCTCACATCTCACACATATGAATTATTTTACAGCAGATACCATCTTTCTATTATGTCTATTGAATTTCCTGATCATCATGGCTCATCTTCTCATGAATAGCTTGAACACAAAAGAAATCAAACAAAGACAGCACAAAGACAAGCAAAATCAGTGTGGTCATCAACTCACAAGTCTAGAATTGCATTAAAGATGCGTGAGGAACTATGGCTAGGTGCTAACCCTAAGGAGACATATGAACTTTTATTTCTTGAAAAACAGTAAACATTTTTATCCAGAGTAGGATCACAGGGCAGCTGGAACCCATCTAGGCAATCATAGGACACAAAGCAGGAACAATATTTGGACAAGGCTTCAGTCCAGCACAGGGTGAACACCCATACAGGCACACACTAGGGCCAATTTAACAATGTCGGGTCATCTAACCTGCATGTCTTTGGACTGTGGGAAGAAACTGGCACACTGTGAGGAAACCTATGTGGACACAGTGACAACATACAGACTCCATGTAAGGAACAGGGGATGCAAACCCTGGTCTCTTTACTCTGAGGCAACAGCATTACCTCTGCACTGACATGCCTCTTATAATCGTTTTTGTTTACTAGAGAATGATAAGGCATAAGGTGAAGAGAGAGGTGGCAAAGGCTAAAGAAAAGGCATATGATCAGTTGTATGAGAGGCTGGACACTAAAGAGGGACAATAGGACCTGTACCCATTGGGTAGACAGAGGGGCCGAGCTGGGAAAGATGTGCAGCAGGTTAGGGTGATAAAGGATAAAGATGGAAACATGCTCACAAGCAAGGAGCGTGTGTTGAGCAGATGGAAAGAGTACTTTTGAGAGGCTGAAAAATGAAGAGAATGAGAGAGAGAGAGAGAGAGAGAGAGATAGAGAGGGTTGGATGGTGTGGAAATAGTGAATCAGGAAGTGCAACGGATTACCAAGGAGGAAGTAAGGACAGCTATGAAAAGGATGAAGAATGGAAAGGCCGTTGGTCCAGATGACATGCCTGTGGAAGCAAAAAGGGGTTTATGAGAGATGACAGTGGAGCTTTTAACCAGATTATTTAATGGAATCTTGGAAAGTGAGATGATGTCTGAGGATTGGAGAAGTGTACTGTACTGGTACAGATTTTTAAGAATAATGTGCCACAGCATAGTTATGGGACAGAGTAGTAGAAGCTAGGTTAAGAAGGGAGGTGATGATTAGTGAGCACAGTATGGTTTCATGCCAGGAAAGAGCACCACAGATGCAATGTTTGCTCTGAGGGTGTTGATGGAGAAGTATAGAGAAGACCAGAAGGAGTTGCAGTGTGTCTTTGTGGACCTGGAGAAAGCATATGACAGGATGTGATATTGTATGAGGAAGACGGGAGTAGCAGAGACATATGTAAGAGTTGTACAGGATATGTACGAAGGAAGTGTGACAGCGGTGAGGTCTTCAGTGGGAGTGATGGATGCATTCAGCATGGAGGTGGGATTACATCAGGGATCGGCTCTGAGCCCTTTCTTGTCTGCAATGTTGATGGACAGGTTGACAGACAAGATTAGACAGGAATCCCAGTGGTCTATGATGTTGGCTGATGACATTGTGATTTGTAGTGGTAGTATACAGCAGGTTGAGGAGACCTGGAGAGGTGGAGACATGGTCTAGAGAGGAGAGAAATGAAGGTCAGTAGGAGCAAAATAGAATACATGTGTTTAAATGAGAGGGAGGTCAGTGGAATGGTGAAGATACAGGGAGTAGAGTTGGTGAAGGTGGATGAATATAAATACTTGGGATCAACGTAACGAGTAATGGGGATTGTGGAAGAGATGTGAAAAAGAGAGTGCAGGCAGGATGGAATGGGTGGAGAAGAGTGTCAGGAGTAATTTGTGACAAATGGGTATCAGCAAGAGTGAAGGGGAAGGTCTACAGGACAGTAGCGAGACCAGCTATGTTATATGGGCTGGAGACGGTGGCACTGACCAGAAACCAGGAGACAGAGCTGGAAGTGGCAGAGTTAAATATGCTAAAATTTGCATTGGGTGTGATGAGCATGGACAAGTTTGTAAATGAGCACATTAGAGGGTCGGCTCAGGTTGGACGGTTGGGAGACAAAGTCAGAGAGGCGAGATTGCATTGGTTTGTACATGTGCAGAGAAGAGAAGCTGGGTGTATTGGGAGAAGGATGTTAAGGATAGAACTTCCAGGCAACAGGAAAAGAGGAAGGCCTAAAACAAGGTTTATGGATGTGGTGAGAAAGGACATGCAGGTGATGGGTGTAACAGAGCAAGATGTAGAAGACAGGAAGATATGGAAAAAGATGATTAGCTGTGGCAACCCCTAACAGGAGCAGCCGAAAGAAGAAGAAGAAGAGAATGATAAGGATCTATTATATTAGTCAGGTATCAGAATTTAAGAAAAATTTTTAAAACGTCAGATTTGGTAACAGACTTGATAATGCATCACTAATATTAATATACTGAACCAAGTGTACTGGTGAAACCCATGTAAATTATAAAAGGATTTGCTCATATCAAGATTAAACAAAAAAAAAAAAAAAAAATATTAGAAATGTTTAAATTCTCTGCAAAGTTTCATATTTGTAATCAAACTCATTTTTAAGATCAAACTTTAAAGTTCTGTGTTGGAAATCGTTATATTTACTACACTTTAATTGTAATGATGAGAGGACATATGAGATGAACCTGCAACCCAAAGACTGATTTTGGAACAGAATCAACATGATACTCTAATAGTACAATATGGAAAGGTGCACAATGCAAACATTCACCATCTGCAGAAAAATGTTTTTCTTCACAGGGTAATACAGATCAGACTCATTCACTAGATTTTTCTACTTCTAAGGCAGCAGTGTAAATGCTTTGTCAACTGATACCCTAGAATTCCCTGCAAACACCCAGAAAGCCCCTCTATACCACTTTACTTTGCTTTATATTTTGTTTACCTTTTGAGGGTCATGGTGGCAATAATCCTAGCTGAACAGACTTAGCACTATATCTTTAGCCACAGTCTCCAGCCTCATCTCAGGAATTCCCAGATGTACTAAGGCTAACAAAGTGACATAGTGTAATTCTGAAGCATGCCATGGATCTGCTCATAACTGTTCTCCCAGTCAGCCTTACAAAGTACACATCCCATGCAAGGTGCCCAGTGTTATTCTGTCTACATACTGGCAAACAGGTGTGCATGGGAGGCCGCTAAATGAGGGTAATTCCATGCCAGACCAGGGATTGGCGGAGTGTACATATCCTTTCTCTCTTTACACTGCAGACCAATTCTGCCTGGTCCTGATGACCTCACTTCTGGTTTCGGGCCTGATGACCTCACTTCCGGTTCCGGCCCTAATGACCTCACTTCCTCTACTCTCCCTTAAAACTATCATCTTTGCCTCATCAAGTCAGTTCTGTTTTGGACTCAAACCTGTACACATCTGTACACCATTTAACCATTTTGCAGCCAGGAAAAATTATATGGATGGTTGCCCCAAATCTTTGTTTTGACTCTTTGTCTTGTCTTTGACAATACACAAACTACCTCTACTAGCTTCTCTTAATCCAAACAAGTAATAACGATGCATATGTAAACTGAAAGCTTTACATGAAGATTTATCCACTACTTCAATACTGGCATAACCTTCATAAAACATTGACTGTCACACTAATTCATTGGTTAGTCTAACACATCTAGACCTGAACTCATAAACAAGACCCCAAGATTCTGGAACTTTTCCATTTAGGAAAACTGCTCATATCTTAAAAAAATGTACAGTATACCCAAGTGTCAACCAGTATACCCTTTTGCTTTTACTTCCTCATCCCAAAGACAAACATTTCAGATTTAACTAGTACATTAAATTGGCCCAGTGTAAGAGCGTGAGCGTGAGTATGATAAACCAGTCAACACATTCAGTTTTGGCTTCTGCCTTTACCCTTAATCTTGTAAACATTTTCATATATCTCCTACTAAATATATACCATATTAAACATCCATGCATTCACACTTAGATAATGCTTTTGTTTTTAATTTAAGCAATATCCAAATATAGCAGGCAAAAAATGATATTTGCATTCTTTTAATGTTTTACCTGTTTAGAAAAAACTCATCTTTAGTATAACAAACAAATACATTCGGAAACTTATAGTTTTCCTAATCAATCTTTCCAATAGTAAATGCATGACAGGAATCAACCCCATATGGAATGCTGACCTGTTGCAGTACACAGTTTTTCGCACTAATATGTTGGGCCTATATAGAAAGCCAATTAAGTAATGTGATGGCCTATGGTGATGTGGGGATTATCCTAAGAAAACTAATATAGACACAATAAGAATGTGCACCATCCACCAGTCTTCCATTAAATTTGTGAATGTCTAAAGATGACTGCTGCCTCGTATGTCACTTCTTCATTGTTTCTCTCTGTCTGTTCTGTTTTGTGTTCATTGTGCTAAATGCTTAATGGAAATATATGTGTTGCTCAGTACACTCTAGCACCCCTAACTGTAATCATCTGCAGTCTGATAACATACACACTCAGTATATGAAACAACTCTAGACACTTAGACAAGACATCTAACACATTAGCTCATTTATGATACTCTGTTATTTAGATTTTTACACCACACTCCAGAGGTGGGACTACAATACCTCATTATTAAGGCGTGAAGCTTTTTGGATTTACAAATTAGATATTGTGTCACCAGCTTGACTAAATGAAGATAATGATCTTTCTTGTTTCTTATGAGTGTCTGCCATTACAGCTTCCAGTGCAGCAGTGGTAGTGGGCTAGATGTGTTATTGGCTTTTATATCATTAAGGCAAGTTCTATTTTGGTTTAAAATATACTTACTCCATTTGATCTTCTTTAAGCCCATTTTGTTTGTCATGGAAAATTTGCTGGGTCTTAAAAATGATTGGCCATGTTTTCCTTCTGTTATCTTAATTTGAGAAAAAGGTGTGCCTTCTACAAACAGTGTCTTATTTAATAATAACCTCGTATTTATGTATTGCTGTACAAGAGATACTTTTGAATGGTAAAATTAGGATGGTATGCTGGTATTATTCTAAATGGTTTCGTAATTTAGAGTTTATTTAAATAAAAAAAAAGGTCCTGTTGAAAATTCTTCTTTTTATAGTAATGTCATGAGATGGGCAGTCTTATAGATTTACCTCAGAATGACCTCCTACTACCATTGGACCTTTGAAAGCTTCATGGTTTCTTCTGAGAGACTGAAGTTTCAAATTTTATAATTCATCTTTATACAGTACTAGCAAAATACCCGCGCTTCGCAGCGGCGAAGTACTGCCTTAAAACTTTTATTAAGAAGAAAATTTAACCTTTTTAAACTGAGAGAAAATATGCCAATAATTATTTGTTAAGGATCTCTTTGTATACCATGTTGTCAGTTCGGCCCTCCGGTTGTAACATGACCAAGCTGTGCGCTGAGCTTACTCTTGAGCATGTAACTTACAGTTGGCCATATGAACAGTAATCTTGTCTCAAATCTCACAGCTTGGATTGCTGCTGTCATAATCGGTTTGAGTTTCATGGTTTGTTTCAATTACGATAGTATTTGCAGGATTTGTTGTGTTGAAGTGACATTCGGCATCTGTCAAGCATTGTAAGCACACAACCGGTTTCATCGATAAAATCACATCCAGCTTTTGAGAGTTTAAACACTCATAAACATCAAAGTGTCCACTACTGAAATCGTCACCTGTGAATCTAAGATGTTTAAGAGGCATTGGCGGTTGTCGAAAGGTGTAAAATATTTGGCCATTTCGGTACACTTGAAAGCGACAACCGAACAATTCAGCGGCAGCCATCAACTCACATGCAGAACCATAGGTGAAGGGCTTAAGCATTTCACTCTTATAGTGCTCCTGTGTAGTATAATTATCTCCTGTACCGTCATCAGTCCACACCTTGAACCTGTCCCAGTCATTCAATATATAAGGCACAATGTTCCTCCGGATATCAAGAGTGAGCCTGATATGGCCGTGCAATATGTAACAAAGAGAATGGAAAAGGTAGGTGCCATCTCCGGGCATGGAAACCACTCAGTAAGTGACAGTTCTTTGATCGATAGTGATCACCTCGATAGACATGGTAATGGGGGTTGGAATGATAAAGGAAATGGGTACCTGAGCAATGTAAAGTAAGTCTAAAATTCCTATACAATAACTATAATTGTAATAAACAAACAATAAAACAGCGGAGAAGCCGTGGATTAAACAAAAAGGCTGTAGTTATCAGTAGGGAGACGTGAATCCCGTGGCAAAGCAAGGAAGGGAATGTAGAGACCGGAGCGACGGACGGTCTTATATAGGCAGGCAGCCAACAACGTGGGAGGCGTTGGGATGGGGGACCCAACGCCACCTCACACAGTGACTGAGCTGCAGGCTATGGACGTATATATGTACGTAAGTAGGATTCAGTTAGCGTTGGGAACCCATGTACCAAATTTCTTGAAGATGGGCCCATAAGTAACAAAGACTGTTGAAAAGTTCAATATGGTGGCCGACAGTGGCATCATACCACCGAAATAAGTACGTACATTGGTTTCGGATAGTGCAGGGAAGCCGCCTATAAAATTTCGAGAAGATCGGGACATAAATAATAAAGTTCAACATGGCGGACGTTGTTGACCATTATGACCATTACGCGTAGAATTTCGAAATGAAACCTGCTTAACTTTTGTAAGTAAGCTGTAAGGAATGAGCCAAATTTCAGCCTTCTACCTGCACGGGAAGTTTGAGAATTAGTGACTTTGGAAAGTCCAATATGGCGGCCAACAGTGGTGTCATACCAACGAAATAAGTACGTACATCGGTTTCCGTTAAAAGTTTAATATGGCAGCCGACAGTGGCATCATACCACCGAAATAAGTACCAAATTTCAGCCTTCTACCTACACGGGAAGTTGGAGAATTAGTGACGTTGGAAAGTTCAATATGGCGGCTGACACTGGCGTCATACCACCGAAATAAGTATGTACATTGGTTTCGGTTAGCGCAGGGAAGCCGCCTACCAAATTTCGTGAAGATGGGGCCATGAATAAGAAAGTTCAATATGGCGGACGTCGTTGACCGTTACACGTAGAATTTCTAAATGAAACCTGCTTAACTTTTGTAAGTAAGCTGTAAGGGATGGGCCTGCCAAATTTCAGCCTTCTACCTACACGGGAAGTTGGAGAATTTGTGACGTTGGAAAGTTCAATATGGCGGCCGACAGTGGCGTCATACCATCGAAATAAGTAAGTACATCGGTTTCGGTTAGCGCAGGGAAGCCGCCTACCAAATTTCGTGAAGACGGGGTCATTCTTCTACCTACACGGGAAGTTGGAAAATTGGTGACGTTGGAAAGTTCAATATGGCGGCCGACAGTGGCGTCATACCATCGAAATAAGTAAGTACATCGGTTTCGGTTAGCGCAGGGAAGCCGCCTACCAAATTTCATGAAGATGGGGCCATAAATAAGAAAGTTCAACATGGCGGAAGTTGTCGACCGTTATCGACCGTTATGACCGTTACGTGTAGAATTTCGAAATGAAACCTGCTTAACTTTTGTAAGTAAGCTGTAAGGAATGAGCCTGCCAAATTTCAGCCTTCTACCTACACGGGAAGTTGGAGAATTAGTGATGAGTCAGTCAGTCAGTGAGTGAGTGAGTGAGTGAGTCAGTGAGGGCTTTGCCTTTTATTAGTATAGATACAGTATATGCAATTTGTTATTTTGGTCGAATACACAAGAAATCAAATTTCACACTATAACTTTTATGTATTATCGCAAGCATTTGTTATGCTTCACATAGGTTTGGTAAATTAGTATCTTTATTATTTGGATATTTTAGCTTTTTTTCACATTGAGGATATGGTTAAACTTCTAGGTGGATGTTCACATTATTATTTGTATTAGAATTAAATATGATATTTATTCTTAATGTAGCTGCAGGAGTGTAAGGCGAGTTCACGCACGGGTAAAATGTGTGCCGAAAGAAATCTCTCAGTCCAAAAGTTCATTTTAAAATATTTAGTGAAAATTCAAAGCAAATAATCCATGCAGGAATAAAGAAAAAAGGTTCTTACACACGTAGAATAAAAGGCAAAAAATTACAAAAAAATGTTATCTTTTCTAAACTTAGCTTTTCTTGACAAACTTTAGTTGTTTCTGTACTTAAAGATGCTTTACTTCTTCATCTGTACGCTTTAAACGTATGGAACTGCACATTCAATTAAGTACTCTGTCTTTCATGTTGCTTGGCACTTAATGCACACAAGGCACGGTTTAAAACCATGTGCCCTCAACACCTTACATCTGGCAACTAACTGAGTATAATATATAGTCAGAGAGGCTTGAAATAGTTAGAATATACCAATTTAATTCAACTTATGGGGGTTGTAAGAACCTCCCAATAGACTATGCACTAATATTTAGGCAAACATTTATGTAACTTAAATAACTAGCAAATGGCTCTTGCACTTAAAAATATAAACTTTTATTTTTTTGTTATTGTGTCTTTTTAAGATACTAAAATAATTTTGACTATCATCAAGTTTTCAATGGTTGTCACACAGAAAATCTGTCATTTTTCCGTTTTGAATGAGATATTAATTATGAACTGAGATTCGGGCGTACTTGTGGAGATCAAAGGGGCAGATGCCTTAGGAACTGGCAGTTGTACAAGATGGTGATGTGATAATTTGTCCCAGATTAGACTGCTAATTTAGAATATCAGCATTATCTTTAGGAAAGCACTGCACTATAGTCAGTGCCATTGAGTATGAATTATTGGAAAAATCGCAAAGCAGCTGACTGCGTCAGGTGGTTTGTAAGGAAATAGAGAGGAATTTAGAACCTTCAGACAGAGTTGCTGGTTTCATTAAATAACTATTGCTGCATACCTTATATGTGAGAAATGCTTTAACCTTTTCAACTGACAGATTTTAAGTGAATGGACCAAGCCTAAAGGTCCTGTCATACTGATCAGAAGTGCAATGTATTCTGGTAATGCTGAAAGGCAAAACACGGTTGTGAGCATTCTGCCAAGATTGAAAGTGCAACTTTTGATTCCCATGGGATTCGACCTTGGCTTTTTAGCAACATTTCTGTGTTTTGAGAAACTGTAAAAATGTTCTGTGCTTTGCTAGGAAAAAAGAAAGTGAGGTGCTCAATTTGGGCAGGAAGGAGTGAGAGAATGGTTGTCTGTTATTAGAGAGAGAGAGAGAGAGAGGTTAGGAGCACACACTGATACAGCACATTGCCACACCCACCACATGACAAACCAACTCAGCATTCCAGATTAGGCCCCGAGTGCAGCCATGCAACGGGTGACACCTCAGCACCATTCTAGTTCAGATGGAATGGAACAGTGTGTGGAACAGAAGTTTTCTTTTAGTTTAGCTCAGTTGGTGCTTTATTACAAAATTGAACTTTCCATTTCTTTAGATAGATTTGTCAAGAGCAGAGTTAAATTGCAAATGGACACTTAAATGCTGCTTGCTACCTGTTGCTGTTTAGTTGATGGACATTTGGAAAAGGAGTCCTTTTACTGGAAAGAAATACAGTATGTCTTTTCATTTTCTGATTAAGGTTATAAAATCTGTATCTGAGTAGCTGGAATATTTGGGGACTGAATGAAGACTTGTATGAAATTACCCTTGTTTTATTTGTTTCATATTGCTAATATTTGCTGCTCTTGGTTATTATGAAAATAAAAATGATTTTTTAGTAAAAGCTTGAAGACAGTCCTTGTTTGAATGATTATTAGTGTTGTCAAGTGCTACCTTTGGTCCCTTAAGGGCACTTCAGGACACTCTTAAAAGTGTGTTGAAGTAAATGATTGAAAGTAAAAGGCAGCTCCAGTCAACAAACAGCCTGCCATTAGAGGTACCTAGGATTGAATATGTATAGCACAATACAGACAGTGACACTGGTAAGAGGTTACACATAACAGATATATAGCTGGTTTAAACATTTGTTCATATTTCTAATTAATAATTAATTTCTAATTAAGTAATCTGATAACACAATAAAATAATTAATATCAGAATTACTTTTATTTGCCTGTACTTAATGTGCAGTAATTTAGCTTAGTTGCTTTGGAGCTGATTATTACATAACACAACATGTGTATAGTAAAGAATGTATGTGAATGCATACACATACATGTGCACATACCTTACACACACAAACACATTCACACCTTCATAAAATATATGAAAGAACATAAGAATAAGCGAGGGAGAAAGACTAAACTGGTTTGCAAGAACTATGGCTCTGGGAAGGAAACTGTTTAGATGTCTATTAATTTTACTTTTAACTGACCTACAATGTTACCAGAGGGGAGTTTTTGAAATAAGTGATGTCCTGGGTGAGATGAGTAAGTGGTGACCCTTTTGACATGGTTTGTGACACTAGATGCATACAGGTCTTCAAAAGTTGGAATAACATAGCCAATTAGTTTCTAAGAAGACCTCACAATGCGCTGCAATTTGTTTTTCCTGTGGACAGTTGCTGAACCAAACCAGACAACAATGGAGAATGTGATTACCCACTCAGTTAAGGCTTTGTGGAATTGTTCTAGGATGGGCTGGGAAATATTTCCTTTCTTTGGTTGGAATGATAAGTACATCTCCTGCTGAGCCTTCTTAGTGATGAAAGTGCCATTAATGTCTCAACTGAGAGTGTTTGTGATAGTTGTGCCTAAAAATCTGAAGGATTCCACCATATCGATTGTAGAATCTGTTTTTTTTAGCGGGAGGGGATATAACTGCTGTTTGTGAAAGTCAGTTACCATTTCCAATGTCTTGGTGGTGCCAGGTTATTTGGGTTATTTGTAGCGCACCAAGGCACAATATTAGTCACTTCCTTTCTATATTCTATTTCATTACCATTAGTTGTTAGTCCAATAATGGTGGTGTCATCAGCGAACTTAATGATTTTTACTGTAGAGTCCCTGGACCTTAAATCATTGGTGTACAACTTAAGTGTCAGTGGCACTACAATCACATAGAAATATCAACAGATTTAAGATGATATGAAAGGACAAATTTTCATGTTTGTTACAAATGTTTTTTTGTACTCTTATTGTTTATTATTGTGGTACATCCACAGCTAAAGCTAGTACCACAAAACACTTCAAAGGAGGGTGAAATCAGCTCAGTATATTATTGACACACAGCCCCCTTCTCTTTAAAGACCCCAGTGATTATATACAGTCACATTTCTCTCTCCTTCATTCTAGTAAAGAGTACAGATCCATTAACACTTGCACCACTAGATTCAGGGATGGTTTTTATTTTCAGGTCATATGGCTACTCAACACATAGAAATACATGCTATTATACAAGATTTGTGATTCTTATGTATGCCCTATTTTGTCTCATGTTGTATTATCAGTGCATGTGTTGCCAGCCTCAGGTCTAGGGGAACGTGGGCCAGGTACAAGTCACTGTTGCTACAGGGTGTAGCCACAGCGATATGGTGTCAAAAGTATGAAGGAAGAAGGCAGCAGTCAAGAATCTCTCGCCATATTCAGAGATGTATAACTGCTTCAATATCAATATGACAATCAGTTAAACAATGGAACATACCAATTTCCCTTGGTTAAACAATGGTATTGTTGCTTACTATCAAGATGTACATATGCTTATTAGAAACCAATGTCCCCAGAACTCTTTAATTTTCAAATGAAGTAAATACAAACATTTTCTAAGGAAGCAGGCAGTTCTGTTATCACAATGCTGTACAATATGATGATGAGATGCCAATCAATGTACTGTGGTCTTCAAAGCAGTTGAGTCTTTTTTGAGACAGGTAAATATCTATGTCTTGTAGATAGCTACACTACCAACAAAAACCTGTAACAGGATTAGTAAGGAAATTTGCCTTTTCATTCATCCTAGTCTCAAACAAACTGTGCCTGTTGTCCCTTCACCTGTTGGCTGTTCCATTTATTATTGACATATGTTTTTTTTCTAAAAGCAACACACAGAAATGTCCTTTTCTTTAAAACACCACTTTCTAGCCCATTACACATGCTTCAAACATCTGTATTAAAGGATGGTACAGTGGTGTAGCGGTACGCGCAACTTCCTCATAAATCCAGCATCCTGGATTTGAATCCTATGGAATCCTATGGGTAATTTCAAGACCCAACAGGAGCGGAGAGAATGGGAATACAAACTTATGCTTAAATTCAACACTCTACAAAATTGTCTTAATATAGACAAGCGTTTTATGAGCAGATATGTGGACTAACAGACTGATTGACCAGTTGACTCCATCAGAGGCCTATCTTACAGACAATGCACTTCAAAAAAAACCTTACAGGACTTTCTCTAGTGATGGTTATCTTATCTCTACATTTTATTAGTTCATTTTTCTCTTCTTTCAGGGTTAATTCATCTCAGGTGTATTCATTTTGCTTATATTTGAACAAAAAAGTTGTTAAGATGAAAGAAAAAAATCACTTTGCTGTCCCAATATAAGCGAGAGTATTTTTCAGTTTCTTTGTTACACCTTGCCTGATGAAGGGGCCTTAGCTGCCTCGAAGCTTGCATTTGTAATCTATTTAGTTAGCCAATAAAAGGTGTCATTTCACCCTACTTTCTCCTGTATCAATCTTATGGAAGGGCATTGTCGGTGTGCGGCCTACTTATTCTCCATGTGTCTGTGTGGATATTCCTCTGGGTAATGTAATCTACCCACATTCCCAATGACATACATGTTAATTTAATGGATCCTATGATGGATTGGTGCCCTGTCCTGGGCTGATTTTTGTCTTGCACCAAATGCTGCAGGATAGGTTTTAGCCCCTTGAGACCCGGAACTGGTTTAATTAATAAGGTTTCAGAATTGTATTTTATGTTTAGGTTAGGTTGTAATTAATGCCTGGTGCTGTATTCATTGTCTGTGTTTTGTTTTATGCTATTATTAATACTATGTAAGAAAGTATTTAATTGCATTGTACAAGTTAAATGTAAAATGCACTTAGGGATGCCACACTGCTGACAAACGGTCACAGCTTCTCTTGATTTAATGTATGTTTATACTGTTTAATAGTGTCAGCCAGAACAAAACAAATTTTAACTTATGAAGAATAAAGGCAATCATTATCATCAGCAGCAGCATTATCATCAGTATTTGTGTCATATGATTGAAACAATTCAATTTGTAATCTCAATTATATTACAGTTACTCTATAATATTATTATTTGACCATAAACTGCCATCTACAGTTTAATATTTTTAGTGAAATCAGCAGAAGAAACTTAATAATGGAAAGAATTAAGCAGTCTTTGGACCCAGGGTTAACAGCTCTCTGTCTGAACTATTTTACTTGTGGGGATTATTACGACTGTAAAGGAAGTACATTTTACAACAACATTTTCAACAAAATTAATAACTTCATTATCCATCACTTAATTCTTTCTTTTATTTTCATGTTATGCTAAGTACTGCAGCCCTTTGTAGATACAATTATTCAGACAGCATATTGCAAGAGGCAAAATTATGAATCCAAGCTTGGTGTTTGTTAAGTATCCCTGTTGCTTTTTTATCAGCCTTCAGCAAAAAAGACTTTCTGACTTTCTAATCCAGGTTCTCAAAATCCCTGTAGGCAGTAACAAGGTGTATTCCTGCAGTGAAATAGTGAAAGAAACACTCAAAGACAGTATTTGGGATGTAACATTATACTCACTGATTAAAATGTTTGTTATGCCAAAACATAAAAATGAATTTACATATATTTTCACACTGGTTTATAGGCACAGAGGTAGAAGAAAGGAAGAAAGAGTGAGGCTGAAGGTTTCTGAAATACAGTATGATGTGGAGGATCATGCATTGTTAACAAGTGACAGAATCAGATGAACGACAGTATTGTGAAGTGTGTTCTAAAATACTAAAATTTTTAATATTTTTCTTGCTACTTAAAGAAAAATTCGGGTGAGGAAGCTTTTTGGAAAAATGACAAAGAACTATATTAAGTGATGTAAAAAGAATAAACTTGCATGCAGACTGTCAAGTCAAAACTACAGACAAGGGATCTGAGAAAGTGAGATGTGTTCTTATCTTTTTGCATCATAGTAATGAAAATGGTAACAAAATTCAAGCAGAAAAGATTGATTTAAACATAAAAGATAATGGGAAATAAATTAGTTGGCTACAAAGATTGACCTATTAACCAATCAAAAGCTGTTTTAGTAATTACAGTAGTTCTATAGCAAACAGAAAGCTGTTTTTAAGCTGACAAAACTGTCTTCTTTATAAAATGCATTATGAGCAACTGAAATATCAAGCAAATCTTTAAAAAAATCTATTGAGTAGAAGTAGATCTAAATAAATAATCCCCACTGATTTTTTCGGCTTGCCCTTTACTACTCGTAACTTCCACTTGGTGAATTCACTGAAGTCTGGAATGATTTCTATGGAAATATATAGTGTAATGATTTTCCAGGTAAACTAACAGTGAAAAAGCTGTTTGCCTGCATCTCATGAAACACAATTTCTGACATTTCAAGAGTTTCTTCTATTGAAAAAACATAAACTTTACAATCACATGAAGAGGATTGTTATATTCATCATACACAGTCAATGTCAAATACATTTAACAATATTTATTGATTTTCAGTTTTCATAAATAAACTTGCCTCATATATCTCTAACATGATATTATCATACCCCAACTAACTCTCACAGCTTAATCCGACCCTTAATGCAAAAATAAATATAAATAATGAACTTACAAATAGAGCGAGTCCAGAGACAGTATACACCCAGTCTAAGCTAATAGTAGAAGCAGTAAGAGTAGTGCTGTAAAATATACAGAGTACAGTGAAATTCTTACTTGCTTGTGTAACAAACATGTAACATGTCACAACTCTCTGCTGCCATGATAAACAAGAACCTTTTAATTTAATAACCTCCAATATGTGAGCAGAATAACTTTGAAATGTGATCAAACTCTCTGAGAAGTCATCTTAATTCTGAAATCCTAATAACCAGTACAAATACACCACCAAAATGTGTTATCATGAATGGGTGTGGTGACTCCTTTCAGTCCTTCCTCCTGCTTCAAGTTGCTCTACCCTTCAGCCTCTCCTTTACCTCTCATTTACTCCAGCCTTATAGTAAAATTGTTACTCATTTATTATATGGATCATTATTAGAGCATTTCTATTTTCATGTTCTAAAATATAATCTACAATGCTTTAGTAGATGAAGGGCAAGATGGAAAGAAGGTGGGATCTTTTGTACTATATAGAATGAATGAAAGAGGAGAGAGAATAGTTTCTGTAGAGGAGATAAATTTATGGTTGCTAATACATTATGTAAGCCTGAAAAAGAGGAGGGAAGGATTTCAGATTGACTGTATTTTGGTAAGACAGCATTATAAAAATGGTATAAAGAATGATTGTACTTAACCAGTGGCAGATGCCGATACTGACCATAATATAGTTGCAATAATGATCGGATTAGGACTCAGGAAAACTAAAGGAATAATAAACAAGAGAGATGGGACCATGAAAAGGAGAGACAATGGAGAAATTCATATCAGAGGTCGATCAATACCTATAAGATATAGGAGACAACCAAGAAGAGAGGAGTGATGAGAAATGGAATTAAATGGAATTAAAATTAAAACAGCAATAATTACAAGTGGAATGAACAACAGGTAAGATTAAGAGGAAACAGTTTAAGAAACCACAGATCACAGAGGATATAGTATAATGTAGATGGACAAAATAAAAAGACAGAATAACTGTGAAACAAAAGAAGGAGTGGGGAATTATAAGCAAGCTAAAAATAAACTTAGAAGAATCACTCATGAATCAAGAAATAAAGGGTGGAATGAACAGTGCAAAGAGCTCGAATCTCCAGAAGAACAGTGTGAATAATGATTTGATGTATGTAAAAATAATAATACATTTTATTTACATAGCAACTTTCCCATGCTCAAGGTGCTTATTTAAACAGCAGGGTATACAGTATGTAACATTAGATACAAATATTTTCTACATAGAACACTAAACTAATTAATGCAGGATATACAAAACATTAAATTGAATAAAAGAAAAAAAATAATCCAGAGTAATATATTAAGTTCAATACTAAAAGATTTGCCTGAAACAAATAACATCATTTGTGATATAACACACACACAAATTATCCTGAGCATCTGGACAGAGAGGTAAACTGAAAGAAGGGGCAGAATGACAGGTTAAGTTAAAAGCCTTCCTGAACAGACGAACTTTCACTTGTTTTTTTAAATAAATGAATGGAGTCAGCTGATCTAAATAATTTTGGGAAGTCATTCCAAAGACTGGGTGCCATACAGCTTAAGGCCTTGTCGCCCTCAGAGTGCAGAGGTTAGTGGGGAACACAAGATTGCCAGATCAAAGGACCTAGGTGGTTGAACAGGAGCATAGCGATGGAGAAAGGTCACTGATGTAGTCCAGTGTAAGGCTATTTAAAGCTTTGTAGGTTATCAGTAGAATTTTATACTCGATCCTGTAAGTCACAGGGAGGCAAAACAGGATGAGTGTAATGTGCTTGTTGCTGCTGGTTCGTGTAAGGATTCCTGCAGCAGAGATTTGAATAAACTAGAGCTCTGATATAAGATCAGAAGGGGCACCTGCCAGTAGGGAGTTACAATAATCAATGTGGTATTTCATAAAAGCATAGACAAGTTTCTCAGCATTAGAAAAGGAGAGGAATGAGCGAACATAGGATATGTTATGGAGCTGAAACTAAGAAAGTTTCTTAATGTGGTTTATGTGGGCGGAATAAGAAAGGAAGGAATCAAAAATTACCACAAGATTTCTTGCATTAGAAGACAGTGTGAGGAGATCACCGCCAACAGTGACTGAGAAGGAGCTCAATGTCTTAAGTTGTGCTTCAATACCAGTTTGCAGGAGTTCCATTTTGGTGCAATTTAATTTTAAAAGGTTCTGCTCCATCCAGCTTTTAATTTCACTGAGAAAGCTCTAATGAAGTTTCACTTTAAACATTGAAATATAGTTGAGTATTATCTGCATAAAAATGATAACCCCGTCCATAGCTATGAATAATATGGCCAAGGGGAAGCATATAAATACAGAAGAGCAGAGGGCCGAGGACAGAGCCCTGTGGAACTCCTTGTGTGACTGGCAGTAAGCTGGATCTGCTGTTGCCAAGACTAACAAACTTTTGCCTATCAGTCAGATAGGACTTAAACCACTGGAGGTCAGTGCCAGATACAACCAGAATGTTATCCATTTTGGACAGTAGAATGCCAAGTCTGACAGTGTCAAATGCTGCATCCAGGTCTACCAGAATTAATACGCTGGTTTGTCCAGAGCAATAAGCAAATCATTGGTTACCTGAAGCAGAGCAGTTTCACAGCTGTGCTGTGCTCTGAAACCAGACTGAAAGAATTCCATCAATTTAGTAGAAGTTAAGTAATTAACCCACTTAATTTCCCTTTTCCAGAAAATCATTCTTCTTGGCAATTTCAACATCCATATTGACATTTCTTCATATTGACATTTTTTCATGTAAACTGAAGAATGAATTCCTATTCTTATTCGACTGTTAAGACTTGGTGCAACATGTTGATTTTTCTTCCCACTCTTGTGGTCGGTCATATACAGTATTATACCTGATCTGCACATATAGCTTATCTTTTGGCAACACTTGTAAGAGTGATTTTTGACTATTGGTCATAAAACAGTACTTTTCACTGTCTCACTACCTCTCCCTCCTCTTACCTGTAAACATCAAATTTCTTTTAGAAACTGTTCCTCTATCCTTGCTGGATGCATTTCTCATCTTTCTCTGTCTTCTCCTATTCCATCAACGCAAGATAGTCTTGTTGACTTCTATAATTAGGCCCTTCATTCAGCTCTAGATAAAACAGTTCCTTTAAAACATAAGGAAGTTTCCTTCAAGCTTTCTGCTCCATGATATAATTCAGAATTAAGGTTTATGAAAGCAACTGACCGACATCTTGAGAGAATGTCACGTAACACTGGCCTCACTGTGCATATCCAAGCTTTCTCTGCCTATCAAAGGGCTTACACGGATGCACTAACTGCATCCAAGAACACACATTATGGCAGAATAATAGAAAGTGACGAATGATAACCTAAAGGTTTTGTTCTCTGCAGTTAATAAACTACTTCAACCTGCATCTAGCCCAATTACCTCCTCTCCTGAAGTCTATGAAAAATTCATCTACTTTTTCCATAATAAAAGTAAAGATCTAATTAATTCAACTAGCATAAATCCATCATCCATGTATATCTATCCCTGTCTTCCCACTCCATTCAACTCCTTTTTTAAATTTTCACCAGTCACATCTGCATTTGTTAATAACCTGCTTTGTAAGATGAGGAAAACTACTTGTGCTCTGGACCCTATCCCCACCGCACTTCTTAAATCCTGCCTTCATGCCATAATCCTGACTGCTATAACAATAATAGATACATCCATTGACACCAGTTTTGTGCCAGCCAAAAAGTCTGGTCTTCATGCCAACAATCTTAATAATTCTCAACCTATCTCTTACTTACCTTTTCTGTCAAAAGTTCTTGAGTGTGTTGTAGCGACCCAACTAATTTATTAACTTCTAATGCATGTAAAAATGAGAGACATCACAAACATTTTTAGCAATAGTACATAATGTAGTAATGCTACTATAAAAATCAAGAACCACTAACAGAATCAGTCAAAGTGAAGGCAAGATGGAAAGAATATACAGAAGAATTGCATAATGCTAACAATAAACCAAGAAAAGAAGAGATGGAGCTGGAAGAGGTAGAAAAAGTTAGTAGAGATGACATTGGCCCACAATTGATTGGGGAAGAAATAGAGGTGGTACAGTAGTTAACTTTAGGAAATGTCTAGGAAAATGGATTCAAACTTTGGAGTACAGGGGGTCCTCGGGTTACAACACAGTTCTGTTCCTACAACATCGATGTAACCCGAATTTTGGTGTAAGTCGAAACACACACTAGCCTAAGTCACTTACCTATCCTAACACATTTGCAAAATCATAATCTAGAACAATAAAACACAACTAAGCCACAGAAAAAGGAAAAGGACATAAATATACTGTACTGTACACTGTACTGTAGTAACAAAAAAAATGAGTGTAACAAAAAATCCTTACCTTTAGTCCTTCTCACATCGCAATTTTTTTAAGTTTTGATGGGAATGAGCGTTGTAAACTCGAAACGTTGTATGTCGAGACGTTGTAACCCAAGGACCCCCTGTATTAGAGTTTGGACATTCTCCTTGTGTCTGTGTTTTTTTTCTTTAGGAATTCAAGTGTTTCTCACAGAAATTAAAAAGATATTTACATTTAGTAATATCATTCATAATCACAGACCTTGAAATAACTTAAAATGATACACCACGTGCTTATGTTTGAAATTTGTTACCCTCTTGGAGTGGCTCTTACAGGGCTAGGGCAACCGGTAAAGAATCAAGTATAAACAATATTATCATTTTCATAATCAGCAACCTCATAGGGTTTAGTAAAGCATAATGTGCAGGCAGAAAGATGTTGCTGAACCTAGGGTTCTTGGTGAACCAGTCACAAACAAGAGCAGTCTGGTGGAAACTGACATTGTCTGAACTTACAGTATAGCATGGCTGCTCTGATTGTGTTGGCTCCCTCTGGTCGAGTCGGTATACATGATCTCAAAGAACATTGAGAAGAGCCAGTAGAAGCATGGTGTCGTATGAACTAACAATGGCATGTCGGTGGAGGATGGCCCAGTGACTAATGCCAGCATACATTGCAACATTCTCCCCTTGCTAGCCAGGGACATTTACAATAGCCTGTCGGCCAATTATATTTCTTCCCCTCCTTCTTTTAATGAGGTTGAAGCCTGTGTCATCAACAAAGATGAGCTCATGAGGAGTGTGTCTTCCTTCTGTTTCAAAGATAATCTACAAAAAAATGACACACACTACAGTAAATGACTACTCTGAAACACATTGCTAGAGTACAGAAAAAAGGAGGCTATAAATACAGTTTATTCTACACTATATAGTGTTGTGCAGTACTGTAATACATACTGTAACTACTGTACACTCAAATACTTTATACAATATGAAAGACTCATGCCTGCATATATTCCAGGTGTTATTTTTTAACTCCATCGGAGTTCCCTTTGAAAGGTATGCAATAGGCATGTTTCATTATCAATCTGTTCTATTGAAGAATGCAGTCAGTTGTTGAAATGCTGACTGCATCAATCCCCCAGGAGGTTTCTTGGTCCTCAATAACCCTCTATTGCATCTCCTACAAGAAAATTGAGTTGTTGTCTATAACCATATTGATCATTGCCTTCTCTTGCTTTTCAGAAAGTAGGGCTTTTCTGCTTTCACCAGGTGGTCGTCTCTCAGTTCTGAAAAACAAAATATTGCAAGTTATAACTTTAAAACCACACATTTTACAATAGGAACATGCACTAACTATGTGAAATTGTGCAGTGATTCAATATTTTTCAGACAGCATACAGTCCAATAGAACAGCTACAATACATGTAGGTGTTGTATGTAACAGTGTACAGTACTCCAAAGTTAAAGCAGAAAGCAGAATTCAAATGACCTACCCATTTTCCTCCCTGAAGGTTTGTATTATAAAAGCTACTGTTTAGCGGCTCAGGTTTGGTTGCACTCTTTGAACAGCTTCTGCCATTGAAATCCCATGCACAAGGACAAGAGTGGCACAGATCTCATTTGAAACCATTTGTCTCCTTGCTCTTGCTCTTATTTTTCCTTACCATCTTCCACCTCCTCTCCTGTATCCTCTTCCTCTTTCATCCCATGATAGTTGATCCATTGTTCCAAAATAAATGAACTGACCCATGACCCTTTTATCTATTTATGACTGGTGTGTGAACAATTTTGACTCATAATGTTTGCACATAGGGAACTGTGTATTAGCTGTGTAGACTTCAGTTAATGAAATTGAAGCCACTGCTCTCTAAAGGAGCATATAATGAAGCCCATGATACATGAAGAATTTGTGTGTAGAGTTTTGCACAAAAAGTGAAACGAATCAGAATCATGTGTCAAAATAGAGGAATAGTGTTTATAGTTTCAGGAAATTAGTTTGTATTTTGGTAGAGAGCGATATGGATTGAAATTTTTAGTTAATATGTTTGGTCATAATGTGTAAGTGATTGAGAAAAACCGTAAATCGTAAAATGCTAAACTCATGCCTTGGGGAACCATTTGGCTATTATGCTTTATTTAAGTCTATCTCTTAAAAAGAAACTATTTCCAGCTTTAATTTTTTTTCCTTCAATAGGAATCTTGTTGCATCTCACTGGGAGTCAGACATTTATGTTATTTACTCAGTAAAGAAATTTAGAAAAATGTATTGATTTATTTTGAGAGCCCACTTTCTCCAGTGCATGATCACCCAGAAAGCATTGGGTATATGGCAGTAAATAATGCATGACAAGATGTGTTATCCTAGGTCAGTTTGGAGTCTTCAGGCAGTGTAACCTGCACATTATTCTAATACTGAGAGAAAAAGTGGACATTTTAGAAAATGGAGTTTCTAAACAGACAGTGCATGAGCCAAGCTTTGAACACAGATCAAGAATGGTACCAAAACATCCTCCGACATCAACTTCTCCCAACCATCTAAGAATAGTTTGGTGACAAACAATGTCTTTTCCAGCATGATGGAGCACCATGCCATAAGGCAAAATTGATAGCTAAGTGGCTCGAGGAACAAAACATCTAAATTTTGGGTCCATGCCCAGGAAACTCCCCAGACCTTAATCCCATTGAGAAGTTGTGGTCAATCCTCAAGTGGCGGGTGGACAAACAAAAACGGACAAAATTCGGACAAACTCCAAGCTTTGATTAAGCAACAATGAGCAGCCATCAGTCAGGATTTGGTCCAGAAGTAGATTGACAACATGCCAGGGCGAATTGCCGAGGTCATGAAAAGAAGGGCCAACACTGCAAATATTGACTCTTTACATATACTTAATTTAATTGTCAATTAAAACCTTTGAAACTTATGAAATGCTTGTAATGAAACTTCAGTATACCACAGAAACATCTGACAAAAAGATCTAAATCACTGAAGCAGCAAACTTCGTGAAAACCAATACTTGTGTCATTCTCAAAACGTCTGGCCACGACTATACGGTAATGTTTATTTTATGTTTAAATTGAATAAAGAAGTACATATTATAGTTAAAAAGTAACCTTTTAACTCTAAAATCAAGATAAACAAGGGGACTCAATATACTCTTGCATATAAATATTTGTACATAATTTCTGTCAAAAAAACTGCAGGTTTAATTAAACAGTTTCATTAAAACAAGGAAATAACCTTTAATCAAGACAGAGGTTGGAGGTGGTAGGACTGGTGATAGCTCGAGGGAATTTCTTTTTGTTGATCTTGTCGTTACCTGATGTATTGCTTCCAGAGTTGTTAATCACAAAATCAAATTGATTTGAATTTAAGAAATGCAGAACTGTGTTAAAGAATATTTGCTGTGGTCAATTGTTAAGTAGTTTGCCAATAACTGTACTTGACACATAATAGGCCTATTCTCTTTGACATGCTTTCTACTTATTTTAACCTGCCATGATATTTGTCTTTCCACATTCAAAATTCTCTCAAAATAAAACTATATAACATGACCAAATGGAAGCATAAAACAAAAGCTGATATGTACAATTTTGTCAATAATCTTTTAAATTATCTTTTGTCAATTATCTTCACAGTTATTTCCTTCAGGATTAATAAAGTTTTCTGATTCTGATTCTGACAAAACCTTAAATAATATCATGCCCAAAACAGCCTATAATTGACAAATTAAGAAAAGCAAAAACAGTATAGTACTGTAATCTCTATGACAGCTGCTACTTTGTGTATATATTTTAAATTTTATCTTCTTTTTGTTAATAACATAACAGTTGCAATTTCATAGTTCCATATGCGGCACTGCTGCTTCATAGCTATGTTTGACTTGGTTCAAATCAAGTGTCTACACTCTTTATACAGTACTTTACACATTTTCACCATATCAGAATGGATTCTCCAAGTATGTTGGCTTTCTTTCAACATTCTAAAGATGTGCAGGTTAGAGCAGATTAGTGGTAAATAAAAGTGAGTGCACCCTGTGATGGACTAACATCTACCATTCAGGGGTGGTTACTGAGTTGAGCCAAATGCTGCCAGAATGGACTCTTGTTCCCCATATTGTGAAATTGGATTAAGAAAGCAGAGTTAATGGATGAAAGCATGTGTGTTTGGCATTTCAGAAGTCAGAAGTAATGTTACAAGTCACAGTGGATATGACAAAGATGTGCAACTAATTGAATACACAATCAACTGGAAAGGAAACAAACAATGCTAATTAGTAAGTGGTTTACATATGGTAAAGCAACATCAAAAATGTTCAGTATAAAGACAATAACTATTAAAATGAAATTAAATGATTAGATTAGATACTTTATTTAAGATAATTTTTGTAATATTATTAATTACATGGTCCTCTCCCCTATAAGGATCAGCTGGCAATAGAAAGAATGTTTTTGTTTTCCCTAAGTTGTTCACTTTGATGTGTTTCTGTTCTTCTGATTGCTTTCTTGCTGCTGTCAGGTTGCTCACCAATTATTTGGTTTGCCACAGTTTAAAAACAATGTCAAGATAGCATTATGAATGTACAGCTTCAGGAAGTCAGTGCATGATGCCACAGCTGCTATTTTTGATAACAGTGCCTTCCAGCTACAGTATATAAGAATTTTAACCTTTTTGAGGGAACCTCTAATTTTTTGGAGGAACCTCTAATATTTAATTGGGGAAAAAATGCTTAAAACTTGAAGCATAAAAAGAAAAAAATATGACTTAGTTTTGTTTTATTTTGCTTGTTTATTATTGCCAAAAACCTGAGATTAAATAAGCACATTTAGTAAATAGATCAGGCTGTATTTTTCCTTGTTTTGACTTAATATTCTGAGCAGAAGACAGCCTTTATTTTTGTATGGTTGTTAAGTCAGTTTTGGCTGTTGCACTTTTAACCTTGGCATGCTTTTGCTTAGAGTTCTTGGTTTGTCCCTGATGCAGATGCCTTATTTAAATGGATTCTGTGTATGACTCTTGACTCCAGTTCAGCTCAGATTACAAATTTATTTTTTTTTTGGATATAGTTCCTATATTTCAGCTACTCAGAATAAGATACATCTGTGCTAATATGAAAACTTTTTATTACGAGGCTTTGCTATAATGTGATTTTTCTCAACTCATTGCCACTTTTTTTCTGTTTAATTAGATATGTAGTAGTGAATTAAATTTGCAATATAATACTCAATATTGCATATAAAGCATAACACGATTCTTATAGACTTCTTTTCTCAGTAAGTTCAGAATTCTCTACTGTAGATCTTTTCATATATTTAAATGAAACTGAAAAAGGTTATTATCTTTTTCAGCCACTTTGGGACACTTAATAGAAAAAACAACTTTATGTATGCTAATATGCATTGTAATTAAATAAGTGGCATGAGTTTTGGGACTAATGCAGGGCTAACCACTTGGGATTAAGTAAAGCTATCTTAACGGCAGATGTTGGAAGAGTACATTTTTTTAAATCTACACTGTCTGTTTTGACAGCAGTGGCTGAGCATAATCACTTGGCTTGTTTTGTTAATATAATTTCTTAGGGCACTTAATTAAGCAGAGAGAAGCAAAGCTAATTAAACAAATACTGGTTTATTAATTATAACAACATGATACCATCGATTTTAAAATTGATGCAAATAAACTTCATAGAAAAAACAACAAAAGGCACACACCAATGAATATGACATGCTTTCAAGTTCAACCTGTCCACAAATGTTAACAACTACCTTGTTAAAGAAAAAAGCTGGTGCAATTACACTAGTCTCTAATTAACCCTCAAAGGTCTGCAACATGAAAACTATTGTAGAAGTTCTTTAATTTTTTTTGTCTTATAGTGCACGTACTGTCTGCTGCAATGTATATGATAAATTAGTAATAATAGTCAAGACGGCATGTAGGCACAGTGAATAACTCTGAGGTGAAGACTGGAATGTGGACAGAATCTGTTATGAATCTGTTAGTGTCTGTGAGGGCATAAGTGAGAAATTGACATGTTAGCATTCTGAGTATCAATAAATTATCCTGATTGCAAAAATGTACAGCATATCTAAGAAGACAATAGAATGACTAGGAGTGGGAAGAGGGATACTGAGGGGACCTCTTCATATTCTAGTACATGCCATGGCACACAAAGTTTGTGATCAGAGCAGGCAAAAGAGCAGTGGATAATATGGAGGTGAGTGCTGCTCTACCTAATTAGCCCTGTGATTCCTTGAAAGCCTGAAATCTATAATTGTAGGATGTTCCTGAAAATAGAATTTAAAAGGGTGTTGTGGTGTTCTTAAATCACTCAGCGTCCATTACTAAGTTTTTGAGAAAACATTGCAGAAGCCAGAAGACAACTTTTCACAGGCCGAATGTGTTACATGCTTGAGTAGTAGCAGCTCATCTGCAAGGAAGAGAAACACATTCTTTAAAACAGAAGGATATGAGATAGAGGATGAAGACTTTCGTAGGAAATGTGCGAAGCATCTGAATGATTATGAAGAGTGTGATGGTGATTACTGATACGGTAACACAGTGTTTGGGTTCAGTGTGAGGGCTAGCAGAATTATGTTCCCAGTTTGTATATTCTTTTATGTTTTAGAGCCATTTCCTCTGGTTTGTTAAAACAGGAAATCAAACTCATTGGTGTTATTATTCTTTTGCAATAGTATGTTGCTGTTGACTGTTGCTCAATAAACAAGCCCTTTATTACAATGAATGAGCAGTAGTGCTACTCACAGCATTTTAATTTCCAGCTTTTAGAAGGTTTAGACAGAAGTCAACTAGTGGAGACCTTGATCGGTGCAAACTCTACAGGGAATTGGCATTCTGAGGGAAAGTGTCTGATACAACAGTCTGTCATCCACAGTGTCTAAGTGTGAATGTGTCTCGAGAAGTGACGGTTCTTTCTTTGTGATACTGTTTAGAAATATAAGGTGACATGGCTTTTTTTGAAGAGTTTGTATCCATGCATGATGCGATTCGTCTACTTAAGATATGCATACTCTAAGTGATTTCAGTCTTCATAGCTTATTTAGTGCATATATTCATAGTACCAGAATAAGATTTCAGTGTTCAGATAACACTTGAGTGTTACACAAACTACTGATTACAAAAGGGTACTTTGCATCATGATTAAAAGAAATTCAAATGAAAAACAAAAATACTGTTAACTAGTGTTGGTAAAGGTATGGAGATCTTTTGATGATGTACTGTTAGAATATTTATTGTGAAAGATGCCCTGACACAGACAGAAACGACAACAGATGTATTCAAACACACACGTTTAATCCTGCTTTTATCACAATGCAGTCCTTTGCACCTCACACAGTGCACAACCCACCAGCTCTATTGCTCTCAGTCCTTTCCTTATCCCTCTCTTATTCTGTTTCTGCCAAACCTCACTCCTCCACATGCAATCTCTGTCCTCTTCCACCCAACTCCGGCTCGTCCAATGGAGTAAGGCTGCCCCTTTTATAATGCCCTGGATGTGGTCCAGGTGCTCCGTGACGATCTTCCTGATGTGGCGGAAGTGCCGCATGAGCACCCAGAAGCACTATGCGTGTGCCTGGAATTTCTTCCGGAAGCACTTCTGAGTGTGGCGGAAGTGCTGCAATCCAGGGCTCTGCAATTCTCTGGGCGCCCCCCTGGCGGTGGCCACGGGCCCCAACAGGGTTTAGCTTTTAAGCTCTAATCCTATGGCCCCAGTGCAGACCAAGTCAGCTACCCTCTTTTGGTCCAGGGGCAGGATCCTCAGCCGTCCACCACAGTTATATTTAAATAACAGGCAGCAGGGTCCCTTTGGCTTCAGAACCAAAGCAAAGTAAACTTGTCTTGAGGTAAACATGCTAAAGTGACTGCTGGGCAGAAGATATTAAATATTAAAGACTGTTTTACAAAAAATGATATCCATTTCTAAATTATTAAGTCCACATGATTCTCTTCAATAGTCTATCATGGCACAAGGTGCAAATCTTTGACACAACATTGCATTTGAAAAGCCAACAGAAAATAACACTGAAAATTGATTTGTCAATAGCACTAGTCAAAAGCATTTTCAAAAGAGCCAGAGACACCTCATGAGTATAGAGATCATATATCCGTGAATATCTGTAGTAATTTCAAGTTAGATTTCAGGTCCATTTTATCTTTTGTTACTGTAAGATTCTCTTTGTGGGAGTAATGTTTTCAATTTTTTTTGACACTACTAGCAGTTGTAGCTGACACATACAGTAAATGTATTAAGACAGCTGTTGTTGTGGATTTCCTCAAACACATAGCATAATGAGTCCAAGATAACTAAAGGCCACACCAGTGTTCCACCAAGTGTTGACCCTCAAGGAAGGCCTCACTCTAGGCAACCTAGCTACTAACACAACAAGGTTGGCTTCCTGTCAGCCCTATAAATGAGTACAAAACAAACAAATTTAAAAAAAAATGTTATGGCAGTACCTGCTAAATGAAGTCCTCTGAAAAATCTGAGAATAAAAGGGAGGATTGTGAACTGGTGGTGTGAGCTAGTCCATAACCTTTTGAAGATCTCCGTGAAGTCTCTTTGTCCCTGAGTAATTCTGGGGGGTGTAAAGAGTGTAAGAATTTATTGCTTGACAAAAGACTGTGAATCAACACAAAAATAATAGACAGCTTTTCTATTTTTCTGAAGAAGCTTTTGTTTCTGTACATCTCTGTCCTCTCACTTTGGGTGCTTGGGTAGGACTACAGATACCCATAGTTTGAGCTACACGTAAAGGTGCTGCTGCATCAGGCTTCAGTGGGCTCATAGAACTTGTTGTGAGATGATGGATAAATACTGATCTGTTTTCTAAATATGCAGTATGGTGGTTCAGTTTTTTAACACAGACAGACAGATCACAGAAGTCCAAAATTACACATGTTTAATATTCTTTATGGCTTTACAGCACCACACAATGCATTAAACAGCTATAATTGCTCACAGTCCCTTCTTTTCTCTTTCCTTTTCTCAATTCTTCTGCCGCCTCTACACCTCTTCTCGCACGCTCCATCCTTTGCCTCCCGACTCTGGCTCCTCTAATGGAGTGAGGCAGCCCCTTTTATAATGCCCCGGATGTGCTCCAGGTGCTCAGTGATGATCTTCCAGCAGCACTTTCTGGCGTGGGGGAAGTGCTGCAGTCCAAAGCTCTGTACTCATCCGGGTGGTCCCTGGCGGTAACCACGGGCCCCAACAGGGATGAGCTTCTAAGCTCTGATCCTGTGGCCCCGATGCAGACCAGGGCAGTTGGCATCTTTTGTCCCGGGCGAGGTATTGTCCTTCTCCCAGTCCTTCCAGCCATCCACCACAGCTGGTAGTATATATATATATATATATATAATATATATATATATATATTGTGACAGATTGGGGGCGCTAACATCCTCTTGAACCCTCAGACTTGACTCTTGACACCAGGTAAAAATCCAAATATATGACTTTTTATTAATTAACACTGCACAAAGCACCCTCCTCTCCACAATACTCATAAACCAATACAAATTAATAATCAATAAACACTCCACCGCTCTCAGACGCGTTGCCACCCTTCCACCCAGCTCAGCTCCACGTCTAGGGTTTCCCATCATCCTTTTATAGTCCTTGACCCAGAAGTGTTTCGCCCTTTCTGTCCATGTGACTAGGAACACTTCCGGGTCAGATAAAAATCCTTTTTCTTCACCCCGGAAGTACGTTACTTCTGTTGTCACTTTGCCTATGACGCACTTCCGGGTTATAGGGCACATACGACTCTCTGGGCCTCCCTGCAGCGTCCTCTGTTGGCCCCTGTGGTATCCAGCAGGGCTGTAGGGGAAAACTCCATCGTCCATAATTCCCTGCTGGTATCTGGGGTACTTCCATACTGCAGGAAGAGCTCCATCTGGCGGCCTGGGGTTATTGGCTGGGATGACAAGCCGGCCATAGACCACTATATATATATATATATATATATATATGTATATATATATATATATTTGTATGTGTGTGTGTCATGTAGAATGCATGGGGCCCAGAATTCACATCTTGGTGGTTATTTATCAAAATACTGTATAAGTAAACAAGTTTGTGTTTCCAAAGAAAATAAGCTTGCATTGAAATTAACTGTTTTAGCTGGTGAAGCTGATGAAATGAGGTGTGAGCAGCATACTTTACAGATGCAGCCTGATGTTGTTTTGATGTACTTCTCAGCAAATGGAAATTTTTGTCACGTTTATGGGTGTCAGTGTGTAGTATGTTGCTGCCAGATTCAGCAATGATCTAGCAGTGAGGCAGTCCCGACATTCCTCTGTTGGTCTTATTAATGCATGTGTCCTTCCCAGCATAGTTGGCCTATTTGTTCATTTATAAGGATACATGACTCGATTACTATATAACTGAGTTACTAGAAACATTGTCCATTTATTAATGTGACAAAGCATTTATACACACATCATCAGCAATAGACTAGGGGAACAATTGTGAAGTTTTGCTAACACAACATAAACCAGTAAAAAAAAAATAATTACTAGTAGCAATAAAAAATACTTTGATATGTTGTGCTTATGACAAATGAGTTTTATGTGTCAGGACAGAACTAACAATCATTGTCTCCTCACTAATTATTAAAACTTGGTACATCTCACTTAAGATGCCAAATAACACATACAAGATTCTACATGTACTTTGCCTTAATTTATTCAACATAAATTAAGATGATATACAGAAACCATTTGTGTGAGAAAGTATATATAGCCCAAGGTTCAGCAGTTTGTAAAACTATGTAGTCTCTTATGTTACTGTAGAAGGAATTTAGCACATTGTACCTTATAATGCTGCTTAGTTTTTTGATGTAAGAGGACTTAATATTTGCTTAGTTAAGGTCTGGCCACAGTATCACAAGTTAGACTTTTTACTGTCCCTTTATTATTCTACTATCTTTTTCAAGGTTGAAAAAAATGTCACAGTATTTTTCTCTATATTTTATCACTATTGAAATTAAATTACAGTAATCCCTCCTCGATCGCGGGGATTGCGTTCCAGACCCCCCCGCGATAGGTGAAAATGGAGTGTGGATATGCAGGATTAAACTTTGGAGCAATAAGTTCCCTATTGCCTTCATATCTCCTAATTCTCTTCCTGGGAAAAGGGATTTGATAACCTTGGAGTTCCCCTGACATGACTTTAGGTAATAGTTAATTGTACAAAAAAATACAATACAAATGTGTTAATCTGTATTAATTGGTGTGGTAATTTCCAGTCTAGAATACAGTATTAAAATGTACATTCCAAAGGAAAAAACAACAGGCAAGCTATAGTCAAATGGCAGTTCAATAGCAAGTGCTAGCCACCACTGCTAAAATTTCATTAAGGAAGCAAGGTCATTTTTGTTTTGACTAGATGGATGGCCTCAGACACAAAATGAGGAGCTGTGCCTATTAGTCATATACTTGGGAGGTACAGGTGAGAGCTGAGGTGGGGAAGGTTCAAATCTGGGAAAGGAATATGGGGGTATTTTCTCCTGGAATGTCAAAGGTCTTTTCAGTATGCTGTTTATAGAATAAGGTCAGGCTTATGAGGTCACTGGTGATCTTGTGACAAAATGACCTGTGAATTTAAATTTAAACATTCTACAGCAAAAAAAAATTGAATATGAATTCCTAGACACTGAGCACAACAGCACCTTCATTTTCATCTGGTACTATTTTTATTTAACTTAGTAAATCATTTTCATTTTGTGGAAAAATGTTTTATTCACTGTTATTCATTTTATGATATTAATGACTGCCTCTAAAATTATCCAGCTATTCACAAGCTATGTGACATTAAAGGAACAGTTCTGTAGAATCCTCCTTGATAATAAATTTCTGAATGAATGCACTTTAAATGTCATCCACATTTACTGGAACAAAAATGAAACATGACTATACTGCATGTAATTTGTTTAAATGAACCTTCAGGAACATGGAAGATGTTAATGTAAAAACTGACATTAATAATATTACTTTTCATAGAAGTAAACTGAAATGGTGATAGAAATTGAGTGCACTAAAGTTTTTTAAGATATTATAATATTGGATATGGTATTGCCAACTATTCAAATTGTTAACTGTTTATGATACAACAGTTCAGTTTCAACTAAAGTAATGTCAAAATATCCATAAGTTAATACACCTGACATGATTATTTGGAAGAATGCCACAAAGGAGAAATGATTACAGGCAAACACACAGTAATGCAGACAATAACAAAAAAAATCTGCTTTCAACCTGAACCTTCTGACAGAGTTCCTTGCTCTTGTTGTCTTGTGGGGATGCGTTTCCTGTTTTCCCACCTCTGGCTATAGCATTCTCCTTTATCAGCAACCATCTGTCACTGTCTTTTTCTCTGAATCATTGCATCTCACTCTTTTTTTTCTAGTAAGCCTTTGCTTCTTGCACCACAATGCAAATCTAATTTTCCCCCAAAAATAGGATTTTAAGCTCCATTTCTGGTTTAATTCAGATACTGCAGCTAAAAGGCTACCATGCTAGGGCCCTAGTTACCCATGGCGTCCCTACACCCTTAAGATGATTTTGTGCTATGCAAAAATCAGATCACCTAGGCAGCACCTGGGCTGCGCAGATCACTTAAATGGAAAGAATAGTACCCCTGGAAACTCTTTGTGTTGACCCCTCCTAACCCTCATCAGCCTCTTTCTGTACATGGTACCTTCAGTGATTTCTGTTTCAAAAGACCACATTTGGCAACAAAGCTTAAAATCATTTCAATTTAGCTTGATTGCATTTTTTGCATGTTAGGTGGAAATCCACTATTTGTGTACATCAAGAGCTTAAAACAATATAAAGTCATATTGTACATTACTAGAAATTTGGGAATCTTTACATTAATATACTATTTGAACTAAGACATAACCTTTAATAGTGTATCAGATATATTGGCCAGTTCATTAATTTATAATCCCTCTCAGGTGGGTATTCAGTTTTGTTGCTTACTTTTTTTTAACAATTTTTTCAACGGATTGTGTGCTCACTATGAAGTCATTTGTTGTATAAGTTGACTTGTATGCACTGTTATTTTGTTCATATAAAAAAATTACAATTCTTACATACTGTTGTGTAGCAGATTAATAAATTCTTATATATGAGGCACCACAAATAAGCATTGTTACTTTGTAATTAATCTAAGTAGCTTAGTAGTCCATTACTGATAAAAATTATAAGGAATATTTTGCAGTGTTCATATTTTTTCAAATAGATTAGTTTTTATGTTTGAGGTAGCACAAATAAACATTCTGATATTTTTTAATTAATCTAAGTAGTTTATTAGAACAGTCCATTACTGACAAAAACTGTAAGGAACACTTGGCAAAAATTGGAATTACACCTTTCATATTTCTTCTTATTTTTTCAGTGTGGTGTGAACAATAATAAATCTTGTAGACTCTGTAAAAAATAAAACATGAATAAGAAAGCAAAACAGAAGATACATTTATTGTACAAAATAAATGAAGATATGATGAATAAATAAAGGTCAAAAAGTAACAAGTGAATAAAAGTTAAAGAGCCCTTCTGCCTCTCTCGGTCTTCCCACATGGACTCAGAACCCTGTCTGCCGGGAGCCTGGCTCGCCCATAGACTTGACAGCATCACATTCAAAGTTCTTCCTATTCCGCATTCCTTCTCCCATTTCTCTTTCTCTCTCTGTCTTGCTCTTTCTCTTTCTTTCAATCACTACCTTTCATTCTCAAGCTCTACTGTTCTGTCCTCATTTTTCTCATGAATCAAATGTTTTCTCCTGGCAGGAAGCAGCCTTTAAACCTACACAGAGGTTATGTCCAGGGCAATCACCAGAATTATTTCTTGGGTTTGTAACACCTTCTGGAATTCTTGAGATCTTCTCCCCAGAGCTCTGTCTGGCACATGCGCTGACAGAGGCATGAGCTTCACAATCACAAGACATCTAATCGGTCAAATCTTGTTTGTTTAGAATAGAACTGATGTGACTGGTGATTAAACGTGGTGTGATGTTTTAAACCTATCCAGATGTTCTGGGCATCAATATGCATTGTGCAATGTCTGCATAACTTATCACAGTGACAAGCTAGCCACTCCTAAAATATTAGAAAAATGAAGATTTTACCAGAACAACATAGGCAACTTGAATTGGATCTGATATATGGGATGTCTGTTTACCCTTTGAACTAGTGCCTTGTCTAGTGTCAGTTAATGCCTTCTGCTTCTAGGACTGGCTATAACTCATGCAACATGGAGTTTGGAAGGAGTGGTTTTAGTAAATGAGGGAAGGGTAGCATAACTGCACCTTGCTCAGTGAGTACCAAAGACTTCAATTCTATTTCATCCAAACTTTGGAAAAGAAGGAAATATTCTGGATAGCTTCAGAAATGATAATCACTTGCAGGTCTATAAGGAATATATGATGTACACAGACTTAGATACACACACCACCAGATTAAGGAAGTTCATTAGGATATTACAGGAACTTTAAATTTTTTTTTTGCATAGCAGACATTATTATTCAAATCAACTTACAAATGAGATCAACATAATTGAGTAAACATTAATCTGGAGGCTGGTTTCGAAGAAGTGTTGGGAGGACAATTTTACAAATTTGATCACCACATGTGAAGAGCTTAGAATAAAATGCATGTAAGTTACAATTCAGAATCTAACAGTTAATATCAATTAGACAGAAATTCGTCAAACAAGAGTCTTCATACGCTTCTTAAGCACATTAAGGTAGACTGAATTTCAAATGGGGATGGACAGCTTGTTCTATCAGCTTTAAGCTACACATGAAAACAAGCTGGACTGAGATTTGATGCCACACAGCAGGATGGCAACACCAGATACCATTCATCATCAGACCTGAGTAATTGAGAAGGAACGTATAACTTTACAAGTCTCTCCTTATTTATACCGTAGGTGCTGATCCATTGACTAAACTATAGGCAAGTAACAAGGATTTGAATTTAATATTTCCCGCTACAGAGAGCTAATGCAGTAATCTGAAAAGAAGAATAACATGTGCCCACTCCAGCTGGATGAACACTAGATGTGTCGCTGCATTTTGTAATATCTGCAATAGCTTTGTGACACATGCCAGCAGATTGTTGTAGTAGTGCAGACGTGGCAAGACCAAAGTAGGACAAGGAGTTGCATTGCATGGCCCATCAAATACAGTCTGATCTTGCAGATGTTGTATAGAGTGAAGAAGAGGGTAGAAGAGGAGGAAGGGAAGAACTAGGTTAGGAATACATCCTCAGTGAGTGATCTGACACTGTTCGTTTTCAGATAATATTGCATAAATGCGATGATGTTTTCTGATTGGTACTATTCAGGTCATAAAATTATTTCTTCAAAATGTCACATATATTGTCTCTTTCTTTCAGGTGTGTAATAGAAACCACAGCATAGAGAGAAGTGTGCTCATTGCAACAGGTACACATGTCATAAATGTAGGAAGGATGGTCCTTGCATGTGTGTGAACTGTTAACATTTGAATTTGATGATTGCATATAGCACTGAACTGACCTCATAAACGGTCATAAAATGAATAATTCCAAATATTTTTTTTTACATCATAAACCATAAGGTGCACACTAATTTTGCGTGAGCAGAAAAACTCTATAAAACTGAATAAAAAAAAATAAAGTGACGGTGAGATACGAAGAAGGCAGATTCACCAGCATTTGCATGTCAGCTTTTATCCCTCCAGATCAGAGAATGTCCAGTTCCATTGCCTCAAAACTCTACTCACATCTACAGTTACTCCCAGTTTCAAATAAAAACTAACAGCGTCAGATCCCTAGGGTGGTAGTATGTATCGTGATCGTGACTGAGAAAATAAAAGTGAAAAAAAAAAAGGTAACTTTTACAAGTACAGAACTATAAATGTACACGGTCTGCTACAGACACAAACCAAATGTATGTGTGTACTGTATAATATTAACAATAAGAGCAGCTCACTACTGAAAACAGTAAATATAGGAGACAGTCAGGATCAAACCGGGGACCCTTGATTATAAGTCAGCAAATCTTACCACTACGCCACGGAAGCAGTTGTATCATCCTTGAACCTTTTGTGAAAGTGTTTACTTGATCTTTGGACTTCAGGCTTCACACATTCTATAGTTTATGCCTACATTTTGTAAAATGTATTACTGGAATATGAAAAAAATTCTGTTTTAACAATGTGTTTACACAGATTACTGTAGAAACGGAACACACATGAAATGCATGTGTTCCAAATAACAATCTATTATTTCCACTCTAAAACTCCAGCACTTCACTTACAGATAATCAAACAAGGCATGAGCTGGGAGAACTCTGTAAACGTTCTGCGACGGTGGGGGGATGGAATAGCAGGCTGCTTGCCTTAATCAGCACATTTACAGGAAAAAGACGCGGACGGAGAGGTGTGAACGGATTTAAGGTGGACCAGATTTACGAGTTTTCTCGTAGGCTCTGGTAATTCTAGTGTTAACAGTTGCGATACTATGCTCCTCCATTTCTAAAGTGACATACATGGATGCTTGTCTATCTTGGCTCTGTTCATCCCATGGTTGCTGAAAATTAGCTGATAATGGATCACTATTTAAATAGTTTTATACCTGAAATACTACTGATGTTCAATTGCTTTTAAGGTCTCATAACTAGCTAGGGTTGTCTGCAACAGGCTCATGAATATGCAAAAGTAAGAAATAACTTTATATACTTTTTTTTTTTTTTTTATTAATTTTATTACAATCCATACAAAGCAATCAAGTTTTTACAAAGAGAAAAATTAAGAACAGATCGATCCCCACCCCTGAGAGAGAGAGCGAGCCAAACGGCGTTAAATTTAAGGCTTGTAAACATACCTAAATTAATAAATTCTCTGTGCCTTATGAACTTATTTTAAAATATTACTGATTAGATCCTGCCATGTTTTGAAAAATGTCTGTACAGATCCTCTAACTGAGTATTTGATTTTTTCCAACTTCAAATAATATAACACATCGGTTTCCCACTGACTTAAAAGAGGAGAGTTTGGGTTCTTCCAGTTTATGAGAATAAGTCTACGTGCCAAAAGTGTAGTGACTGCAATCACAATTTGTTTGTCTTTCTCCGCTTTAAACCCATCTGGAAGAACACCAAACACAGCTGTTAATGGGTTTGGAGGGATTGTGAGTCCAAGGCTATCTGAAAGGTAATTAAAAATGTTTGTCCAGAATAATGTTAATTTGGTGCAGGACCAGAACATGTGACCTAGTGAGGCTGGGACTTGGTTGCAACGTTTGCAGGTTGGATCATGCCCTGGAAACATTTTGGAGAGTTTTAGTCGAGACAGATGTGCTCGATATATAATTTTGAGTTGTATAATTGTATGCTTTGCGCATATGGAGCTTGAGTGAATTCTCTGCATTGCTACTTTCCACTCCTTTTCTGATATATTAATTGAAAGATCTTTTTCCCAGTGTCTTCTTGGATCTTTGAAAGGGAGGGATTGTAAAATGATTTTATATATTGTAGAGATGGAGTCTAAGTCCTTGAGATTGAGCAATATTTTTTCCAGCATGGATGAGGGTGCAAGATGAGGAAAATCTGGAAGGTTTTGTTTAACAAAGTTTCTGATTTGAAGATAGTGAAAGAAATGTGTAGCTGGAATGTTAAATTTGGAATGTAATTGTTCAAAGGATGCAAAGACGTTGTCTATATAAAGATCTCTAAGCAAGTTAATTCCAAATTTTTTCCAAATATTAAAAACTGCATATGTTTGTGAAGGTTGAAAGAGGTGGTTCTCTTGCAGGGGTGCCACAGATAGAAGCTTCTCCGTCTTAAAATGCTTTCTACATTGGTTCCAGATTCTAAGTGAGTGGAGCACAATTGGGTTATTAGTATATTGCTGATAACGTGTGTTTATTGGAGCACAGAGCAAGGAATACAAAGAAGTACTGCAGGATTTTACTTCTATTGCGGACCAAGCCTGTGTATGTTCTTCTATTTGTGTCCAGGTTCTTATCGCCTGTATATTTGCTGCCCAGTAATAAAACTGGAAGTTAGGTAGAGCCATGCCACCTTCTGCCTTTTGTCTTTATATACTAAATATGGACTCCAAAGGTCCCAACAAACACATCATGTTCCCCTACCCCTGGAAGATAATATAATATTTTCCAAAGATAATCTAAACCTGTCTTCAGAAAAATGTGCATGCAGTACTTTACTTGTAGCAATATTACATTATTTTTACTGTTGGCAAGCTCAGTATTATTATGATACTTTTTTGAAGTGAAATATCTAAACAGAAACATAACACCAAAAGTGAAAATATGTTTTATAGCGGAAATTAATTAATTTTTTTAATGAGTACTTGTCCACAGACTGTTAAGGACATCCACCCCTCTGGCAATTGCCAGACTTCCAGATGGCCAGGCTGGACTTGAATTTTGCTGGAAGAAAATTCACTTTTTTTTTAAGGTTCTATCAGACATCTTGCAGTGTTCATTTAGTTTCTTCTTAAAATTTACCTTTGGTTAAGCAGCATTTTAGATGTTTTTTTTCTGTTGAAAATGATTTGAATATACTTATTCTACAGAGTATTCAACAATAAGTCTAAACTATGTTAAAATATATACAGTTAATACAAGAAATGCACAAGTTAAGCATTTCAATTAACTTTTCTTGGCCTATTAAGCAAATAATAGAATGCACTTTTTGAAAGGATTACTGTAGATGTGCAAACACACATTTACATTATTTTACAGATCAGATCAGATCAGATGCATATATTTCCTGTCAATTCAGTACGTTTTATGTGAAGTAGCTATCTTTCCTAATAAACTGTTAAGGATACAGAAATTAGAAATCAGTTTTTTGCAGTGATCTGGAGAGGTCATATGGTTGAAGGCAGAAAAGCATCAAGCTGCTCAAAAAGAAAGGAAAAAGGAAAGCAGGTCATCAGAGGTTATTTGATATACTGAAAAACAGTGAGCAATGGTTTAGCATGGAAAATTCCAAGTATAAGCAAAATTTGACTAAACTACTGCACCTTCAGCCTACATTTGGATGTTGTGGCAGATGGACATTCTCGTATACTAGCTCACAAATCCCTCCAAAGTTTGAAGACCCTGTAGCTAACTCTAAACTGATATTGTATACTTTCATATTTCTATCCTCTAACCTCAGCAAATGCTGTGGTATATCTATTTTGCACCTCTTTGCAAATGCCCTTGAAAATTCATCAAGCATATAAACAAAACCAATTTCTATTTCTGAAATATTTATACAGATATAAGTATTGTGAAAGAATGCCTGATTTCCAAGAGGTTGCCAGGAGAATATCATGATTAGGATGGTGCAGAGCAGAGTGAAATCCTACAGGAGACCTTCATTAGCAAGACAGACTCATACGAGACATGCAAGTGTAGGACTAGAGTGGATGCTACATGGTAGTAAACCCTTGACAGTGCAAGGTATGTCATATTTGTTGCACTCTGAATGTAGACACAAGAAAAAGTATCTAGGATTATCTGGAATATGAGGAACTAAGAGCAACTCTGCCACCATCCATCCTTGAGCCTCTGCTGAGAGCAGACTCGACAATTGTTGTCTCTACCAGTGAGTGTAAACAACAACAGCAACAACATTTATTTATATACCACATTTTCATACAAAAAGTAGCTCAAAGTGCTTTACCTAATGAAGAAAAGAAAAATAAAAGACAAAATAAGAAATTAAAATAAGACAACATTAGTTAACATAGAAAAGGAGTAAGGTCCGATGGCCAGGGTGGACAGAAAAAACAGAAAAAAAAAACTCCAGATGGCTGGAGAAAAAAAATAAAATCTGCAGGGGTTCCAGGCCACGGGACCGCCCAGTCCCCTCTGGGCATTCTACCTAACATAAATGAAATAGTCCTCTTTGTAGTTAGGGTTCTCATGGAGTCACTTGATGTTGATGGTCATACAGACTTCTGGCTTTTAATCTATCCATTTTTGTTGGAACATCACGGTGCTTTGAGTAAAAGGATACCGGAAAAGGAAACAGAAGAGAGAGTAGAGGTTAGTACAGCTTTTAGAGCCACCATGAATAGTTATTATAATGAGTTGGATATACAGAGTATCAGGATTTTGATTACAGTGAAGTTATGAGAAGGCCATGTTAAAGTAATGTGTTTTCAGCAGTTTTTTAAAGTGCTCCACCGTATCAGCCCGGCGAATTCCCATTGGCAGGCTATTCCAGATTTTAGGTGCATAACAGCAGAAGGCCGCCTCACCACTTTTAAGTTTTGTTCTTGAAATTCTAAGGAGATACTCATTTGAGGATCTGAGGTTACGATTTGGAATATAAGGTGTCAGACATTCCGATATATAAGATGGGGCGAGATTATTTAAGGCTTTATAAACCATAAGCAGAATTTTAAAGTCAATCCTGAAAGACACAGGTAACCAGTGTAGCGACATCAAAACTGGAGAAACGAGTATATACTGTAGCAACATGAATGATGTACTTACCTTGAAAAGGAACACCTTGGTTATTAACCAAATGTCCCACCATGTTTTTCTAAAATACAATGGGCCACCATTAGAGCAGTTAACCCACAAACTTGCATTACATCATTGCTGGCAAAAGAAAGAGCTGCTGATGAAAGAGCTTTTGAAGCCCCTGGAGTTCCAGGCTCATCTGACCCAATGGCCTGCTGGAGTCTTTTCTAAAGAGGTTAAAATATTATTAACATTAAACACAATAATTAATTAACTTCTTTTGGGATCACTTTAGTTTAGGTACTGCAAAAATGCCTCTATTACTCATTTATTATTATGTAACAAGACATTATTAAAGGCTTCTTTTGGCCTTAATACCACTTTTAAAGCATCAATAAAGTCGAATTCTCCAATATGGCCTACTAAAATAACTTACCTTATTTTTGATACTTCTAGCATTAAGGCAAGCTATTTTTAATGTGTTAATCCTTCTACATTTACGTGTTTGCTTAGAATTTACATTACTATGCATTTTTATTTCTACACCATTGTTTATTCTTCCATGTATAGATCTAAATCTGGCCTTTGGAATTGGCAAAGGCAGCTTAATTGAGACAAGTTTTTCTTGATATGGCATAATTTGAGCATAAGACCTGCAAATCCTTTATATTCACAAATAATTTTAACAGCGTGTCAATATGCCATACTGCACATCTGGACCGGAGGGGCATCAATGTATTGGGGAGGTGTATGTATAGGCTAGTCGAGGATTGTTTAAACTAGGGAATGGGGGGCAGGGAGTTTAGGACAGGCCAGATTTAGACAGTTGGAGAGGAATATAGCAGATAAGGCGAAAGAAGACCCCAAGAGATTCTTTCAGTATTTTCATAGTAAAAGAAGTTAAGGAGGAGGTCAAGTTCATCAGGAATAGTAAAGGGGAATTAAAAGATACAGACAGTGAAATAGCAGATGCCCTAAACTTACATTTTTCTGAGGTGTTTACAAGTGAGCAAGTGGATAACCTCCCAGAGGTAAACGCGACTACTAAGGAGGTACTGAGGGATTTGGAAATTGTAGAGGGAGAAGTGCTGCTCAGATTAAATAAGATGAAATCAAACAAATCACCAGGCCCAGATAATATTTATCCTCGTGTTCTTAAGGAGGCTAGTGAGTACATATATAAACCCATGACACATATTTTTAGGAAGTCACTGCGGACTGGAGAAATTCCGAAGGACTGGAAAATGGCAAATATCATCCCATTATATAAAAAGGGTGACAGGGCAGATCCAAGCAACTATAGGCCAGTAAGCCTAACATGCATCACAGGAAAATTAATGGAAGGAATTATTAAGGATAAAATTGAGCAACACATGGCAAGGACAGGAGTTCTTCTGAACAGTCAGCATGGGTTCAGAAGAGGGAGGTCGTGTTTTACTAACATGTTGGAATTCTATGAGGTTGTAACAAAAGCATACGATCAAAGTGGAGCTTATGATATTATCTATCTGGACTTTCAGAAAGCATTTGATAAGGTGCCACATGAGAGGTTGGGCATCAAGTTAAAAGAAGTGGGAGTTCAGGGTGATGTTTTTAGATGGGTGTAGAATTGGCTCAGACACAGGAAGCAGAGGGTGATTGTGCAAGGAATCTCATCAGAACTGGCCAATGTTAAGAGTGATGTTCCACAGGGGTCAGTGCTAGAGCCGGTGCTATTTTTAATATATATAAATGATTTAGATAGGAATATAAGTAACAAGCTGGTTATGTTTGCAAGATAGGTGGATTAGCAGATAATTTGGAATCTGTTATATCATTACAGAAGGACTTGGATAGCATACAGGCTTGGGCAGATTTGTGGCAGATGAAATTTAATGTCAGTAAATGTAAACTATTACACATAGGAAGTAAAAATATTAGGTTTGAATACACAATGGGCGGACGGAAAATCGAGAGTACACCTTATGAGAAGGATTTAGGAGTCATAGTGGACTCTAAGCTATCAACTTCCCAACAGTGTTCAGAAGCCATTAAGAAGGCCAACAGAATGTTAGGATATATAGCACGATCTGTTGAGTACTAGTCCAAGGAGGTTATGCTCAACCTTTATAATGTACTAGTAAGGCCTCATCTTGAGTACTGTGTGCAGTTTTGGTCTCCAGGCTACAAAAAGGACATAGCAGCGCTAGAACAGGTCCAGAGAAGAGCGACTAGGCTGATTCCAGGGCTACAGGGGTTGAATTCTGAGGAAAGATTAAAAGAGCTGAGCCTTTACAGTTTAAGCAAAAGAAGAATGAGAGGTGACATGATTGAAGTGTTTAAAATTATGAAGGGAATTAGTACAGTGGATCGAGACTTATATTTTAAAATGAGTTCATCAAGAACATGGGGACACAGTTGGAAACTTGTTAAGGGTAAATTTCGCACAAACATTAGGAAGTTTTTCTTTACACAAAGAACGATAGACACTTGGAATAAGCTACCAAGTAGTGTGGTAGACAGTAAGACGTTAGGGACTTTCAAAACTCGACGTGATGTTTTCTTGGAGGAAACAAGTGGATAGGACTGGCGAGCTTTGTTGGGCTGAATGGCCTGTTCTTGTCTAGAGTGTTCTAATGTTCTAATGCACAAAGGTGAATAACCACTTTACGGATGTTTTTTAAATCCAAAAAGAAGCATTTACTAAAGTCTTGTTACACAACTTTATATGAGTAATAGTGGCATTTTTGCAGTACCTAAACGAAACTGTTACCATTTTTGCACTATTTTCTGCAAGCACTTATTTTTCCTATGTAAGTAAAAATACATTTCATACAATTTTTTATAACTGGGAAATAATAACTTTGCACATTATATTAATTGTTTCTTTTTGCCCCTTTTTCTGTTCCTCCGGAAGAGGAACTTTTACTTTCTGAAACAGCATTCCTTGACCATACAATTAACAATTAACAGAAAATACTGGAGCAAGTATGGTCTATTTAATATCCATAAAGGGAGACTGTTTTGCCTTTACTAAGTCCATTGCATTGTGTAGGTGACTGCTTTCTACTCTTCTGTCTTTGTGTGTATGTGTGTCTAGACAACGGGGAGATGTTCCATTAAGCATTCTTTATCTCCCTACCTTTTTCCAAGCTCTTCAGTGGAAGTTTGTGATGTTGATAATATAAAGTAAATATTTTACTATTTTTTTTTCTTCATTAAAGACATACAGATTATGAACAAGTATTGTTGTAACTTTTATTGACAACTTGTCATGTCATTTTTCTAACCTCCCTGGGCCTTTTCCAGCACTGCTATGTCCTTTTTGATGCTCGGAGACCAAAACTGCACACAGTACTCCTGATGAGGTCTCACCAGTGCGTTATAAAGTTTGAGCATAAACTCCTTGGACTTGTACTCCATAAATTGTATTATATAACCTAATATTCTGTTTGCCTTCTTAATGGTTCCTGAACACTGTCTGAAAGTTGATAGTGTAGAGTCCACTACAACTCCTAAATCCTTCTCATAAGGTGTACTCTCAATTTTCAGACCTCCTTTTGTGTATTCAATTCTAACATTTTTACTTCCTTTGTGTAATACTTTACATTTACTGACATTAAATTTCATCTGTCACAAATCTGCCCAAGCCTGTATGCTATCCAAGTTCCTCTGTAATGATTTAACAGATCCCAGATTATCTGCCAGTCCACCTATGTTAGTATCATCTGCAAACTTAACTAGCTTGTTGCTTATATTTCCATCCAAATAATGTATATATGCTAAAATAGCAGCCGCACTAGCACTGACTCTTACCATCAGCCAATTCTGATGAGGTTCCTTGCACCTTGACTCTGTGCTTCCTGTGTCTGAGCCAATTCTGCACCCTTTTAAGAACATCACCCTGAACTCCCAATTCATTTGATTTATTATTCAACCTCTCATGTGGCCTCTTATCAAATGCTTTCTGAAAGTCCAGATAAATAATATCATAAGCTCCACTTTGATCATATCCTTTTGCTGCTTCCTCATACAATTCCAACATGTTAAACATCCCTCCCTCTTCTGAACCAATGCTGACTATTCATAAAAACTGCTGGACTTGTCCTGTGCTGCTCAATCTTATCCTTAATAATTCCTTCCATTAATTTTTCTTTAATGCATATTAAGCTTACTAGCCTATAGTTGCTTGGATCTGCCCGGTCACCCATTTTATATAATGGGATTATATTTGCCTTTTTCCTGTGCTTTGGAATTTCCCGTGTGCAGAGACTTCCTAAAATTATGTGTCAAGTGTTTATGTATTGTGATGGATGGCCGGCAGCTCATCACGGCCGACACATCCAAAACACTAGATGGCGTCTTCCCTGCAGCATGGAGGTGCCCCGGATTCACGCAGGGCACCATGGGAGATAGAGTTCGGTTTCACAGCCCTGCTGGATGCCGTGGGTGCAATCATGTGACGCTGCAGGAAGACGCAGGGATTTTTATTTTCCCTGTAGCCTAGAAGTACTCCCAAGTTACGGGGACGGAAGAACAGAAGTACTTCTGGGCTGAAGAAAAAATATAAGTCTTCATCTGACCCGGAAGTGCTATTGAATCACATGGACAGAAGGACAGGAGCACTTTAGGGCTACTTAAAGGACTATGGGAAACCCAGCAAACTGAGCCGGAGTTGGGAGGGAGTGTGACAGACCTGCTGGGAGGAAAGAAGGATTGTATTATTGTATATTTGATTATTGATTTGGTACTGTGGTGGTGGAGGTGCTTAAAGCACAATATATTTCAAAAGAAAAGATTAAAAATATTTCTAGTGCTTTTACTTGGTGTCTTGAACGTTTGTCTGTGTGAGTTTGAGGAGCAACAGTGCCCTCTAGTGTCACAGTATGTACTCGCTAACATCCTTAAGTAGGGGACATATTACCTGGTCCTAGAGATTTGTTTGATTTCAGCCTATTTAATCTGAACAGAACATCTCCCTCTACCATTTCTAAATCAATCAGTACCTCCCACTTACCGCTGTGAGGTTATCTACTTCCTCACTTGTGATGACTTCAAAAAATGCATATTTAGACCATCCACTGTTCCACCGTCTGTATTTTTTTAAATTCCCCTTTACTATTCGTGATGCACTTCACCTCCTCCTTGACTGTTCTTTTACTACTATAATACTGAAAGAATCTCTTTGGGTCATCTTTTGCCTTATCTGCAATATTCCTCTCTAACTGTCTTTTAGCCTCCCTAAAATCTTTCTTAATGGTTGCCCTCATGTTATCATATACTCTAAGATTCACTTTGGAGTTATTAGTCTTATACGTCTTAGGGAGCTGTTTTTTTTTTCCTTTGCAGCTTCATTTTTAACTCTTTATTAACCCACCGTGAAGTTTTTTGTACGTTTTCTATTAATTCCAAATTTGGGTATGTACTTGTTCTGTATTACATGTGAAACATTTTTAAACCTGTCCACTACTGCTCCACTGTCTGTGTAAACTGTGTAAAAGCTTATCCCAGTCTATATTCCTTAGACATTGCTGCATTGCACAAAATGTGCCCAAACAAAGTTAAACTTAACAGTTTACGTAATCCACACTCTTACAAAACACTGAGAATTGTATTATATTATGGACACTTGACCCTACTGGATCAATCACCTCTACACCCTCAATTTTATCCTGATTATTACAAAAAAAAAAAAACTAAATCTAGACAGGCTCCACCCTGCATTGGTGCTTCAACCTACTGACTTAAAAAACTACATACCTTTTAAGGATTGAGTATAGCACCTGTGTAGAATGTAACAGCATCATACACTATTGGAGAAAGAGAGAAGCATGTCACCGGATTGGCTGGAAGTTTCAATCTCAGGTATTAGAGGCACTTCCTGTTTCTAGGGTTGTCTTTGGACTTGGTCGGGTGAAGAGTTTGGCTGGTATAACGATTTCTTACAGTATACCAAACATAGGAGCTTGTGTCTTATTTGTAAATATTTTTTTTTTGTATTAGACATATATAAATGAAAGACTTGTGTGTGTATAGAGCAGTCCACTATGCTTATGCTCAACCACAGCCACTAGATGGTGCCAGCATGTGCTTAAATTTTTTAAACACTTGCATGCACCTCATTCTCACTATGAAAGACATGTGTGCAGCAAACACTGCCACACGACAACGGTGTCATGCTAATAACAAAGATGAAGACACACAACGTCAAAATGAAGCAATCACCGTGGCTCAACAACATTAATAGGACTCATATGCCAGCGATTCAGGCTAAGATATGGTATTACCAGTATCTTCTTACAGAAACTGCAGTAAGGCAGCAAGCACAGGTGGGTCCATGTCCTCTGCACTTGGCAATTCTTAAGAGATAGCTGACGCCTCTCCAAGTTCATGAATATAGTAAAACTGCTATGGAGTCTTTCGGTTGTTTTTTGTCCGGAAGACCACATGCAGCTAGTATAAATATAGATATCTCCTATTTATAGTTTAGTTATAGTTTAGCGTTGGGTGGAGGTTTTTAATATAGATTTTGGGCTTGTGGGCGGCACGGTGGCACAGTGGTATCACTGCTGCCTCGCAGTTAGGAGACCCGAGTTCACTTCCCGGTTCCTCCCTGCGTGGAGTTTGCATGTTCTCTCTGTGTCTGCGTGGGTTTCCTCCGGGTGCTCTGGCTTCCTCCCACAGTCCAAAGACATGCAGGTTAGGTGGACTGGCGATTCTAAATTGGCCCTAGTGTGTGCTTGGTATGTGGGTGTGCTTGTGTGTGTCCTGTGGTGGGTTGGCACCCTGCCCGGGATTGGTTCCTGCCTTGTGCCCTGGGATTGGCTCCAGCAGACCCCTGTGTTTGAATTCAGCGGGTTGGAAAATGGATGGGTTTGTTTTTCTTGTATATACACTTTTTTTTCTTCTAAATTTTGTGGATTCATTGGATTATGTTTTGAATAGTTTCTCCCTGAGCATACCTTCTATATTTAGGAAGACTACTCTTTTTGTGTATATCCAATTTTTTGTCTTTGATTATTTTCTTTTTTGGGACTGGTAATTCACTGCAAATATCATTCACTACAGTTGATTGGGACATGTTTTTTTGTGTGATTGTGTGTACCTGTAAATTAAACACACTATTGTTTTTGGAACTACCACCTTTTTTTATCTATGTCTCCATGTCTGCCATTTCTCGATTCTGATCCCTGTCGGTCCCAAACTATAAGATGCCCACTGTGTAGTCTGGTGCCAACCTTGCCACTACACAGGGTGTGATCATAAAAAAAAGATAGCAAAATGGCATAATGTTAAAACAATTGTGCAATTAATTCATATAAAAATAACATTTATTTAGGCATTAAAATACTTCTAATGATAAAAAAGGGCCACTAAAGACTCTTTACCATATTTTAAGGAGGTCAAGAAAGACACTAATCTTACTTTATACCTTTGACTTTGTTTTCAAAATAACTGTGGGGACAGCATAAAGGTGCTTAACTTCAGCCAGTTCTGATAAAGGTGCTAATTCCTTGTCAATTCACAGGGTGCCATTGTATTCTAACGCCTCTTCTCTTCCGCCCTCTGCAGACTGGATGATTGACAACATCGCCACATCTGATGTCACTTCTATTGTCTGTCCACCAGGACCCACCTCTTCCTGCCTGACCTGCATTTTGACCAGAAGGGTCACCATTTTGGATAGTCTAAACTGAAACTTGTGTCCTTTGAGATGTTCTTTTTCCTGAAAAACCTTAAAATATTTTACCTTTACAATATACAAGGTTGTGTTGTTCCCCCCAAATCTTTATCTTTTGTCTAGTTCTCTTTTAAACTATATTGCATGCTGTTATCTATTTGATTAACGATTTGTGCAGCAAGGATAATATAGTTATGCTAGATTTCTGTAAATGTTTTTGCAAGACTAGTCTATCAATTTGAAAATATTAGAAATGATTTGCATGTGTTGTGTCTTTTAGGTACACTTGTAGAGGGTATGTGTCATTTCTTTAAAACTAAATATTCCTACTTTCAAGTGTTAATTTTAAAACCTTTTCATGGTTGATAAGAATACTTAGTGGTAAACCCAAAAACACTTAACTGGATCTCATTTCAGAGAGTAAATGAGTGGAGAAGGACCTTGAATAGGATTGAGAAACATCAAATAAACTAGTATCCTGAGCTACTGATAGCATAACGTGCCATATGCTGTATCTTGAATTGGAGGTACACTGCCAATGAGAGCTATGTGTGTATTCTTTTATTATCAGTTTGTTGTCTTTTATCTCATGAATTATAATATAGTTTCTTATGAGAGACCGTATGTTTAATCAGTGTTTACACATTTGTACAAGCTCTTCAGCGATAGCCAGCCATATGCATAGACTAAAGATAAGACAGCAGTGACAGTTTTTAAGTCATATGTGTTACAACACATTTCAGTTTTAGTATTAGCAATAAATAAAATCCTGTAAATAATACATATTAAAGATAGGCATAATGTATTAAAAGGGGGATTCTTTAATTTTTTAATAACACTGCCAATCAATGTACAGTTAAATGCACAAATTTAACCCATCTCAGGGTTACTGGGAACTGGAATCCATCCTGGTACCATGGGGCGCAAAGCAGGAAACAACCATGTCCATCACATACAGGGCCCACTCAAGCACATATCCAGGCAGGACCAATTTAAAATCATTAGGTTACCTAACCTCAGAGTGTCTTGTGGAGGAAAACCCAAAGAAATGTAGGGAAAGTGGGCTTCATCAACACAGATGATGATCAGGTAAGGGATTTGAACCCGTGATGCTGGGTCTGTAAGCAGCAAGGCTATGTCCCAAAGCAAATACCAGTAATATGCACCTTTCTAATTTTTTTTTTTTTAATTTTAAAGTTGCACATCTGTGCTATTTTAATGACCATATGGACAGTATGCAATCAAGGCAATCTGTCTGATGACCACTAATGACTTTACATGGTAGAACAGGCGCCTTTATAAAGAGTTGCTTATTACCTTATTATCATCAGCATTGGCAAGTAGTGCCACTTAGGTCATATGTTTAAAAGCAACGTGAGATGCCTTCTGTGTACAGGCTGCATTTTCTCTCCTTATCTGCAGCAGATTTCTCTTATTCTTTAAAAGCACATAACAAGTGAGATTTAGTAGCAGCAATGTGGACATGTCAGGTTCTGGTTGGTTGTGACATGCACTGAAAACGCCCGTGATGACATTTAAGATCAGGATGTAACTGTTTACTCTTTATATTTCATTTTTACTGCAGATTAAGTGGCTTTCTGGACTTCAAGCAGTGATTCAATTGGGAAGATAATCTTGTACTTCAAGGTCCAGCATCTTAGCCACTAGGCCATAATGAGCAATACACCATCCAGAATATTTTGGATTGGTCCCAGAAAACAAATAGAAAGCTCTATTACATGCAAAGCATTTTAAAGCTTTGCTTGGCTCGTAGAGTTCACGTGCCTTTTACCCATACAAAGCAGTAGGACATTTTTCATAATTATCTGGTATTAAACATAATGTTAATAAACCTTTTACTAAATGAGTTGAGACTCATAAGCCATATATACAGAGCTCTAATTGTAAAAAGTGAAAGATACAACTAAATTACTGTCCAAAAGAAAGATGCACTCTATAGCTATTTACTCACTAATAGCAAAGAAGGGAAGGCAGTCAATGAATTATGCTAACACAACATATTAAAATCCTTTTTACGTGGATGGTAATTAAATACAGGGTGGTATAGTGGCTCATTGATTAGCTCCACTGCCTCTTAACTACAGACAGCCGAGTTCAGTTCACAGTCAGCTGGTCATTGTGAATGTGCACATTCTCCAGGAGACTGTGTAAGTTTGCTCCAGTTAACCCAGTTCACTCCTATATCTGTAACACATATTTATTAAGTTATTTGGTCAGTATTAATTATTTTCATGTTGTCAAGTGTGCTCTGTGATTGTTACTTCTGCAGCAAGAGTCATCTATGTTTCAAAAATGGATGGATCATTACCCACAGTATGTAATATTTAAATAAAGAATATAATGGATGTGACTGACAATTTATTTAGCCAATTGTAAAAACAGCTATGTAATGTTTATTTGTTGAAGAGTGGAAAGAGCCATTGCCCAAAGGCTTATATGATCTTTACTGGATGAGTTCTGCCGTTTCTGCCATTTAACCAAGTTGTCGTTGTTAATGCACATGTGTGGCTGCAATTACACTTTAATTCATTCCTGGAGCCTGTCTAAATTTGTCTTTCAGCACAAAAATGGCGACTGACATTGATAAGGATAAAAACCCCTGAGCTGCCTGTGTCGATTTTTCATTCTGCTCCTAGCGCTTTAATACAGATGGAGGGGGAGCGTTAGCACTGGCAGGCATTTGGGCCCTATCAGGTTTAGCTTGACCTAATTAGGACAAGATCTTGTCAACTCTGAGAGCCTGATCATTCTTAATTCTGTAAATGAAAAACAACTTGAAGACTGTTCAAGGTTGTGGAATTGCTTAATATGTTTTGCAGAACTAAAAGATAGACCCCCTTGGCCAACAGAAAAAAAAGCTGGGCAGTTCTTCAAAAACAGCTATTGTACGTGAGTAAGAATATGAAACGGGAAGACTGTATTTGCTTTTTTTTCTTTGTGGTGTTTCACATGCATTTATAATTTTAACACATTACAAAATGAATTATGAATTTGTAAAGAGGCAAGAAAATAAACTGTGAAGTTTCACATTTGCAGCACTTCACTAATGTCCAATTAAAGCAAAGTCAAAACTTACATTTCTACTTAAAATTAGATGATGTATCTGATACTTAAGTTTAATACATTTGCTTCTTTTTCCTTAAAAGCCCCACTTCTCTTTTATTTACCTCTTCCTTTTCTGAAAAAACTAAAAATGACATAAATGAAAGCATTTAAAAATGCTGTAGGACAAAAACAGCATCAGTTGCAATATCATGGATCAGTTAATTGGCATTAATGCAAATGTCACTGCCTAAAATTATATGGATCAACTTTTGGGGTTTTTGATATTTCCATTTTATTCCATAAGGGCAGAATGGTCTTGGGCACATTGGGCAAAAATGTACAATGAACTTGAACATTTTTCATCTCTACGATTACATTATTCAAATCATACTAATCTGCTAACAAATGAAATTTCTTATTTTCTCTATCATTATCTACTGGGATCAAGAAACTTGTCTTTTTATGTTAAGCATTAGGAGGATGAATTGTCCCTTTAGCTACCAGTGCTGCTTACTCCAAACCCGAAGAATAAAATGAAACCAAATCTGACATGATGTCAGTATCAAGATATTAAACACTGTCACTTATTTATGGTATAATTTTTGTGTTCTTAATATTATTTTCTGGTTTGCTTAACTGAAATTAATGCATGGAAAATGCTGAAGTGTTTTGTGACTGCATAAGCAAATTATATAAAGAAGTCAGAAACACCAGCTACAGTAATAATTACTTTGCCTAGTGCTACACATGAAGCTCAATTTAGAAGGCACTGGGTGCAGATGACGCACCATATGTAGGTATTGCTGTTTCTGGACATGTTAGAACTGTGCATGCTGCAAAGAGAAGTCCAATTCAAAATCAAATTATTACATTGCTTCAGTTCTAACTAAATTAATTCCTGCTGCCTCAATTATATACGTTATGTAAAATCTCTTCCAGGATTGTGAGCAGTCAACTTGTCCATCATTATATTTGTTGTAAATGTTTATTGGCAGATCAGTCAGGTAATACTGAATTTAGATAGTGATGGCACAAAATTTCTCATTTGTGTACTTTTAAAGATTAAAGGCCTAAATAAATTGTAGATTGTGCATATGTTTGAAATATAGGTGCATATACAGTATGTATAAATGACAGAATATCAAAATAATGGCTGTGTGGTGCTTAGCACTGCTGCCTCACATCTTCAGGGACTAGGGTTCACTGCCTTATAAGATGCCCATTCATGTGGAGTTCACAGAGTATTTTCAGAGTACTTTGATTCTTTCGTACATTGCTCTTGAATGTTGACTGACATCACAAAATTGGTGTAAACCATGTGGGTGTATGTGTCCTGTGGTGGCAGGGCTGTTGCTCTTTGTAGTTTTAGCTCCTGTCTAGTGCCTGATGTTGCTGGAATAGTCTCAAATTCTAGCTACTCTGTGGACTACAAATAGGTGGATGGATGAATATGTAAGATTCACCACATGGGGGGATAGTAATAGAATACATGTATAGCAGAAATGTAAGACAACAGATTTGCTTAAAATTGTAAGACTTATATGCTAGTAAGTATCATCTATACTAATAAAAGGCAAAGCCCTCACTGACTCACTGACTCATCACTAATTCTCCAAGTTCCCGTGTAGGTAGAAGGCTGAAATTTGGCAGGCTCATTCCTTACAGATTACTTACAAAAGTTGGGCAGGTTTCATTTCAAAATTCACCGCGTAATGGTCATAACTGGAAGCTATTTTTCTGCATATACTGTAATGGAGTTGAGCTTGAAAGCTGTGGGGGCGGAGTTTCGTGTGACATCATCACACCTCCCACGTAATCACGTGAACTGACTGTCAACGCAGTGTGTAGAAAACCAGGAAGACCTCCAAAAAGCGCTGAAGAATGAATGAAAACATGAATTATATAATTGAGAAGGCAGCGAAACAATAAGAAGCAAGCGAGTGACATATACTACCATATTCATGAGTGCTGCTACTTCGGAAAGAAAGCAAGGTGTAAACCTAAACTTTAAATTAAGTTCATAGACAGGCTGCCGCTGGCGTTTCTCATGCCCACGGGTAATGCGGGATACAAGTTTAATGAGAGGACGCAGGATATAAACGAGAGTTTTGATCACTTTGTAACTAAGTTAAAATTGCAGGTGAAGGGGTGTGCTTATGCAAATTCCGAGAGACTGTGTTTGTGGGGGATTGACAGTTAAGACGGGTGGGGGAGTCACGTCATCATCTCCCCTCCCATTTACCTCATTTCGCTCTGAGCTGAGCTCCGCGGCTAACGCTGTCTTCCGAAGCAACTTCGTCACACTGCCACCAAATACTCACAGAAAAATCCACAAGTTAATACACACGCTGTCTCTAGAGTTTCTCCACACTGAATCCTCCAGGCACTACTTACAAAAGGTTACATTGACAATCGTGTTGCGTTATTTTTAAAATCTTTCCTTTTCTTAGCACAAGCACAGCTGAGAAGCTTCAATGCATGTGCTCCATAACACGTTAAAAAATAATGAATTTAATCACACTTTGCATTACAAGCAAAGGGGAACTTTTGTCAATGCATGATTTCCTGGTACACCGATTACATTGATCAGTGCATCCCGATTCATTTTACCCTCGCACCACCTTAGTTTGAGAAGAAGTATGAAAAAATATGAGGTTAACTCAGAAAAACAGATCACCAATTCAAGCTTTATGAATAATCGATTCGCCATCAATAATTGTTTTGGTAAAGCCATACTCTGTGTAATCCTCCTTCCATTTTATAATTTTTCCGCCACTAGCCATGATTAAATGAACGTTAAAAAAGTAAGAGCGAAGCGAGGGTGACTTATTTAGGCAGGCATATATATGACAGCAACACTCATGACAATGTCAATCATGTTACGTTATTATTAAAATTTTTCCTTTTCTTTTTCATTACTTCTTTAACACACTACTTCTCCGCTGCGAGGAGCGGGTATTTTGCTATATATATATATATATATATATATATGAATGACCTCCAAAGAGCGCTGAGACTTTTGATATCGTGAACGTGTCTGCAAAAACTGGGGTCTCCTGCCCAGCAAAAGTCAAGCAGCCAGCGCGCGCACATAGCTGTGCCGACCTTTGAGACGCTGACTGCGCTTCTGCCTTAAGTCAAAGTGAGCACTTTTAATTTTTTTCATCCTCCCCCTGAGCTATAGCCCAGACAAGTGCAAACACGGGACCCCTTTTCTACACCACGGCAAACTAATATTAAGGCGATTCGCACTTTCTTTTGCACGTATACGATTATGAGGTCGTCAGCTCGGATTATGAAGACACGCACACGAGTGGAGGACTGACAGTGCCATCACAGCCGATTAATGGCAGGGACGTCTCACCAGTCTACACAAGACCCACCGTGACTGTCCCCAAAAGGCGATCATATCGTCAGCGAACACATCTCTCTATACTATATAAAAGAAAAAGGCAACTTTCCTTTCTTTACACCTTTTTTCCTTTTATCCTAAACCAAAGCCTTTCTCTCTTAACACTGCAGAGGACACAAAACTAATTTTCTTTAATTGCTGGTAATGCCGGTAAGGCACATTACCAGAGGCAGAAATTTGAACGTTCACATAGAAAATGTAATTTCTATACCACAGCCGTCGTGTAGCGCATTTCAAAAGGGATCTACTACTGAGAGATGATCCATATACATTTTAGCTGCTGTTAGTACTACTAAGCTGTTGTGTTACACAGTCTTTAAAATGTAGTTTTCCCGCAACCACTCCAGTAGTGCTCAATGTGCCTTTACTTCTTAAAACGTTAATGTTTTACTGTTTAATAACTTATAGACTATATTTTATTATTTTTCCCTTGCACTCAGTGACCAAAGCTATACACACACATATAGACACATACATATATATATACACATATATATACCTATGTGTATGTTTGTATGTATGTGTATATATATATATATACACATACACACACCTATCTACATTATATATATATATATACACACACACATATATATATATACACACATATATGATGTAGATAGGTATGTATATATATATATATGTGTATATGTAGATATGTATATAGATATGAAGATATGTATGTGTATATATATGTATATACGTATGTGTATATATATATATATATATATAGACTCAAACCCATTATGACAGCAGCAATCCAAGCTGTGAGAAAACAGTAAAAAGGAGGCGTGTCAGACGTCGTGGTACATTTTCTGATGCAGCTAGACGAAAACAACTTCGTGACGCTGCCGCCAAATACACAAAACAATTACTTTGACAATCATGTTACATTATTTTTAAAATGTTTCCTTTTCTTTTTCATAACTTCTTTAACACACGACATTGCTGCGAAGCGCGGGTATTTTGCTATATATATATATATATCACAGCGACACTCATAACAGTGACAAAACAGTTACATTGACAATCATTTTACGTTATTTTCAAAATGTTTCCTTTTGTTTCTCTTTCCTTCTTTAACAGACTACTTCTCCGCTGCCAAGCGCGGGTATTTTGTTATATATATATATATATATATATATATATAGATAGATAGAGATATATATATATATACAGATATATTTATAGATAGAGATATATATAGATATGAGAACAACACTCATATCAATGACAAAACAATTATATTAACAATCATGTTACGTTATTTTTAAAATTTTTCCTTTTCTTTTTCATACCTTCTTTAACACACTACTTCTCCGCTGCGAAGCGCGGGTATTCTGCTAGTAATATACATAAAGAAGATCCATTTCATACCTATTCAGCTCCGTAATTTTGCAAGTTTTAATCAAAGCTGCTAACCTGATCTCTTGGGTGGCACATAATTAATAATTATGGGAAGTTAAGTTTGCCAGATGCCAGTTGTATCATCGATGGCTACTTTCTTGCACTTCACACTAATAACTCTGTAACTAATAACGTTGATGAATAGTTAAATTGGCTTTTACTTTCAATTATTTACTCATAAATTAATTTTAATGCATTTAAAATTATTTTTCATGTTTTTTCCATATATTTAAGTATGCCAAAATATTGATCTAAAATGTTCAAAATATATTTTTTGTCTGAGACATTTCAGATGTTTAAGATCTTACATTCATTTTTTTTATTTTTGTAATATTTTAAATGCTACAGTACACAGTTGTTATTGTGAAAATGTAACCTTTCCCAATGGTCAAGTTCTGAAGTTTGACTTTGTCCAAGTGCTTAGGGACTGTCGCTTCTTTTTTTTTTTTTCATGTCATAAACAAAAGGCATTGAGATGTGTTTATCATCGATTTGAGTCAATCAAAGCAATCTTTTTATTTAAGTTTTCTATTTTATTTTTTGTTGCTTTGTTCTTGAATAGATGTAATATTTCTCCTGGAAAAAAGGGTCACATATGTACATAATATACCCAATACATCAATTCGGTGGTTGGCAGATTGAAAGCAAAGGCAACATTTTAGATGCTTGCAACATCATGTAAGAGGCACACACCATTTACACCTTAAAGCCTGTCCAAATAAAATTTACTTCATGTAAACACACTTGATTTTACATCTAATATTATTGCTTCTGTCTGTTGTGTATATTTATAACATGTTCTATGCAACAAAAATGAGTAACTGATACATATTTCTTCATTTTACTGTCATACCTTAAAGGTTGTTTTTCATATTGGTTGCTCACTTGACTGCTGTAAAAAAAGAGTTTTGCAGCAGAATATCAATATCAGCTGCAACTTATTTTTATTGCTATATTATGTTCCTTTAACTTTATGTTCCCTTAACTGTTTTCATTACAATGGTAAGTTACTAACTTCGCTTTTGTTATTGTTTCTGTGATATCTTGTCTTGTTGTTTGTATTTTTTTGCCTTGTGCCGAGTGATTGTGGACAAAGTGGACTTGCAGGGCTTTATATTCCAGGCAGGAAATTCCTCTGCCCACTCTGAGAAGAAGGGGTGGGAAGTCTTTATGTGACTTTTCAACATTGCTTTTAACAGCTATCTATGTTAACGTGAATGCATAAGATCCTGACCTGAAAATAAATCACATTATTTCCGTACAAAAATTAGATTTTTTAAGAAAATAAAAATTAATAACAATTACTTGTGTTAGATTATGGTAGAAGATTTTTTTAAACTATACATGTTCCCTGTGGCATGGTACAGTGTCATAGTGCTAGTACGTTGAATTGCAGTGAAGGGACCAGGGTTCACATATCGGGTCCTCCATGTGTGTAGCTTGTATGTTCTTCCTGGGTCTGTGTGGGTTTCCTACTTGTGCTCTGATTTCCTTCCACAGTCCAAAGACATGCAGATTAGTTGGACTGGCAATGCTAAATTGGCCCTGGTGTGTGTTTATGTGTTCACCCTGCTATGGTTGGTGGCCTGTCCAGGGATTGTTCCTGCTTTGCGTCTGTGCTTGCTGGGATGGGCTCCAGTACAACCTCAGCTACAGTATTTTACCAATGCACTTTTCTCTCTGCTAATGTAGAAGGAAAATTTTTTATATTAGCATAAAGAATAGCAAATTAACATAAAGAGCCATAAAAAGTAATTAAAAGCTTCTAAAATATTAGATTAAGCATAAACTACAATGTTAAGCAAATAAGATAGGTCAAGCAAATAGCTTAGAACAGGATAAGAGTTTGAGAACACATGTGATTCAAGGCTAGGAAGCTAGGAAGCGATAACACAGAGAAGATGGCTCTGGACGGCGCGTAACGAAACCAGCTGGATTGGTGAATCAGCAGAAAGGGAACAAAAGGCTCTTTGCTGTAAGCAAGGTCACACTGTAATGCATGAAGAGAAAATCTTAGTAAATTCAGGCTTTAGCAAAAGTATTAGAAGAACATATTAGAAATTAGCTTTAGTGTAGAAGTTAAGACAAATCAAGTATGCCAAGCAATGATTAAATGAAAGCATATACTATATTTCTTTTTAATTAAAGCTTAGCTTTAGGCCACCAATATAGCATAGCATGAAAGGCTAGAGGAGGAAGTGACACCATGAAAGACCAAATATGGAATAGAGAACATCTGCCCAGTTGAAGAACCAATCAGGAATAAGAAAAACAGAAACTGGAATAAATAATAGACAGTAGGGCCACGTGCAGAATGAGCTCATTGAACAAGGTTAAAATGATAAGAAATTGTTATAAAAACTTCGGTTATGGCAATGTTCAGGGCTCAATCTCATTCGGCCGAATTGGGTTGAGTCCGTGTGGTTGATTTATTGCAATAAAGCCTTAAAACTATGTCTGTCTATCTCGAGTCCTAATAGCCTTTATTTTTAGGAAAAAAGCCTTCTGATGATGAATTTTTCGCCACGACACTTCATACTGGTAAATACTACAGGACCATTAGCAATGGCACCTCAAGATTCATGGGTAGTTTTTATCCATAGGCTACAGGGCTATTCAACAATCACTTGTACTGATAACTGCATGAATGTACATATCAACTAGTGTTAATTTTATGCATGGTGTGGTATTATCTGTTCTTGATATTGCACTACTGTCACCCATCCATCCATCCTTTATCTAACCTGCTATATCCTAACTACAGGGTCAAGGGGGTCTGCTGGAGCCAATCCCAGCCAACACAGGGTACAAGGCAGGAAACAAACCCCGGGCAAACTGCAGGGCACACACACACCCACACCCACACAACAAGCACACACTAGGGACAATTTAGAATAGCCAATGCACCTAACTTGCATGTCTTTGGACTGTGGGAGGAAACCCACGCAGACACGGGGAGAACATGCAAACTCCACAAAGGGAGGACCCGGGAAGCAAACCACTACTGTCACGAATCTTTGAAAGATATGCAAGAAATTGTTTCTTTGTACTGTGTATGCATGACAGTTATTTGAACAGCTAAAATTGCCCTGGAAAAATGAAAAAAGTAAGACATGCAATGATGAAATACTGTTTATTACATAGGCCGAAGAGTGTTTAATAGGTTAGCACTGCTACTGCACATATCCAAAGAATTCAATTTTCAGCCCAGTCACTGTCAGTGACGGGTTCCCACAATGTCCTCATCAGTTTTCTCCTGGAACACTGGTTTCTTCTCACATCTCAAAGATATATGTGTTAGGTGATTGCCACATTGCCTATATTACATTATAGATATAGTGGAATGTTTTTCTAAAATACAAAAGTATAAACCATTTACCATGAGTAAAATATGTCTTCTGCAAATGTGGAAATTTTATATTTATTTGGAAAGGACAGGCTGAATTATTACAAAAATTATACTTATTCTCCTTATGCTAGACACGGGTGCAGACTGCTGTGTGTGGTAGGAAGAAGGGCGTTTATCTGTAACTAAAGCTAAAAAAAGTTCCTGTGTCAGTCCTTTAATTGCATCAGTCATTCTACTCTTATATCCTATTAAACTATCAGTTAATGTAGTATTCATTTTGAAAAGACTTTGCTGAAAACTATATAATGTTTTTGGAAAAAGCGAAAAACATGCATTTGAAAGATCTGCTTGGATTAATAATTTTGATAATGAGAAGTGTTATATTTGAACATTTATAACCACATGCTGTGTGATAGCTGCGTATAATCTGGTACATATTCATGAATTTCAGCTATCTGAAGTGTTTGGTAACGTCAAAATCCTTGATTCAATTTGTCTTTAGATTTCCTTTCATTTTTAAAAGGGAACATCTATCCATTAAAGCATAATTGTAAGGATGTTTTCCATTTTTTGACAATAGGAAAAATTAAGTAAAGCTTTTTGCCTTATGTGTTTTTATTGCAAGAAGCTTTTTTTAATGTGCTTCTTTTAGTCTGAAATTCTTTAGTGAATCCAAAGGTGTTGCTGCTAGTTTATACTAATAATAAGAACACAAATGTATGGAAATGAAGCGGCATTTTGACAGCGATTAGAACATAAATAAATGTGTTCCTGGCTTAAAGCCAAAAGAAGGTGAGAGTAGGATAGATGAAGGCACTCTTCATATTATGTGAAACATAAATTACTTTATACACTTAGCTCACTTACATTTCCCAGCACCAGATGCAATTTAATTGTTCAAGCTGTACAACATTACTTTCAGTCTTTTTATACATAAAAAGGCAGGGGTCTCTTATGGATGCAGAATAAATATAGATAGCATGTTCTTGGCATAAATAACATTTAATTTGAGGAATCGAAAAGTATAGTACTTCAGATAGTCTGTTTAAAAATTTAAAGGACAATTCAGTGTGCACATGTCAACTTTTATTGAATGGAATATCACTTGTTCTGCATAGAAAAAAAATTACTGGGTTGATTTCCTGCAGGGAAGCTTTGCAAGGCTAAACCACTCCACATCAAGGTGAGGCATACTGTGCTGTCAAAACTGGCAACAGTGTTATACCTTGGAAACAAAGGCTCATCTAGACTTCGAAAACCTTGTTTTTCTTGATGTATAAAGCCTTTGAAGCTAACAAATGATGCACTAGATCTAAATCCCTATTTTATCCTGTAAAAATATATAGTCTGTGAAACATAAATTAAACTTCCCTGTCTTGTACATTATGCTCTTCAACCGTGTGTTGAGCAAGTTATAATGCTGGCCTTGAAAAATCATATACCCTTTTTCAGGGAACCTCCTGGGTTTGCTCATGGATAATAATTCAGTTTCTTGCAGGTTATTTATGGTAGCTGATTGACACAAATTGTAATGTTTTCAAACCTTATTATTTCTGAGGATCCAGTCAGTGTTCATTGTATCACTGCAGCCTCAGGTGAAATTGCTGAACTTCTATGGAACTCCAGTCTTGAATTTGGGTCTTATGCTTTCCTTTTTTTATACTCGTCTGGAAAATGCCACCATACCTTGTGACATTGAAGATCGTTTCAACTTAATGGCTATAGTATTTCAGCACTTCCTGATCCAACTGACTATAATCTTTAAGTTTTAACTTTCTTTATTAGTCCATATTCTACTTTTTCTGCTTCCTTTACATCCTGACCCTCAACTGGATAAGCAAGTAACAAAAAAGATTGATGAATGGATGAATCTTACTGTTTGCGCTTTCTCAGTTTTATAAACTGTTCATTTTTCCTTGCTCTTCATTCATGTATCATTCTTTAAATATCATCTTTAGAAAGGGTGTTTGACCACCTTACTTTGTCATGTGGATCATATAGGCCTTTTCACTATGTCAGTTCAATAGCTAAAGTAATATTCCCCTGAATCTGTTATAATTTTATGGTATCCTTCAAAGAGCAAACTATTTAATCTCTCCTTCCATCTATCATACAATGACTTTTTCAACTTAATTATAATAAGAGGTTTTCTACCCCCACCCTTGTTTACCCCCAGAAAAATTAGCCAAAATTGTTGAATTCATTTCAACAACAAAGTGTCATCATGTGTAACAGAAACATATAAATACCAAAACATCAGTATAATCACAATAGGAGAGGTATGTCTAGTATCCACTATGGTACTGATGCAGATTTAGCATACATTCTTCATGTGATATATTTTTAAACAGTCAATAATGAACACAGGCACAGTTCGAGAAAATATTGAAAGTTTTTTTGTAATATTTTTTCTGTTGCTCACGAATGACAGGGTAGAATATCAGTGTCTGGCCTGCACAATCAACACCCTTACCAAACCACACTCCAGCTTGACGCTTTCATGCAAAGTGAATAAGCCGGCATATCATAGCAGTTAAATATTTTATCGCGGTATGCCTCAGTTTTCCTTTGAAGTAAAATCTTAAGCTGTTCAGGTGAAGTATAGAAACTATCCTTTGTTATACAGTAACCTTGGTCAAGCAAAGGGTCAGCGACTGACAGTACAGATGATGTAGTAACACCGTATTGATTGCACAAGCCATCCCACTTGGTCCCTCTTCTGGTGCAAAGCATCAATTTCTGGATTTACCCTGAGATTTCCTCACACAACATGTACAAGTTGATAATTAACAGTGCCTGTTTGGATGTGATGTACTTTAGCCACAGCAGCCTTCCCTTGCAACCCATGCCACATTCGTTAATACTTATGTCATGATGGGAAACATATATTTTCTGCATAATTTTGATCACCTGATACACATCCCAAAGTTTGTACAGTTTTGTTGCTGGGTGATTGGCATCATTATAGTCCTTGTTATTAGTGAAACTCTGGTATTTCATGAGTGAAAAATGAAACTCACTCATACAATTGCCAAAAATGTATGTCTGAAACAAACGGTTTGTGGATCAGTGCCATTTCTGGACTGGTTTACACACTGCCCTGAAGTATTAGAAGACTAAAAAATACCTACATCATCTGTAATTACTAGTTACCAGTGACTGTGGCAAGCAAGTGGTTTTACAGTGACTTCCAACACTTCTCCGCCCAGTAGTTCATTTCAACAACATTTTCTCCACCAGGTTATCTTTGACAAATAACAAATAGTCCAGATAATCATGATCAAGAGACATCTTTAAACTGTACTACCCACTAATGGGCAATGAGGAGATGTAGAATTGTCAACAGTAGTATGATGCAACACTGAACATGAACAACAACCTTCATTTATATAGCACATTTTCATACAAATAATGTAGCTCAAAGTGCTTTACATGAGGAAGAAAGAGAAAAAAAAGTAAGAATTAAAATAAGAGAACACTAATTAACATAGAATAAAAGTAAGGTCAGATGGCCATGGAAGACAGAAAAAACAAAAGAAACTCCAGATGGCTGGAGAAAAAATAAAATCTGCAGGGGTTCCAGGCCATGAGACCACCCAGCTCCCTCTAGGCAAAACATCACTGAAATATGGCAGGTAGGAATCTACTGAATAGGTGGCAGCTTTACTGTCAATGTCTTATGGCCAACTCACATCATCATCACTATCTCTCATGTTGTGCGATGATTCAGTTTCAGTTTGTTCCAAAACCGTCGTTATGTCATTTTGTTTACCACTATGTTTTTAGTTGAAGGTTTTGCCCCATGAATATTGGTGAGTTACCATAAAGAAGCAGAATGCAAAGAAATATTTCAGATTTTTTGTAGCATAATGTTATTTTGTCAACTAGATGGCAGCAGAACACCATCCTAAGAGTTTGTCAGGCTTAACACTGTATAATGGATCATTACACGTCACTCTGAGTCTGACTCGGACTTTATATATGAGTCACATGCGGGATTAATGGCAAGCAGGTTAAACAGCCTTAACAAAGTATTACCCAGAAGAGATATGGTGGAAAGTTTTTCTGCCTCTTTATCCCAGGACTGGATTTTTGATTTCAGCCGGCATTGAAACTTTTACAGCTTAATAAATTTTGCTTTATTTTTTAAACTACTTTCACATTTGTTTTATTATCGTCTTTAGAAAAGTTTGAGATGAACAAGGTGCGTTGGAGTTTCTCCTTCTAATAGCAGACTTTGTTGTTACTTTCTCAAGGTTTGTTTTAAATTAGCATAGTGTGTAGGCTTATAATAATAATAATAAGAAGAAGAAGAAGAAGAAGACGAAGAAGAATAAGAAGAATACATTTTATTCTCATGCTTAAAGTGCTTCAGAAAAATTCAGAATGAACAACAGGGTATATACAACTTTGCATACAAATAATATCTGAATAAAACGCTAAATAAAGATAAATACAATATACACAATTCATTAAATTAATACAATATACACAATTCATTAAAATAATAAACAATAAACCAGGAAAAAATATAAAAGTACAAATACTATAAGAAAACCATGAACAAATAACGTAATTTATGATACAAATGCAAATCATCCTCAGAGCCTAGACAGGTTGGGTAAAATGAACAAAGGGTCAGAATGTCTGGTTAAGTTATATTCCTTCCTAAACAAGTAAGATTTGGGTTATTTTTTTAAAAAAATGACTTGAATTAGCAGATCTGATTATTTTGGGAGATTCCAAAGACTGGGTGTAATGATGCTGAAGGCTCTGTCACTCATAGACTGCATGCTAATTTGTGACACAACCAGATTGCCAAGATCAGTGGACCTTAGTGGGTGGACATAGTGATAGAAGAGGTTACTGATGTAATCTGGTGCAAGGCCATTTAAAGCTTTGTATGTTAGTAATAGAATTTTATATTCAATCCTGTAAGACACAGTGAGTTTGAGAAGGCGCAGCAGGATGGATGTGATGTACTCACTGTTGTGGGACTGTCTAAGGACTCTTGCAGCAGAGTATTGTACCAACTGAACCTGTAATAACAGATTAGAAAGGGCACCTGCCAGTAGGGAGATACAGTAGTTTATGTGGGATGTAATAAAAGCATGATCAAGTTTCACAGCATTAGAAAAGGAGATGAACATGTGAAGAAGACAGGATATGTTACGGAGGTGGAAGTAAAAATTTTTAAAATATGATTTATATAAAATAAGATAGGGAGGAAGATTCCTTGTAGAAGAAAATGGTCTGATTATCACCAAGAGTGATTGAAAGCTAATTCATTTTTTTTTAAATGAGTATTAGATCCAATTAGCATACCTTCAGTTTTATTACAGTTCAATTTTAAAGAGTTTTATTCCATCCAGGTTTTAATTTAACTGGGGCAAGTTGTGACCTGAGAAAGCTCTGATGAATTTATGGTTTTAATACTGAAATAGATCTGAGTATCATCTGCATAAGCATAATAACTCAGTCATAAGCTATGAATAATATGACTAAGGGGAAGCATGTAGATTCAGAAGAGCAGAAGACTGAGGGCGGAGCCTTGAGGAACTCCCTGCGGCCAAAACTAACAAACTCTTTCCTATCAATCAGATTGGACTTAAACCACTGGAGAGCAGTGCCAGAGATACCCAGAATGCTCTCCATTTTGGACATTAGAATATCATGCTTGACAGTATTAAATGCTGCACTAATATGCTTGTTTGCTTAGGTTCTGCTGTCATAAGCAAATCATTAGTTACGGTATGTGAAGAACAGTTTCTTAGCTGTGCTGGGCTCTGAAACCAGACTGAAAGGGTTCAGTCAGTTTATTACAAGTAAAATAACTGTTGAGTTAAGAGGACACAGCACACTTAAAAACTTCAGACAGGAATGGTAAGTTAGTGATGGACCACAAATTGTTCAGACTGTCAGCATTAAGGGTAGGCTTTTTGAAAACTGGCATTACAGAAGCAAAGCTCACAGTGTCCAACTTGCTGTTGCATTACTTTGTTGCATCACCATATTACTGAGTTCTTCACCAAATTTCATTTTACCTGTTATTTTTGTCACATTCTCCTCCAACCTATATTTTTCATTAATCTCTCATTACTAGCATAACCGTTTACCCTTGTACTCACACATGTTGGAAGATACTAATTGGCTACAATGTTGTAGAAGTGGGAAAGGAAAGCAACCTACATTATAGGCTTGGATGCCATACTACGTTTTTTTTTCTCCATCAAGTGTTGAGTAATTATAAATACATTGACAGGAAACATAAACAAATAGCTTTTATGAAGTTATTTAAAAGTTGTATAGATCAGTCTTAAAACAATACCATTAGGTACAAAGTCTCCAATGTCTATGAGCAGAGACATTCCCTCTCAACCCAAAAATAGATATACTGTATATTACTGTCAATTTATGATCCTCTAAATTCAATAGTGTAATTGAGCTAAAGAAAACTGATCTGTAACATGTAAATAAATCAAGTGTGCTAAAAAGAAACAAGACTTTGTTCCAGCAGGGAAAAAGCATGCAGCTAAGCTAGTCATTTTCTACTATTCGCATATACATGATGCATTCCCAGGTGTGTGCTGCATGATCTTTTGATAAAGGAAGGCAGTTATACATGAGAGTTATTATCCAGGTGAGACAAACAGATAAGTAAGATTTAAAGTAGAGTATTTATCTTTTCCTGGTACGCAGATATCTTTAGTTAGTATACATCAAATGACATTAATGACATTAAGAAATGGCATTAATGACAGGTAATAAAAATAAAGAAATGCATCAATAGAAATTGTATGCATATTAACCTCAGCATTAAACTAGCTTTGGTCAAATTCTTATTAAATAAAGATTAACTGCTTTTTTATTGTCTTAGCAGAACCTACAGGGCCCTCTAATAAATGAGCAGAGTTATGCAAGATAAACAATAATCAAAAGGTGATGTTACTGCCCTGCTTTATGTGGTGAAGAGTATTGTTGTCCTTATTGCTGGTGGTCTCAAGAACAAATTAGTTCAGTGTACTTTAAATCGCCAGTGCCTTTTGAATCACAGGGTAAGTCTCAATTATCATGAAAGGCAGGAGGTTTCAAAATATAAAACACAGTTGTTAAACCTACACTTTTACAAAATTATAAATCTAACACAATCACATTTAACTGCCTTCTGGAGAAGATGTCCATGTTCCCTGGTGCCCCATATGCCAATAGCACTTCTTCTTAGTTCCATGTGCCACTTCGTTTGGTAAATGTTGCTCTCTTCACCTTCAGACTTGAATGTCATAATATATTATGTGTAGTTCCATGGAAGATGCAATTTTGTTTTTCTAACAAAAAAGCAATAAAGTTTGATTCTCTCTAGTCAATTAGTATATGTTGTTTAACTCTCTGCCACCTTTTACATATAAATTTGGTTATTTCTCAATAAGGCTTAATAGTCTCTTCACAAATTGATTATATGCCAAAAATAGGCTATCAAAGAATTCTTCTTGGATTAGACCAAAACTGTTACATTGTGGTCAAAAGGCTGGACTTTAAGCTACAAGTGCCCATTTCTTGCTCAGGGACTCAGAAATGACCATATACAAGTCACTTGACCTATCTCAAGGATCAAGGATCTTTTATTGTCATTCCAACATCCATGTGCAGAAACAAAATTCAGTACTCAGGTCCCAGTAATTAAACAGTGCCCATGATAACCCCATTAAAAAAAAAATAAATACATAATAAAAAGTAGCCCCTTAACCCCATAGACTTTGTGATAAAAGTAGCACAGATAAATGATAAAAAGAATTAAATAACATTAATAAAAAATACAGTAAGATAACTATGGCAAAAATAAATATTATTGCATTATGCCCTGCAATTAGCAGCAAGTAAAAAAAAGTAGTACCAATAGTTTAGTACATGAGACAACTGAAATAAAATGGAAAGTTTAGTATAAATTACACAGAGTATACAGTCAGATTTGGCGATGTGGTATTTATGAATCCAATAACATCCAAGAAGAAGCTAAGCTCCAACTGCAAAACAAAAAAAAAAAAGGTGAACCCACTTATGACACTGTTCACTGTAAAAAGATGCAATTTAAAATAAATGTTCGTCATTCATTCCTAACTAGTCAGATGTCTTTTTATATAATACGCTATCGTGGCTGTCCATTTGTCTGTCCAGGATTTTAAATCACCTGAAGCTCGCAAACAGTTTGACCTATTGGTCTGAAATTTGGTACACATATACTACGTGAAGTCTACTATCCACTTTCGGGGTGATGATTGACCTCCTAGGTAATTCTTCTTTTTTTTTTTTTTTTTATTTTATTGTAGAATCAATTCTGCAGCAGCCATTCCCTGCCACCATTCTCATTCCCTACCACCTTCCCCTACCTCTTCATATCTTAAATCATTCTTGAGGTAAATTGAAGACTTTAGTGCCATCTTAAGTGAAAAATTAAAGAAAATGTACTAAGTAATTGCAACACAAACACTAAATCAGTTTTAATGCAAAAAGATGTCTGACAAAAGAAGAGTTAGAAGCGGGCTGCTAGGGTGGAGAAAAGAAGAGCTGCTCAGGAAGTAGCAAGGACATCAACCTCTGAGCAAATGAATGCTAAACATACAGAGAAAAAATAATGAAAACTATGAATGCTCAAGTCCAAGTGTATTCACTGCATGTTATCATGCAGTGCGTCGTTACTGGTATTAAATAATGATGGTTTTAGTTTTATCTTAAACATTAAACAAAACATTACAAAGATGTATGCATTCATCCATTACAAAACCCACTTAATCCAATTCAGTTTCTTGGAACATCAGAAGCTACCTGGGCTACATTAGACACAAGACAGAAACCATCCACAGTGTTATGATTTTTGGGGTTCTTATACATCCAAGTTTTAATTTTGTATGTATTTTGTAGATTTCATTTCTCTTTGTATTTAGTTATTTATTATTTTCATCACATTTTTATGTGTTGGAATCATCTTTCATATTTTGGTTTATCCTCCTAAACTCAACTACTTTATATGTTTTTGTCGCATCATGTTTTTTGTGGTCACAATGTCTGTTGCCAGTAATGTGATACTGAATCACACTAATCAATCCAATCCTAGTCAAAGTGCTTTACATAGACGGGAACCACTTCAGCTACCAAGAATATGTAGCATTCACCTGGATAATGCATGGCAGCCACTCTTTAGGTTAGTAAACTTTTTGCACAATAGCCATTAGGTGGTTATGGTTAGCCTGTAAGGTACAGGGAATAATTAGGCAGCCAGAATGACAAGGCTGTCATGGGCAATTTAGTCAGGGCATCAGGAAACAACTTTCTGGATATTGTGAAAGTCCTCACCTACGTTTAATTAGAGAAAAAAAATGTTAATAGTGAATTGGAACTTTGTGTGAGTTCAGTGTTTCTGATTTTTGGAAATCATAATGGACTTTGGTCAACATGGTACTCATTAATATTTTGGGTTTTGATCTCTGTCTATTTTCCCTTAACAAATCTTTTGCCTTCCTTCTTTTGAGGTGCCTTCAAATTCCTGACCACACAGTTAAAATCAGTCCTTCTGGACAAGCTATTGTTACCAGCTCAAAACATATGAGTGAAGCGCTAGTCCTTTACAGGGCACACTCTTTCATTTGAGGCAAATTCTGAAATTATTCTAACATGCACACCATCAGAATTTAGGAAGAAAAGTAGAGAAAAAAAAACACAAATGGAAATGAGCAGAACATGCAGTCTCCACACAGACAGGGTCAGCTCAACATATAGTGAAGCAGTAGCATTAACCACTGCACTACTTTTGCACCCAAGATGTACTCAATTTTCAAATGTAGAATGTGAGTTTCAGTTTCTTCTTCTTCTGCTAAAAGATAGTCAACTGTTATTTAAGCATCCGAGCCAACCTATCATAATCATGTACATGCATTTTTAGTCTATTACATGAGTATTGTGTTATTAATGTTAATAAATCTTTGGTCCATCCTTTTTCTTAACCTGCTTATCCAGGGTAGGGTGACAGATACTGGAGCTTGTCCCAGCTAGCATTGTGAAAAACGCAGGAACAATACCTGGACAGGGAACCAGTCCAGCGCAGCGTAAACACACATACATCAGGGACCAATATAACATCGCCGGACGAACTAACGTGCATGTCTTTGGACTGTGGAAGGAAACTAGGGTTTGTGTAGGAAACCCATGCAGGCATAGGAAGAACATGCAAGCTCAATGCAGGGAACACCTGTAACATAAACCCGGTCTCCATACTGCAAGGCAGCAGTGTTACCACTGCACCACTATGCCACCTAATTCTTTCTATAAGATTATTTGTCACTGTCTTGACACCATTGTTCTATGAATGTGCTTCTCAACAGCCTCTTATCAAGGAATTATCTTAATATGTACATCGTAGCTAACCCTTAAACAATTATGTTTTCTAAATCACATGCAGCATTTCCAATTATTATTAAAATTATAAATTATTATTATTAACCCTTAATGAGTAAAATGTCCAAAAATGATCCCACAATATAAATACAATGCATTTTAAGAGTTCTTCTGTTCATATGGATACAGTTCAGTTACAGCTACTGCATGTGAATTGCAATATCCTTAGATAAGAAAGACAGTACGGTAATTTAAACATTTACCTTTTGTCTTACCATAACATTAATTAAAACAAGAGGGATTACAATATAATATTGCAAAAAGATTATCACTGCTATTTTAAGCCTGTAAGTCTACCCAGAGTTGATCCCCTCCTTGAATCGGATGCATCTGCCATATAGACTACTAGTTCCCAGTGACTTACTGTAGATGCATTAAAAGGATACTTTTGAGAAATGACATCAAATTGCTTACTCTACTTTGTATTTTAAGAATGTACAGTATTACTTTTTACACACACTTTCTGTAAAGCACATTTTGTAAATATTGTTTAAATGTTTACAAACTCAATAAAACATACTCTGTTTAAAAAATAATAATATTATGCTTAGGCCTTGTTGTGAATTTGTTTTTCTATTTTGATTCTAAAGTGATAAAACAACCAAAATCTTTGAAGTCATGGAGTACAACTAGGAATTATTGTTGTGCACAAATACATAAAAGAAAGATTAGTCACAGCTAAAAGTGTAACAATGCATTACTGTTTTCTATAAATAATGTATGGGGCCACATGTACAGGCACAAATTATGGTTATGAGGCTTCCATGGAGAAATCATCCTGAAAATAGCAAGGGAAATACTCAAATACATTTTGCATGGACTCTGTCTTAAGAAATCACAGCTTCCAGAAATTTCAAATGAGTTTGTAAAAATCCCACTGAAACTAAATTGGAGCTCTTTATGCTCTGTGAAAAAGCTTTTAGATCTTATATTTAACTATTTAAATGCAAGTGTGGAAGTGGCATTATGAGGAAATGGGTAGTGCTTGCGTATAAAATCATAACCGCTTCTCATAAAAAGAGCTGCAGCCTAGGAGGTCAAATGTTGATTCATTCCAACACTGATTTCTTTCATTCTGTTTTTTCCTCTGAAATACATTACCGTGTACAAGAAATCAACGCACATGCACATAGAGTACCTTTTGCTACACATTTCTGTAAAGTGAGGTAATTTGGCTAAACAAGCAGCAAACACAAAGAAAAGGAATATGACTGCAAATATTAAAAAGATGAAACAACTTTAATACCCATAAAGGTTTACTTCAGTAATATAGTACTAGGGTGTTTTACCGTGTTAGCCATTATGAATGTAGAGAAAAG